>JAUCBN010000051.1:5000-1205000 GCA_035048815.1 Abelmoschus esculentus | reverse complement strand
GGTCTCGACAAGTTTGGATTCTGATTTCTGTACAGCAATCCTGGTTAGGCCAGTTATGTTTGCATTGAAGCTGTTAGGGTCTGATTCCAAAGCTGAGATACATTCTTCAGGGTAATCTGTTTTTCTGCAGGTTGATTCGACTAGGGCCTTGCCTGTTTCTTCTGCACCAGTTGCATGGAAAGATTTGTTGATGCTAAGGAGAGAAATTAGGGTTATGGTGAGAAGGGTTTGGGAGGAAAGATTGGCCATTTTGTTTGGTTGGTTGGAAAATGAACTGAGACTGGAGAAAGAAAATACAAGGTTTTATAACAGGTAGTTTTGACTTTTTGTAATTAATGTTATTGTAAATATAGTAATTGGGGAATCTAATTAAGAAATTAACTTGCGTAATGGATTCTATGTGCTACCTTAAGAATCTCCTTGATTTATTAGTTGTTTTGTAATTTTGTTTCTATTTATTAAAAAACAAAAGCTAACGGTAAATAAATAGAGTTTGAATGAATAAAATCCGAATCAATAAACATGTTATTCGTGAACATAAACTAATCCAACACACTTTTGTCTACTTGTTTATTAAACGAAATTATCTTCATACTCGTTTAAGAACAGTTCGCGAATAACTCGATGAACAATTTATTCATTTACGTCCCTAAGTTTAATGTTGCTTATCAGAATATCTTCCGTCGATCCGGCACGACTAACCGGACCGGACAAAACCAAATTACATCAAACTCTGACTCTAGTTGTATCAAAATATAACTTAAATTTTTATCTTTTTTATTGCTCTTCTAGTTTCAGAGACCGACCCAGATCACACAATTAGCTTAAATTTATTAAGGAACTTAAATAATAAAACTTAATTAACCGAGTTCGAACAATTTAATTATTTTCGGAATCAACCTTGAACATACAAAAGCATTTTATATGGCAAACAGAAAATACAAGAATCAATTAGAGAATAAACCCTCCAAACATTTTTTTTCATGGATTATTAAAAACATGTTATTTGTAGACAATATTGTAATAACATAAACATTGGTCTGATTAGAACAGTAGATGCAGGATGTCCATGGTATCCTTGGTGAGCCTAAACAGCAGACTGTTAACTTGTGACAACATTTTCAATCCTTGTTTATCACACCCAACAACAGCTTGATTCACAGCCTCAACACTCTTATACGATTTCTCGAATTCGAGCTTATCGAAAGCCTGTAGACCTTCCTGGATTTTAGGAACACTGGTATTGTAAGAATACTGACAGACTTGAAGGAATCCCCATATCTCATAATCCGTCGCATTCAACAAGAAACTTTCGACCGTGTTCAAGGTCTCGACAAGTTTGGATTCTGATTTCTGTACAGCAATCCTCGTTAGACCAGTTATGTTTGCATTGAAGCTGTTAGGGTCTGATTCCAAAGCTGTGATACATTCTTCAGGATATTCTGTTTTTCTGCAGGTTGATTCGATTAGGGCCTTGCCTGTTTCTTGTGCACCAGTTGCATGGAAAGATTTGTTGATGCTGAGGAGAGAAATTAGGGTTATGATGAGAAGGGTTTGGGGGGAAAGATTGGAAATTTGATTGGCCATTTTGTTTGGTTGGTAGGAAAACGAAGTGAGACTGGAGAAAGAAAATACAGTTTTTATAACAGGTAGTTTTGACTTTTTGTAATTAATGTTATTGTAAATATAGTAATAATTTGTGTAATGGATTCTGTGTTACCTTAAGAATCTCCTTGATTTTGTAATCTTCTCCTTGATTTTATAGTTTTAACTTTTTTCTTATCCAATTGGGGTTCTCTATCATATCCAGAATAACAGTTTGGGGTTCTTGATAACAGTCTTTATAAGTCAACATTACCCAAAATTGGTAACATACTTTTAGTTGTCCAGTGCCACTAAAAGAAGCCTTTTGGTGATGTTTCATACATCATAATTTAGATAGACAGTGTACCGTTTTGAACTCGGGTTCGAACTTTATATATAAACAGTAAAACGAACAGAACACATTAAATTCAACATATTTCTCCTATGAAACAATAATCAACAAAATTTCAGCCTGATCAATATTTTCTTGTTAACAGTTCCTAAAACTAAGCATCCAATGAAGAAGGCAATCAACTGTTCATATAGTAAACCATAAGAACTACTGAAATTCATCAAAATGGCTATGAATGATTAAATAAAGGAATCAACTTTACTTGTCCACTGCATCTTTCAAATCAGCAGTGGCTTCATGTGTCTCCTCCAGGCTTGGAACGCAGCCAAACAACGCCCGAGCAATCGGTTCGCCTCTACCGGAGGCGGTGGTCGATCCTTCCGAACCTACATCCTGTTCAACACCAGCAGCAAATTCCCATTCATCCACCAACTCCCAAGATGACATGTGATTGGCCGACGCTGCCGTGTCGGCAACAGACAAAGCCCCTTCACGAGAAACAGCAATCGGGGAAGAAGAGGCCGAACGAGTCGAGGCGGCCACACGCATGACGAAGTGCTCGGCTGCATGTGGAGAAACGTGGACACCGCCACGAAGGGTGGCATTCGCATGATATTTTTTTTCTTTCTATTTTTATGATATTTATCTATTGGTATTTTTTTTCTTCTTCTTCGATTGTTTTGTTGTTCTTTGTTTTATATTTTTCTCAGGGTTAAAAAATTTAATGATGTCATGATTGAATAAGATGATACTTATTTGTAATTTTGTTGATCTTTCTTAGTTTGAGCTCTCGAGTCGAATTTAGATACGCGGTATACACTCGTGAAGAATTTATCACGATATTCGGATATGATTTTAGGAATTTTTGGTGATTTATCAATAGATTAATCTCCTTCTATAATTCGTTTATCGATACAATTAATTTTCTTCATATCTATTTTCTGATCGAATATTTTAGATGAATTTTAACCTTTTTATATGATAAAACGGTCATCACTCCAACTCAATCGTGAACAAGAAACGATGATTTTGAGCGCATATTTAAATTCACTTCAACGAACCAAAACATAAAAAATCAACAAGATAACAAATAAGTGTCATATTAGCAGTCGGACAAATCCAATAAACAAAGTAAATAAAAAATAATCAAATGTAAAAAGACCGAAGAAAATGTGTCTATAATTATTCTTATTAAAAATGCAAAGATAAAATAAAATAAAATAAAAATATTAATAATCGACAATCAATACTAAAATTTATGCTTGATCAGTTAAAAAAGTGTAAGAGAGAAAAAATTAAAATTCATGATTATATGAATATTATTATATTAGTGAGGACTATCGTCATCTATAAATAGTAAAATATTAATATATTTAAATATTTTAAAAGATATTTAAATATACCTAATTTTAAATCCTTTTATATATTGAGAAAATTATGGGTACTTTTTTTTTCCTTAGGCCCAGCCCATGGGATTAATAAATAAAATCTTGTAACCTAAATCCAAACTTCAATAAGCATTTTAGACTTAATATAAGAGGAAGTTAAGATTAAAAGTTAAAAATAATTATAAATATTTAAAATTAAAATAATTCTAAAATTTATTTATTTATTAAAATAATATATTAAAATTAAAAAATGGGGTAAGGGGAATGGTTCTCTTTCTCTTATGTACTTTCGTCCCTAATTAATATTTTTCAAATATTAAATTTTAAGTTCAAATTTTATTATTTATAATTAATTGTATTAATATATTAATTGAGTTAGTTTTAACTCATAAATTTTGAATTAATTATTATTTTATGTTCGTATCATGATTGATTTTGATATATAATTGAAAATTTTATAATTAATGAAATCGATATTTAATCGAGTCAAATTTAAAAAATTAAACTAATCATATTAACGAGTCATATTTTATGATAAACAAGACATGAACCAACCTATAGCATATAGAATTGATAGATTCATCTTGAAGTTGAAATACATTTACGAATTACTAAAAAGTTGAGTTATTCAAATTTCATTCTATAACTCAAATTTAATTCGAAAATTTTCAAGTTAAAACGAGTCTATGAAATTATGATTCGAGTCAAGCCAATCAGATAAAGTTTTTTCACGTCAAAAATTTTGATTTTTGAAGTCGAATCGAGTTTTGTTCATCCATACCAGAGCGCACTAATTTTATTACTAACACATAATGATAATTTTTTATCAAATTTAAATACAAATAGATCCATACAAAATGATTTAAATCTCAAATTTAAACTTTATTACATTAACTTTGATTCGAATTAATTTCGAATCAAAATTAAACATTAAAAAGTACTCCATAAGAAAAATATGTACTCCACAATAAATATTTAGCCATACTTTAGAATTTGAATATGACTTTAAAAATTGAAAATGAAATTCCCTATAAATAAAAAAATGTGTCTTAAATTCTACAAATAGATAGGGATCCCATGAGGCATGCTACAAAATGGTTCCCAATCATGTACCCTACAATCTAGGTGCTGGTGGGTCATGCTGTCACTTTCTATTCTTTTCATAAAATAAATAAATAAAAACATTAGGACATTGGATCAACATTTCCCGCGAAAAAATATCATAAAGTTCATCCATAATCATATGGTTTTATTACTACAATATGCTTTTATATACATAAATAGATTTTGATTCGATGTACGAACTCTCTAAACCAAGTGATTAAAGAAACGATCGTTGTTCTTAGAGGTTATGAGTTCAAGCACCAGTGATGCCAGCAGAGTGATTGAGCGATCAATATCAAATGATGGAGATTATATTCTATAACAGATACTACTGTAATCACTATTAACTAATTAAAAATAAATAAATTTTGATTCGATCAAAATATCTATAATTAATAATAATGATTAATTTTTTCGTCTTATGTACTTTTATTCAGTAACGAAATTAAAAAGGATTAAAATATAATTATACCAAAAAATTTAGAAGAAATAACAGCCCCTCCCAACACATACACAGTTCCGTCCCTGCTTTTATTAATAAAAATATATTTTATTTTTATACAAATATATTTTATTTTTATACATAAAAATCGAATTTCTGGGTTTTTTTTTAATATTTATAGTGAATTGTTTAATTTTATGTATATATTAATGATTGATTTACAATATTTTTTTTTGAAGTTAATTTAATTTTTATATTATATTTAATTTTATTATAAAAAATCCATGAAAGAGAATTGTTTTTAGGGATATGAACCAACACAAATTTCGCCTTGAAAAAAGGCTTTCCTATTATTACTTTTGATAATAAAAAATATTGGATTGCTTAAAGCATTGTTTTAATAAAAAATAAATTACAGATTATTTTTATAGAGAGATAAATAATATTTTTTTATACTTATAATGTATAGATAGTTGATATTTTTTATACCCCAAATTAGAAAATATTCAATGTTTAAATTATTTAATTTTATTCTTTTTATTTATTATATTGACAATAATGATAATCAAATTAAACTCAATCGAAAAATAAATAAAAATTATATTCATTGATAATTTTGTTTTATTTTAACGTATTAAAACATAATAGTAATAATAATTATAATAAAAATAATAATAAATGTAAACTATATAAATGATCACTTAATTATATAGTTGGTGTTGATTTAATTATTAGAATTTTAATAAATATATCATATAATTATTAAAATAGTTTTAATATATCCACCTACCGTTTAAATTTAATAGAAATGGACGTGTCAGTTTAAAAAACATAATTATATATTTGATTCTTATTTTTATATTTTTTAATTCTATCTTAATTTTATTTTAATAAAAATACTTCAATAAGATGATAACATGGGTTACCACCTAATTAAATAATCAAATTATTTTATAAAAATAAAATTAAGATAAAATTCAAAAATATATAAATAATATAAATTAAATGTATAATTTTATTTTTTAACTGTCACACCATCTTCCATTAAGCTTTAACCGTCAAGAGGTTATATTTAAACAGTTTAATAATTATAAATATATTTTTTAAAACTAAAAATATAATGATTAAATTGATATCGATCAATAATTAAATAATTATATATATAGTTTATCATAATAATAATAATAATAATAATAATAATAATAATAATAATAATAATAATAATAATAATAATAAACCTTCTATTTTGATAGGAAAATTAGAATCAAACAAGTCCCTTCTTTAATTACAAATCCTAAAACTATTTATATTTTAGTATATAATTAAGGAAAAAGCCTACTTAATTAATACATAAATTAGAAAAAAGCCCACACCATTATTGGAATCTTGTCCTACCCTCAAACCCTTTCTCCTTCCTCCCATTATTCTTCAATATTCCTGAAAAAAAAAACAATAAAACCAATATTTTTAATTATTTTTATATAAAATTTATACATTTTTATATATTCTAATATAAAAAATAGACAATAAATAAAAGTTAAAATAGGAAACTGACAAAGAGAGGAAACAGTAGTTCACTGACTCAATGAATGTAACTGAAAACCCTAATTTAATAATCACACAAAATATCTTAAATTTACATTAACACTAAAATAAATAATAAAAAAAATACTGCTAATGAGATCATACTAATTGTTCGAATAAAGATTCAAATAGTGGTCCGTTATTATAATATCAATAATATTTTTTGAACTCGAATAAGGTTATAACAATAATTTAAATCGATGTTTCGAGTAATAAATTAAGGCTTTATTTGTCATTGTTATAATTAAATAGTCGTCCGGCCGTGACACTAACATCGGTTTAGAACAATTAAAAATTTCAGCCGTCAAAAAACACTCGTTTAAACGTTAAAAAAACGTAAAACGCCTGTTTATAACTAAATTGTTAATTATTTAATAAAAAAATAACGGACAAACGGTCGTTTAAATCAATAATCCGGAAAAAAAAAAAAGGGGTCGAAGAGAAAAAAAAAATTACCTTTAGGTTTACAGAGAGGAGGATCTTCAAAGAGAGACAAAGATAGCTGTTTATGAGCAACACCAATGTCGAACAAGATGAGACCGGATTTAGGGTCGTAAACGATGATGTCTTTCACCGGCAACCAAAGGAAGAGTTCTTCCTGGCTTAACCCGACGACACCACTCAGACTTCCATAGCTGAGGTTAGCCCTCACTACACTGTCGAAGAACACCCTATTCTCGTACTTGGTCAAGCATGGTTCGTCCAGGAAAACCTCCAGTGTTCCATTGTCGGAAAGCGTGTAAGATTTCACTTCTTTCGGAAGTAGACCGGCCGGTAAGCCTCTGGAAACAAGAAGATCATGGATCGAAGAAGAAGAAGGAGGGAAAAGGGAGCAAAGAATTATGAGGAAATAAAGTTTTTTGTTTGTTAAATATGCTCTGGTTTTTCTGATACTGCTTCTGGGAAGAACAGCCATGGATGAGATCTTCGAGTTGTGTGTAGGAAGATGGTGAAAAATAAAGAGAAAAGGGGGAAGAAAAAGGAAATTTGGAAAGGTAGTTGGAAGGAGAGGTCTGAAAAAATTAAAATATATGAAAAAAAATTGTTGAAAAATAAAGACCATTTAATTAAAAAAAAAAGAATATGATTAATTGGAAATGACCATTTTGTCCTTGGTGCTTAAGCATAATAACTCTGTAATCCGACTCTTCCAACATAATCTATCAATAGCTCGAATAAGCGAATTTGAATTTAGACATGCATCGCAATCTAAGATCATGATAACCGCTTTAAGACAGTCAAATTGAATTATAGTATATTCAAAACCATTGTTCCAAACAACTTCAAATTCTATATAAATTACTCACAACTTGGTATTTAGAGCCGAAACAACTCCTAATCGGTAGAAACTCAAAATTCATCCTCCATCACTATTGCCGTATTGCGGATAAAATCACCTATTGAACCTACACCTGTGTTGAAATGAACTGCACTATCAACATCTACTCATTAAGTAAAAAATTAAAACAATATTTATAATATACCTATGAAAATAAAATCTTTTATTGACAATATAACCTAAGATTTTAAAGTGGGTGAGCTTGATAAGGAACACAGTTGAATCTTATGTCCGATTGATATTTTTATATTTTATTTTATATTTTTGTGTTGCTTCTTGTGGTAAACTTATAATTAATTTAATGTGGTCCATTGGATATGATGTAGTCTGAAATTATCTGCCATTATTTGGCTTGTTTTTATGTGCATAATGCTTGAGTTTGTTGCAAAGCAATCGGTGTATTTCATGAAAATGGGGATTCATGCCATATAAGTGTTGTTCCTATTGTAAATAAAAAGAAAAAGAAAAAAATAAATTAATAATGTAAAATTATTTGATATATAAATTGTTTAAAAGTTATATTATATTTCAAGAGAAAAATATTAATATACATTGTGTTAAATATTAATATTTAAGTCTTAAAATTAAAATATTCGTATAAATATAATTTTTATAAGTGTTTGTGCATAGAATAATTATTATTATTTTAATCATCAACATATTTTAAATTTAAATATTGAGATTACAAAATTATCCGACCGATTTAGTTGGGTTTTTAATCTTGAATTTCGGAAATCGAGATAGACGAATTTTTAAAAGTGTCAAGTCGAAGCGAGTTCAAGTATATTCTAGAAATTTCTTATCCTGATATTATATTATATTTATAAAATTACCGCTATATAAACACTTATGATTTTTAAGTTATTTTTTTAGTTTATGTTTATCATAAAAAAATTTAGACGTCATACAAGTTTTAAGATATCTAAATCTAATGGTCAATGATTTAAATTTATTCTTTTAAATATATAATTTTTTATATCGATAATTTAAAATTTATTTTTATTTTATTTTTATATAAGTTTAAAGCCCTTTAAAATTATGTCTTGACGGTAGATTGGTCGAGTTTAACTTTAATCATAGGCAAAAAAATAATATTTTTTTTTAATTTTTAGATCGAATCAAGATCAAATTTACGAGTTGATATATCAGGACGAGACTAGATCGAATTTAGAGTTTTATAAACCAAAACGAGTTTGGGGTAATCAAAAACCTATTTCGTCTCGCCCATTGCCATCTTATTTAATCTAAAATATTTTTATACGTATTATTCAAATATAAAATATAAAAAACTCAAATTATTTAACTCGATCTTATAAATTTAAAATTTGTAAGACACAAAAGTGGTTGGCCAACCAAATTGTTAGATGATACCCAAAAGCTGAATCCATCTCAATCTTTCTTGTTCCAACATCATCACAAAGATGCTGCTTCCAAGGCAAAACAAAGTAATTATCACAAACTCTTAAACCCTAATTATGGTAATTAATAAACTAGGGTTAGTTAGACAGGAGAAGGGCAATTTGGTCAAATCATAATATTAAAATTCGGATTTATGTATTATATGAATTTACGAAGCAGGTAACGGTTGCATCAGGCAGTTTTTAAGACAAATCATAAACTCTTCGAATCTCTCTTTATATGGTTACATTAATGACTGAGGTCAAACTTGTCATTTTATGTAATAAATTTCAGGTTTTCAATTTTTTATGTTTAAATATATATAATATAAAGAGAAATATTTACGGTTTTTTTACAAAGATTATTTGTATATAAAATATGTTTTCGTTGAGTCTTAAACTCGAAATAAAAAAAATAACTCTGTTTAATTGATTATTAAAGTTCACTAAAATATTTACAGTTTTTAAATGTTTTAGTGAGGGACAATTATTTCTTTAAATAATGGTTTTAGTAATTAAATCTCTAAATGTAGATAAATTTATTCAAATTTAAAATTGAATTAAGATATATCTTGTATGTTTAAATGCAATACAGAGAGAAATTTTAAGAATAATTTAATTTTCTTTTAAAATATAGATGGTCTTTAATTATATTTTAAATTTTAGATTAATTTTTATAGTATATATAAAATAATGTCATGTGCAGATGATATTTTTTTTTTGAATTTTGTAAAAAATTATTAAAAATGGGGAATGTCACCTACTGATGATATTTTCGTCCTAAATCATCACTTGTAGGTGACGTTCTTTTACTTGTACTGTAACTTTTGATTTATATTCCGAAACAAATTTTAAATATCTTATTTTTCTAAAAACAAAAACTCTAAATAACTTATATACATGTAACGTATTTGAATTATAATATTAAAAAATTACTCTAACAGATAGGGACACAACTTCTTGTTTATTTACCTTTTTGCCACTTGTGGGATGTGGATTGGGACAGTAATATAACCCCAACCAGACATGGTGGTTTTATTTGTGAGGTAATGATTTTGTTACGAGCATGGCACCAAATGTTTGTGAGACAGCCATATATGATTTGATACCTGGACCCACCGGTCACAGCCAACTTGGCAAACCCAAGTTGGGGAGAGGGTCACGAGGTGTATTGTAGATTTGTGTGGAAGAGATGGGTCAGGGTCAAAATCGGAATAGCATGCTTTCATTGGCCCACGTGTGGGCCGTTCTGGTCCACACGCGTGATATTTTTCTCGTGACATCTTTCTGTGAGAAAATCCAACACCAAGCTCTTTTCTTCTCAATTAAATATATTTTTGAATATAAATATAAATATTTTATTTTTAAAATATATAATTAAAATAATCTCCATATGAATATATGATGCCACAATTAATATACAAAACATGGAAAATTCATTTTTTTACTTTTTTGTTGGGGACTTGGGGTCAAGCTTCTGTCCATTATTATATAATTATTAATATTTAATTAATTAATTTAAATTAGATATAATTTTTTTATTATGAGCTGATTAAAATTCAAACCGTAAATCTTGCTTAAAAGATCTAACACATAGAGATAAACATTTTACCTGGTCCAATAGAGTTCTAAGCAAACTGTCCTGATCGATCATAGTTTTCAATAAAAATATTGAGTTTTGATCGAATAAGTTAGTTTTTATTAAAAGGTGAGGCCAAATTAAGTTCAGATTTAGGGTGAAATATACTTGACCGGAGACTACTAGAATAATTTTTTTATATAATTTTAAAGATATTTGTAATAAGTCCCTTTTATGTATTTTTACACTTATGCTAAAAAAATGATTTTTTTTAACTCCCTAAAATTATTTCTTTTACAATTAGATATCTAAAATTAATTTTTTAATAAATCATGTCAGGTTTAGATATATTTTTCGAGTCGGGATAGATTTTTTAAAGATAAGGTCATTTCAAGCTTATGTTTATTACTTTTTAGTCGAGTTCGAGTCGATCAAAACCCTGACTCGATCCCATCCCTAACTTTATCCTGCTATACCAACTAGTTGATTAGTATTCTTGATGCGATCTCATGATGATATATGTTCTATTTTTAACCACCAATACAACTCTCCACACCATGTAAAATTGTTCGAACCCGAATCTCCAAAAACATTCTCATTTTTTTATTTTCTACAATCAAACTAAGTTGATATCTAAATAACTTGGGATCAAATCCAATCCCGAATTTTAAGTTACTATAGATGCTTCTAAATTGATAATGTAAAAATTAACTCATAGGTTCATGTGAGAATAAAATAATACAAAAGACCTCAACTTATAGAATAGATATGCAGTAACACTCCAGCATGATGTTCCAATCTGCTTGCCGAGTACTATCAGCCCAGGAAACATGCATAAACTGTCCACAAAAAGAAAAGCAAGTTGTATGATGAAAATCAAAACCTAAGATCAATATAACCAAAAGGAGCATAAACTGATGTTTCTAGCGATGTGAGTGTCAAATAAGTGTATATGACTAACACCGACACGAGGTTTTTTAGTGTAGATGAAGAATCATTAGAGGGCTATACGTTTTAGTTGGATGAATCAGACACGATTACTTTGAGAAAAGTAGAGTCGGAACAGCATAGCATAGTATTCTTGTACCTTGTCAGTTGTCAAGGTGATGGTTCCGATTGACTTGCTTCTTGCTTTGGCCTGAATTGTCCGGCAGGAGGACCGTCTCTTCGTCTCTCGTATTTTTTGCTTACATATTTAGATTCTTTTCTTGCCTTTGGTTGATAAGTAGGATATTTGCAGGGTATTATTTCGCCATTGATATATTTATCACCTAAAAGTACACAAAACCGTGTATTATACATATGACCATCATCTAACAGTATGGTGCAATGAAAACTTTCTCGACATAACTGAAGTTGATTAACCCAACTTACCTCCATAATCTTTATTTTTGACATCTATGTAAGAATCGGGCAGCACCCAAAGAACCCCAGGCAATCCTACAACCAAAACAATAAACTTCATTCTCAAGTCACAGATAACATCATTTAAACCTATGTGATATGGATTCGAATGTGAGTGTCATGTACGTATATGTGCTCAACATTGATATGCTCAATCTTTCTAAAGTTTTCCACATATATGCAGTGTTCTTGGACCATGTCTGAATATGCATTAGACATATTCCAAGTAAAATGAAGAATCAGAATCAGAGTAACATAGATTTAAACGAATGGGTCGCAACGAAAATCTTCTTACCCTTGAACTTCTCAGAGGTTTCCTCGGATACAGTGCATTGGAAACCGGTATACGTAGTGGTGCTAAAAGCATACATGTTTTTCTTCGCTTCTTCCATGCTGTAATACATAGGGGGAAAGAATCATATCTTAAATTTATTCATTACAATGACTACATTTTCATACTCTCACTGAAACGGTGATTATTGTTTGTCGACTTATTACAACTTAGTAAGGTAGGGTAGCACAGGTTCTTAATGATTAAAGACATGCACAAAGAAAGCATATCTCATTTGGATAACTGAGAAAGGTTCATCCATGATCCGGAAGAGCACGGACAACCAGAAAGAATGGTACGACACACGAGTTTTGAGCTTCACTAATATGTATAAATGAAGACGAAGCTAACTTGTTAAGATATAAGTTCTTGACACCAACTCACTATATCAAAAACCTTTTGAGGTTCTAACAATCTGAGGTGACAAATTCAGGTAAACAGGTACATTGCAAGCCTAGGACAAAGATTATGTGCCAACTAGCCTCAATTTCTAAGGCTAAACTAAAACTGTTATGAGGTTGTCTGAAAATCCTTATAACAAGCCAGATAAATTGCAAATCTTTTTCCTATTCACTCTTCTTGTTAACCTCATTGGAAACTACTAATTATGAAAATTCAGAACATTTATGAGCAAGCAATGTTCAATCTTGTTTCTTTCATTCAATACAAGGCTCCATCTTTGTTCATAATCTTCAAGCTAAAACAGTTAGATATGTTAACATAATATTAAATCCTTCACCTCAAACTCAATATAGTTAATTAACAAAGGAGCCTCATTAATTAAGCATTTCCCGGGAAACAAACATACATAGAAAGGAGGAAAATGAACTATGCAGCACTTCTATACCAAAAAGAAGCAAAACCCACAATTTTCTCACCAGATTTGACATTCCTCCAACAAAACAAAACAAACCCAGAGAACAAATGGGAATTTTTAAGTACTGTATAGAAAAAGAAAGAGCAAAACTTTCATAAAAGTATCATATTTTTCTACTGAAGAAGAAAGTCTCACCTGCCCAGGACAGTAGCAAGAGTGTTAAGATAAGTCTCAATCATTTGCTCCCTTGTTGGAGCAGGGTCTTTAGGGAACTCCATAACAATAAGCCAATGGTTATAATCACAACCAGGCAACATTATCGTTTCCCTTGGCTCATTGCTACTGCTCCTCTTGGGTGAATAATCACTGTCGAGTGCTGCAGCTTTGATGACACGAGGAAGGCGAGTACTCGATAATGAAGGAAGGTGGCGAATCAGTGAGTTTACTCGGGTAGTAGGAGGTGGGGTGAGCTGTGGACGAGTTGAAAGAAAGGGTTTTGAAGGTAGAAGAAGAGAAGGGTTTAACGAAGTCGCCATTGGAATTTGGAAGTATAGAGAAGAAGATTAGATTGTGATATTTTCTCAGCTGATGAATTTGAAAGGAAATGCCATAATAAGGCTGTTCTTGGGCTTAGCGATTTGAGTTCAAGTCAATACTTTTTTTCATTGGGCTAAAAGATCAAAAATTGTGAGACAGAAACCAATAAAAATAACTCATGCGAATGAAAATTATTAGTTAACTAACGATAAATAATTTAAAACAATGATAGATTTAAAAAAATAAAATTTTATAAAATTATTTTTTAATTAATGTGTCATTATCTAAAATTAGCATATTTATCTTTATGACTGTTATCGTAACGTGAGTTGTCATGTAGGTTTGTTATATCATTTCATTGGTTGACCAACAATTTATATTTGTATAACTTTCATTTTGACCCAAAATAAAATACTAAGGATTAAATTACTTCAAAAAAGAATATGAGTCAAAATAACAATTTAATCGAATGTTGAAATGGCTAACCCGGCTCTAGTCCGATCCATTTAACAATTATAACCATCTTATCTGGCTCTATTTTATTCTAGTCTTTAAAAAGTTGAACAAATTTAGATATGCTTTTTGGTCATTGATGTTCTGTCACGTAGATATTATGTTATTCATAATCTAGGCCACACAAATGCAAGTTAGTCAAACAAATCCAACATCCTACCAATCCTAGTATGGCTTAATTATTTGCATGCTCTAGTGGTCCACCTGGTCTATCACCTATATGAATTTATTTCATGTACCTTTCAGTTGGTACTGCCTCCTGGCTGCTACTATTATGCTTTAATTGTTCTGTTTCAAAATTTATGAATGATTGTCCTGAAATCACCTCAGGGGAGAAAAGACATGGATTTCTTTGTTCATCCTAAAAGGAGTTGAATAAAGATCTTTGGGATCTTACCAATGGAAGGCTTTGCTACAATCTTTTGTTTATCATTTTTGTTATCTGGTCTTACCATTTCCACTGCAGTGGACACCTTGAATGTTATTCGGTCACTTACAGACGGAGAGACCATTGTTTCTGCCGGTGGAAGCTTCGAGCTTGGGATTTTTAGCCCTGGTGTAACCTGGAAAAGGTATTTGGGAATATGGTACTCGAAAATACCTGTCCATACGGTTGTCTGGGTGGCCAACTGAGACATCCCTTTGAACCATTCATTAGGTACTTTAAAAGTTACAAACCAAGGGATTCTAGTCCTTATGGACCAAGATGGGACCATTGTTTGGTCTTCCAACACATCTAGACCTGCTAGAAACCCAGTTGCACAGCTCTTGGATTCTGGAAATCTTGTTGTGAAAGAAAATGATGAAACAAATCCTGAACACTTCCTATGGCAGAGCTTTGATCATCCATGTGATACACTCTTACCAGGCATGAAGTTAGGATGGAACTTAGAAACAGGCCTCGATCGATTCCTGTCATCCTGGAAGAGTCCTGATGATCCTTCTCATGGTAATTTCACAATGGGGCTTGAGGTTGGTGGATTTCCAGAGGAGAAACTCAGAGAAGGATCGGTTGTGAGGTTTCGTTCCGGCCCTTGGAATGGAAAGCGGTTCAGTGGAACAAAAGGACTGGAACTGAATTCCATATTTACATTCGAGTTTGTGTTTAATAAGGAGGAGATATATTATGGCTTCAAGCTTCGAAACAGCTCAGTTCCTTCTAGGATGGTGTTAAATGTGAACGGATTATGGCAACGACTTGTTTGGATTCATGGAAAACAAGCTTGGGATGTTTATACAACAGTTCAAAAGGATAACTGTGACAATTATGGATTATGTGGTGCATTTGGCAGCTGTGACATAAGAAGCTCCCCTGTATGCAGTTGTTTGAAAGGGTTCCTGCCAAAATTTCCGGATGAGTGGAGCAGTAATCGCTGGTCGAATGGATGTTTTCGAAAAACACGGTTAAACTGCTCGACCGACGGGTTTCTAAAGTACTCCGGGGTGAAGTTGCCTGATTCAGGACATTCCTGGTTCAACTACAGTATAAGCCTAGAGGAATGCCAGAATCTCTGCATAAAAAACTGTTCTTGTACAGCTTATGCAAATTTGGATATAAGAAGTGGAGGGAGTGGGTGCCTGCTTTGGTTTGTTGATCTTGTTGATATTCGAATGTTTACCGAGAAAGGGCAAGACATTTATGTAAGGATGGCTGCATTAAAACTTGGTATGGAACTTTCGATCACCTTAAAAGTTAAGTCTCTCAGGTTTTATTCAAAAGATTTGTTTCTCATCTATAAACCAACAGGCCTGCAGAACTTGCATTGCTTGGAGTCTTAGATTTGGGTCGAATCGAATTTATACTGCTTAATTTGATATAGGAGTCCAGGTTCTGTTCTATTTTTCGTGCATATATACATACACATACATATTGATCTTGCTGTTATCATTTTTGGATTAGGCCAACCTGGGAGTACCAAGTCCAAAGAGCAGGAAAGACTGAAGATTGCTGTCATCATATCTATGATTTCTGCAGTGTTGATCATCAGCTTAGCTTTTGTCATGCATCGACAGAGGAAGACATGTCGTATAATACCCGGTATGCACTATATACAGCGGAATACAAGACCTTTTATTTGTGAATTCTTTCTGATAAAAGTAACTTACTCCAGCTGCTATAATTGCAGGATTGTTGAACTTTCTCGATGTAAACAACAACTCGAACGTTAGAAGTCATGACGGGGATCTAGACTTACGGATATTTTCCATTGCCACAATCGTTTCTGCAACCGGTAATTTTTCGATTGAGAATAAGCTGGGGGAAGGAGGTTTTGGATCTGTCTATAAGGTAAACAATCTGATAAAGTGCACTGCATCAACAAGTCAATTACATGTACACATGCATATACCAGCCATTCTGCATTAAAATTTCCAGGGTGTGTTGGAGGATGGACAAGAAGTTGCTGTGAAGAGACTATCGAAAACTTCCAGACAAGGACTTGATGAGTTCAAAAATGAAGTCATATACATTGCAAAACTTAAGCACCGGAATTTAGTGAAGCTTCTAGGTTTCTGCATTCAAGCTGATGAAAAGTTGTTGATCTATGAATTTATGCCGAACAAAAGCCGTGACTTCTTTCTTTTCGGTATGTTTTAATCTCTCCATGCTTGAAAACTGAGTTCCCCTGGTACATTCGAGTTGTGTTATCCGGTATCTGTTGAATATCAGATATAGGCATGTTTCCAATAAGGTTATGCTCTAATTTTTAATGTGTTTTCATAGTTTTGGAAGATTTCACCTGAATTTGCTTTGAATTGTGTTAAAAACTAAGCAGATCAATCTCAAAGCATGTCACTTGATTGTCCTACTCGTTATCAGATCATCAACGGGATCGGTCGAGGTCTCCTTTATCTCCACCAAGATTCAAGACAAAGGATAATACATAGAGACATGAAAGCTAGTAATATTCTTTTAGACAGTGAGATGAATCCCAAAATTTCGGACTTCGTCATGGCCAGAGGTTTTGGAGAAAAGGAAACTATAGCTAGTACAAAGAAAGTGGTGGGAACATAGTAAGTAACAACTTAGAAAATGCTATGGTTTACTTAGGTATTTGGTAGACACGGATTTAAATCATGGTTGCAGATGCATTTTGGGGGTACATTGTGTTTATCACGATTGTAATATCGTGTTGTAACCATTATTTAAATCCCTGTGTTGTAGACAATCTAGATAATGTTGGTAAATCATGAATGCATTTTTTCTTACAGCAATGATGGTTTTATGCAGTGGTTACATGGCTCCAGAGTATGCAATCAATGGGGTCTACTCCATGAAATCTGATGTCTTTAGCTTTGGTGTATTGGTGCTCGAGATAGTGAGTGGGAAGAGAAATAGAGGATTCTGTCATCCAGATCACCAGCTTAATCTTCTTGGGCATGTAAGTGTACTTGTTAACTCTTAATCCCAGAATTAAACTGAGTTTGCCTGTAGAAGCCTCGCTATTGACACTAGAAAGAGTTAACTGGTGTTTGTTGTGTAGGCATGGAGACTGTTTGTGGAAGGGAAATCAATGGAGTTCATTGCATCGACAGTTCGAGAAACAGGCAATCCTAGTGAAGTTCTAAGGTCGATTCATATCGGTCTTCTGTGTGTGCAGCGAAGTTCACAAGACAGACCAAACATGTCTAAAGTGGTTCTCATGTTGGGAACTCAAGGCTCTTTGCCTCAACCTAAAGAACCTGCTTTTTTCATCGGAAGGAATCCGGTTGAACCTGGTTCATCAGGACAAAACAAACAACTTCCATTGAATGTTTTCACTATTACAGAAGTACAGGGCAGATAGTTGTCACTGTTGTTACAAGTGTACTCTGAGGTCTAATGTTTTTTTATTGACAGTCAAGGTTAACTATACTATACTTTCTCATGCACTATTTGACACCCACATTTCATCACCTTAACGAAGTTGCCACTAGGACCGGATCTGCTTGACAATTCAAGTTCATCACATTCCTGGTTTGAGTAATCTGATGTTGATAAATTCTTGGTTTCACTTTCACCACATTTATCCTCCCAGGAAAAAGGATATAATATGTCACACGACCAATACTGAAGGAAAAGGTGATCCTTCATGGTCTGGTTATATTCTTCACCTAAAAAAAGCCACTTTCATCTACACCTCGGTCATATCCATCTAGGAAAACTGATTCATCACAAGTTGTTTAGATTCTAGTATTGTTAAAACACCAATATTTTCACAGGTTTGGAGACTATTCTATGATTCGAATTCCATGGAACTGGTTGCTGATCAAATTAAGGCACCTGCAGTTGAATTGAAGTGTGTTAAGATCAATGCTTGTTAGCCTACTATGCATGAAACTAAGTTTGGAGACTATTCTATGATTCGAATTCCATGGAACTGGTTGCTGATCAAATTAAGGAACCTGCAGTTGAATTGAAGTGTGTTAAGATCAATGCTTGTTAGCCTACTATGCATGCAACTAAGTTTGGAACACAGGCCAAGCATATCAGATGTTGTTCTGATGCTACGTAATGAAGCTCCATTGCAACAGACTAGACATTCGGGGGGTTTTCACCAAGAGATCTGGTTGAAGCTGCAAATTCAGATATCACAGGTAAAATGTTGTGAGGTTCTTGTATGTTCAATCTCTTAGAACTAATGTTTGTCAGCCATTGAACTATGTTAGCTGGTTGTTTTCTTTTCTCTTGTTCCCATGTCTCATTTAGTTTGAGTATCAGATATGTTATATGTCCGACTCGAGTATATTCGATTTTCTCCAACTTTATCCATGGATTTGGAGAAAAACTAAGAATTAGAGCAACATCAGTAGAGATAACACTGTGAGTCTGTGACACTACACTTAATACACATAATTAAAAGAAACAACTCTGTAATTATTAAGACATAACCAAACTAATGAATAAACAAAGAAGAAAAGTTCTATCTAGCTTCAAGGATAGATACGGTAACTGCATTTTCTGTAAGCATCGAAGCACTAAAACTGTCATAGGGTTCCCTTTGTATGAAGAAACCGGGTTGTTTAGGTTGAGGCAAAGTTGCTTCTTCATTTGTCAGTTTGACAAGAACAGATGACATCGGTGGCCTGTCCTCTGGGCTTTCTTGAACACACAATAGTCTGACATGAATAAACCTAAGCACTTCGGACCTAACACATGATTCTTCCAGGACTGTGTCCATCATTTCCAAAGCTCGGTCATCGTTCCAAAGCAACCAGGCCTATGCAAAATCAGCACCAGTTACTTGTGGAAGAGATAGAGGGAAGAAAAGAGATTCCATGGTTAAGACTTACGTGACCTAGAAGATTGTTGCGGTGATCGGGATGATTGTACCCTCTATTCTTTTTACCACTTACTATTTCTAGCAACAACACACCGAAGCTGAAAACATCGGATTTGACCGAGAATGTTCCATCAACTGCATACTCAGGAGCCATGTAACCACTGCATTAAAGCATATAAAGCAGGCCTTAGTATACTAGTAGAGAAGTAAACACAGATGTTGAGATTCAAATCTTAAAACAATCAGGTGCTAGACAAGAAGTAATAGTAGCCTACTATGTTCCAACAACTCGATTTGTTTTTGTTTCCTCGTCGTTGCCACCGATAATTCTTGCCAATCCAAAATCTGAGATTTTTGGGATATAGTTGCTGTCCAGTAAAATATTGCTTGCTTTGAGATCCCTGTGAATTATTTGAAGTTTAGAATCTTGGTGGAGATAGAGCAGCCCTCTTGCGATTCCTAGAACAATATCGAACCGGTTTTTCCATGATAGTTGTGCTCTTCCTTTATGATCTGCACAAATAATGCCTTGTGAATCTAAACAGTATATCTTGAATATCAATTTTATAGTACAGATAAGTATAGGAAATCGAAGCAAACTGATAAATGAATGGAAAGTGTTGAGAGTCTCAAACCGAATATCAAGCAATCCAAGCTTTTGTTGGGCATATACTCATATATTAACATCCTTTCTTCTCCTTGTATGCAGCAACCAAGCAGTCCAACAAGATTCTTATGTTGAAGTTTGGCTATCAAAACGACTTCGTTCGTGAACTGTTCAACACCCTGACCTGAGTCTTTCGACAGCCTCTTCACTGCTATTTCCTGTCCCGTTGGAAGATTGCCCTGCATATGTCAAACCATACTGGTATGATAATTCAAATCAAGGATTTTGAAGTGCAGACTTGGACATGTTTTTTTGCTGCATCATGTTCATAACAGACACAAATATAAATGAATGCTACCACATTCGATCATATTGTTGCATTAGTGATCACCTATCTTCTAGTAAGCAATTAACATGACGTAATCTGTGGTTCCTTACCTTGTAAACAGGACCGAAGCCACCCTCTCCAATTAAATTGCGAAAAGAGAAATTATCAGTGGCAATTTCGATGCTAGACAAGTCGAATAAGGACACTTCTCTTTCATCTTTCCCACCTTTCAATCTTGTTAAATGAAGCGATTCATCTATAATTCAATGAGTTTGGTCTGTTAAGTACAACTAATATGTTCAAAGAACACCAATAAGGTTCCATGAATGGTCTTAGTTCTTACCTTTTTTCCTTGATTTCTTCCAAATTATGAAGACTACTAGTCCCAAGATGATTGCAACCGAAATGGTTGAGACCGGTATGATAACCGTTAACCTGTTCCTTGTACTTGAATCTCGGGTTAATCCTAGAAAAGATAGAGTTAACTGGTTCAAAAACCAGATATTTAATCTGTAATGGTAAATTTTCCAACTCTTTTACCCCAGACAATCTCTCCATGAGGAAATGGAGAAACAATTATGATGACTATAGAAAAAAATATCGAATCACTTAATTCCGATTAAGTGTCGTGCATGGATGACAAATACGAGTACATTAAGAAAAATGAATCATATACACAGCAAGTTAAAATGTCCTAAAAGAGTAAGAAAAGAACAATACAACTGGTGCATACCTAGACTTGAAGCTGGCAATCGTATGAAGATATCTTCTCCTCGGTACACTTCTGAGACTTCAGAAATATCAATGAGGTCACCGAACCACATCAAACAGCTAGTGCGGCCGTCACTTACGTTCAGATTAGCATAAGCTGTACAGGAGCAATTCAAGAAGCATCCAGCCTCACATTGCTCACGGTTCAAATTCTCATTCAAACGAAATTTTGACAGATCTGGAACTTTAACACCAACAAGCCTTAGAAAGCCTTCTCCCTTTTGACAGTCTAGTGATGATTCTCTTACACAGTTCGTTGACCCTTGCGATTTCGGAATGAACCCTTTTATACACTCACAGGTATCTGGTCTCCTACTGCTGCATACACTGTTAGCACCACAGAAGTCATAGCTGCCACATTGATCATATGGTACAGTGTACAAAACACCCCAATGATTACTTCCCTGTTCTGATATAAGACGCTGTAAATAACCCGATTGATTCAACCATAATCGCATGTTAATCGCGTTGCTGACTGCTTCAAAAGTATAATATATCTCATTCTCATTAGAGATGACAGTTGGTTTGAAGACTAAATTGGGGACTGCTGGAACAGCTCCGAACCCAATTCCGTTCCATGGTCCTGTTCGGTACGTTCTCATCGATCCTCTATCAATGACTAACTCAGGTAACCCAGTTATGTCAAGTCTGTAAGTGAAGTTCCCGGGGGATGGATCGTCTGCACTTCTCCACGATGTTAGATATCTTTCCTCACCAGTCTTTAAGTTCCATCCTATTTTCATGCCTGCCAAGAGTGTGTCCGAAGGGGAATCAAAACTTTGCCACAAATAGCTTCCAAGCATGCTTTTGTTGTCCTTGAGAACAAGGTTTCCAGTATCCATAAGCTGTGCCACGGGATGTTCCACTGTCCCAGACACATTAGACGACCAGACGACACTCTTCATCCGGTCCAAAACGACAAGATTTCCACTGCCGCTCACCATTAAAATCCCTTTCGTATCAGCTATCGGGTTGTTTCTGTTTGCGACCCAAACAACTGCTTCAGGACTGTTCCTGTACCATATTCCCAGGTACCTGTTTCTTGATTTTCCAGGTGAGAAGAAGCCTAGTTCAAAGGTTTCTAATGCAGAAACCAGTGTCTCCCCATCACTAACCGACCCGTCTACCGCTAAAATATCGACTTCCTCGGACAATTCCAAGTGTGAAAAAACTACTAACAAAAAGCAGATCAAAGTGAAAATAGAACACCTCTCCATGTTAAAACTCTAGTTTTCTTCCAAACAAGTTCTCTCTTAGCCTGTACTATTTGGAGTTTCATGGAAAGGTAAACGGAAAGTCTGTTAACAATCTCATTTAGTATCGCTGAAAACCAGCTGCAATCAATATTCAATGTCAATAATTTTCAAAAGTACATATCTCAAAATTTATAAAAATATATAATAATTTAAACACAGATTAAATTTCAATTTTCAACTGGACTTAACTACTAATACTTATAGCAACCGAACACAAAAGTTCTTGTCAAATTCTTACAAGAAACTTGACATAAGAACCCAACGAGTAGTCCCAGACAAAAAACAGATGATGTTTATCCTAGAAGATCTGAGTTTAAATCGCTTTATTTGTAGAAAAAACACATAAAAAGTAGGGTAAAATGTAAACACTTCATTTTCTTTCAAGTATTTAGCTTCCTATATAAGCATTGAGTACGATCTTTCGAATATATGAAAATACTTAAAAGAAGTTAATATATTGATGGTCGGCCTAAAATCCGGCTAAATGGTAAAATTAGTCATTTTCATCAGACTTTTCCATTTCAGCAATTGTGACATTCTTAAATTTATCATGCATAACAGATAAATGATGCTTGACTTCCAAAGTCTTCTATTAACAGATGACTTTTAGGGTTACCTTATCCATCGGGTATTTAGAAAATGAAGTTTTGATATCTTTTACCCTGAATAGTCAGTGCCACATTTAAACAGATTTAAATGCCGAAAGCAAAGTATTAAGATAGTATACACCTCAAAAATTTTAAGGATCATGTATAATTTATTAAAATAAAACCTTTAATATTAAAATAAAAGATGACTTTAAATATAAAAAAAGTCAAAATAACTCAAAAGAAATAGGTCATTTTACTTTCCGGCTTCCGCATGCATTTTATTACTACTAGTTATAGTCTTGTGTGTTCGCTCCTATTGCATCAGCTTTAGAATTATCTCGCTCCTATTGCATCAATTCAGAATTATCATCAATACCAGATATGATTAACATTGTTATATGGATATTTCTTTGAACATAAAGCATGCCTTTCTGCAAATAGGGATGTGAATGTAAATAAGAATGGACTTAATTTTCTTCTAATAGTCTTATGAGAGAGAAAAGAGAAGATGAGTTCAATTTCTTTGAAATTCATTGAGATTTGAGCATTTTAGTCTCTGATTTCTCTCCATCTCCAGATGCAGGTGTTTTCCAACAAGAACACCAGCAGGCATGAAGATCCATGCTAGTGATTTGCATGCAGCTGCTATGAAACTTTCTATTCAGCAATGAATTAGCCTAGATGGTCATACAATCATCTTTAAAAGAATGGCATCCAAGAGATGTAAGATTCGAGTCGCATCTACAACCACTTATACGCGCACAGATAAAAAAAATCAATATATAGATAAATAAAACTAATCCGGATTTATACATGAAAAAATGCCCTTGAATTCAAGGCGATGCTCACGAAATATTTTCATGGTTTTTTGTTCCTGCACAGTACTAGGGCATCAACACAAGCATAACAGGTCGTAAAACTGAAAGCAAGTGTTGGCACTGGGATTATCCTATAGTGTATCATGACGGTGTAGTAAATCATGACGATCTCGAGTGCTATAAAAGGAAATCTAGAACCTCATAGATCATATGATAACATCACCAATATAAAAGTTCAACAAAGAGGAGATGAAAGTAAAAAGAATGAATCCTAGGATCCATTTTAACAATTATCCTTAGTACGAGCTAATCCTGAGTGCCTCATAGCCTTCTCTGCTATCTACAACATAAGAAAAGCAAGAGGGGGTGTCAGATCATAAACAGGTTAAGAAAGACTGGGAAATATAAATTAATGAAGACATTCACGATACCAAGATACGAACCTGCTACCAGTAGGATAAAGCTGCAAGTATTACGGACTTGCTAAGCATCTGCCATGAAAGAATCATTAAACACTAATGTTAATTTACAAGATTAGGTAGTACGTTCAAGAATTCAGCAACTCAAACAAACTTCATATACGAAACAAAGTCCACAAAAAACTGAAGATGCTTTGCTACTATAAGTTATGGATTTCATAATAGGAAATCTTAGGTTTACTAATGGTGGCGATACATCTCTTTTATTCATTCCACTATGCTTGTTTCACAAGCAATAGCCAAAATAAACAGGGGGGAGGAAATGACAGTGATCAATTTTATGTAATAAACAAATTCCTCCAAAGGCATGAGCTTTCTTCTAATCCAAGCATACGATTTAAGCAGCTCATAGTTCTCTTTTCTCCCCCAATTAACTTATGAAACCAGATTAGTCCAAATATTTCCACAGCCTACCAACTCTAGCAGACCAAACATCCTACTAGTTATGATGTAAGGCAACATATACATAGAAGAATGTTCTAACAAACATTTAATCGAATCATTCTCTTTCTGAAAGTTTCAGAACATTACAGAGCACGCTGAAGCGATCTATCTTCCGATATTCTCCCAGTTGAAGTAATTATGATTTATAAACTACATGCATTCCTATAGAAACAGCTTCTGATAGCCTTTTTGAGCTCCAACCAATCATCCCAATTCCCAAAACTTAGAAATATTCCAACTTCTTTAATCATCAAATTGCATTGTCTTAAATGGACAAACAACTGCTCAAAACATCTTTCTAATACCGAAAATTTCATTATCAGGCCAAACTTCCCGGTATATGCAGCATCTAGAAACCAACCATACATCATATATTCATATTGTGTTCGCATAGACTCAACAGTTGAACAGATAGTAGCAACTTCTTTTATAAGTTTGTACCTTTTAACATCAAACAAATCATATTCTGATAAATTATCGTCATTATATCATCATCTCCATTGTACATATTATGATTTGTCCACATATCACTTATCTTCCTAACTTAACAACTAAGGAAGGGAAAACTATTCCCATCAAGCATTTAGAGATTAGTTACTTAATGCACATGGTAACAATTGCTACACATATCTTATAGTATTTATTAATTGCTCACTCTTTATTTTATACCATGATAGAAGCGACATGCACGATCAAAACCACACACCACAAGGTGTTCTGTTGTCCATCACCCATGAACTTTTCAATTAACTCCCAATCCCCCAAGATAATTCAAGGGTCCAAAACTAATCCCATACACTCAACAAATCCAACCTCACTAAATATCTAATACGATGAGGCATCTGAAACAATATATGATCTACAAGAACAAGAAATTAAACCTTCACCAACTATGTGGGATGAACCATTTATATCATATTCATTTCAGCTATCATGCCCTATTTTTCATCTAACTCAATAAAAATCACATTTCGAATAACTAAAAGCCAAAACATATTCAAACATTCCCGCTAAGTAGCCATCTACACAAATATACTATTATGCCCAAATGATACCAATAATAAATAGTAATTAATACCAAGAAAAGACCAACCTTTGCCAAATGCCAACATAACTAATTTAACATCCATAGCAACTAACTATGGTATCCCTTGCTATGTGTAGTAACTTTTAACTGGCAAACTACATAGATCAACATTATACCGATTTGTCCTAATCATCATTTAACACATAAACAAACAAAACAAAGCCAAATTTTCAGTCATTCAATTCCACAAGGACACATCATGCGGGATAGGCTATATGGATCATATGACACAACACTGCTACTATCCTAATTCTTAATAATACAAAAACACATCAGCATTGAAACAAATACAAAGATTCCAAATTTCCAATCAAACTGAAACAGCCAAAAATGAACCAAAAGGGATTAACTTTTACCACCCTTTTCCTCCACATTGGCCTCCTTAGTTGTCCCAACCGACTGACCATTCCCGCCATCTTTCTCATCAGGATACCTAACAACAACAACAGGACAAACACAATGATGCACACAATAATCGGTAACACTTCCCAATCTCCCATCATTCCCTCTTATCTCAGCCCCATAGCCTCTACTCCCCATTACAACAGCACTCAGCCCCAACCTCTCCAGCTCAAGACACAATCTTTCCCTCATATCATGATCTTTCGCTATATGAATCTTAAAGGGAATCCCAGCCTCCTTCAAGGGTTTGGCCAAATCCGCCGCCTTGGCAGCCGTGAAGGCATCGAAATCGTCCTCCAGTTGTTTCTGCGTCTCCGGCGTCCGTGGGCTTTGTTGGGCTTGGGGAACAGGGCCCCAATCAGCACCGTAGAGTACAGATGTCGGAGACACATGGAGGAGGATGACAGCATCGCCTGGTCGCAGGTAGTTTTGGACGGTCCAACGAACGGCGAATGCAGACTCCTCGGAAAGATCAACGGCCACACCGATCTTACGACGTGCACCGGCAACGGGTGTGGGAGAGGAAGCGGCAGAGGACGAATAGTGAGGGGAGGTGGGGAGGTGGATCTTGATCGATGGCAACTTAGGGTCACTGTTGTTATCAGAAGAACTCATTTTCTTTCCTTTATTAGGGCTTTCCATTTGTTTGTTTGTTTCTTCAGAAAATGACACAACTTTGTCAATGAAAACAGTTTGTTAAGAAATTATGTTTTTAATAAAAAGATAAAAAAAATTATGTTAAAAATATTAGATTAATTTAATTTTACATATTTTAATTTAAATCGTGGCCGCCAATAATTCTTTTAAATAATTAATTTTTGTTTTTATTTTTTAATTTTAATAAGAATCTCTGTTTTTATAGCACGTTTTTTCTGTTCTTTTGATATATTTCTTTCTTCTGTCTTTATGATATGTTTCAGCATACACTAGCGATCGATTGTTATTCGCACATAGATTTAATCGGTGTCAGTTTTTGATTTTTATTTTTGTAGGTGGTCACTGGAAAGTTAATATCCTCATCCGGTTGATGGTTGTTTGCCGATGAAATCAATTGTGAATAGCGATATCTTTTGCATGACAGTTTGAATCGCGTACAGCTCTTTCTTCTTTCTTTATGCATCTCGTTTGGACAGAAATAAAGAGATTCAAGAAGCTTTTGAATTTTGTTGGTATGTTTTATCTCCGTAAAATTTTTTTCATTGTTTTTAGTTGTAAGAATTTTTGAATTGTTTAATCCAATTATTTTTTTTGATATAATATAATTATGATTTTTAGATTTAATAAATATTTAGTAATATTTGTAAAAGAGTATAATAATTTATTAATAATTAAATCATTACTTTTAAAATAAAAAATTAAAAAACTACTCTCCATTTCCCCCTAATTTTACTAATTTATTTTTTTATTATATAAAAAGTATTGTATTTTCATGTTAAGATTTAAATTAATACAAAATAGATGAATATAAACATCTTTAATTATTGAGTCAATTAATGGGTATTTCTATTTATTCAGTTTTTTTTTCACAAAAATATATTAATTTTTAAATTTTTATCATGGCAGGAATTACCATCCTGTTAAAAGAAGCTCCTCCAATGGCAGGAAACAAGTTATCTGGAAGAGGAACAAGGTTTTCACAGTTCTTCAATCTCAAACACATAAGACCTATAAGATTCTCCATTGAGGATGGTAATTCCTTCAAAGTTGTTACGCTTAAAGTAAGAATTATCAACCTCTCCATGATCTCCAAGATTTCTGGGAATTTCTCCAGTCTTGAGACCTCCTAGATAGAGTTCTGTAAGAGACTTCAATTTGAGTCGGTGTTGTCAACGAGATTGCCTTTATGTGGATCTGTATTTGAATGAGAGTTTCCGGTAGGAAATTTCTATGTAAAATTACAGTAATTGTCAAAAGTAGTTAACCGAGGGAATCACGGCGCTACTTTTTTTGAATTGGAAGTGAATTGATTTTCCTGTTCATGTTCCCAGGCATTTGATGAACAGTGTAAAGTGATCTCCGTAAGTTTCTAAGAAAGAACCAAATGTAAGCGTGATTGATCACTGATATAGAAACAGAAGGATCTACTGATTATCTCGGTTCGAATCCAGCCAAACGCCGATATGTTTTCCTCTAGATCTTCCTCTTCTTCCATGGTGAAAGCAACGAGGTACGACGTTTTTCTCAGCTTCAGAGGCGAGGATACTCATCTCGGCTTCGTAAGTCATCTGTATAAAGATCTGAAACGAGAGAAGATCGAAACATTTATAGACGATGTGAAGCTTCCAAGAGGAGAGGGAATTTCAGAGACATTGTTGAAGGCCATTGAAGAATCAAGGGGATCTGTGATTGTTTTCTCCAAAAACTACGCTTCTTCTAAATGGTGCTTGGACGAGTTGGTCAAGATCATGCACTGCAACAACTTGAATCCGAAACAATACTTTGTTCTTCCTGTTTTCTACGGCGTAGATCCATCAGAGGTACGGAAACAAACAGGGAGTTTCTCAGATGCGTTTGCCAAGCATGAAGAAAATTCCAAGCATGATGTTGAAAAGGTTAAAACATGGAGATCTGCTTTGATGGAAGCTGCCAGTTTATCCGGTTGGGATTCGCTAGTCACTCGGTAACTTCAACTCCTTTTTTTTACATTCGGTATTGGAATCGGAATTCGGAACGGTTCTTACATTTGTTTAGCTATGCTCATGCATCAGATTACTATGTATAGACCTGTAACCTGTTTGTTCATTTGATGTATAGGCCTGAGTCAACACTCATAGATGAAATTGTGAAAGATATAGTGAAGAAACTGAACCATGGAACCTCGAGTGCTTATTTAGAGGGTTTAGTCGGAATCGAGAGGCGAATGGAGCAAGTTATGTCATTATTTCAGATCAGAATTCCAGATTTCAGAAAGATAGGTATTTGGGGCATGGCAGGTATAGGCAAAACGACCCTTGCCGATGCGGTTTTTAACCATGTTTCGAATGATTTCGAGAATTCCTACTTTCTTCGAAACGTGAGAGAATCAGAAGAACGTGGAACAATACTCGAATTGCGACAGAAATTTCTTTCAGCCATATTGGAAGATGGAGATTTAAATATCTCAGCTCCCACAATTGGGACTGGCTTTCTTAAGGACAGGCTTTCCAGGAAGATGATCCTGGTAGTTTGTGATGATGTGACAAGTTCAAGCCAACTCGAGTTTTTGTTCCGTGGGATCGATCGGTTTGGCCCCGGAAGTCGAGTCATCATTACCACCAGGGATAAGCAAGTGCTTATCCAGAATGACATTGATCTCATTTATGAAGTGGAGGAATTAGATAAAGTTGAATCTGTTCAGCTCTTCTGTCAACGTGCCTTCAAAAGCAATCACCCCAAGGGATATCAGTTGGAGCTATCAAAGGAGGTTTTAAGCTTTTCTAATGGAAACCCCTTAGCTATTAAAGTTTTCGGATCCTCTCTTTATGGCAAGAACAAAAGCTACCAGGAAAGTGCAGTAAGGAAACTAAAGCAGATTCCTAATCCGGACATCCATAAACTGTTGAGAAGCAGTTTTGATGGATTATATTGTGAAGAGAAAGACATGTTTCTTGACATAGCTTTTTTCTTTAAAGGCGAGGATCGACGGTTTGTAACAAGGATTATGGATGCTTGTTATTTCTCTGTACATTCAGGAATTGATAACCTCATTGATAAATCTCTGATATCTGTTTCAGAATATAAGATAGCAATGCATGATTTACTGCAACAGATGGGCTGGGATATTGTTTGGAATGAATCGCCTTCCGAGCCTGAAAGACGCAGTAGGCTATGGAATCCTGATGACATCTATGATGTACTAACAGAAAACACTGTAAGGGCACTCACTTATGTTACCATATCACTATGCATTTTCTCCGAGCATATCCGTGCCCGACAGTCATGTTTGACAAGTTCGAACACATGTATCAGATGCATACAATATCTGATAATCATCTTGAATTCGAATAGCATAGTTCTTATTTTAATTTGAATATGTTGTCTTGACTCCTTATTCTGACATGCCGGTTTTAGGGAACAAAAACACTCAAAGGCATGGTACTTGACATGTCCAGAATTCCAGAGTTGCAAATAAAACCTGAAGCCTTGGTGAATATGCAAAAACTTAAATTCCTCAAATTCTATCTTCCAAACAGATTCCGAAGCTCTCAAAAGAAATCGAAAATCTTACTTCCAGGAGAGCTTTTATCACTTACTGATGAGCTAAGGTACCTTTGTTGGATGGGATACCCTTTGAAAACTTTACCCTCCCAGTTTGATCCAAGGAACCTGGTTGAACTCGATATGAGCCATAGCAATGTCGAATTACTCTGGGAGGGAAAACAGGTACATTGTTTTTCAATATCAATCTATGTTTTTGTAAAGTTGAACAGATTTATCATACTCTTGTGATGCATGCAGGATTTGGTAAATTTGAAGAAAATAAGTCTCGAATTTTCGGAGAACCTTGTAAGAATCCCGGACCTCTCGAATGCAAAAAATCTCGAAGATATGAACCTTTACAACTGTACAAACTTGAATGAGCTTCCTTCATCACTTGAAAATCTTGAGAAGCTAACTAGATTGGATTTGAGAGCTTGTGAATGTCTAAGGTTTCTTCCTAGCTTGAATAAAGCCACATCCCTCACCAAACTTTTTCTCTGTGGCTGCTCAAATATCTTTCGATTTCCAGAGGTTTCGTCGAATGTAAGAGAGCTACGTTTAGAAGGCACAGCAATTGAACAAGTACCTTCATCAATGGAGTCTCTTTGCCAACTCGTTGTATTGTCCATGAACAATTGTGTAAGGCTGAAGAACTTTCCAGCTGTACCACTCAACAATCTAAGATCCATTGAGGTCCTTTTGCTCGGTGGCATCCCGAATATCACAACATTTCCGGAGATCACAGGAAATATAATAGAGTTGAATTTAGAAGAAACTGCAATCGAAGAAGTACCTTCGTCGATCGGATGTCTCTCTAATCTTCGTAAATTGAACTTAAGACGTTGCAGCAGGCTTAAAAGTGTCTCAACAAGTATTCATAAATTGAAATCTCTTGTTTGTTTTCATCTTTCAGGCTGCTCAAGATTGGAGATTTTCCCAGAAATCTTGGACACCATGGAGACCTTGGTATATCTTGATTTAAGCAGAACAGGTTTGAAGGAACTACCATCCTCGATGGAGAATCTTATTGGTCTTACTGATTTGAAATTGAATCACTGTGAAAACCTTGTTTACCTTCCTGACAGCTTTTACAAAATGAAATCTCTTGAGTATCTTTATCTGCAAGGTTCTTCAAATCTTGTAAAAACCCTGTTTTCTGCAAGCTGAGGAGCTTCTTTAACAGGCAGGCTAGAGATACAGAAACATCTCCAGTGGCTATCCTCATTGTTTAGCTTAGATTTATCCGGAACCAATATCGAAAACTTGGCAACAAACATCAAAGAACTTCCGAAGTTGAAGATTTTGAACTTGTGGAAATGCAACAGACTGAAATCATTACCAGAGCTTCCACCAAGCCTAGGAAGTGTAGATGCACATGACTGCACTTCCCTAGAGGAAGTCTCGAGCATCAAAAGGCTTTTCGAGAAAGCACTGCTGTGTAAACGTAAACTATCCTTTTCCTGGCTATTTACCAATTGCTTCCAAATGGATGAGAAATCTATAGGGAATCCAGGAATACACAAGTTGCAGATGCTATTTCAGCAGATGGTGACTCTGCTAAAAGATGGTCAGGTCAGGTTCTTCTTGTTCTATCTATACATATATTCAATCTAAAAAAATTATAGCTTCGGCCCGTAACATAAAGTCTTGTATCTGTCTCTGCAAACAGGCATCCCCCGACAGAAATATTAAGCTCATTACATGTGTCCCTGGAAGTGAAATCCCACAATGGTTTGATTTCAAAATCTTAGGTTCTTCCATAACCATCCAGTTGCCTACAGAGTGGTACACTGATAGCAGCAAAAGCTTCCGAGGTTTCATTGTCTCGGTTGTCGTTTCGTTCCAAGACTACTCCGACGACACGGATGTTAGCATTGTATGCAAATGTCAACTAAAATCCCAAGGTGGTGGCGAGTGTCATGAACTTAGCCTTTTTTTCTCTGTTTGGAAGTTGGGAATTCCTTTTGGAGCCCGGTTCCTTGGTTCGGATCACTTGTTCCTGTTACTTGATGATAAAGAAATTCGACGTTTTGTGGAAACTCAGGAATCAGACAAGCGTGTTTACAGTGAGGCTTCGTTTACATTCTACGCTGAGACATGGGATTTCTTACAATTCTTTTCATTGGAGGTAAAGCATTGTGGGATTCAGCCATTATTTGCACAGGACAAGGTACAAGAACAACCACCTAAAAGATTGAAATATGACACATGAATCATGTTCCAACCACTTGTTGAGGGTGAAAGTCCGATGATGGCCGGTGTCGCCTGTCGGCATTTTGACGATTTACTACCTCTGAGCGATAAAGAGTCGGTACAAATCGTCTACCTGCTAATTATACTTTTATTGGTTTCTCTACTTTAAATTAGTAGATTTATGGTCAAGGCCAAGAGTTGTGATTAAAATTTAGGGATTTTGGGGTATGGTATATTTTTAAGACGTAAGATTTAAGGTTTAGTACAGAGAAAATTAAAATTATGATTTAAAATTTAATTTTCTAAGATTTTTAACGGAAACACAGTTAGAAGACATAAAATTTCTATTTCATAATTAATTATAGTCGAAACACTAGAGTTGTGTATCTTTCTTTCGGTTGGATTTAAGTTAACCCTTCTTTTTCCTAGTTTGCACCTTTTACATCAAACCTTTTTCATTGAAGTTTTTTACATGTATCGACCCTTCTGTCACGAAGTTCGTTACCCTATGTTACATTCATCCTTTTGACTTGAAGTTCGGTGTTCTTTTGCATCGACCCTTCTTTTTTAAAGTTCGAACGGTTATGAAATATAAATAGTATAATTTAAAATATTCCATGCAAGGATGTATAAAAATTGCAAAAATAATATAATCAAAACCAAAGTCATCAAAAGATTAGATTTTTTTTCTCCCAAAACTTCATGTTACTTTCATTATTTTCTTTATCATATTTAAAATGATCAGTTTCAGAAGAAAACTATTTTTTATATAAAAAATCTTGAAGAACAAGATGGGGTTCAGAATCTCCCTGGCAATTTCATAGGGTTATTAAATTCTGGATTGAAACTTTTGATTCAACGAGAATAAAAATTTGATACATAAATGGTATAAAATTAATATAAATTTATATAATTTATATAATAAAAACCTAAATCGTAAACTTTTAACTTTAACTTTAAAAAATAAACCTTAAACTTTAAACCTCTATAATAAATTTTAAATACTAAATTTAAACTTTAAACCTACGTTCTTTACCAAAAAATTTAAAAATTATTTTTTAAACTTTAACCCTGATTTTTATATTTATTAAAAAAATAATATAAATTAAATTTTATTTTTAAAGTTTTATTATTTCATAAAGTAAGAAGTTTTGTATGTGACTCAATTCGTGTGAACTCCCTGTCCCCTAGTGTCTGCAGCCTGCACCGTCCACGCCTCCCCTTTTCCTTAAAGCTTCTCTGCACTTTCTGATTCTCTTCATAAATTCTTCAACTTTTTAGAATAAAATTTTTTTTTTTAATGAAATGACAATTACAATTACATCCCTAGTCAATGAAACGAGTCTTTCCTTTGAGAGGTCAGAAAAATATTTAATTCAACGAATTTTCCTCTTCCTTTTCCAACGAACACTAATCTTATCACATAACCGAAAGTGAAAGTTTGGTCTGAAATGATAAATTTATAATATAAATGAAAATAAATAAATAAAGAAATTTATTTAAAAGTGTTTTTAAAATAAATTAAAAGTTAAAAATTTTGGGTTTTTTAAATAAATTAAATTAAAAATATTTTTAACCTAAAAATTACTTATTTTATATTATTTTTATTCCGAAAATTAATTTTAACCTAAAAAATATTTCTAAAAAATATAATATCAAACAAAACCTTTTTATTGTTAAATTTCACTAAAACTTGATTCGATTTAAAAAATCGAATAACTTGACTCGAGACAAAAATATTTGACTCAAATAAAAAAATTTTAAATAAAATTTGAGTTATAAAATATGACTCATTAATTTGAATAACTCAAAATTTTTTAACTTGACTCGATCGAATATTCTCTTCTACTTAATTTATTAAATAATTTTTTAGATGTATGTCTTTAATTATTTTTGGTATTAACCATTTTCCCGGAAAAGCTCGAAAATTTCAGATTATAAAAAAAAAATCCTTAAAATTTTATATGGTTGTCATTAATAAAGCAATTATTATTCACTTTTTTCTTTCTATTTCTCTTCCAAGTCTCCCCTTTCCTTTCTCTTTCCCTTTCCCTTCACACCTTTCGGTTCTATCAAAAAAGAAAAGAAATTGAACTGAGCCAAACAAGACAGGGATGTCTGATTATTTGCCTGTAGAAGTGATCCTCGAAATCCTCAAAAGTCTCCCAGTGAAGTCCCTGGTGAAATGCAGGTCAGTTTGCAAGGCCTGGAACCGACTCATTTCCGACCCATCCTTCATTTCAACTCACTTACAAGTTTCCCTTTCACGACCACCCAACAAAACTCCCTTCCTCCTCCTCAGATGCTTGAAAAACGGTAAAGAAAACTACTTTTTACACTATGATAACGATGGGTTTGATGAGTTCAAGCAGCTCCAGTTCCCTGTCTTGGGTTGTGTTTCTTATTCTGTAGTGGTTGGTTCTTGCAATGGTTTGATTTGTCTTAATTTTCTTCCCCATGATGTTTTGAATTTCGTTTTATGGAACCCTTCTATTCAAAAGTACATTTCTTTGCCTCAGCCTAGCATTTGCCGTGACAGTCATGATGTGCATTTGAACTTTGGGTTTGGGTTTGATTCTAGAACGAATGATTACAAGCTCCTTATTGTTGGGGTTGAAAAGGGTGATAATTTGATTCAACCTTATTTGTTTTCACTGAATGAAAATTGTTGGAAAAGGGTTGTTGCTGATTCTCCTAATTATGCTGTTGAAGCTGAAATTTCATCAACTTTTGTTAATGGAGCTGTTCATTGGTTAGGATATCAGAGAAGAAACAATGGTGGGTTTAGTAATACGATTTTGGGGTTCAATTTGAGCGATGAGGAGTTTTTTGAGATAAGTTTGCCAGAGAGCTTAATCAGTTTGTGTCCTATGGATTTGTCAACTATGAAATACGGGGAGTCTTCCATTGCTGTGCTTAAGAGGGATTGGGAAGATGGTGAGTTACTTGAGTTGTGGGTCATGAAGGAGTATGGTATGGTTGAGTCATGGAATAAGGTGTTGGCATTACACATGGTTGATCACAGTGGATGGTTTCCGAGGGTATTGGGGTTTCGGAACAATGGGGAAGTTTTGTTGCAAGTGGATGATGGAGAGATGGCTTCACTTGATTTGAACTGTCAGCAAATTGAGCCTCATGGTGTTGAGGTTGGGGCAGGGCTACTATCTGTTGGTAGTTATGTTGAGAGTCTGGCGTTGCTCGACAAAGCAGTCGATGTCCACAGTGTGAGCGATGTGAATCATGCTATAGATTCAAGTGATTCGGATGAATCGAGTGGGGGAGAGAGTGACGTGACATAGGCTGATAACTGGTAAGTGCATTCACCTGTTGTTTTCACAGCTGTCTAATTTTTGTAGTTTATATATGGACTTGATATTTACCAAAGCTTGTAGAAGGGATACTTGTATGAGCATAACTCTCCCTATGTTATCTGAATAGAATAAATACCCTGATATACTCGATTAACATCGAGTGCTACTGTAAATTTAACACCCCTAATCTCACGTCAGGAATTTCTAAGAATTCGATAGGATATATGTGTAGAAACTATAGAAACAAGGGAGACTCTAATCATTGAACCTGCTTGTTCTGACTTCTTATTCAGAGGTTATATAGAACACTTTTTGATATCTTCATGTGAATCCTTTTAGCATATCTGCACGATATGTACCTTTCATCACATTGATTAAAGTCTGCAATCGATCTACAATGCACTCTTAAAGATCTACAAACTCTGTCATGTCTATTCTTTGAAGACAAAAAATTATAATCCCCTTGTTTGTTTCATGTGGTAAGGAGCCATTGTACTTATGCTTTCATGGTAGTCGTAAGCCAACATGCCATGTTTGTTTCCGAATGCCAATTCTTGCAATTCTATCTTCTTTTCGCTACGGGAATGACACTTTTTTCTGAATTCTTGCAGGACCTAAGGAACCATGCAAATATATGGGCCATTGGAGCATATGTCTGCCTTGGAGGAGCAGAGCTTCCATATAGTCTTTTTTTCTCCGTCTTGCAATGCATTTTTTCTTTTAGTTAGAATAGATTCTCGGTTGAACCGAGTTACCCTTAGGCACATATGGTCTTGCCAATATTTGAACAGCCTCTTTAAAGCACTTTTAGCATATAAATTAAAGAGGAAACCCAATATTCGCTTCTTTTTCGGTACAAAGAAGACCATAGCTTGGAGGGATTGTAGAAGGCTAGAAGCCACCACCTTGTAAAGGTGATTGCCTGAACCACTGAACTAAGCCTCCCGTTCAGCGGTAATGCTTTAATTGAATGGAAGGAAAATATGTTGTATTCGAAGACTTCATGTGATATAGGCTAGATGCTGCAATGCAAGCAGGGCTTGATAACCAGTAGCGATGATAAGTCGTAAAAACGATGTTGGTTCACTGTGTGGCCATTATGTTTTAAGTTTTGATGCTTGAATTCATATAATGTGTCTCTGTTTATGATGTTTAGGTACTTTGTTCTTGAACTGGTTGTGAATTGAAGGAAATGTTTCTGTTAATCTCAGATACACCTTTGGTATTGAAGCTAGGTAGCCATTGTTGTTGATTTGACTGTTCCCACGACAAGGTATTACCCGGCTTCGGAGGTGAATATCATCATGATTTTTTTCCCCGGAAAACATAATCGGGTCTCGTAGCATGAATATCATCATCTTTTCTTACTGAAGTCACTTGTATTCTTGAATTGGTTATGTTGAACCAAGAACTATATATTGATTCATCATCTACAAGCATAATCTACCAGTGCATGCTTAATGGGTGTGAAGCAAGAGATTTATTATAAATCTAAACAATTTAGATAATTTTTAATTTATACATAAAAAATTAATCATTATTTTCAAATTGTAAAAATAATCATATGTCAAAATGCATATCAAAACTAAAATTAAGTGTCAAATTGCATAAAAAAAAAGATCAAGGGGTAAATTGCAGCTCAAAGCCAAAGCTAAAGTTTAATGGCCAAATTGCAACAAAAAAAAGATTAGGGACCAAATTGCATATCAAAACCAAAATCAAGGGCCAAAAGGTACATTAATCCTAGTTAAAATATTATTAGAAAAAAATAAAGAAATACCATATTCAGGCCCATCTAGCTTCAACCCTTTACAAAACTGGACATTCTCCATAAACTCCTAAACAAAGCCCATGATTCAGGTTTTAACTAGGGTTTATCAAAGCCAAATTCTTCATCTTCCTCTGTTCCAGCAGCCATAAACCAAAATCCGAAACCAAAAACTTCACTTTGAATTCTATCTTTGCTAAACCAATGGGGAAGAAACGAAAGCACAGCGAAACCCAGGTTGTTGAACCAAAGAAGAAAGATGAAGGAGCTCCCGAGAGACCAAAAAGGACACTTATGGGTTGGAAAGACAAGGAAGAAGTTCAGACACAAACCGACTCTAATCCCGAGTCTACCCAATTTTTTAGAAACAAAGAGAAAGTTATGGTCACTTGTTCACGCCGCATCAATTACAGGTTGGTTCGAAGAAGAAGAAAAAGAATTGTTTTTTCCCCTCTTTGCCTGAATGTTTGGTTGCTTTAATTCTGATTTGGGTTTTTTCAGGTATAGGCATTTGATGTTGAATTTGGTTTCACTTTTGCCTCACTGTAAGAAAGATAACAAGGTTGAATCAAGGAGTAGTAAAGGGGCCACCTTGAATGAACTTATTGAGTTGAGGGGGTGTTCTTCTGCTCTGTTTTTCGAGGTAAATATTTAATCTTTGTTGTTTTTGTGCACTTTCAGTGATAGATATTAAGATTGATGAGCTTCCAAAGTTTGATTGACTAAAGGTGTATACAATTATGTAAACTTCTGGTCAAATTTAACAATTTGGGCATGTTTGTTACTTCAAATTTTTATGTTAAAATTGGGATTGTTTTACCTCGTTTCACTTCAGAATTTTTAATGTTTTTTATGTTTATATACACTTGTTTTTGTTTTTTCCAGTGTAGGAAACATCAGGATCTTTACATGTGGATGGCAAGGTGTCCCAATGGTCCATCTGTGAAATTTTTGGTTAATGCCGGTAATGTTTCACTTTTTATCTCTTATAATGCATTATTATGATGATTTGTGGATGTTGTTTAGTATCAGGTTTTGATGATTTTTCTTGTGGCTTAATGAGTTTTGTTTTGTTCGTTTCAGTTCACACAATGGAAGAGCTGAAGCTCACTGGAAATCATTTGAAAGGATCACGCCCTTTGTTGACTTTCTCGAGTAATTTTGAAAAAGATGCTCATTGGAAGCTTCTGAAGGAGATGATCATACAGGTATATTGATGCGGTTTTTAAATAAATGATCTTTTAATGTTCATATTTCTCACCTATAGATGGATAATGAACTACCGACTCTTCGAATGAACTTATTTTGGATTTCTTCCATCTTTTAGCCTGTAGCAGTGCTTATTCTCACAGATAATTTGTGATATGAACGCCATACAATTTTACACGGACTAATCCTCTGATCTTGTGTGTCCCCTACGAATGCTTTTGCTCTTTGACTTGTGAAAAAATATGAATGTTGTTCGACGTAAAAGTGCTTGTATCTGTGCGCTGAAGTGTTGAGATTTTGTTTACTGGTTCTATGGATTTCCCCCAGAATTACACTGCGAGTGAAGATGTGAGTCATGACACTTTCCTTTCTATTGTTTTCTGGCAGATATTTGGAACTCCAAAGGAGCACAGGAAATCTAAACCTTATCATGATCACGTCTTTGTTTTCTCTATTGTGGATGACCATATATGGTTCCGCAATTATCAGGTCAGTGAACCATACAACATATATGACACACGAACGGAGCATGGATTAAATTCGTAATGGTAGTTTTATGACATTCTTAATTTCGCCGACTCTACAGATACTGTTTTATAGTAATAAATTCCTCGTAGTTTCCAACTAAAGCATACATGTGTAGGAGGTGGTCTATCTGAATTTCTCTTACAACCGCTGTTTCCTATTGCAGATATCTGTTCCTCACAATGAATCAGACAAAATGGTCCGAGGGGGGCTTGATAAAATGACCCTTGTTGAGGTATGTAGTGACTAGTGATATACTCTTTCGTGTATGCATATCGGATATATCATGATTTCCTAGTAATTTAATGCTAGATTCTGGCTCTGTATAGGTTGGTCCCAGATTTTGTTTGAATCCAATCAAGATATTTGCCGGTAGCTTCGGAGGTCCAACGCTATATGAGAATCCTTTCTATATCTCACCAAACCAGGTTAGAGGATTATACCACGATACGTCGATACCTCTATGTTTCTAACACAGGACCGGCATGGGATTAGTCTAGATTCGTATTTCTGTACAGATTATAATAATTTGGCACGAGTTATCTTTCAGATCCGAGCACTGGAGAAGAGGAAGAAAGCTGGGAAGTATGCTAAGAAAGTCAAAGCTAAGACAAGGCGGAAGATGCATGAGCAATCTAATCCATTGGAGCCTGATGAATTTGCAGATATGTGGAGGGACTGATATCTCAAGCTCATTTCTCTACAACTCAAATGAATCATTTTTCATTGAACTTGTTTCGTATCTAATTCGACACAATGAGTTTTGGTTAGTTATTTTCTCTGCAATCTTTAGTTTTGTTCGATATGTCGACGGATTTTTCGTCCTTGTTTCGTATTAAAATCAGGTATTTGTAGTTTCATCCTCGGTATCCTTTTAAATTCATCATTTGTCAAACGCCAATAGTGTAGTGTGCTTATTATGATATGAACACCAGCAAAAGAAGCTGGCAAAAGAAAGGCATTAGACTATTTATATTAAATATTTTAATTAATTATTTTTTATAAGATACATATTTGAAAACTTCTTTTTAAAATATATTTTTTATATACTTTTATCAGTCAAAAAAAAAATTGATAAAAAAGTTAATAGTATTAAATATGGGATGGAGAGAGTATTTAATTAATAAAAAATATCAATAAATTAGTCAATCATATTTTTAATTAGTGATGAGCATTTTACCTAATCCGATCGAACTCGACTCAACCAAAACGGGTCTGTTTTTTAATTAAAAAATCGAGTTTAGGTGAGTTTTTATTGGGGGAGGTTAATTTCGGTTTTAGGAGGTAAAATATCTGGCTTTATTCGACCTCTTTGTATATTTTTATAATTAAATCCTTAAAATTATAGTTTTTTATAATTAAGTCCTCTAAAATTATTTTTATAATTAAATCCTTAAAATTAATTTTAAATCGGGTCAGGTCGAGTTTAAAAAAATGTTTGAATCGGGTAAGGTCGTTTTAAGGTATTTATGTTGGATGGGGTTCAGGTGGATCAAAATCCCAAACTAAAATTATTTCTTTATTAAATGTATTAACCTATAAAATAAATAATTATATCAATTAATAGTTTATTTTACACATCTATAATATACTTGTTATCATTTTGTAAAAAGAATATAAATAAATATTAACCTAAAATCGATCAAATTAAAAAAGAATTAACTTTTCAAGCGCAACTGAGTTCCCATCTTCCTCTCTAAAAAGTTTAGTTTTTCCCCCCTTTTTTCTCCTGTTTTTCTGTCTGCATCAGTTACCTAGATTTTAAGATCAGGGGTTTTCTCATTCTGCAGGGAAAGTGGTTCTAGGTTTTTCGTGGGTTTGATTAAATGGAGAAAAATGAGAAAGGCGATAGTTATGAGGATGAAGAAGATTCAGAGTATGTATTACTTGATCTTGAAGCTGTTTCTTCGCTGATTGAAATCCCTCCAAATGCACCCTACACACTTTCTGTAAGTTATAGAATTTTTCTTTTCAATTTTACTCAGTGGTGTGAAAATTAGAATCTATAACTGGATGAGTATTGGGGAATTTACCAGGAAACCAAGTCTTAAATACATATGATTGATACTGATATTTCAAGTAAAAGGAAGAATCTGAGAAGAAAGCTTTACCTTTGGTTTTTGTTTCTTGATAATTCGTTTTAGATTTGTTAATTCATTAAACCAGAGCTCTCATATACTGAATTTTAGTTTTCTATTGTCTATAGAGATCTTCATCTAGTTATATATTACTACTAGCAATTCATGTAATTCATTTAAAGTATAGGACATAATTTTCGAAAAACGTGTTTATGTTATGTATATGGCTTGCTTTGTAATAGTTGCTGGATTTAGTATATATATGTTCATATTGGTGTTATGTATATGGCTTGTTATGTATATGTTTTTTGTTATTTTATCGTGTCCGGTCCAATATGATCGGTCCTAATAAGAATTAGCCTGCTTATGCTTTTGTTCTTTTATTGGAACTCTGCCATAGTTGAACTCGGGTTTAGTTTGGATTCAATGTGTTATTGTAAGTTTCTTATGATCTGTTTAGTGTTTAGTGATATTTCTTGTCTGAGAATATTTGCTTGTTTGTTTCACCGGTTTTTGTTGTCAGTTTTGAACAAAGTTTGATTGTTGTTTAACCTTTTTATTTGATCAGATAGTGATTATCAGATAGTTATGAATTTCAGGGGCTGGATACGATGAATCCAATATTAATCATAGACGAAAAATTGAAGCTGGTGAGTTGTTAACTTGCAAAATCTTGCTGTTATTTAGATTCAAGGTCAATGCCGGATATGGATATATATATATATATATATATATATATGTCTGACATGGATATACCAATTTTTCTATTTTTTTATATATCTGGAGGATCATGCCTTCATAGCAATGTCTGAACAAGTTATTTATACATAAAAAAATTGAAAGTCCGAGTAACATAAATCTAGAATTTACCTGGAAAAAGGTTCCAAGTTGTTTATGTTTTGAAAAGTTTATTTATGTTGATGACCATATTTACTAAACAAGTTGGTCCATCATTTTTTTATTGATGCTTACAGCTAGAAATTCTAAATGGTTTATCAATGCCTCAGTTATTGCATGAGAATGATGTAAAGAATTCGAGAAGCTGGAAGCCATCAATTGAATATGATATTTTCAAATAATTGGAAAATATTATCTATAGACATCTTCCATATTAGTGTCAACTTGATGCATATTTGTATCCGACATTCATGCCCAAGCCCGGATAACATAGAACTTTGATAGGGATGCAGTTCATGATTGGCCTAGACTATTACTTTTATTTTCACATTTTTTTTATTGTTAGTTAAACCTCTTTGTAATCATAATTTCCCCCCCAATTTACAGATTGGACAATATGAAGAAACAATTGGGACCTGCTTTGTTTTCTCCGAAGATGGTGAGTATCATTTCCTGTTATACTTACGAGTTCTCAACTTTCTCCTATTCTCTCTTTGTTATCATCTTCTTATCTCATGCTAGGAGAATTACAAGTTTACTTGAAAATCCGTGCATTCTTGCCATGTTTTTTTGTGCCAATAGTTCATGTTATATGGATTTTGACATGTTCGTTTATACATGTTATGTTTGTATGGTTTAGAAAATATGAAGAGCTGAAAAAGTTTTTTTACTCTGACCACCTCTATTGCTTCAACTCTTCATTGTTCTTGAGTTACCATTGTCCAACCCATTAAGGACCTAGGTATAGGAATATGATTCTCCGTCTTCAAAATACAGAAAAAAATGTAGAAAAATTGAACATGCATGTAACGATTACATACTTATATCTGACACTAATTAAGAGTTGAGTAAAATAAGCTTTGGATTTCATTTTTCTTCAAGTATACATGTTTGATATCTATGTTTGATTCGTATCCTGATATGAGTATGGGATATGATCTTTCAAGGACATTTCAAATACTTGAAAAAATTAAGCATATCTATGTCCAACACTCGAACCAGTTTTTAACATAGACTTCCCTTTTGGATTATTATGTTTCTCAAACATTTTGCTTTGCATGAATTAAGAATTTGGGGTGTGAAATTATTTGCAGAAGCTTCACCTGTAGTGTATGAAGAGACGGGTCCATCGGAGGCGAATCTCTTCTCGGGAAAATGTATAATAGATCCGAATCAAGCTCCAAGAAAGCAAGTAAAACCAGTTGCTCGACTTCAAAAGATTCTGAAGTTCAGTTTGTTACTCGATGAGAATGTTCATGTTGAAACAAATTCCCCTAAATAATTTGTAAACTAGCAAACTCTAATTTTGTAGTTATCAGTGTTCATCCTTAACTTGATGGTAATTTAATGTAATCCAAGTTCTGTTTTGCTCTATATTTCTTATACTCCATCGATATCTATCAGATATATGAATGCTTTGCTAGAAGCAACACGAAGCTGTTCGAATCACCGAAATAATAAGGGATCTTTACTTACAGACTTACAATTACAGCAACCTAATTAACTAGTCATAATCTTAAATTTATGTTAAGATCGAACAGTGGTAGGATTGTATTTAACTATTTCGAGGTTGGAAGCAGCAGATTGGAGGTTAACATGCTGCAACTGTAACTGTTCAGCAGTTAAGGTGTGACTGATCTGAGTTGAACTGAGTCATGTAATTGAGTCTGAGTCGAGTCCAAGTTATTAGAGTTTAATTCGATTTTAGTTGAAAAATGAATGGTTCCAATTTGTTTGATTTCATTTATTTATCTACAAAATATAATTTTATGGCTTGAATTCGAGATCAATTATTTGAGCTTGAATTTAAGATTTATTTTAACTTCAACTAGGACATGGTATGGGACAAGACGAGAGACAAAATAGTTGACCTTTGACTCTTCATAACAGTTCCCAGGAAGTTGACTCATAAAACAAAGTTAGTTCCTTTTCCTTCCATTTATGAATCTTCCATGGCACCTTCCTTCTTTCTACCTAGCTTTTTCCCCAGCTTTCCCTTCTCAGAAAATTGTTAATCCCTTTTCAAGATCGTTTTTTTCTTCACTGCCAAATAGAAGTTATCAGGTAACTTTAATTCCTAATTCCCTGCTTTTTTATTTCATATAATTCCTTTGAAAAATCATGCTTGTTCACCTGTTATTGTCCTCTCTCTTTTCTTAGATCTTGACTTTTACTCTTGATATTGATTTTTGATTTGGGTCTTCGTTTTCTCTGAACTTTTTTTTTAATTCATTCAAAATGCTGGAAATCCATTGAAAGAGGTTTTGTTCTTCATGAAGTTCTTTATTTTCTGTTTCTAACTTGATAATTTGAATGTCCAGCACATATTCAGACATGGTATAAGTATGTTCCTCTAAATAATACATGAAAATACTCGAAAAAATTTAAGTTTATACACACATATCCGCATCGATAACATAGACTTTGAAATTTTGTTGTTACAATCACTTCTAACATGAAATTGAAGTCTAAATCTCCATTTTGTTGCAGGTTGCCGCATATCATCTCAGGGAACAGGCATTCCTCTATATTTCTATCCAAACTCGGTTCGATTTCTCGTGATGCGTTCAGTAATAAAAGGTTTCATGTAAGTTCTTGTAAAGTCCTATTCTGTAGTTAACCTCTTCGATTTTTTTGATATATTTGGAGGACATAGCTTCGTATCCATGTCTGAATATGTCGGATACAAATGTAAGACACAAGTAATAGTTGTTAAGACAAAGCATTCTTATGTCAGGTATTGGTATTATGCAGGGAATTAGCTGAACAAGTAGGGAATATTTTTGAAGTTGGGAATACTATATGGGGTTTAATTGGAAGCCACTGGGAGTTACCTAGAGGCATTGATCGAAAAGTGAACAATCTGAAGAGAAAAAGAGATCAATTGAATGGTTTGAAAGAAGATACAATGTCGAGAATCCGATCGGAGTTGCGTCCAAGAAAGAGAGTCAAGAAAGAAGTTGAGCTGTGGCTTGGAAATGTCGACAGGGTAGAGGACGACATATGTAACATCGAATCCAAAGTTGGAGCTAGCAGCTTCTTATCTCGTGGATTTCTTGTGAAGGATGTTTGTAAGAAGGCAGAAGAAGTTGATGAACTGATTGAACAGGGTGGATTTCCTGATGCTTTGGTTGTCGATGATTTTTCGCGGATTGGTCAGGTATTACCAACATCGAGTTTAGTAGTTCGAACAGTTGAACTTAAACGGGATGAGATTTTGATGTACCTGCGGACCAACAATGAGGTACGGAAGATTGGAATTTATGGACTGCCAGGAGTTGGAAAAACAAGTGTTGTCAAGCTTGTCAACAATGAACTCTTAAAAGTACCAATCAAGTTCGATATCGTAGTATGGATCACCGTGTCGAGTAAATGTAGCATTGTTGAACTGCAGAACAAGATTGCAGGGGCGATGAATGTCGTCATTCCGGAAGACGAAGATGAAACATTAAGAGCAGGGATGCTGTCTGAAATCTTGAGCAAAAAGGGCAAATTTGCTTTAATCTTGGATGATGTACAGGAGAGATTTTCCCTGGAAAAAGTTGGAATCCCTGAGCCTTCTGCAGCTAATGGGAGTAAAATAGTGCTAACAACTCGATCAATGGACGTATGCCGACAAATGGATTGTCGAGTAATAAGAATGGATCCGCTTCCTGACGAAGATGCATGGACATTGTTCTCAGACAAGGTCGGTCCAAACATAATGAGTTCTGATTTAATACCGGTTGCAAGATCTATTGCGGAGCATTGTGCCGGTTTGCCATTGCTGATAGTTACAATTGCCAGTAGCATGAGAGGTGAAGACAGTGTTCCTATAACGCATTGGAGGAACTGAACCGGAACATACCGGGAATTTCAGACACTAAGAACACGATGTATCAGCAACTGAGATTCAGCTTCTATCGTTTGAAGGATCCAAGAATCCAGAATTGTTTGCTGACTTGTGCATCGTACCGTGAAGATTCAGGAATCCTGCAGGAGCAGCTCATAAGGTATTGGATTGGGAAGGGAATAATAACCGAGAGGATGAGGGACATGTTATAGTAAGAACACTTGTTGAAAATTGCTTGTTAGAAAATGTTGGAAATGACAGTGTTAGAATGCATGATATTGTAAGAAATGTGGTTGAACTTATCAACCATGAGCTCTATGAATCATGAATTAACATTTCAACTGTAACCCATGTTAGCCAGTACTTGTAATACCATAAATTACCAAATTATCAATATTTTTTTTAGTTAAATATGTAATTTAATTTTATTAATTATCGATAAAGATTGGTCCAAGTGATTACTTGGTTTTGTTTAAGCAAATCTCAGTTTGAGATATTGTGTATACATGAAAATATTGTTAAGAGACTCGCTAATTGAAATTAAGTGTGTAATGTGAGTCGGTCCGGATTAGTAAATGCAAAACTCTAAAACCCGAAAGAATAATAAAATACAAATAACACTAACAAAGTAAAACAAAGATTATCTACCATTTAATAAATTAAATGAATAATTTAATAAATTTTATTTTTAATAATCTTATATTTTTATTACCAGATACTTAAATATTATATTTTTATCAAATAAATTAAATACAATAATATAACATTTTTAATAATGTGTTAGATAAAATCATATTACATTTTAAAAATCTTATTTTTAAAAATAATCCTACATTCTCAAAAGTTTAAGAAATAGTAAACCCTAGCCGTTCCTTTTTCTCTTAATTTTTTTTCTTAATCGTTTTTCACTTTGATCAATCCTTTTGATCGGTGATCGACAATTAATCTTAGTATTGATTGTCGATCACTGAATCTATTATTTCTTTGTTTTTGTTTTTAATTTTAATAAGATTCTTTGCTTCTATAGCACGCTCTTACTGTCCTGGTGACACACTTTTCTTTTGTCTTAATTTGTGACATGTTTTTGTTTTGTAATTCTATTCATCTGTTATTGTGGCATATTTCAGCATACCCTAACGACCGATTGTTATTCGCACAAAGATTCAATCGATGTTAGTTTTTGATTTTTGTTTTGTTGGTGGTCACTTGAAAAGATTTATCTCCACTAGATAGATGGTTGTTTGCCGGTAAAATCAATCGTGTGTAGCTATATTTTTTGCATGACAGTTTAGATCGCCTACAACTCTTTTTTTCGTTATACGTCTCATTTGAACAGAGACAAAGAGATTCAAGAAAATTCTGAATTTTATTGATATGCTTATCTCCATAAGAATATTTATTTTTCTTTATTTTCGGATTGTAAGAATCTTTATTGATATGCTTATCTCCATAAGAATCTTTGGATTGTTTAATCCAATTATTTTACTTTTTAATTATAATATAATTATAATTCTTTTACAAATTTGATAAAAATTTAATCGCATTTATCAAAAGTAATATTATATTTTGTAAACTTCTATAATTGCACCCAACACCTCCTTAATCTTTTCCCATAGTTTTTTATGAGTTTGGAGTACTATAAGTTTAAAATAGGTTTTAAAAAATAAATTTTAAATTTATTTAAAAATTTAAAATATTAAATAATATTTTAAAGTGTTTTTTTTATTTTAACAAATTTCTACGTTTTATATAAAAACTTAAAATATTATTAAAAATATGTAACAAAATTTATAAAAAAAATCATAAAAATACTAACATAAATATTATAAAAGGTTAATATTTAAAATTATTAAATAAATTTCAAAATTTATCATTTTTAATGGTACGTTAACCTAGCAGCCTTCTTTGACCAAGTAAAATAATTTGAAATAACCATAATCCTTGCCGACCGAGCTGTAATAATAATTTTTCGTCATCCCTGATTTTAAATAAACAAAGTCTTTGCCAGGGAAGCTTTGATTTATTTTTCTTAAAGTCCTTGCATCTTTTCCAGGAAATGAGAAACTTGCTTTCCAACTGGTTTCCTCTTATTTTCCTTCATGTTGCAGACATAAAGAAACCAATATTTGGAGTGGCTCTTTTCTAGCAGTGTGTCCTCGTACCTATGTTGCACTGATTTTCAGACGTACCCCAACAACATGAAACGTTTCCGGTACGTATTTCAGTCGGCCCTGTCCCGTATTCGTTCTCGAAACGTTTTAGATACTTAAAACGGATGAGATTGTCGTACCCTTGCTTCTTAGCCTCGTACAATCAGCAAGCAAGCAACTTCTGTTACTGGTTCTCTCCGGTCATCATCTCGGAACAAGTCACTCAGTCGTCAAAACAGGTATTTACTTCAATTTCTATGTTTCGGCAGCAGCTGAGTGTCGTGTCTTCGTATCCACTTGTATCTGAATATGTGTGGAAATCAAGAATCCATAGCATGTCACTAAGATGTTGATGCGGATTATTTAGGATTTATGCTCTAACTTGTTGCAAGGGATAATTATAGCTCACCCGCTTCCAAGGTCCCATGATGAGGCATATGATATAGGGATGGTTAATGGGTCGGGTTTTTGGTCGATCTGCACCCAAACCAAAAGTTTAACACTTCCATCCGAACTTGTTTCGACTAGGGGTAATAACGAGTCGAGCCCCGGCTAGGCTCGAATAAACTTGATTCCTTTTCATGCTTGCAATGACATTCGTTGCTTGAGTTTCCATGCGAATACGTTGCTTAAATTTCTTTTTCTGTTTTTGCAGATATCCAGATATCATCACAAAACAGGGTTAAAATGGCTACAACAATAAACAATATCGGGTAGGTAGAACCGTAGAAGTTTAGGGTTTGAATCTTGACAATCAGGGCATTTATAAGTTAAATATTTTTGACCTTTATTCATGTTCGAATATGTGCCGGATAAATGTCGAACACGAACATTTAAAGTAAATGAAAAGTTAGGGTAATACAGTTGTAGATACATAGAATTCTTATGCATGTATTGGTGTTGTGCAGGGGATTAGCTCAACAAGTACAATCGGTTTTTGATGTTGGAAAGACTATATGTGGCTTAGTTGGAAATGTATGGAGTTTCCCCATAGGCATTGATCAGAAAGTAAACAATCTGAAGAGAAAAAGAGACCAACTAAACGATCTGAAAGACGACATGGAATCAAGGCTCAAAGAGCAGCTGCGTCCGAGGAAGAAAGTCAAGAAAGAAGTTGCAGGGTGGTTCGATAATGTCCAAAGGATCGGTGGGGAAGTATGTAATATTGAATCCAAAGTTGAAGCCAGCAGCTTTTTGTCTCGTGGACTTCTTGTAAAGAATGTCTGTACGAAGGAGGAGGAAGTTCAACAACTTATTCAACAAGGTCATCAATTTCATGAAGATTTGGTGGTCGACAATCCTAAACGGATCGGACAAGTGTTGTTGACACCATATTTATCCAGTGAGGTTATGAGGCCCCATTTTGAAGAGATTCGACGGTGTTTGACCGATGATGAGGTTCGAAAGATTGGAGTTTGGGGGATGGCTGGCGTAGGGAAAACAAGCATCATGAAGATTATACACAATGAACTCTTAAACGAGACAGAGAAGCTTGATAATGTGATTTGGATCACTGTATCCAAAGAGATGAATGTTGCTAGACTGCAGAAAGCCATAGCAAGTCAAATCAAAGTAACCATTTGCGACGATGAATGTGAAGTAACAAGGGCAGGAATGATCTACGAAACATTGTCTCGAAAGAGGTTTGTGCTGATCCTGGACGACATATGGGAGAAGGTTTCTCTTGAGAGGGTAGGAATTCCTGAGCCTTCTGCTGGGAGTAAATTAATGTTGACAACACGATCAACTGATGTGTGTCGACAAATGGGTTTTAAAGAAATTAAAGTAAACCCTCTTGAGGAAGAAGAGGCATGGAACCTGTTCTCAGAGAAGGTGGGTCGAGATATTGTAAATATTCCAGGGGTGGAATCAATTGCAAAATCAGTTGCTAAGCGTTGTGGGGGTTTACCCTTGGCAATAACTTCTATAGCTAGTGTTATGAAGGGCACTGATGACCTTTCTGAATGGAGAAATGCACTGGAGGAATTAACCGAAGGCAGAACCAGTGTTAATAGATTCGAAGATGAGATATTCAAACAGTTGCAATTTAGTTATGATCGTATAAAAGATCCAATACTTCAACGCTGTTTCCTCAGTGGCACATTATATCCCCAAGGTTTCAGCATAAAGGAGGAAGATCTTACTCGACTTTGGATTGCAGAAGGGTTTGTGGAAGAAATGGATAGCAGACAAGCACGGTATGACAGAGCTCATGCAGTATTGCAGAGACTCATAAACAATTGTTTCTTAGAAGCTTTTACTGAAAGGGACGATGGAAGAATATGTGTCAGGATGCATAATCTTCTAAGAGATTTGGCTTTAAGTATCGTAAATGCAGAACATAGATATTTGGTAAACGCTGGCATGGGACTAACAGAGCCACCAGATGTGCAAGAGTGGAACGAGGAGCTGGAGAAGATTTCATTGATGGAGAATTGGGGGTTACAAGTTATCTATCCTTTGGATATGCCACCCCCAAAGTGTCCAAAGCTCACAACGTTGTTGTTGTCTGATTGTGATATCAGGAGTATCCCAGAAGGCTTCTTCAAACATATGCACAGCCTCAAGATTCTTGATCTATCTAGGAATCGTTCTATCAAGAGTCTCCCAAGTTCTCTATCAAGCTTAGAGAAGCTCGCTGCATTATTGCTTGAGGGGTGTGGAAGTTTAGAGAATGTGCCATCGTTATCGAATCTTCGAGCTTTAAAGGAGCTAAATCTTGAAGGAACAAACATCATCGAAGTCCCTCACGGGATGCAGAACTTGTCAAGTCTCAAGCACCTTAATCTGAGATTAACTCGTGTATATGAGACCCCCTATGGAATGCTGGCAAGAGTCTCTAGCCTTCAGAACTTGAACCTTGGTGAGACATTGATAAGCGGAGAAGAGGTTGGTGGATTGAGGAAACTTGAAATCTTCGAAGGGAGGTTTTTCGACTTGCACAACTTGAATACGTATGTCCAAATCTTAAATGGTCGAGAAGAGCCTCGTGAATACGCCATCCGGGTGGGTAGTAGGGGAAGACGGCCTCAGCAGCACAAAACAAGAAAATGCATTGAATTAAGTGGTTGCATTATATACCCGGGTCAGATTATGCTTCCACGTTACATTGAGGAACTGTATGTTGACGAGTGCAGTCTCAATTGTCGTGAAGAATACCCGTGTTTCACCAGGTTTATCCAAGCCTCACTTGCCTCCTTTTCCTCCCTTAAATTTCTTCAAGTATCTGGTTGCAGAAACATTGTAAAGTTGTTCTCTCCAAGCTGCATGCCGCTAAATTTAGAACAGCTTACGGTTGATGGGTGTTACAAACTGAATGAAGTAATAGCATCAGAAGTTGGACCGGAGGAAACAGCAATGGTCACCACGGAGTTTCGCCTTCCACAATTAAAGGTATTTTCATTGTGCAATCTACCAGTGCTGAAGAGCATCTGCAGTACCGATAGAACAATAGTTTGTGATTCCCTCGACGAAATTTGGGTGGTAAATTGTCCGATATTGAAAAGGATGCCTCTACATCTTCCCAAAGTTGATAATGTTGGACCATCTCCACCTCTGTCTCTTTCTCTCAGGATAAAGCCAAAGGAGTGGTGGGAATCAGTGGAATGGGATCATCCCAATGCCAAGTCTCTTCTGAAGCCGTTCTTGACGTTCTGGTAGGATCGAACTGGAAAACTCTTTGGTGAATGCAAGTTCCAGGGGTGACATTGGCGTTGCTTTTATTTATGTTCTTGTTTATGTGAAACTTTGATGAAATGCAAGCTGTTCTGTTTTCTTTAACCTGTGTTTTTCCGTTCTGTACTTTGCTTCAGATTATATATAACTGAGACATGAATATTTTTCTGTATGTCATAGTTTATAATCCATTTCACTCGATGGAAACATCACTCGTGGTTCGGTCAATAAATATAATACAGCTACTCATTCCTCCAACAAAGTTCAATAAACCAACTTTTTTTTTCTAACAAAGGCACATTAACAAGCCTTCCCATCTCTCCATCTTTGATTATCTTTGTTAAGTCTCTAATAATAGCCTCTTCCTGATCTCCTGTTTACATGCCAACTATCTTGCTCAAATGGAGAGTCTCCTACCCTTTGTTTGTTTTGCGATTTCTTAACAGAAGAAAATGGATGTGAAAACATTGAATTACTTCAAGAGCTGATAGTTGGCGAAACATTGATCAGAGGAGAAGAGATTCATGGATTAAACAAACTTGAATTCCTTGAAGGTCGGTTTTACGACTTGCACAACTTAAATATGTATGTCCAAACTTTACATGATCAAGAAGAGACTTGTGAATACCAGATTCGTGTAGGCGAAAGAGGATGGGTGGTGACGTTCAACTCAAGGAAATACATCGAATTATGTGGTTGTAAGACGATAAACATTTTGGGTCCGTTCCTGAGGTCCGTCTGGTAGTGTAAACTCCATCAGTGTTCTTTTCAATTACCTTTGAATGGTATTTATAGTCCAGACTTATAGTTAAGGTACATGTTACTAATTTGTTTCTGTATTTGATCAATCAGATGCTGCTATATGCCTATCTATACACATGATTATATTTCTTGTTTGTGTTGATTGCATCTCTTTATCTTAGGCTGCTCTTTCATGTTTATGTTGATTGTGTGAGTGCTGGTGTGACTAGCTGCGCAGTTCTGGTCCAGAGTTCCCATCTTCCGTGTTGGGTGACAAGGGTTACAAAACTGATTCATGGTTCGAATTTCGAATACGAAAAGTCGAAAACAGAGAAAGATAGGCTACTTGATAACCCATTTATGCATATTGTGCTTCTTTATTAGTTGTACAAACGTAACACAAATTGTTAAATATGCATCAAAAGATTTGATCAAGTCTTTATTTTTCTTGTTCTTATGAGACCTCTCAAACATTATTAGTTCATCCCAGATACAGAACTCAGAACAGTTCCATTCATGGCTGACCAAGATCAGGACATAATGGTGCGCTAGGCGCACGATCTATGTTCACGGCTTCTTTCATTACATTGGCAGTTCCAACTGAAGGTCGTCCAGGGTCATATTCCAGTTTAGAGTTCTGAATGGCCTTACTGCCGCTCAGATAGCATATGAATACAGGGTCCTCAAGGTCATTCACTTTCCATCCAGATACACATTCCGGAAGACATCCTGGTTCACACCTATGCTCATTTGAGTCCTCTGGTAGTGTTACTGATACCATCGGCGCCATGGACATCGTTTCAGCCGATAGAACGAAACCAGGAGCACACCCCAGAGAACATTCTGGAACCGTGAGATTTCCAGGACCAGCTGATCCCGGTCCTTCATCCATAGGGGGTTCAGGGTAAACAACAACAGGTTCATCACCAGCCTGATCCTGATCCTGATCCTGATCCAAGTGGAACCTATTAGCCCAACTGAACCCCATGGATGTAAAGACACAGAAAATTATGCATGCATATTGTAGTTTTGAGACCATTCTGCCAACTTTTTATGTTAATTCCACACGACCAAATGAAATCTCCATTGCTTTTTATAGAGAAGTAGCAGAAAAATGCTAATTTCCTTTCCTTTTAATCCAGGGATCATGAACCTTGAATGAATTGCAGTTTACCTGCCTTTCCTTAATCAAAGCCTTAAATTCATGTCTTCATATGCTCCATATCAGTTACATGTATCATATTCCTATTAAAATATTCTACAAATTAATAATTTTATGTTCTGTAAATTAAAAAATATACATTTACTTATTCCAGTCGTGTAACCCCCTAAACCGGCCTATGCGGGAAGCCCGGCTAGAGTATCACATTGTTTTTATTTACGAAACATATGGCATAAAAATTTATTTAACTGAAGTAAATGAAAGTAAATATTGTCTAACAATTTAAAATATATATGTCACCAAAACAGGGTAGCTGGAAAATAATGTCCACAAAATAATTTGTAAAAAAACCAATAGCAAAATAATACGTTTAAAACACCAGTAATATAGTATATATTGGCACATGTCACCTTAAAGTAAACTGGGAAAAAGTTAAAAAAAAATGTTACATCAACGTGTAACCAGATAATATGTAGATCCTTCAATGCCAAGTCCGGGATGTCTATCTACAAGTATCTGAAAGGGGAAGAAAACAGGTATGAGCTATAAAGCCCAGTGTGTTCCAACAGTGCAACAAAATACAGTTAAATTGATTAAACAGTAATACAGAAAATCAAATCCTGTAAATGCATGACAAGCTACCCTCCAACCGACCTCCTAGATACAGTTCCCCCTAATAGTATCTGATATTGGCATTAACCTAAGCCCTTAAGGCAAAGGTACCGACCTAAGGGATTACCTTAGGGGACAGGCGGAATTACCCCGGCTAATGCACGAGAACCGATAACAGGTGGAATTACCTTAACTGAGGTTAGGAACCGTAAACAGGCAGAATTACCAGCTGGATCAAGGCTGAACCGGATATTAAATACTACTCATCACCCCAACACTAAGATGGTAGGCATATAGTAATAACAGGAATTATGATGATAGTAACAGAAGTTAAACAGGCAACATGTATACATAAATTAGGACATATCAGATATAAAGTAAATCGTTAAATATTATATCTTAAAATTCAAAGCAAGTAATTACATAAACCCAGAAAATAGTTATGTGCACATACTTGATTTGTTTAAAACACAAAACGGTAAAATACAGTTATTTAGCACACAAGGAACACACCTCAATGGCAGAAACAGACAGGTGATCTACTGGGCGTTCGAGCCTCGCTCTGTAGCTGTACTGGACCCTAAAAATATAAGATATAATTTTCATTAATACTGGAGCTAATATTGAATTGATTATTCACGGGTATTAAAAACATACAGGTCACGATCGGATCTCGGGATCGGTCAAAGCGGGAGGAACTGGGTTGGGTCGGTGCACGATCGGGAGAATTATGGGGTCCTACAAACAAACAGATATAAATTTTAGACCTTAAATAAAACTCTGGACTTAACTTAACTTGGAAGAAAAGTTTGACTCGAGACTTTAAAGTCCAATTTGGAGGCTTTCGGGTTCGAATTTCGAAAAACGGACTTCACGGATGGACTCAGGACGTCAAAAAACATAAAATAGGAGTTTTTGAAAATTTTGACTTTTGGGGTCAAAGTCAACGCTGACGTCAGCAGTCAAAGTCAACGCTGACGTCAGCAGTCAAGGTCAACGGTCAGCGTTGATGTCATGGTCAACGGTCAACGGGTCGGGTCGGTCAACGGTCAACGGTTGACCGGGTTGGACCGGTTCGGTTCGATTGGATTGGCTCGGTTTGGACCGGGTTTTGGGCCGGTTTGGACCGGTCAGTTCACGGTAACCGTCCCTGGTGGCCGGAAACTGTTTCCGGCGGCGCGTGAAGGCCACGCGCGGCCCTAATCGGCTGAAAAACGCCTCTTAAACCCAGATTTCTCCAGATCTACACCAATAAAACAATAACACAAACCAAAATTCCAGAAAACACTTCGAAAATACCTATTTTGCGAACGGATAAAAAAAATTCTCCGATGAAGGACTTAACGGCGACAATCGGCGACGAGGAGGTAGGGGTTTTGGTCGCGCCTCCACGGAGAGCACGGTGGTGTTGGCGACGCGCCGGTTTGGCTACTGGAACGGCCGAAAAAATTAGGGAGAAAAATAGGGTTCAAACCCTAGGTCCGGCGAAGCTTCAAGCCCCGATTCCGGACGATCGCGGCGGCCAACGGGCGCGTGGTGCGGTGGGTTTTGTTCGGGGCAAGGAGACGGTCACGGTGGCGGCGGCGGTGCAGGACACGACGCGGCGGAAGGAGAGATCGGCGGCGGTCGGGTTTGGGAGAAAATAAAAAGGTTATTTTTTTTGGGTTCTGAATCTAATAGGGTTTCAAAAGATATTCTAATTTTTTTTATACTTATATATATATATATATTTTATTTATTTATTTATTTATTTATTATTATTTTTTTAAGAGTGTTACAAGTCGAGTTTTAATTCATTGGTATCATGTTCAAAACACATTTCGAATTAATTCTCGATATGCTTGCTACCTTCTGCAAAACCACTAATTGCATCATGAGGGTTAAACATACTCCAAAGTTCTTCATTGTGTGAAAATGAGATCACTATTCACTACTATGTTACAAGTAGGGGTGTAAACGAATCGAGCTTGAACTAACAAGGGTATGTTCGTGTTCGTTTATTTATTTTTGAAGGTGTTCAAACTCTGTTCGTATTCGTTTAAATTTTTAATGGTATGTTCGAGCTCGGTGCGTTATTTTTTTGTCGTGTTCGGACTTGGTTCGTTTAACGTTCTAGAACGTGTTCGTTTATATGTTCGATAATTTGTTCGTTTAACGTTCATTAAGCGTTCGCGAACGAGTTCGTTTGTATATATTCATCAACTTGTCCATTTAGCGCTCACAAACATGTTCGTTTAGTGTTCATGAACATGTTTGTTTAGTATTCGCGAACATATTCGTTTAACGTTCGTGAACATGCTCGTTTATGATTTCTACAATTTTAATTAAACAAACATACATGAATTAAATAAAATAAAATAAACCAACATAAATATTCGTTTAAAAACATAAATATATAATGTATCACAACAACAAAATAAAAACATAAACAATGTTTATTTTTAGAGAGATTTGAAAGAGGAGTGTGGCTGCAGGAAATTAGGGAAAAATGGTGATTGAAGTTCCAATATGGTTTATATACTTTGAATTTAGGGTTCTTAAAGAATATAAACGAGCTAATAAACGAACTTATAAACAAACATAAACGAGCTTATAAACAAGTGTATAAACGAACATAAATAAGCCTATAAACGAGCTTATAAAAGAATATAAACGAGTTTGTTCGTGAACATAAACGAGCTGAACGCACTTATGTTCGTGTTCATTTGTTTATTAATCGAACATAAAATATTTGTTCATACTCGTTTATTTAACTTAATAAACAAACATTATACGAACGGTTCAAAAACAACTCGTCCAACTTAATAAAATATTTGTTCATACTCGTTTACACCCCTAGTTACAAAGATAAGTATCAAATATGAATATTCGTTCGACACAATATTATCAGTATTTTCAAAGTTTTTCTATATATTTGGACTTCGGAGTATCATACTTCCAAACACATCCAAATATGTGTCCGGCACAAGTACACCTAGATGCTAAGGCGAGACGATGGTGACGCGCCTAATTGTGTCCAGGGCGATTTCAATAAATATTATTATAAAGTTTTTTTTCACACTTTTGTTCGGTCTTTAAATAAAATAATAAAAAACATTACTTGATAATCATTCATTATAACATTTCATCCCTAATCATTTGTTAATTTAATTTTATCCAATATAGTTTTTTGAGATAGGATCAAGTTATAAAATATAAAACTTTTTTAAGTTTTATATATTTTTAGATCGTTGGATGACTAAAACGAGTGGTCCAGATTAACTCTTTACTTTTTATCCGAGTGATAATCTTTACTTAACTAACTGTTAATATTAGTCATTCATTTTAATCATCTAACGATTTAAAAAACGTACAAAACTTAAAAAAATTACATTATAAAATAATAAAGTTTACATAGGTAGAAGTATATTTATATAAAAATAAAAATGTTAAATAAATTAAATTAAAAACTAAATGAAAATTTATATATAATTATGAAAAACAATTTGTGAAAAAAATATTAAACAATCAAAAATATAAAAATTATAAGCCCACTTTTATTTTAAAATTTTACATTAAAGTGAAAAGTGTGTGGTCCAAAATTAAGATCTAACATGAAGTGGTGTTTTTTTTAGTATTTCAACTTTCAAGAAAATAAAAAAATGATTATATAATATAAAAGAAACAAATTGTTTTCTTTTTAAATTATTTAAGTGTAATTAATAGAATTGATATATAAAACTTTAGTCATTATTTCTATAAATTATTATAAATTTATCTTAATTTTAAAAAATTAACCTTTAATATTTAAAAAAAATTACTTCATAATACCATATTTTTTTCCATTTTTTAATCAATTACTTTAACGACGATTACAATGAATTAAAAGTCGATAATTATAATATATATATTTTAATATTTTTGACAAAATATACATGAATTCCATATATATGTATTCGACTCCAAATCTTTAAAAAATATATTATTTTATTTTCTAATAAAATCACTCTTGGATTCTCTATTATTAATTAAAACATAGTGAATTATGTTATTTTTATGGAACCATGTGTAATCACCGGAATTCGTCCGGGGAGTCGCCACCAATCGTTTTTACCGGTGCGATCGGATCACCAAAAATGCGTCTACGAACCAGAGCTGGATCCGGGAGTCGGTTACGCGTAGGGAAGGATGAGCACCCCTACAACGCCCAAAACTTGGCACCTATCGATTACAAAATATTTTATACGAATGAAAATATAAATTCGGCATTTAAATTTAACATTGTGATCCTTAAAAACTTTTTATTCAATTTAAAATATTATATTAGATAAAATAATGGTAATAAAGATAATAATAAAAAGAACAGTAAAGTAACGATAAAATATATATATATATGTATTTACCAAACATTTCGATGGAAATAAGGAAATGAAAACAAAATACCATTGTAAAATAATAATAATAATAATAATAAACAAAAATATTAGCAAGGACCAATTGGAAGGCTGAAGCGAAGATGCACTAGGAATGCAGGGACTGATGGCATGATTTCTCCATTAACCCGGGTTGAGTACGGGTACGGGTATGGTTACTGGATCTGGGTGCGGGTCTGTCCATGGGTCAAGTGCTAAAACAGTGTCGTTTTGGGCCTGATGAACCGGCACCAAAACGGCGTCGTTTTGGATCCGGTTTAAATGTTCCCCTCTTCCTTTTTTTCTTCATTATTTCACTTGTTTCTTCTCTCCAAAGAAGAAAGAAGACAGAGCTTTAGAAGCCCTTTGCTCCGATGGAGAGCCAGTGAAGACGGACCACTGTGAGCCGTCGCCGGCCGCTGTGCCGGCGACCGAAAATAGAAAAGGAATATGCTTTCCGACTCCTCTCGACGTGGGGATGCCAAATCCAACCTCGGATTTTTGAAATGATGCGTGTAGTGGCCTAGATCTAAAGAAGTAAGTATTCGAACATATATATTTTTTTTACCTTTGTTTCGTCTATTTTTCTTCCGATCTCTCTTTTTTTTGTGTTCGGTTTGATCTAGTTTTTTTTTTGGTGTTTTGGTTCGAAACTGAATTTTTTCTTCTATTTCCTCCGTAAAAAACCGAGTACAATATTTGATTCGGGTATTTATACCCATATTACAACATATAACATTACTTCTTTCATGATTAAATCTGACTTAATCACGTTTTTTCCTCTGATTTTTGCAGGTCTAATATGATCGGGACGGTGAAGAGACTTCAAGCGGTGGGGCAGTGGCCGTTTGTTCGGGCGAATCAGAGGGAGCGTGGCGGCCACGCGCGGTGAGCTATCACTGATAAAGGCGGCAACAGATAATAAGGAGGCTGAAAAATTAGGGTTATCATAATTTGTTTAGGGTTTGTGGGTTATTATTGTTGGGCTTTGTTGGGTGAATTGTGTTAGGGGTGTGAAATGGGTTATGACACCATGTGCTTATGGTTATGTAACATGGCTTTCCATTTTTAGGACAGTATGTGAATAAATACAGAAAATAGTACCAAAACAAATCAAAAGAGATCCGATTGTCGGGCCAATTCTATGTCATCATCTGCTTTTTGATGTTTTTTAATATATCTATAGACATGTTCCTAAAGCTAAGCAATTCCATGGCATTGCTCGGCTTTTTTGATGTTGTCTTGGCTCTCATCTGCTTCCTGTTTCTATACAGCTCAAGAAACAAAGATGAGTATCCGAAGAGTTATCCGATTGTCGGGATGATGCCGGAGCTTCTCCGTAACGTCCACCGGATTCATGACTGGTGCACCGAGGTTCTCGAGAGACACCATTGCACTTTCCTTTTCAAAGGCCCGTGGTATGCTAACATGGACATGATCGTGACATGTGACCCTGCAGACGTTCACCACATCATGAGTTCCAACTTTGCCAATTTCCCCAAGGGACTCGAGTTCAAACAGATTTTCGAGGTCTTGGGAGACGGTATTTTCAATTCCGACATGGATTTGTGGAAAAACCAGAGGACGGCTGCTCAGGGATTCATGAGACATCATCGGTTTCATCGGTTTCTGTCGAGGACTTCCCGGCATAAAGTTGAAGTGGGACTCATTCCGGTTATGGACCATTTTGTTAAACAAGGCCTGGTGGTGAACTTAGAAGATGTATTCCAAAGGTTCACGTTCGATGCTACATGTATCTTGGTTACCGGACACGATCCTAGAAGCCTCTCCTTCGAATTACCCGATGTTCCTTTCTCGAAGGCCTTGGATGATGTCGAGGAAGCGATCTTCTATCGGCATGTTAGGCCTCGGTGGTTTGTTAAGTTGCAGGGGTGGCTGAACCTGGGACAGGAACGGAAGTATAGACAGGCATGGCAAATTTTTGATGATATAGTACCAGAGTATATATCCCGGAAGAGGGAAGGATTGAACCAAGGGTCGAATTCGATATCCGATGTTGAAGAAGGCGTGGATCTTTTAACATCGTACATAACCGAAAAGAATTCGACCGGTTTGGAGTGTGACCATAAGTTCTTGCGAGACACCATTTTGAACATGATGCTTGCAGGGAGGGACACTACGAGTTCTGCTCTCACTTGGTTCATTTGGCTTGTTTCGAGGCATCCCACGGTCGAAAACAAAATCATAGACGAGCTTCGATCGGTAATACCGGTCGAGGAATCCAACAAGAAACGAGTGTTCAAGGCCGAGGAGGTAAAGAATTTGGTTTATCTACACGGAGCATTATGCGAGGCATTGAGGCTATATCCCCCGGTTCCATTCCAGCACAAGGAACCTCTCAGACCCGACATGCTTCCGAGCGGTCTTCCGGTTCACCCGCACAAGAAAATCTTGTTCAGCTTGTATGCAATGGGAAGGATGAAGTCGATTTGGGGTGAAGATTGCTTGGAATTCAAGCCTGAAAGATGGATTAACAGTCGAGGTGGGATTAAACATGAGCCATCATACAAGTTCTTGTCGTTCAATGCCGGACTGAGGACGTGCTTAGGTAAGGAAGTTGCTTTTATTCAGATGAAAACCGTGGCATCCGCCATGGTTTACAACTATCGTGTTCATGTATCGGACGAAACTCCGATTGTTCCGGCCGTGTCCATTATCCTGCACACCAAGGATGGACTGATGGCTAGGATCTCCTCTAAATGGGACTAAAAGATTCACAACCAGCTTCAAAGGTGAAATCCATGGATGTTTAGTTTCAAGTAGTTGTATTTCCATCTTTTCTACTTAAACTGATCTTTTAAATAATTGGAGTAATGTTAAATAAAACATATTGATTATATAAATGATCAAAATGTTAGAAATGTGTTTTACGGGATGTGAATTTCTTTAGTTACTTTCATTTAAACCGGTATTCAAAAAAATCTCTCTCAATTTTCTCTTTAGTAATCTTTTTAAAAAATATTTAGATTAATATCTCGAGTTTAATGATAGAATTGATAAAATTGAATGCCAAACGTTTTTTATTATCGACATAGAAATATAAATTTTATTTATTTTAAATTAGTTTTTCGGTTTTTATTTTGCTATATTTCACTAAAAATGCATGGTAGTTGAAAATTGAAATTAATTTGCGGCAGGGTCTTATAATCGACAATCATTTAATCTCAAATTACATTAGTAGAGTCGTTTTAACACACCAAATCTGAATTTATTATTTATTTTATCAAAAAATATCTCTAAACCTACAAATCTCATTTAAAACTTTTAATTTTTTTAACTTTGAATATTTTTTTTTTAGATTTTAGAGCATTTTGTGATAAAAAAGATATCAGATAAAATCTGCTATTTAACGACCATCATTTACGATAGTCAGTAATAACTTTCAATGATAACGAACAATGGCCGATAAACAAATTGATTTAATTTTTATATTAAATAATAATAATAAAATAAGCAAGAATAAGCAAAATAAAATTAAAAAATTGAGTAATAATTTGTATATTTTATTATTTAAATTTAAAATAATATTAGAGGGTAAATTTTGCTAAAAAGGATAAGGGTTGAATTCATAAATATTTATTATTATTTTATTCCTTATATACTTAAAATATCATTATTATTATTTTTTTTTTGCTAATATCTCTATCATTTAGTACTGGAAGTTGGTTGTGGATGAGGTTATGGGGTGTAAAGTCACTATCCATGGACCACGAATAAGATAGATGATCCATGTTAGTGGACCAAATTTCCAGGACAAAGTTCATCGACAAGTGCAATTGCATATTAGGTCATGAAATTGAAAAAAAAAATCTCAAAATTTCGATAAATTAATATTAATTTTAAAATTTATTGTAAAAATTTTGAAAATATTTTTAAAAAATATGCGTTATAATTATTTTCTAAATGTGATAATCGATTATAAAATTTTATTAACTATTTTTATTATTATTGTTTCTGTATAACCAATGAGATTCTGGGTAGGCGCAATAAGAACGATAGTATAAGGGCCTAAAAAAGACAATTGCTTTTAAGGGACACAATTTTAGAACTAGTGGTGGTTATGGATAATTGTTAGTCATGTCTTAAACTTTGATCATAATTATTTTAAATAATTTAATTTATTAAATTTTATAAAATATATATTTTTTAAACTACTTAATTAAAGGTTTTTAAAACATATTTTTTAATATTTTTATTAATAATAAATATAAAGTTATAATAAATTAAAATTAAAAAAATAATACTGAACAAATAAAATGAGACACGAGGTTGTAATAAATTTTTAATTTAGAATAAAGTATCACTTTCCCTGGACTTTTTATTTTTATTTTTTATTTTATTTAAATTTAAAAAATAGTTTATTTATATATATTTTTTATTTTTAAATATTTATGTTTTACTTCGATATATATTTAGGGTCATTTTTTTTAATCTTGTACTTTTTTGAAATATGTATTTTTATTTTAAAATTGATTTGTCACTTTTAAATATTTATGTTTCACTCATATTTATTATTAATTCATTTTAGAAACAGTTTTTTAAGTGAAGATTCACTTAAAAATATATGATATGAAAAAAATGATGAGATTTATAATTTTTAATAATTAGTCTCATGAACACATGGTAGGACTTACAGATAATATAATTTTTCCCGTCAAACACACTTTTAAAAAGTGATGTTGATTGGACGCGAGTTCCATTAACATTGTATTTTTGTTTTATACATATGAAACAGACAAAATTTAGGTGAATAATGAGATTGAAAACAATATTCGAAGTATAAGTGTGTTTAAAAAATATTTAAGAGAGTAGATAAAAAAATAGTATTTAAAAAATATATTATTTTTTTAACTTATTTTTTAAAATACACCTATCCTTTAAATATTTTTCTTCAACATTATTTTTTTTTTTGAATTGGCTAATAGTGATTACAGTAATATCTGTTCTAAAATATAATTTCTATCATTTAAGATTGATCGTCCAATCACTCTGCTGGCATTACTGATGCTCAAATCCGTAACCTCTAAGAACAACAACCGTTCCTTTAACCACTTAGGCTACAAGGCTCGTACTCTTCAATCTTATTATTCACCTAAATTTACCTATAAAACTAAATATATATACAAGTATTTTATTAAATAATTTAGAGTAAATATTTTAATAAATAATTAATATAAAAAATATATTGGGATAAAACTATTTTTTAAAATATTTTTCCACTATAAAAAATAATATATATTTAAAAAAAAAAAAGCTAACAAGAGCTGGTAAAGTCAATATATATGAAAAAAATTAGGTAAAGTATATAAATAGGCATTAAATTATTTTAAAAAAATGTAAAATAATTATTAAATTTTTAAAATATATAATGAGTTTTAATTTTTAGCTTTTTATTATAAAATAATTATTGACTTATTAATTATCATTAAATAAATAATATAACAGTTATAAAATTGTAAATAATAATATATTTAATTTTATTATTTATATATTAATCAATTTAATCTTTATTTAATTATATTATTGATACATAAATTGACTAGACGTATAAATATCGGGGAATTATATATATTTTTATAATTACTGAGTCGTCTAGTTAACAATAGTTAGTGATTTAGTGATCATTTTATAATAAAAAAACTAAAGTTTAATATTTATTATATAATATTTAAAAGTTTGGTGATATGAACCATCTTGTCTCATCGGTTTATGATTACGGGTTCGAGCATCAATAATGTCAGCATAGTGATTGAGAGATCAATATCTAATGATTGAGAATATATTTTAGAACAAATACTACTGTAACCATTGTAACTGATTTAAGAAAAAAATGATGATTATTTTATTTTTAAATATTTCCATGTATTATGATTTTAATGGAATTATTTTCTCTACTTCTTCAACATCAAATACAAATATACAATAATGATAGTAAAATTACATTTTTTTTTCTTTAAAATTTTAATAATTCAATTTTAACCCTTTATAAATAGAGTTTAGATTTTTACCCTTAAATCGAACTCAATTCGAACATAAAATAAATTTTACGAAGAATAAAGAGATATGTAACTTTTTAAAGTATATGAACCCAAAAAAATTCTATTTCAGTCTTTGTCAAAGGGAGATGCCTTTTACATTTGGATGGACAATATTAATGTTCTTTATGCCTATCATTTACGAGTGGGAATAGTGATACCAAACATATCTAGGGATGTAAAAATATGTGATCGGATGGGTTTTAAGTCGGAATTTGTTAGATTGAGTCAAATCAAATACAAATCATCTTAAGTTAATTTAATGTTTTGATTCGATTCGGATCGAATGTTGATTAGTTTTAAATCGAGTTCATTTCGAGATGGATTTATTTTGGATCGAGTTCATTTTAAGTTAAGTAAAAAATAATTCAAGTCTAAATCAATAAATTGACAGATTTCAGTTTTTTTAAGTGGTAAAAAAGTTCTATTTGCATCATTCCTCATTTCATATTATATATAATATGGTTGAGATTTAAAAGCTTTAAACATATTTTCGCATTTTAAAGAGACGGAAAACATTAATCTCATATGAAAAAGAAAAAATTTTAAGATATAAATTTGACAATGTTATATCTTTTACCAGATATATTTTAGGGAATTAGGGGTGTTCTTAGGGTATAGGTTTTAAGGTTTAGGATGTAAAAAATCAAGGTTAGGATTTAAGATTTTTTAATAAATGACTTGGAAGGAAACATGATTATGAGGCAAGAAATTTCTACTCATTTAATTATTACATAAAATCTTAAACGTTAAACATTAATAGAAAATCCTAAAATTTAAATCATAAACATTAAATCATAATTTTTTTTTTTGATTGCTCTTTTAGTTTTAGAGTCTAGCCCTGACTAATCCAGACCGACCCACGTCGCACACCTAGCCTTGGTGGGTGAGTTTCCCAGCAAGGATTTTTTGCATACACAATGTCTCGAACCTGAGGCTTGCTTAAGCGGAACTAAGCTGCTTATCACTTGGATCAACCCCTGTTGGTTTAAATCATAATTTTTTAATAGAGTTAAATGACTAGAATAAGATTATTTTGTTGATATTAATTATCGCTGTAAAAGGAAAATAAACATCGATTATAAGCAAAATAAAACCAGAATTAAGGGTTAGAAGATAAAACAAAAATACTCATAAGTGAAAGAAAATAATTCATAGTTAATCTATTTTTTAAATACAAAACAAAAATTAAAAAAGTTCCAACAATAACAAAAACCTTCTCAAATCGGGTACAAATCGTCTACATCTTAATTGTGTCTTAATCGGTGTCTTCATTTTAAATTAGTGAGTTTAGGATTTAAAGTTAAGGGTTGTGATTAGAGTTTAAGAAATTAGGGTTAGGGCGTATTTTTAAGATGTAAGATTTAGTATTTAATATATAAAAAATTAGGGTTAGGTTTAGAATTTAATTTTAAATTTTTTTAATAGAAGCCATAGCAGGAGGCAACATAGGAGGCATAAAATTTTTACTCCTCAGAACCAACATAAAATTCGTCACTAATTATAAAAGTTTATTAGTTTTTATGCATAATCCTCTATTTATGTGCGTATAACATGTTTTTTTATCGATCCTATCTATTATCTCAACGACGGAATTATAAATTATTTTAAAAATAATTTATTTTTAAATTCATCTTATATTTAAATATTTATATTTTATTCTCTAACCTTAAATCCATATCTTGTGCTATATTATCTTCTTCCTTATCAAACTATTATCTTCTTTCAAGAATATATTTTTGAAAAAAGATTAATGAAATGGACATGAGAGGAGGATAGGAGTCCAAACCCTCTATTAGAAGGATTCGTTCATAATTTTTTCTCCAAAGCGTGTGCTTATCTCATGCATATGTGGGCCCTTCATTACCACTATCCTCCCTTGTACTATTCTTGCAGACTTCCTCAGCTATAAATACAGCACCATGGAACCATACCATAGACATTGTAAGCTACCTCAACAACTAAAAAAAAACCTAAGTTTTCACGTTCAAAAAACTCACAGATTCACCATGTCTGACAAGTGCAGCAGCTGCAACTGCTCCGACAGCACCCAATGCACGTAAGTAGTCCATGTCATCCATGACATGTGTATCATATTTTGTTTCGTATTAATAATTAAATTCGAATATGAAAATGATACATATGTTGTGTTCGTGTTGGTTATATTGGTTTATTAATCATGTTGTGTTGGGTAGTAAATATGTTTGTGTTTTTTCTGTGTCTGTAGGAAGAAGGGAAACACCATGGTCATTGAGACCGAGAAGAGGTAAACTTTTTGGATCTACGATTATGTTACTCGAACTCGAGTTAACGGTTAGATATCGACAATTCGACATGTATGTTAATTATGTTATGTTGTTTAATTGCAGCTACATCGAGACTGTTGTGATGGATGTTCCAGCTGAGAACGATGGCAAGTGCAACTGCGGTGCTAACTGCAGCTGCACCACCTGCACATGCGGACATTAAGCACACATAGAACAATGGTCATGGATTAGATCATGGCAAGATCTAAAAGAAAATAATGAAATTGGGTCGAATAAGTTGTGTCTGTTTCCTGTCTGTCTGTCCGTCTGTCGTGTCTGTGTTTCCTTATTTACTGTGATGTAATCGCCATGTCCATGGCCTTATCTGGTTAATGAAGTATTATTAGTATAACCCTCTCCCTCTCTTTTGATTCTAATAATCATTTTTATTCTGGTTTAACCGCTCATATCAGTTTCATTAACCAATTAATCCGAATTTAATTTGACAGAGGCTATCCTTACAAGAACGATCCGGATCCTAATCTAGTTTTCTCTATTCATAATGTCGAGATTGAAAATCTTCAGACCAACCCGTTGTTGATAATACTAATTCTTTGATGAAACTCCAAATTAAAATTAAAACAGGCCTTCAAGCTTTCAAAGATGACAACTTTCTTTAGAGAATCAGGCCAGACATAAACATTTCAAAAGAAAAAGACAATAATTACAAGAATCTGTTCTCCATGTAGGGTTGCTTGCTTTATCAATTAAGTTGCCATTCTTACCACAAAAAGATTCCACAAGGCCAAACAGCCTTGCAAGATAGGAAAATACAATGGATCCCAACACCAACGGCCAAGAAAATGTATTTTTCCCCCATTATTTCCTAGATTTTATCAAGCCATACCCGTGTAAATGGTTTCATTTTAAAAAGATTACGAGTCAATCGAAAACATTAAACACCAAACAAAATCTTCTACCTCTTTATTGTGTCTCCTTCCATGCTTTCTTAAAAAATTTAAAAAATTGAATTCTAAACCCTACACCTTACGTCCTAAAAAAATACATACTACCCCTAATTCCCTAAACCCTAACCACAATCTCTAACCTTGAACCCTAAACCTTATACCTTAAACTCTCTAATTTAAAGTAGAGACACCATTGGAGGTATGATTAGGAGGTAGACGATTTGTATCCAACTATAATAAATGAGTAGAGCCATTTATGAGATTTAGTGGCCTAGGGGAAAATATAAAAATAGGGCCCTAATAACAAATATTAAAAAAATTAAATTTATAGTGTATAAAAATAAATTAATTTTTTTACAAATTATTTTTTATTACACTTAACAATTATCAAATGAAAAATATCAAAAAAAAATAATTATTAAACACCGAACAACTTACACAAAATAATTTGTACGAGTTGTGAGAAAATAACATAAGAAATAATTTTTTAATAAATAAATTATTTTCTTCTTGAAACATCGAATCAAAAATTATAAATAAACAATTCAAAAAATTATGAGAAAATAACATAAGAAAGAGGTGTTGTAATGAGAAATTAAGATTTAAAGAACAAGAATAATCAAAATATTATTTATAAGTGTATATGAATTTTTATTTTTAATTTAAAATCAAAAAATATTATTATAATCTTAATTATATCTTATAATACATTTACACATAGACTAATTAGATACCAACAACTTTATAATTAAATACGAAATCTATCAATTTCTTAATGACACTTTTTTAAGTTTATTTAATAATATAACAAAATATAATTAAACTTAAATATTAAAATGAAGAAGAATATTTTAATTTTAAGTTCTTTAGAAACCATTACTATACTTTAGACACTCCTAATTTTTAATATAATTTAATAAAAAATTAATTTTAATAATTATTATTATTTTAATTTAATTGATCAGTGGACCCTGTTGCCCTGGGTAGGGTTAATAATGTGCTTGACCAGCTCGTGAGCTACTCGGGCTCGGCTCGGTCAAAGTTCGGCTCGAGTGAGCTCGACTCAGGATCGAGTTCGGGTTCAGCTCGAGATCTTAATGAGCCGAGCCGATTCAAGTTCGGCTCAAAAAGCTCGTGAACAAGCTCGTAATAATTATATTATGTATATGCTACATATATACTAAAAAATAATCTCTTTAGCAAAAAAAAAGCAATAAAATAAAATACAAGAAATCTACTAAAATAATTTTTTTTCATTTTGAGTCGAGCCCGACGAGCTTCGAGCTCGAACTGAGTCTAATAATATTATTTTCGAGCTGAACTCAAACTTAAAATTTCAAGCTCGCCGAGCTTCGAGCTCGAACCGAGCCTGACAAAGTTCGGACTGGACTCGACTCGACTCGTTATTACCCCTAACCCTGAGATTGCCACCTGCTGTCTAGACCCAGGAACGACTCTATAAATGAGGTTATAAACGTATTAAAATACACAACTTTTCTCGATTAGAGGATGTTTTACGATAATCGTTACATCAATATCAAAATATTGTATCAAATTATTATAAAAATAGATAAAATAAATCAGTCAATGATACTAAGACTGACGTGGAAAGAAGAAAAAATTTAAAAATATATTTTTTTTGAAAGAAACTTAAGAGGACTAGAATGTTTAAGTTTAATTTTTTTAATGGAAATACCTAAAAAAGTTGGACAAGTCAGCATGTTTTATTTTTGTGTAATTCCTTAGTTTGTGTTCAAAAATTGAACTGTGACCATGATCATTAAATGATGAGTTAATTATGTTTAAATAGGTGGTCCCATCTGTTAACTAGTCTTTCCACATAGGACATACAAAACAAAAAGAAACATAAATTTGTTAGGGTACAGTACATGCGGTTGTCAGCATTTGAGTACTCAATTAAAGAAGATAGATCGTAAATTATTCGAGTTTAATTTAATTAAAATTTGATTAAAATTTAATTTAATTAAATTTGATTTAAGTTAAAATTTAGTTTGAGTTCTTAATAAGTCGAACAAAACTATTTGTTATCTTACTTAAAAAATTCGTGAGTTATTTAAAAATATAATATATTAAAAATTTTAAATTTTATAATTTAAAATCTAAAATTTTAAACTTAAATTCTAAAATATAAACCCTAAACATAAATCTAAACCTTAAAATCTAAATCCTGAATTTTAAACTCAATGACCTAAACCTATAAAACCTAAACTAACGCTTTATACCTTAAAATTAACAAGCTTGAGTTTACATAATTAATTTATCAAAGTTTCTTCGATAAAGCTTTAAATGTGACGTAACAAATGATTAGTTATTCGAGACCGACACGTTTAAAGATAGGTCAACACTTTGACTCAATTGAGCTCGAATTAAACTCGAACTCAACTTGAGTTTTTAACAAGTCAAGTGAAGCTTAGATTTTTTTAGACTCGTTAAAAATTACTCAAGCATAATCTCAATTTAAAATCTTAACGAGTCAAATTAAATTCAGTACTACTCGAACTCGACTCGTTTACACTCTCATTCAACACATTAACAAAAAAAAATATTTATTACACAAACATGGTACTAGGGGTGTTAAAAATTTTGGTTAACCGAATTAACCAATCGAACCGAAATTTTTATCAATTAATCGTTCGGTTAATTTTAGATTGAATCAGTTAACAAATAATTTTAAAACTTCTGTTATTGGTTAATTCAGTTCGAAAGCGGTTAATTAACTGAATTAACCAAATTAACCAAAATTTTTATATATTATATATTTATTTTTGTTCATTAAACTTTATAAAATTAGCACAAAATAATAATTAAATTTATTAAATTAAAAATAATTATTAAAATTTTTGTAATATTTATCAATAATTTGTAACATACGATGAATCAATGTAATAATTCAATAAGTCTAATGGTTTTTTATAATATTTGAAAGTTCAATGCCTAAAAATTCATTTTAACATAGTTTAGTAACCATTTGTGTAATTTATCCAACTTTTTTAAAAAAAGTTTGGTTAAAATTTTTTAAAAAATTTTTATTTGATTAACGGTTAATACGAAAAAATTTCGGTTAATGAAATTTTTAAAATTTAATTCGATCAGTTAACCAAACCGACCGTTTCAACACTCCTATTTAATATTATTATAATACGTTTTGGACCTATTTGATAATGATATAATATAAATGTAATAAGTATTTTATAATTTATTTAACTAAATAAAACACGTAAATTTTTGTAATATATTATTCGATTAGATAGGAAATTGTATTAAATTGGTAACGAATCTCTCGTGCTAATAAAATCACCATAAAACAAGTTATAATATTTGTTAAAAATAAAATTTAATTTTTAATTAATTTTTAATTTTAAAAATTGAAAAATATAAAAAAATTACTATCAATTTTTTTAATATATATCAAATTTTTATAAATTATTTAGGTAAGTTTAAAATTTGTTACGAAAAATATAAAAAATTAATATATATTAAAATTCTTATAGCTTTTATAACGATTAGTAGTTTTATTTTAGTTTATTTTAATATATTTTTCGTTAAAAAATCCATATATTTAATTGTTTAATAAATAAAAATAAAATATCATTAATTTCACTTTTCAAACTGCACCAAAAATACCTTTTTTCTCTGTAAAAAATCTTTATTCCAGATCCATTTCTCTCTTTCCATTTTTACTTGCAAACCCTTTAGATCACTAAAATCTCTCTAGTGTTCTCACTTTTTATAGTTGTCAATCTTTCTCTTTGACTGCAATGTAACAAGCTTTTTGTTAAAGGTACTTGTCAAAAGTGAAGATTTTTCATTTTTTTTGCGGGTTTAGAGCTTGTGGGTAGAGTTTAGAATTTCTGGGTTTTCGAGTAGTTTGACTGTATGAGAGTTGAGGAAAAATTAGGTGTATAAAGAATTTTCATTTTCAAGGATGGTATTGAAATTGCATTAGTTTGTTTATTTCAGAATCTTGTTTTGGAAGTGTTGCTTTTTTCTTAATTTTATGAAGGTTGTAGCTTTATTGAGTTTCCCAGGGAAAATGATCCTTTTCATAGGTTGATTTTGCTGAAATTTTGTTGAAGAAATGGGAGTTTGATTAGTTTGGCAATTTGCATTCAATATTGGGTTTGTATTTTGTAGTAAAGTTTAAAGCTTTGTTGCTTCTATTAGAAAAAATGGGTTCTTGGTTTTATTCATTTGGTTGAATGCTGGTGAAGGAATGGGATTTGTTTTTAATTAAATTAGAATTTGTATATTGGGTTTTAGTTTTAGCTAAGCTTTTTGATAATACTGGAAAAAACATAATTCTTGAAGGAATTAAAGGTTGCTAGCGACTGTAAGAAGTGAAGAACTGAAATAAGCTTTTGTTGAGGGGTGATTTTGGTGTATAATGGGTTGCATTTGTTGCAAGCCGTCCGCCATTGAAGATAGTAAGGAGTGTCCTAGAGAGAGGCCATCGAGTAAAGCCTCATCAGATGTTAGGGTACCTAGAGCTACTTCTTCGAGGAGGGAGGAAGTGTATAGAACCAAGGAGCAGCATGATAATGCAATGTTGATTGATAAACAAGTAAGTGATTCGGTTCGATTACATGCTAAGAATTTGGATAGGAAAAGGGAGAAGATGGAGTACGTTGTTGTTCAACATCCGGGGCTTGGTAGTGTTCCCAAAGCTACACAAGGAGAGCAGGTGGCAGCAGGGTGGCCTGCTTGGTTAGCTGCAGTAGCTGGGGAAGCAATCCGGGGATGGCTACCGCGGCGTGCAGACTCATTCGAGAAGCTGGATAAAGTAATTATTCTTTAACTTAAAAGTGTTTTCTATTGTATCCTCATGTTGCAAATATCATTCATAATTTCTTTATTTGACTTAACAATTTCTTTTTAAATAGTTCACTGCAAGTCTGTATGAACTGTTGAGATTCTCTTTTGTGGTACTAAATTTGGAAATCATATTTACTTGGAATCCATTTTGACATCTATTAATGATTGTAAAATATGGTGTAATTCATAAATTCTTAAACCTCTAGCAAATCGGTATTTTCAGTAGTTCGCGTTGTAAAGATATCTTCATTCTAAGGTGTGTCAATGCCTGGGAGGTCTGTATTTGAATCTATGTTCTTGAACATGAACTTTTCTCTACTTTGTTGGGCATTTCTGCTGTAGTTTTATCATATTGTAAATCCGCTTTGACTTATCTTGGTTAGAAAATTCTTTGAACTATTCTTTTACAAAACATAATATTTGTTTCATTTTAGTTGATCAAAATGATAGATAAACACTGAAACAAGCTCACCCTGCATTAAAATCAGAACACTGGAAATTTAAATTTGTACCTGAAGTTCCCTCTGAATATAGGAATATTCCTCTGAATCAAGGAATAATATTCCTTTATTCAGAATTAAAGCATCTTGTCATGTCATGCCCCTCCACTCTCGTGCTGTATTGCTATACCACAGGCCTTAGACATGAGTTCTTTTATCTTGTGTAGTGACCTGAGTCCTGACACTATAACTTGACAGATTCTTCTGACTTATAATCACGTCCGTTACCTGAACTTGTTTTTTCTATGCAGATTGGCCAGGGAACTTATAGTAATGTTTATAGGGCTCGCGACTTAGATCAGAAAAAAGTTGTTGCTCTGAAGAAAGTAAGATTTGATAACCTCGAGCCCGAGAGTGTTCGATTTATGGCAAGGGAAATTCACATTTTACGTAGACTAGATCATCAGAATGTTATAAAGCTGGAAGGTCTGGTTACCTCAAGGATGTCTTGCAGCCTGTATCTTGTTTTTGAGTACATGGAACACGACTTGGCTGGTCTTGCTTCACACCCTGGTCTGAAATTTTCAGAATCGCAGGTACTTCAGATTGTTTTGCTTTGTTATTTTTCTTAGCTGCAATTTGATTTCTTTCCAAAGTTTACTTGTTAGCAGTACTAAGTAGTAACTATGTCTTCCAAACATGGGGATAACATTATTTGCATTTCTTAAAAAATGCAGTCTTAATGAGTAGAAATATCCTGCTAATTGAGAAATTTATGCTTTCCGTTGAAGGGCTATTGACATTCAATTCATTGACCTATTGGCCAGGTGAAGTGTTACGTACAACAATTTTTATGTGGTCTTGATCATTGTCATAGCCGTGGTGTCCTACATCGTGACATAAAGGGTTCCAACCTTCTAATTGACAATAATGGCATCTTGAAGATTGCAGACTTTGGTCTGGCTAGCTTTTATGATCCCCATCAAAGTCAGCCCTTGACAAGCCGTGTTGTAACCCTTTGGTATAGACCACCAGAGCTTTTACTTGGAGCCACCAACTATGGTACCGCTGTAGATCTATGGAGTACAGGTTGCATACTTGCTGAGTTATATGCTGGAAAGCCTATTATGCCCGGAAGAACTGAGGTGTGCTTTTATCATTTACATGAAATATTTCCTACAAAGCATTTAGAATGTAAGAGTTTTAAGCCAAAACTTTTAAACATATTTGTGCAAATAAATTTGTATGTCTATGTATATAACACAGCTGTAAAGCCCTTAAAATAGATGTGTTACTAAAATTGAATGATTTTGAGGTCTGTGCCTTTCTGTTTTGTAGGTGGAGCAGTTGCATAAAATTTTCAAACTTTGTGGCTCGCCTTCTGAAGACTATTGGAGTAAATCAAAGTTGCCTCATGCAACCATTTTTAAGCCCCAACGACCTTATAGACGCTGTGTTGCGGAAATATTTAAGGAATTTCCTGCACCAGCTTTAGCACTCATGGAGACCTTACTTTCCATTGACCCTGCTGATCGAGGGTCTGCAGCTTTTGCTCTTGAGAGTGAGGTAATTCTTTTTCAGCTCTGTTTTGTTAAAGTTACCTTTGTGTTCCGGTTTAAATATAAAGAAAGAATGCCAGAACTCTTGGCTTCTCTAACCATTTGGGTCGTATTCTATTCTCCGGTGTCTTGAGACGCAAGAACAGCAGTGCTTTATTACCATCCCATTTAAGCCATGGTTACTTTGAAAACCTTAATCTGGAAAACATTCTTTAGATTAGTTCAGACAATTGTTTTATCCTAAATGGTAGGATGTACATCTTTTAGTCCGAAGTCGCATTGTTGTATTTTCCCATCATAATGATTTATCAGTATTGTCTTGCGTCCTTGACTTGTTCTTATTTGTGTTCATCAGTTCTTTACATCGGAACCTCTTCCCTGTGATCCTTCAAGCTTGCCAAAATATCCTCCAAGCAAAGAGTTAGATGCAAAAATGAGGGATGAGGAAGCTAGAAGGTGCATATTATATTTAATTACAATAAAATATTGATCTTGTTTTTTTATTGTGAAGATAATTATGCTATGTAGGAGATCTCATGCTTAAGGAAAATTTTCTTTTTGAGGTCTTTTTTCGTACTTGTGACGATTTACTTCTAGAGAAAATTTAATACTTCGAAAGGATCATCCAAAAACTTTTAACTGCGTATTAGTTCAACAATTAAATAATTCTATTTCTTTGATCTTCAGCCTGTTCTGAACTGTTGTACACTTGATATTTATTTATACTGCTGTTGTAAGTGCTAATAAACTTACTTTTTTTGTATTATAAGACAAGGAGCAGCAGGGACGAAAGGCCCAAGACCTGATCTTGAAAGAAGAGCAACAAGAGAGTCTCGAGCTGTTCCAGCACCTGATGCGAATGCTGAACTAGTCTTGTCAATGCAGGTAACTTATGATTTGGTTAATTATTTCCGATTTCCTTCCTTTTGTTCTAAATCTAAATGTTGGCGATGGTCATTCTTAACCGGTTTATATATCATGATTCATGATATTAGTTCACCAATGACTCATGAAATCTGAAAGCTTAATGACTTAGGAAAACAGCAAATTAAGCCATTTCTGTTATTTAGAGTTAGTTTTTTAGCACATTAATGGTATGTCCCTAAGTTTTTGGTTGTAGGCTAATTATTTCATTTAATTTCTCGTTCATTCATCCATGCGTTCTTTGTTTAATCAAATTTCCGCCTTCTAGAACAGTTACTTTAATTCAGCATTTCTGACATTGTTTCGACATTCCAGAAAAGGCAAGGTCAAACCAATTTAAAGAGCCGGAGTGAGATGTTTAATCCTCCTCCAGAAGAAGTTGCCTCAGGCTTTCCTATTGATCCGCCTGGACCATCACAACCAATAGAATCAAATGCAGATGCACAGGGGAATCATCACAAGAGAGCCTCTCATTCAGGACCACTGGCTCACCGTGCTGCTTGGGCAAAATCTGGGAAAAAACTGGATGAGGCTCCGAAAATTTCTAATGGGGCTGACTTGTCAATGATGTCAGGTTTAGTGGCGCCGAGGAGTAGTCTTACATCTGATGATTCAAGAGAAAAATCTGTTTTTCCACAATCAAAAGCTCCAAAAATGATTGTTAGATTTCCGGGGTCCTTTAAAGAGTCCTCTGAATCCAGCACCGAGCAGGTTACGAAACAAAATGAGAGGCAGAAAGAAGATGGAAGAAATAACAACAAAGATCCAGTTTTGGTAAGTACCGGTAGTGAAACATTTCTTCTTCCCACCTCAACGATTGGTTCCATTAGAATTTTGTTTTCTTGCTAATAAACAACTTGATCCATTTCGATTATCTGATACATGCTTTCATCGATGTTTGTTTCCAGCTTGGTTACAGTTCAAAAGGCCACAATATTCACTATTCCGGACCGTTATTAGCCCCGTCAGGCAACATGGATCAGATGCTCAAGGATCACGATCGCCAAATCCAAGAAGCTGTCCGGCGAGCACGGCTTGACAAGGCAAAGATGAGAAGAAATCAGTTAGAAGTGAACCAAATATCAACCAAATCGTTATTCATTTCCGGTCGTTGAGCTAAACTACATTAACAGAAAATGAGCATCGCCAAGATGATTTCTGCGAATAATTCGGCCGTGCATTCTCGTGCGAAATACAATCTATGTTGTTGGATGAATTATCTTATATGAGTTGATTTTCTTAGGAAGATTGCTAGTGAGGCATATTTAGCTAAGCTTATATAGTTTATTGAGAAAGCATCTCTATGTGATTAATCATGTGTATTCCTTTTCACTAGGCAACTGTAATTTGCCAAGACATGGCTCATTCTTGTAGAGCTTACAATTAATATCAGGAGCCATAAAATGCAGGTGTTTATCCGGAAAAAATAAACGATTGATCATGAAATATATTAATCGGGGTTGATTTAAGTGGTAAGTAACTTGGTATCGTTTAAACATATGTCAAGTTCGAGACCTGTGTATATAAACAGTTTGTCGGTCTGAATTAATCTGGATTTAAAAAAATTACAATCTTAGATGCATCTCATTATTTAATTTAAATGTTAGAACAATTTAATATCAAAATTCTATTGAAAAAACACCATTCATGCATGCTATCAATAAACATGTGACCAATTTCTTTTATTTAAAATAATTATTGGGATTGGGAATTAACATTGATCAAGATCCCTTAGGGTTGGACATGAAATCTATAGAAAAATGGAACAAATCTTTAATCAACTATTATTGGATTAATTAAAATCCAAACAATAACAGATATTTATATTTTCAAGATAAATGATAAGATTTAAATTTATATATAATAAGATAATATCAGTATTTTTAATTATTCGGTCAATCAGTAAATTTTATGTTTTAAGTCTACTTAGAAGTATGCATTTGTTTTTTTTTAAAATATATTTTCTCTACGAATAATTAATTAATTCTACATTTTCTATGAATCTAGAATAACTAAATTAAATATGCATTGCATGTAACCAATAATTAAGAAATTGTACACATTCTGGTGAAAAAGAAAAGCTTACTCAAATGGGAGAAATTTTAGTGTTTCAAGTTTCATAATATTTGATAAAGAAAACCATTAAAAATTGAGGCTCAAGTCATTTGGTCATATAATGTATAAAAATTCATTTATTATCAATGAAAAAAATATTTTTTATAAATATTTTTTATCAAATGAAATCTATTAAATAATATTAAAAATCATAATAATATATATAAAAATTTGTTTAGTCTAGTGAAATGTAGTATTAGGTAGGAGTGATAACAAGTCGAGCCGAATCCGAGCTTGGTCAGGTTCGGGTTCGACTCGGAAATAGTGTTACTAGGATTGGTTCAGGCTCGAGGCTCAGCGAGCTCGAATTTTTAGGCTCGGGTTCAGCTCGGAAACAATGCTATTAGGCTCGGTTCGAGCTCGTCAGGCTCGGCTCGACTCAAAATAGACAATTTTACTATATTTTTTTTTTATAAAGGATAGGACCTCATTAAAAATTCTTTTCATAACTAACACCAAAAACGAAATTCAATATTGAGAAAGGAAAAAATGTCCAACTTATTTTAATTATTTTATTTTTAGTGGAATTTTTTTATTTTATTTTATTGTTTTTCTTTTGCTAAAGAGATTAATTTTAGTGCATATGTAACATATATAATATAATTATTCTGAGCCTATTCACGAGCTTTTTCGAATCGAGCTTGGGTAGACTCAACTCAACTCATTAAAGTCTCAAGCTGAACCCAAGTACAAGTCGAACTCACTCGAGTCGAGCCCGAGTAACTCGCGAGTCGGTCAAGCTCATTATCACCCTTAGTATTAGGTCTTTTAAGTAAGGTTAAGGTTTGAATTATAACATTATAAATAAAGAAAATTAAATTGGTAGAATCACTTATAATGAATTTATATGGTATTTGTAGGAAATAGTCTAAAAATATATCACCTCGACATTAATGTTATATTTGGATCTTAAACTCAAACCATTGTTATAAAATTTCTAAAATAATTTAACCCAAACTACGCTCATTTTCGTAAAATCAATAAAGTTCAAATGTTCGACATAGATAAATAATTACAATACATGGGAGTTTCATTTAAAATACATAATTAAAAGAACTTGACTCGTAATTTAAAATTAAAAAAATAAGAGTTACAATACAACATAGGGTCTTCTGAATACATGATTTAAATAATTTAAGTATTATACTTGAACACAAATCGATATTGAAATCTTACTCTGATGGTACTCCAACAATGCATGTCACCTATTAACCTGCGAATAAAAATAATAATTCTGAGCTCTGAGCTAATTAAGCTCAACGAATATACTTTCCCTCAATCATACTTCATGCAAATCATAAATAAGAATATACAACAAGGATGATAACATGTTAACATAATATTATTGATGCTACCTCTAACCGTTTAAATACATAACAAATAACAAGAGATGTATTACTCTCACATAACACATGTATCATACCGATAAATTTAGAGTGAGGCTTGATACCATTAAACCTCAGTATTATATGCTCTAAGTGAGACCTAATTTCACTAAGCATCATAATCATATATTTATACTTAAAATTTTTCATCGAACATCTTTAAATGAGATCCGATTTTATTAAGTATTGAGATCATACATTCGGCGAGTCTTCAATCATGGTGTTGCAACACACTATTTCTTTCGCTAGGTATTTATATTTCAACAAACAATGATAAGGATCAGTCAACAAGTGTCCTTAGCACGAACATCACATGATCCGACATGGATCCTATAATTATTATTACAAATAAATCACTCAAATTTTATCAAATTATTACTTACTATATTTGTATGTAAGATTTAAATATCAATTTTTTTTTAATTTTACTACATTATAAGGTCCAATGAGCCTTAATCTTTAAATTATAGGTCCTCTGAATTTAAAATATATTTTTAACAGATTATCCGATAAGTATCAATATCCACCAACGCATATCAACACGCTTCTCTAGATATCAATACTCATCTAAAGTATAATGATGCCCAGCTTCACACACGTAGGGATTTACTACTAACCTCATACCAGTACAAAAGGATTATTTATTGATACTCCCTTCGATACCAATACCCCCTTAAACATATCGGTACACGTTTTTGCTATTAAAATTTTGATGAAACAAGGGTACATATACCCACCTTAGACGTATCAATACACTCTTCAAGGATTACTTATGTTCATTAGATAAAACACAAGGCATCGATACACATTCATCTCAGATCGATGTTCGAACTCAAAACTCATTTTATGGATTTTGTAAATCACCTCACATGCTTTCAAAATTTAAAGTTAAAACCCAAAACGACTCTATAAGTTTTCAGAGGTGGTTTAAATAGTTTTTTTTTTATCATTTTAAGTCATTTTAACATCAATCTTAAGATTAACTATTAAAGAGGTCTTAAGCATTCAAACAACTAAAAAATCAATCAAACTTAAGATATAAAAATGAAAGAATTTTACAACAAGAAATGAAGTCAAATCTCTCATTCTCATTCTTCTTCTTTAATCTCCACCAAGCATTTATTTTTCAATTTCTGTCAAAATTAATCATTATTATCTTGATAAATAAATCCTTAAATGATGATTAACCTTCCCTTAACAACTAATTCAAAATTCACACTTTCAAACACAAAATTCAACCTTTCTCTTCTAGATAGGATAAAAACAAGAGTGGATGAAAGTTGAAGGCAAGACAAAATAGCGAGTTATATTCTCAGCTCACATTTTTCCTTTTCAAATATTTCGAAATTATTTTATTATTCTGGTTATCTTCTTAACACATCTTTAAATTAAAATTTTAAACCCAATAATCATAAATAAACTGATTAATACTCTTAAAGGTTTAAATATCTCGACCCAAATACAAAATCTATACTTCAAATTAAACCGACTGTTGAATTTAAAAATTCGAATCATTATAAAAATATATATAAAAACGTGTGGTAGAGCCGAGTTTTGAAAAAAAAAAAACTTCCTTTTGCCGAAGGTTAGATTGATGCATTAAATGTCAGGACCATGTCCATGACAATATGCTCCCCACCAAAGCTTTTGTCTGTAAATCAAAATTAATGTACTAAAAATTTTACAAAAATGCTTTTTTCATATAGGTGGGGGAAAGGGAAATCTCATTCTTGGCAAAATATATTTATTGTATTTTTTTGGGAGAAGTTGATTATAATTTTAAATATCATGGGTGCCACAGGAACTTAATTTAGTAATATTTTTTTCCTTAAAATAGTACTATTAGAAAATTAATTTAATTTGAACAAAGTTGGGTTCAACTTGTCTATAATTTAGCTATTTTGGTATGGTCTGTTTATGACCATGTATTAATATGTAAACAATACTTCAATGTCTTGAAAGTTTATGATTATTTGTGAATGTTGTTTTCAGTAAAATGATTTTGTTAAAAGAATGTGTAGGGACCATAATGATAAAATTGCAAATTGAGATGGTAAAAATGGTTAATCAAGAATCTGCAAGGGGTTAACAAGTAATCTATGTTTACACTGTTCTAAATTTGACTTAACCAAGTCAGATAATTATTCTCATTTACAAAATCAATATGATTTTTTTTGAATAAAATGGTCAAAAGGGTATCTTGAAAATCCATCTTTAACTAGCGATTCACACACATATATATAAGCATTAAACAATCATAAACGCAGCGGAAAAAAATCAAAATAAATATTTTCAGCTATTGTCAAGACCTTATGCCAAATGGGATGTGGTTGCACCACCGTCGAGCTCGTCGGATCACCGTGGTAACGCCTCGAACCACCGTAAAAATAAAGAACTCGGCTACAAAAATAATTAGAACCGCCAAGATCTTCTAAGCACTCAAAATACTCACTAGATGGAATATGTGAATCTTGTATTTGATGCTTAGGGACCTTAGGCTAGGTTGGTATTTATAGGGTTCATCCATCAAGAACCACCAATCAAATGGACAAAAATGCCCCTCAACCTCTCGGCACTATCTTCCTTAACCGAACCATGATATGAAAGTGGGAAAACATGCAGATTTGTTTCCATGTTCACATTTCCAATTTGGAAAACGTGCATGGGAAACTGCGGTTCACATGAACCATCACAATGGTTGGTTATTCAACCAACATTCTCCCACTTGGTTCGTATTGTCCATAAAAACTTAAAGTTAAAACATAATGTATGAATCATGGCGACATTTCCTCTTATGATTGAGTTGTATCTTCCATGTATCACAATACATCAAGTTTTAACGCTTTAGCCCATATACTTTATGAATAAACCCAATGTTTATTCTAGGTCCAAACTTTAGTGATATTTCTCGAGATAATTAACTTAATGTGTACACAACATAAATGAGAAATATCAAACTTTATTAGAGTTTCAACAGAATTGTTCATACAATGAAAAATTACAAAGTAGGAACAAGTCCCATAGTGACAATATGATCCTTAAATTTATGTGGTGGCATGCCTTAGTCAAAGGATCAGCTAACATCTGCTCAGTGTTAATGTGCTCAATGACCACTTTCTTTTCTTTAACACGTTCCCTTATGGCTAGATACTTAATGTCGATGTGTTTACTTCGACTTCCACTTCTGTTGTTCTTAGCCATAAAGACAACAACTAAATTGTCACAATATATCCTTAATGGCCTAGAGATTGAGTCTACAAGTCTAAGCCCAGAAATGAAACTCTTTAACCATATTCCATGTGAGGTAGCCTCAAAACATGAAACGAACTCGGCCTCCATAGTGAAAGTAGCAGTCAAAGTCTGCTTAATGCTCCTCCAAGATATAGCTCCGCCGGCAAACATAAATATGTAACCTGATGTTGATTTACGTGAATCAACACAACCAGCAAAGTCTGAATCAGAGTAGCCAATCACCTCCAAATGGTCAGATCGTCTATATGTAAGCATGTATTCTTTTGTCCCTTTGAGATATCTCAAAACTTTCTTTCCAGCTTTCCAGTGGTCTATACCTGGATTACTCTAATATCTTCCCAACATCCCAACAACAAATGCAATGTCAGGTCTTGTACAGACTTGAGCATACATCAGACTTCCAACAACAGAAGCATATGGAATGTTTTTCATTTGCTCCTTCTCAAATTCGTTCTTCAGGCATTGGTTCAAATTGAACTTATCACCCTTCACGATAGGAGCAACACTAGGTGAACAATCTTTCATCCGAAATCTTTCTAAAACTTTGTTGATGTAAGTTTCTTGAGATAGACCTAAGATACCTTTATGTCTATCACGATGAATCTTAATGCCAATGACATAAGAAGCATCACCCATATCTTTCATACCAAAGTTTTGAGAAAGAAATTGTTTCACCTCATGTAGCATACCCCTGTCATTCGTTGCAAGTAAAATGTCATCCACATATAGAATAAGGAAACAAATTTTACTCCCACTGACCTTCTGGTATATACATTGATCCATAATATTCTCAACAAAACCAAATGAAGAGATAACTTCATGGAACTTTAAATACCACTGGCGGGAGGCTTGTTTCAATCCATATATAGATTTCTTTAACTTGCAAACTAAGTGATCACCATCACTAGAGGAAAATCCTTCAGGTTGTTTCATGTATACCTCTTCCTCTAGATCACCATTAATAAAGGCAGTTTTCACATTCATCTGTTGTAACTCAATGTCAAATTGAGCTACTAATGCTAACAAAATGCGTAAGGAATCTTTCTTAGATACTGGACTAAAAGTCTCAGTGTAATCGATTCCTTCTCGCTGAGTGAATCCTGTAGCAACGAGTCTTGCTTTATATCTCTCTATGTTGCCTTTTGAGTCTCTTTTTGTTTTGAAGACCCATTTACATCCAATGGCTTTTACACCATCAGGCAACGGTACAAGATCTCAAACTTCGTTGCTCTTCATAGAATTCATCTCATCCTTCATAGCATCATACCATAATTGTGACTCAATGTAGCTCATAGCACTTGAAAATGACTCAGGGTCATTTTCAGCTCCAACATTATAGTCAGATTTTTGTAAATACACAAAATAGTCACTAGAAATTGCTGACTTTCTTTCTCTAATAGATCTTCTTAATGTTGAACCAACATTCTCTTGTGGATCATGTTGTTCAACTGGTTGTTCAATAATTTCTGGAATTTCTTGAACACCTTGATCTATTGGAGTATTTTCAGCAGTTTGTGGAACTTCATTGATTGGTTGTTCAACACCCGATTAAGCTTGAGGGGTGTTATATATGATAATCAATCTCTCACTTGAAGTGGATGGTTGATCTACGGGTATTGAATCCCGAGACAGATCACTCCCACTGATTGAGTCATTCTCAAGAAATTTTGTATTTCTTGATTCCACAATTCTAGTGCTATTAGATGGACAATAGAATCTGTAACCTTTGGACTTTTCGGCATATCCAATGAAATACCCACTAATAGTCCTTAGGTCCAGTTTTTTTCTTGTGGGTTATAAATTCTCACTTCAGACGGGCATCCCCATACGCGTATATGTCGCAAACTAGGTTTCCAACCTTTGAATAACTCAAAAGGTGTCTTTGAGACAGCCTTGGCTGGGACCCGGTTTAATATATACACAGTCGTCTTAAGAGCTTCAACCCATAAAGACTTAGGTAGCTTAGAGCTACTAAGCATACTTCGTACCATGTCCATTAAAGTTCGGTTCCTTCTTTCTGCAACACCATTCTGATCAGGCGAGCCTGGCATGGTGTATTGCGCAACTATACCGTTGTCTTGAAGAAACTTCACAAATGGACCATGTGCTTGTCCATCTTCTGTGTATCTACCATAATACTACCACCTCTATCCGTTCTCACAATCTTTATTTGCTTACCGCATTGTTTCTCTACTTCAGCCTTGAAAACCTTAAAGGCTTCTAATGCTTCACTTTTATGATGAAGCATGTAGAGATACATGTATCGCGAGTAATCGTCTATGAAAGTGATGAAGTATTTCTGACCTTGTACATCCATATCTGGGCAATAGATATCAGAATGGATGATTTCCAATATGGTCGAACTTCTCTTGGCACCTTTCTTTGACTCGTTAGTCTGCTTACCCTTAATGCAGTCTACACAAGTATCAAAATCAGTAAAATCTAAGGTATTGAGTACCCCATCATTTACTAATCTTTTAATCCTTTCAATGGAGATATGTCCTAATCTCCGATGCCATAAAGTAGAGGAATCTTCATTTATAACACAACGCTTGGTACCAGTTTGAACGTGCATAACATTATGAGTGGCATTATTTTGTAAATCAATAGAGTCAAGACCATCGCATAAAATTCCATTTCTAATAATTTCTGATTTATAAAATAAATTGAAACCAACATTCGAAAAATTAAAACAATACCCCAAGGGTACAAGTCCTGAAACAGAAATTAAATTTCTTGAAAAACTAGGAATATAGAAAGTCTTTTCTAAAATTAAAACAAAGCCACTACTAAGCACTAATTCACAGGTCCCAATAGCTTCCACATGCGATTGCATCTTGTTTCCTGAATAGATGTATCGCTCAGCTCCCACTGGTTCCCTTAGGTTTTTTAATCCCTGTAAGGAATTTGAGACATGGATTGTAGAACTAGAATCAATCCACCATGTGTTATAATTAACATCAACCATATTTGACTCAAAGCAAACAAGTGAGATTGATTTACCTTTCTTTTCAAGCCAGCCCTTATACTTGACACAGTCCTTCTTCATGTGTCCCTTCTTTTTACAGAAGAAACACGTGGACTCTTTCTTGATGTCAGCTTGGGGTTGCATTTTAGCCTTCCCCTTTTGCTTGGCTTGGACTGAATTCTTTCCTTGAGTAACCGTCAGTGCACTCTCTCCCATCTCTAGTACGAGCCTACCCTCTTCTTGATCACACATGGTCAAAAGATCATCAATAGACCATTTATCTTTATGTGTGTTATAAGAGATCTTAAATGGCCCGTATTGAGGAGGAAGCGTGTTCAATATATAGTGCATTAGGAAAGATTCAGACATTTCAACCTCAAGTGTCTTAAGTTGAGCAGCCAAATCTCGCATCTTATTGATGTGATCACGCACACCTCTCACCGTAGTGAGCCTTAGAGATGTGAACTTCATAATTAAGGTGCTGGCTAATGACTTTTGAGAAGTCTGAAACTGTTTCTCTATAGCCTTTAATAGCTCTTGGACATTCTCATAATGCTCAATTGAACCACGAACATCAGCAGGAACCTTGCTCTTAATGAACATAATGCTTAAGCGATTAGATCGCTCCCACTTTTCATATAGAGCAAGATCAGCCTGATTGCTGGTGTCACTGATATGTGGCTCAGGTTTCCTTATAGCATAGTCAATATCCATACACCCTAATTGAAGAAGAATACCTTCCTTCCAGAACTTAAAGTTCTCACTAGTTAATTTAGGGATATCTACTCTATTATCAGAGATATTCACAGATAATAATGCTGCAAAATAAATTGACATACATGCTTAATATAAATTTAAGGCATAACATAAGCTATAATTTACCAATGCAAATTATAAAAATAATGAATCTAGTGACATAAAAATTGCCTGTGGGCTAAATTTTTAATTCGATTAGATTCATTTGATAGAATGTCTTCTATCCTTTATGTAAAAATTATTAAATTTATTTTTATAACTCCTGTGGGTAATTATAAAAATTCGTCTAATAATTTTTACCTTGATGTTAAGGGATTTAATATCTAAGCTTTCTGTATGTGATTTTTAACCTTAGTAATTTTATTTAACTAAAGATGTTGTGGCTAGTCTTTAACTAAATAAAATTATGAAAATCACTTAGCTAGATATTAACCTTAAACTTTATTTAAAGTGTTGCTTGTTCATTATACAACGTTTTATGTCTAGTCCTTATGAGATCCTTATAATAATTTTATTTAATTAAAGTTGTTGTGGCTAATTCTCTAATTAAATAAATTATTTGGATCCCTAGACATATTCTATAGTTTTATTGCTAAAGCTTTATGCAATAAGTCCTAAGGTTTATGTACCTAATTTTATGTATATAACTAAGTTATAACATATCTTAATTTAGGCACATACTATATATTAATTTCTAAAATTTATTTAAGTAAAAATAAATTAATAAATTTTAGAAATTAATCTTATAAAATTTCTGCAACATAATTTTTCTCAAAATTTCAGAATTTAAAGATAAAAAAAGCATTTTAATTTTGAGAAAAATTAAACATGACAAGGCAGAGATTTAACATGGCTCGCATACCAAATATAAGCATTAAACGAGCATAAACGCAGCGGAAAAAGGATCGAAATAAATACCTCCAGCCATTGTCAAGATCTTATGCCAAATGGGATGTGGTTGCACCACCGTCGAGCTCGTCGGACCATCGTGGTAACGCCTCGAACCACCGTAAAAATAAAGAACTCGGCTACAAAAATAATTAGAACCGTCAAGATCTTCTAAGCACTCAAAATACTCACTAGATGGAATATGTGAATCTTGTATTTGATGCTTAGGGACCTTAGACTAGGTTGGTATTTATAGGGTTCATCCATCAAGAACCACCAATCAAATGGACAAAAATGCCCCTCAACCTCTTGGCACTATCTCCCTTAACCGAACCATGATATGAAAGTGGGAAAACATGCAGATTTGTTTCCATGTTCACATTTCCAATTTGGAAAACGTGCATGGGAAACTGCGATTCACACGAACCATCACAATGGTTGGTTATTCAACCAACAATATATGGTTATGTTTATTAATTTTTAGAATTAAAGTTTAATTCTTTCGTATAATATATAGGGATGGACTGAGGGGATTAGAAGAGCGATTATCTAAAATCTATATATGATTTAGTAATTTTAATATATATATATATTGTTTAAAATCTATTTTTATGTCATAAAATTGTATAAATTCACCTTCATGGTTGCATCATTTGATGTTTTTCTTTAAGATTATATATAAAAAAATGAAACTTTGAGTGAATTTGTATGGTTTCAACTTTCAATGATCTAAAAGTTTTCCTCTTTGGGAAACCAAGATAACCAAGATTCTCTTTTTCAACACCAAGACAGTGACTTTATACTAATAAAGGGGGTAATTCAGAGCCCCAGAGCAGTTTCCTTGTAAATTTTTTAATTGCAATTGGACCCGCAGGATATTAAAATTTTACTTTCTTGTCCTGTTGCATGAGGGGGGCAAAAAGTGGCTTTGAGGTCATGGTAATGCCACGTACTCAAATTGGAAAAAAGCCAGAAGAAGATAATGAACTGCTGAAAAGAGTGCCTTATGTTTTAAAAAAAGAAACATTAAATAAAGTTACTAGAAGAAGAAGAAAAAAAAATGTCTTCTTTTTTACTTCTTTAATGTTGATATCCAAATTCCTTGTGCTTTATTTTATTTTATTTTATTTTCATGAAAAAATTGTGGGAATTTTGTGAGGTGGAGAGTATTTAGTGTCAACTAAAAGACCCTTTTTTCTGTGTGGTTCATTTTACAGGTTGGTCTAGCAACAACAGTAGAAGATCCTTTCATGGTGCTAACTGGTACCCCTCTTTCTCTCTGTGAAATATACACTGAATATACATAAATATTGCTTGTTTTTGTTTGTTGTTTGATGTGATATTTAGTTGATCATATTGTTAATAGTGGGTATTTAGTGTTTTTAGCTATTGGTTGAGATTTTTGTTTTACTTTTCTTCTTTTTCTGCTTGGCGGTGTTAATGGTGGTGGTGGTGGTGGGTGATAGTTTGTATAATAGTGTTTGAAGGTTATTGATTTTGGTTCCTTGTGTTTGCAGTGAATTGACTGGAACCTGGGTTTCTTTTCTTTTTGTGACAATGAAATGAGTTTATGATTTCAATATGATAATGGTAGAAGTGAGCAATTGGATAAGAAGCCGGCGATTTTCTTCGTTTTTTGGATGTTTGAGTGGTGGTCTTCATGCAATTCTTGGAGGATAACAATGGAGGGTTCATCTGAGTCTGCTTGGAAGGAGTCCGATAGTTCTAGGGCACTGAACACTTCTGGTGTCTCGGATAGGGATCTGAGCCTGTTTCGTGTTGAAAGAACAGGCATTTCGGGAGATGTTTCGCGTGATATCGGGTTCACGGAAGAGGACGGTAGGAATTTTCTGACTCACAATGATCACCTTAGGAGACAGGTTGGTGTTTCCGGGGTTTGTGAAGCTGCGGTAAACCCTTTCATCCATTCCATTGAATGGGGTGATGTTAGCTTGAGGCAGTGGTTGGATAAACCGGAAAGATCTGTTGATGTCTATGAGTGTTGTCATATATTTAGGCAAATAGTTGAAATTGTAAATATAGCACATTCTCAAGGGATTGTTGTCAATAATGTTCGACCTTCATGCTTCATCATGTCCTCATTTAATCATGTTTCCTTCATCGAATCTGCATCTTCTTCGGATTCAGGATCAGATTCAGTCGAGGATGCATTAAATAGCCAAAATATGGAGGTTAAGGGTTTATCCTCTACTTTTCCCCTTGACATGCATCGACAACGTAGGCTGACAAACGAAGATGTGCAAACTCCAACGAATGCTTTATCCGAAGCTAGTTGCATGCAGTCGGGCTCAATATGTCCGAGGAATGCGCATTTAGAGGAAAGTGAAGAAAATAAAATCTTGGAATGTCAAAATTTGGAGCAAGTAGAAGAGAAAAAGCAACCATTTCCTATGAAACAGATTTTGCTTATGGAGACAAGTTGGTACACTAGTCCTGAAGAGGTGGCTGGCTCTCTCAGTACTTGTGCTTCAGACATCTATAGGTTGGGAGTTCTCCTTTTCGAGGTTAGTCTCGAGAATGATTTGTACTATCTCATTTTTAAACTTTTGACATAGTTTAGTGTTATTGGTTTATTGTCTTAGCTGTTAGTTAATGCTAGATAAACTCGAATATGTCTTTTATTAATTACTGTTCCTTCATTGTGTTGAATGTTAAAACATTTTTTGTTGTATCACTTTAAACAAGTATGTTTTTCTGTGTATGCAGTTATTTTGCCCCTTCAGCTCAAGAGAAGAGAAGAGTAGAACTATGTCTAGTTTAAGACATCGAGTTCTTCCTCCACAATTGCTACTGAAATGGCCGAAGGAAGCTTCGTTTTGTTTGTGGTTATTGCATCCCGATCCAAGTAGTCGTCCAAAAATGGGGTAACCTCTCCTTGGTTTTTGCATATTGACCATTATTTTTATGGAAAATACATTAATACACAAGCTTGTAAACTACACAAGCCCTTTAAAATTTACGGTCTATGGTTAAAATTTAGAGTTTAGAGATAGGTTTTAGGGTGCTAGGGTTTACACAGCTTGTGTATCAAAATATAACTCTATTATATAATTTCTATATTTGGTTCCCGTTATCCCTTACTGTTTGTGGACATTTGTTTTTCCGATGGATAATGGTGTGTTTCGGTTTTTGTTTCCCCTTTGTGAAGTAATAATAAAAATAAATCTCATTTATACAACCGTAACTTACCTTTACTGTCACAATTGTTGTTCTGATGTATGAATATTGTTTTTGTGTGACAGTGAGTTGTTACAAAGTGAGTTTCTTAATGAACCAAGGGATAATTTGGATGAACGTGAAGCAGCCATCGAGCTCCGTGAGAGAATAGAGGAGCAGGAGTTGCTGCTGGAATTTCTTTTGATGATGCAACGAAGGAAACAGGAAGTCGCTGATAGGTTGCAAGATACTATTTCTTTTCTGTGTTCCGACATTGCAGAAGTTGCGAAGCAGCAAACAATCTTAAAGAAGAAGGGCAGCTCATATGCTGAACCGGGGAAAGATGACAATTCTACACCAAATCTCCACTCGATAAATATTGTTGATAATGATGATTCTCCTAGCTCGGGGTCTAGAAAACGATTTAGACTGGGACTTGAGGTTCAAAATGTTGAAGAATGTGATGATAATCTAGAAACTCGTCAAAAATCTGATATATATTCCGAAAATCGAGAAAGTTTTCTCCTGAAAAGTTCTCGGTTGATGAAGAACTTTAAGAAACTTGAGTCAGCTTATTTTTTAACAAGGTGCAGACCGGTGAAGCAATCTGGGAAGCCTTTGAGTAGACAAACACCATTGAATAGTGATGGCCGTGGATCTATTGTTATGACTGAAAGAAGTTCTGTCAATAATTTAACATCGAAAGAGAACTATGGTGAGAACTTGGAAAGTGGATGGATAAGTCCATTCCTTGAGGGCCTGTGCAAGTATCTGTCCTACAGCAAGTTAAAAGTCAAGGCAAATTTGAAACAAGGAGATTTATTAAATTCATCCAATCTGGTATGCTCTCTCGGGTTTGATCGCGATTCAGAATTTTTCGCTACAGCTGGTGTCAATAAGAAGATTAAAGTCTTTGAATGTGATGCCGTCATAAATCAAAATCGTGACATCCACTATCCCGTGGTTGAAATGGCTAGTCGTTCTAAGCTAAGCGGTATATGTTGGAATAGTTATATCAAAAGTCAGATTGCATCAAGTAACTTTGAAGGAGTGGTGCAGGCACGTAAAAGCATTCGCTTAACATTCTTGTTCGGTTGTCTTTTTCCGTATCTGAATCCATATCTTGACCATTTTCAGGTGTGGGATGTTACAAGAAGTCGAATACTCACTGAAATGAAAGAGCACGAGAAACGAATATGGTCCATCGACTTTTCATCAGCAGATCCAACAGTTTTGGCTAGCGGGAGTGATGACGGCTCTGTAAAGCTATGGAGTATCAATCAGGCAATATTATTTTTGCATTTGATGGATGTCAGCTTTGAAAATAAATGTACTACAGTAATCTAATTTCTTTGTGTATATTTTATTCTCGATATATGATAAGTTTTTCTCTTACCTGGGCTGCTACTGCAGGGAGAAAGTATTTGTACCATCAAAACGAAGGCCAATGTCTGCTGTGTCCAGTTTCCTGTTGATTCTGGTCGTTCTCTTGCATTCGGATCAGCAGATCATAAAATTTATTATTACGATCTTCGAAACGCTAGGATTCCTCTATGCACTCTAGTTGGACACGATAAAACTGTGAGTTATGTCAAGTTTGTTGATGCAAATACTCTTGTATCTTCTTCGACGGATAACACTTTGAAGCTTTGGGATTTGTCGATGTGCAATTCTCGGGTCATTGATACTCCCCTTCAGTCCTTTACCGGCCACATGAATGTAAAGGTATATTAACTTGTACTTTTAATGCTTCTTACATTACAATGGCAAATTTTGACACGCCCCTTTGGTTGTCTTAAGAGTCACTAACCTTTCTTGCAAACACTTAACCGTAACTGCATATGCCGCAATAATATAGTACAATCTGACAAATTTATTCGGTTTGCACGAGTTTGTTATATCTTCAGGAACAATTTCTTGTTTCAACATAACTTGTCATGTACAATTACTCCCCCCGGTTGATGTACTTCATATTGTCGGTGCATATTCTTCTTGTTGCAGAATTTCGTGGGCTTGTCGGTATCTGATGGTTACATAGCTACTGGCTCCGAAACTAATGAGGTAAGCCATACATTCTCGTGATATATAGTTGTATAAACATGCATGAATAGCTCAATTTTGCTGGCTTTCTTATTGCTCCGGTACTCTGTTGAAATGCTGAAATCATTTTCTTCGGTTGAAAATTAGTTTTGAAAAAGCTGTCATCGTTACCATAGGCAAATTTTTGGAGAAAATTCCTTCTATAGTCATTCTGCTTAAAGATCATGCCATGATCTTGCTCTATGACATCAAAGAATTAAGTATCACAATTATTTCGAGACTGGAAAATTCCATTTCTAGTGTTGCTGTAGAGAAATGTTTCGTGTACTGTTGCGATTTTATCCTTGTCGAACATATCTAAATATGCAGGCCTGATCACATTTACTCTGTATGCATAGTAGATTACGAAAAGTTAGGTGTCGAGAAAAGTGATTGTTCAATGATCTGCAGTTAGTAGCTCAAGTTTTGGTGAAACTTAGTTCAAATCTTACATGGAGTCTCTACAATGGGAGCTCCTTAGTTTTGGCGAAACTTGAGGTTTATAAGTATCGATATGTGATAAACCGCAACTTCCGGTTTTGACATGTCTGTACAATGTTTTTCTTTTTTCTTCTTTCTTTTGTTCGATGAGGCTTTCGTTCTGTTATGACTTGTGAACATGATAAGGTACATATTTATGGTTTTAGCACTCACTAGAAACTCTATTGTATAGGTATTCATATATCATAAGGCTTTCCCGATGCCAGCATTGTCGTTTAAGTTCAACAACACGGATCCTCTTTCCGGACATGAAACGGATGATGCCGCGCAGTTTATCTCTTCTGTTTGTTGGCGTGGCCAGTCCTCTACCCTAGTTGCTGCAAACTCCACTGGGAATATCAAAATTCTGGAAATGGTTTAGTTTGGTCTCTTCTCTCGGAATCATTCTTTGTTGAAAGCAAGGACAAACGAAATCCGTGCTCCACACCGGCACAAAGGTATTCGACAGGTATCGGACATTGGAGAGTATTAAAGAGTATAGCATTTGAGCAAAAAAAGAGAAGGAAAAAACATTTTTGGTTGTAGATGATAACAGAGGCAATTAACATGAAGATTGAGAATGACTTCATAAAATATATGTAGATAAGATTCAAATGAAAAAAACAAAGGACAAAATCCAATCCTCTTGTATATTTTGTAATGTTTATAATTCAGTCATTTTTAGTAACTACCTTTAATTTTCTGATCCATAACAGTGCACCATTGCTGAAGCTATTTATAAATATTTCAATCCTTGTGATATTAAACTTGAACTTGAAAATCCGACCATTTTCGACTCTAGAGAGATTAGGTCAAAATGAACATTATTAAAGTTTCTTCTATATGTTTCAGTTGTTGTATGTCTCATCAATTGAGCTTCTTCTTTAAGTTATCTACACTGATCTTGACCATTATTAGCTTTCATAACAAACGTGGTTACAAGTTGGTTAAGCCTCTTAGCTCCTGGACCTGGCTTGATCTTGTCCGAGTCTCCAACTTCCGTGCATGATGGTTTTCCGAAACACCAAGCACCGGGAGTGAAGCTCCCGTTTGCCCTGCCTAAAAAATACGTATCGATCTTATCCAAGACAGGATCATTGTGTCTGAATTTCCGAGCAAATGGCGCACTACTTCTAATAATCTTATCTATGTCACTGATATTAAGGCTGCGCGGGTGTTGTTTCGGGGGATTATCCCATGAAATATAATGCAAGTCATGGTTGACAACCGTTTTCGCAAACTCCGGAGCATTGCATACGACAGTATGAAAATAACCTTCCGGCGAAGAGACAAAGTTCGTGTAGTACATGAGAAGCGTTCTTGGTAGATTATCCCAACCCAAAACACAAAACTCTACAAAAGAACGAGACAGAACCATCCATGCAGAACCTGCAATCAAGGAAGATGTTTTAAAAGCAACAAAACCGATATATTTCTTTACGAACAAGGATCGATTCAGCTTCATCGGCAAATCGATGCATATATATTTCCAATAAGGTTTAACAGGGCTGCCTGATGAGCATAAATTGTAATTAGTTTAATTCAAACATACCACATAGCTTCAAATGATTCAATTTTAGAATTTAGATCACAAGGATTATCGGTCTTCATACGTGATCCGAAACAATAATCTAATAAGCTTACAAGATTAAACAGTTAAAAGATGCAATGAATTATGAGCAGAAATTAAATGAAATCAAGCAAAGATAGAGTAGTAACCGGTGAATAATCTAAATGCTGTAGGCAATGCTCTTCTTGGTCCTGCCCAATATATATTAGACTTGGTTGACATATAGAGTCCAGGATCTACAATCAAAGGCATAGCTCTTCCATCCCTGCAGAAACAAACATGTTGGCATTTCAGACAAAGATTTTCCGACCGGGAGGGATCAAGGGAGAGAGCTTACGCTTTCCAACCAAGATTGCTTGTGTGCTCGATAAAATTAAGCTCCCGACTTAAATTCGAAAATGCATAAATAAGATCTGCAAATCACAAAGTGATCAATAGTTACTTGTGCAAAATCGAAAAACTCGAAACTCGAACCATCACAAGAGTAAATGCATATTGGTATCAACTAACCATCTTGAGTCACAAGAGGATAATCTGATGCACTGAGATTGATAAACCAATCCCAATCTTTATTTCTCTTAAGAAGAATGGCACAAGCATGGAGTGTATTGGCAACCATTGTAGGCCCTCTATAAGTAACCATATTAGCCTTACTGATCATATAAACATTCCCAACTTGAGAGAAAACAGTATGGTTATCGATACGGGAAGCAAGCGCCGATCTTTCCTCCGGAGGTGCCTCAAGGTCCAAATGAACCACATATTCGTTCCGCGGATGATACAAGGCATGAAGGGTTCTCCAAAGCTTTTCCAGATCACCTTTTGATCCAGAAACCAAATAAGCAAAACGAGGTAACGTTGTACCTAGCTCAACCTTCGATTCAACATATTCCGAAGCCCTTTGGTTCATCGAAACATGATCCGAAAAAATCAGGAAGATCGAGTTGATTTTGTTAACCGAAGAAATAAGCCCCATGTTCAAAGAAGTAACCAGAACAAGGGCACATACAAGAGAAGTTATGACAAGGGGAAACACATATTTCTTCTCCATTTTTGATGCCACCATTGCTAGACCTTATCATAGAATCAAATAAACAAACTTGAAAGCAAAATTGTGTTCAAATGGTACCCCTAAAGTGCCAAAAATCTTCAGTTCATGACCTTTCCCCTTGTATATATTCCAAAATATACCATTTATGTATCTGTTAAATGAAAAAAAAAAAACATGTTTCAAAGATCATATGCAGATAAGTAATAAAACAACATAAACATACATTCCCAATGAAGCTACTCTATGTTATCTGGTTTTTTAAGGAAAAAAATCAGATAAAATCCAGAAACTGAGAAGAAAGATCAATTTTTGGACAAAATACACAAACCCCAAATCTCAAAAAATCTAAGAATCATCAAGCTATTAATGGATATTAACTGAAACATAACCTAAAAAACATTAAAGAACTGAACTGAAGCTGATTTGAGAAACCAACCTGGTTTGTTATACTGGTGAACAGTAAAAATAGTATATTCTCTTACAAGAAAAAGAAGAATTCTCAGGTTTTATCTTCTGAACCGATGTTTGAAGAACAGGTTTCTTGTGTTTAATGTTCGTACTTGTATCTCTTTGTTTGTTTTGTTTTGAATTTGTATCTAAACTTTGTATTTTCCGGTAATCTACAAGACGAGTTCTTTGGATTGACCAAAGACTATAAAAATAAAAGAGAAATACTCTGCAGAATTCTGCCTAACATAGGAGTCTTGACAGTATATAACAACAGTGTTCATATCAGATTTTTTTAATTCACATTTATTATTCTACAGTTATTTTAACTTTTTTATTATTCTTGTAACTTATCTATATAAATATTCTTATGTCAAAAAATATATATATATTCGATTAAATTTATTTATTAATATCGATAAATATCAGCATGTAAGTATCGTTAAAAAGGTAAATTACTTAAATCATCAAAGAATTTTACTTTTAAATTTATTTTCATCATTGTAGTTTCAAAATATTCAATAAATACTTAATTTATTTACTAAAGTTTAGATCGGATGTTTTTTTGTCACTCTTAACTCCAAACAATAGGGGTGTTCAAACGATCGGTTCGGTTAATCGATCGAACCGAACTTTTAAAATTTTATTAACTGATTTTTTTTTCTTATTAACCGTTAATTGAACTGTTCAAAATTTTTTAACCGAACCGAAAAAGTTCGGTTAACCGAATTTAAAAAATTGGATAAATTACACAAATGGTCACTAAACTATGTTAAAATAATTTTTTAGGCACGCAACTTTCAAAAATTATAAAAAAGCTATTAGACTTATCGAATTATTACATTGATTCATCGTACATTATAAATTATTGATAAACATTAAAAAAATTAATAATTATTTTTTTAATTTAATAAATTTAATTATTATTTTGTGCTAATTTTATAAAGTTTAATGACCATTTTATAATTTTTAAAAGTTTAATGACCAAAAATAAATATATAAAAATATATAATATATAAAAATTTTGATTAATACGGTTAATTAACCGGTTTCGAACCGAATTAACCGATAACCGAAGTTTCAAAAATCATTAATCGTTAACCGATCCAATCTAAAATTAACCGACCAATTAACCAGAAAAAAAATTCGATTCGGTTAGTTAATTCGGTTAACCGAAATTTTGAACACCCCTACTAAACAGTTATAGATAATGATCGTTCGTTCTTAAATTTTAACATTCACTTTGTCTTGACATTCTGAGCCATAATTCTACCTCTATTTTATCGAAAAATACTAAAAAATCTATGATTCAACCAAAACCTTTTTGGTTTCCCTCTCATCGTTCTTCTTCCATCGTCGGTGAAATTCGTTTCTCAATTTACTATTTTTATTTCGATAAAAAAAATTTTATTCTTCGTATCTTAAAAAGTTTCTTTGTTTGTCAATAAATGAACGTGTCAAATAATTAATAAAATAATAATAAAATATTTAATATCATTAATTTTAAAATTTTAAAACATCATCCGAAATAGGTTTAAAAATAATTTATCTTAAAATATATTGATTTTTTCTTTAAAATTTGATTTTGTTTAATTCCATTGCTTCTTTCACTAATGAATTTTCTTATATATCATTAATTTATTTATTTATTTTTTATCCTTTTCAGTGAATTACTTATTATATTAATTTAATTATAATTGAAATCAAATCTTAAGTTCATTCTATTCTATTAGAATGGTCCATTCTCGTTATATAAAAAAAATTATTTTTTTATCTTACAAAACATTATTTTTCAGTTGTCCTCTTGAAGACAAGGTCAACATAAATTAATTAGTTTAATTAATTTAGCATTTATTAATGTTTTGATAAGAAACGAAGTTGGAGTTTATTTCCCACACCATTTAATTTCTAAATGAAACTCCAAGCTGGGGGTATTTTTTTTCAATTGTTTATGATAAATTCGATTCAGTTTAATTCTTATTTTTTTATTAATTTAAAGTTTTGAATTATTTTATTCATTTTTTTTGAATTTTCAAAATTTAATTTATTAAAATGATTTTCAACATTATTCAGTAAAATATTAGAGTTTTTTCATAAATATTTTTCTTAAAAAAATATTTTTTTGAAATAAATAAAATATTTTAAAGATATTTTCACTATTTAAAGTATAAAATTATAAAAGAAAATGGTTTCAATTAAGGTAATCACAGCTTTTTTTTAAACTTATGAACCAATAACCGTAAACTGTTCAAACATTGTGGAATCAAACCTAAATTTTAACTTTAATTTCCCTTTCTCTTCATTAAGCAGAATTATTAACAAAATTATCCATAATTTTAAATTCTAAAATCTTAAAATCGAATAAAAAATTTTTGCCCCTAATCGTATCACATTTTATGTCTCACGTTAAAAAATACTTAAAAATTAAATTTTAAATCTTTACCTTAATTTTTAAATTATAGGGGTATGCATTCGGTCAATGATTAAACTGAATTAGTCATAACTGAATTAACCGAATTTTTTGAAAATTTAATCGTTAATCAAACCAAAATTATTTTAGTTAATTCGGTTAGTTTTTTTAATTAACCGAAATTTTTATAAAATTTGGATAAATTATATAATAGATCACTAAATTATGCTAAATTAATATTTTTAGTCACTAAAATTTCATTTTAGGGTAATTTGATAAAAGTTTAATGACTATTTTTATAATATATCAAAAAATTTAATGATCATTTTATAATTTTCAAAAGTTAAATGATCAAAAATAAATATATATATAATATTTAATATATAATAATTTCGGCTAATTTGATTAATTAATCATTTTTGAACCGAATCAATCGATAATCGAATTCCTTAAAAAATTAATTGTTAACCAAACTTACCTGAAATTAACCGACTGAATTAACATAAATAATTTCAATTCAATTGGTTAATTCGGTTAAAACCGAATAATACACCCTTACTAAATTATAAACCTTAAACCTTACGCCTTAAAAAATATATCATACCCCTAATTCCTTAAACCCTAACTACAACATCTAACCTTAAACTCACTATTTTAAAGTAAAGACATCAAAAGAAGCACAATAAAGGAGTAGATGAATTGTACCCTTAAACTAAATCTTTAAATTTTAAACTAAATTTTTTTGCGAAAAATAATTTTTTATTACCGATACATAAATATTTTCTCTTGTATATTTATTAATTACACAATTTACAATTTAATAAGTTTTTATTAGAAGAAAAAAATATATAATGTTTTCATTAAATAAAAGAAAAAACATTGCTCCTATTCTTATTTTTCAATCATTATCATGAAAACTAAACCCATTATACTGAAAATTCATATGTTTGATCCATTAGTCTACCACTTACATCACCAAATAAATAAATAAAAAATAATACTATGTTTTTTTTCTCTCTCTCTAAATTATGCCTAATTTTATCACTAACAATGATTTAGGTATATCATATACATTTTCTAGGTTAATCATAGTCGTTGTATTTAGGGACGGAGTTAGATCAAACACTGAAAAGGATAAAGGTCTATTAAGTTTTTAAATCTAAAAATTGAGAAGGACAAAAACCTTATTTTAACTATTATTTAAACTAAGAGGACCTTAAGTACAATTATACCAAAAAAATCTGGAAGGGGCTCTTACCCCTCCCAAGGTATATATAGCTTCGTTCCTAGTTGTACTACTAAATAAAGTTGAACAATTAAGATTATATATTAAATTTTCTAATTAAAATTAAAATTTTGAATATTGGTACTGTAAATAAAATAAATGAGTTAAAAAACAAACCTCATAATAGATCATTATACTATTCGATCTAAATTAATCATATTTTTTTTCTATGCTATTTATTTAAACCTTTAATTTGAGTTACTTATTATGATTAAATTCAATACGGACGTTGACAATAAAATTAAAAAACATGTACAATTAACTAACTTTTTAATACTTTTAAGATAATATTGACCTCGAACCGGTGCATAGTAACCTTAATGACTAATTAAACAGTGTGTTTAAAACATCCTTAAATTAAGTCATAAAATGTTAGTTTTTTAAATATATTTTTCATCCGTACGAGCACAACACTCAAATAATCCTTACGATTAAGAATAATCATGGATCGAGGTTTTTAATTAGTCCGTACTTAATTAAAAAAAGTGTGCTTAAAACATCCTTAAATTAAGCCATGTGATGTTTTTTTGTGTATATTTTTCTTCTGTACGAGCACTATACACAGTAATCCTTACACCTCCATCTTCCCGATCACCTGATGCCGGATCTATTATTCAATCATTACGACTTGATTGTCAGCCGTCGGATTCCCATTTGGAATTTTAGAAAAGAGAATGTAATGTTGACTACGGCTCCACTGACTTCCCCATCTATATTTAATGCATAAGGATCCAACATTTGTTGACTTTTTAACAGTCAAGTTTATGGCTTATCTTCAATAAAAGCTTTATTAATTATTTTGTCCAGAAAGATAGAGAAGTTTCGGGTACAATTAATTTATTTAATTCGAATCGAGTATTATAAAAAAATAAAATTAAAATAAAAATTTTAATCTATTTTTTTTAGTTCATAATATATGATTTGACCTGTTGACTTTGTTTAAAAGAATAGAGATGATAATTTGACCCAACCCGATTCGACCCGACTCAATATATTTATTAAAAAGATCGGGTTCAGGTCGGGTTTTTTTAAAAATAGGGTCGGGTCGGGGTTAAGTTCATGGTAAAAAATTTTCGACCCGACTCGATATATTTATATATTTTTATTATATTTTTATATATAATATATAATATTTTTTTATTAAATTTTTTCGGGTCAGGTTGGGTCGGATTTAACCGTGTTTTTTATTATTTTATCGGGTTTGATTCAAAATTGGATTATATATTTTATTATTTCGGGTCGGAATGAGAGAAATATACATTAAGGTCGAATTGGGTCGGATTCGGATGGATATTTATATTTTCGGATCAGGATCGGAACGAAAAAAAACCGACCCGACCCATTGTTATCCTGTAAAGAATCATGTCTCATCTTACTGAAACAAATTGATTGGTGATTGCAAGAGATTATTGTATGTATAAATAAAATTTTATTAATTTTAATATATTTTATAGTAATTAGAAATTAGTTTAATTTTTTTTGTTAAATTATTTTTATATATTTTAATAATAATATAAAATAATCATAAAATTTTGATGAAATAGTACGAGTTTCTCTTATCTTGACCAATGATCGATGATTTAATCCTCGTCCGAAACATGAAGCCATTATAATCTACTCTGAATTGCACTTTGTGTTGGGCCTTATCTTAAACATTTATAGGAAATTTATATTGGATGGAAGGCCCAATAATAAGTTATCTAACCTTTAATGGTATCCTCAAGTGCAAGGCCCTTAAAATAATGCAAAACAAATGAATTTCTTTGTGCAAGAGAATCTTGTTAATGTCTAAGCTCTCGTAATCTATTTCGGTTTCGATTACGAGAGCTTAGATATTAGCTTGATTTGTATATAATTTTAAAAGAATTATATTATAGAATGAAAGCATGAGATTCGGTATAGTTTTCTCCATTAAGCGCTTCGCTACTGACCGAGTATCCTTAATGTCCTTAATAACATTGACGATTTCTCGGTTTATCATCATCTAGAATCGATTTCGAGGAACTAACCGTTTTATTTGTGTATGATACTCGTGTATGATACATACTAAGATATAAATAGATAATATGATCCTCTAAATATACGAAACGCGCTCACAATTTAATATAATTCTAGTATGACCAACCTTCCACAAGCCATCACTTGCCGGTATTAAGAACTTGGTATCTCTAGGGTAAAAATGCTGCCATTGAACGTTACATCATGCAAGATATTATCAAATAAGTGTGAGTTCAAATGATCAGGAACAATGTGGCCGAGATCACCGGCGAACAATGCAAGTAAACCGAGCTCGTTGTCGCCGACTTAAATTCTTCAATGATATAATCTTCCATGCCGCGAAATGCTTTCCCCTCCACCAAGCGATAACCATGCGTTATACGATATAATCTTTCACGTATACGAAAGTATCATAGATAGATCTACAAAGTTCAGGTGCATAGAGTAATGCTAGTTGAATAAACTTGAAAAGTATACCAATAGGAATAGAATACATTTCATGGCCAATTGTTTACCTTTTAATGAGAACACCTTTGACGAGGGAATTAGTCCGACCTATCGACCATGAATACTTTTGGCTCGAACCAGAAAAAAAATGAGCACCCAAAGTTTTCACCAATTTGGCAAATGTGCGTGCCTGCTTTGTGTTGTTAAGTCAGGGCATGACCCATTCAAAAAATGCCTTCAAAATGACCCAAAATGTGACTGTTTTCTCTGCAGGTCCCAATCATTTGACCTGGTATCAATCCCATGCTCATTCCCATCCTTAATATAAACAAATATTTCCTTACAGTTTTGTCACTTGTGTTTAGAAGTACATGTGATGTAGTTCTAGAAGAAAAAAAAACAGTGTAATATGATATCGAGTGTTTAAGCATATTCGACAACAGATCTAAAAATTTAAAAATGGGGTCTAATTTTTTTAAATGGGTATGCAGAAAAGTTTTTTTTAACTTTTACATGTTTAAATATTATTTTACAAAAAAAAAATTCACACCAACTCAAGCGTGTTTCCGAAAAAAAATGATAATACAACTGTTCCTCTAGAGACTGCATGCACCGACAACAATACTGATCGAATCAAACTCGATTAATTTATATGTCCTTCATTTTGAAATGATTCATTTCTTTCCTCTTAATTTATATTTTAATTTTCCAAAGTGTTATGGCAATGAAAATTAAATTCATATCTACATCTCACAACTTTCTACCATTATTACCATTTAAACTCAGTCCAAGATGCTAATTGACTTGCAATTGCTCAAGAGAAAAGGCTTTGTCTAGTGCCCTAGCAAAAGTAGATGTGGGTTAAAAATGATGGATACTTAGGGAGATAGTAGTACTATAGTGGTTGTGGTCTTGTATTCAAAATTGGGAGGGGAGGATTTGTGTTAGACCAATGATTTTTGTGTTGTTTAATTGTTTCTATTATGGTTCGGTTATGGGTACTCTTTTTCTTTATTTAAGACCGGAAAGGTTTTTAATGATTTATCGAGAAAAAATGATTATCCTAGGTCTAACAAGGTAAACCTAACCAAGTACTATTTATTAATGGCTAAGGTAATTACACGGGTCATTGGTGACGAAGTAAACAGGGTCTTAAATATAACTTTTCTAGAGAACGAAATCGTGATTATATGAGAATCTTTCATGCCTTACATAAAAATCATGATTATATCACTGACCACGACTATTTACCACAAGTAAAAATACATGTACATTTAAAATATGAAATTCTAAATAGAGTAAATGTAGAGATTTAGACTTATATAAAATAATATAATATGAGTATTTTTAGTAATAAAATCAATTAATAGATTTTTAAATTGATAATTTAATAATACTTAATCATGGATACAGAGAGGGAGAGAGTTATCATTTAATATTGGCAGGGAGAAGAATTTATTAAATTTTTAAATTTAAAAATTAGGTGAGGTAAAAGAGAGATGGGATAAAATATATATAAAATATATATAAAGAGGATCATTATTGCAAATATACCTAAAATATATATGAAAAAATTACACTATTAGTCTTGGATCGGGTCGGGTCGAATTTTTTTCCACCCTAAACCCGAACCTGACTCGAAACCACCATTGAAAAAAAAACTCGACCCGAACTCGATTTTTTTAAAAAAATCTGACCCGATCGGATCGAGTCGGGTCGAAACCCGTTGGGTTCAGGTTTCGTACGCATCCCATGGTAAAAACCCTACTTAATCAACATTTAAATTAAAAGAGACTAAAAATACAATTATACCAAAAAAATTAGAAAATATATGACCCCTCCCATCTGTATACAGTTTTATCTGGATAATTATTTATTATACCGACAACAAAAATTTTAAACTTCATAAATAAATCTAAAAAAAATTATAACACCTAATGTTGCTTTTGTGTTTGCAAATTATTTTCTTAATAATTATTGATATTTAATTTATTAATTTAAATTAAATATTATATAAATTTATTCTTTTAATTTAATTTATTTTATTTATGAAATCTGAAATATAGGCTCTTGGTCTTGAAAAATCACAAATTCTTACTAGTCCACGTACACAAATATTAATGACATTAATTTTCCACCAGAAGTGTAGCAACTGATATTTATTATTATAGTTTACATAGGATACAAAAACCCTAACTGGTTTCTTTTTTGACCGACATGTACCTAATACATTAACAACTTGGTACGACATATATTAATTATGTTTTTTTTTAAAAAAAAAAAGTGTCAATTTCTTCAATATTGGAGGAGGCAAATTGAGCTGAAGATCTGTTTTTAGTTTAAAGATTTTAACTTGTTTGGTTTATATTCAAATTAAAAATAAAAGAAAATATTAATAACAGTATTATCCTATCTATATTTGTTCAAGAATGGAATTATTTATTCTATTCTGTCCTATCCTACATTATTATTTATAAAAATATTATTCATCTTAAAAGACTAAGATTCAATCATTTTATTTATAAAGAAAATTATATCATGAACATTCCCGTCACATTATTTATAAGATCAACCGATCAAACGCATATATTTAATTAATTTTTTATTATTTTTATTAAGTGAATCTCTAATAATATTTATTGTAATTATATTTAAAATATTTTTTTATCAAGTAAAGATTCTTCTGGTAAAAAGTTGAGATGGAAAAATTAATAAAATGGATACATGATGAGAATGATTCATAATATAATTTATTGTCTATAAAGTATATATAACCTCTAATCATGATCCCTTTTATGCTTCACATTAAAAAATATTTAAAAATTAAATTTTAAACTCTAAACCTAATTTTCATATATTAAACCCTAAACTTTAAAATATATACCCTACACTTAATTCTCTAAACCCTTATCATAAATCTTAACCTTAAACCTTAAATACTAAACTCATTATATTAAGATAATACACCAAATAAGACATAACTAGAGAGAAAATGATTTCTGTCCTTAAAATAATTATAATCTAAAATTAAATCGAAATAAAGGTACATGCAAATCATTATTATCATGTCCATTATAATTAATAAGTCAATAAAAATAAATGTCGGTCCAATTGATATTTTTTTGTAACCACCATTATTTATGTATTGGCAAAGTAACCACTTTCCCTAGCACCATGGTCCCCTTTTACATTTCCCCGGCGCCATTACCATGTTGATATATCAGGCTACATGGCTAACAGAAGACTCACAATCATGTCCCTTACCAAAATAAATAAGGATGCATGGGTCAGTCACATCTTTAAATATAATACAAATATGTCACGAATACGATACAAAAAATATATAAAATGAATAAGATATAAGGCAGGGGTGAGCAAAACTCGACTCGACTCGAAAAAACTGAATAACTCGACTCGATTCGAGGCGAAAATACTCGACTTGTTTTGACTGACTCGAAATTTCATAGACTCGACTCGATTCGAAAAAATTTTAAATAAAGTTCGAGTTGTAAATTGAAAATTTGAATAACTCGAAATTTTTAGTAATTAAAGGATTAATTTTTATGTTTGAGATGAATCTCTCAATTTTTTATGATATATATACATTGATATATAAAAATATAAAAAATATTGCTACATATGAAAAAAATATATACATATCTTATATGATTAGAGAAAGTCGTTTAAATTGGAATCAAATCATACTATAATATGATAAATAATTACAATTAAATATTTATAGAAACTCAAACTCGACTCGAATTTCTTAAACTCTACTCGAACCGAAAAAATTTCAAATAAAGTTTGAGTTGTAAAATATGACTCGTCAACTCGAATAACTCGAAATTTTTTGACTCGACTCGACTTGGAATACCCCTAACATAAAGTATATCATAATATAATTTAAAATAAAATATATTGTTATAAGCATTAATGTTTATTTGAATTTGATTTCAGACAATATTAACTTGCAATTTCTTACACTATTTCTGTACATCAAATGAGTCCCTTTCTTAAAAATACGAAATCCAGACATGAATCTTTTTTCCAGGAAAAGATAATTAGATTTTGCCAGAAAATAAGGGTGGAAATTGACTGTTGGGGATCACATGACACCACATTTTTAAAACACAATATTTATCAGGTTTGGACAAGTCACTTTCGTCCGACCAACAAAGCAAAATATAATACCAAATTAATACAACAATAATAACATACATTAATTGTCTTACAAACATGATAATGGAACCTAAGCTGACATTAATCTCACATGTCTTTTTCCATGTCAGCAACTAATGACAACACAATTAGAGAAAATGACATGCAACATAAATGGGAAATTCTACTAAATTTAGTAGGTTTACTGAGTCCACATGCAGTCAAGCTCAGTTGGACCGATTGACATCTTGTTACCACCACCATTGGAACTGTAGTTGACTTCCTCCGAAGCAGTCCCCCAGTCGATAGATGAGCTGCCGTGAAGTGGCGGTGCCGCCATTGTTGGCGGGGAGAAAAAGAAAGGGAGATGTAGATTCTCCTCAAGAGACCTCAAGGTTGGAAAAATGGAAGGACCTATGTTCCTTGAATACCTTGCTGTGGGATCAAAAGTTGAAGTGTTGATCATCTGGAGTGGAGGTGGTAATGCTAGTTCGAAACCAGGGTGGTAGGCCGAAGGGGCGGTTGCGGTGGTGGTGGCAGCAGTAGCAGCAGCAGCTACGGTGGAGAAACAGGACACGTGCTCGGATTGAGCATAATTGTCATAAGAGAAGCTATCATGGTCAGTGATGGCAATGGCTGTGGAGGCGGGATCCAGGAGAGGTGGGAGGGAAACAGATGAAGAAGAGCTCGGTTCTTGGTAAAGCACAACGGAAGCGCTCATCCGGTTCTTCTTGGCACCTCCGCCAGTGCTGCCGGTGGCACCAGTGGCGGTGCCACTCTTTTGAAACACCCTTGATATCACCCATTCATCCTGGAACAATAGAAAACCTTAGCATTTTAGCAAAATATAACCCTTCCACTTTCACTAAAATTAATCGGCAAAATTTAAACAAGTGTCGAGTTTGAAACTTGGTATACGTACGACTTGAGTCAGTTAACTAAATATACAACGTAAATCAATTTAGATTAATCGACAAAGCTTTCACCGTACAATATCAATCTAAAATCATATTCACCATCCCTAAAATTAGATATGAAAAATGAATACCCATTGGAACAAGTGCAAGAGACATGAAATCAATGAATTCCCAGTAGATAATGTAATTGCTTATACGGACCAATGATTCAGAAAATGTGGGAATTTAAACCCAAAAAAAGACAGAAGCTTTTGTATTGTCCGAAAGGCAGTGCAAATGACATTAAGATCTCCCAACATACCTTTTCAGCTCCTTAAATGAAACAACAGCGTACGGAACTCAATAATACTTTTGTGTTCATTTTAATCCAAACCAAACCAAACCCATCATGAACTTACTACAAGACCAGACACCATTGTAAGAGAAAATAATACCTTTGAGCTCCTGGAGAGATACTGGTAAGCAAATTTTCCTTCAAGACGATATTCATGCATGACCCAGTTGCTCTTCTCACCTTTAGGAGCCCTACCTCTATAAAACACCAAGGTTTTCTTCATCCCAACAAGTGCACAAGTCTTGGAACTGTAAATCTCTCGGTCTTTTCCGGTGGCTTTCCAGTAACCAGCTTCAGTAGCTCGGTTAGTTCGCAACCCAGTGGGGTACTTCCGATCTCTCAAGCTGAAAAAATACCACTCTTTTTCACCCATTTTTGCCTTCCCTACGACCAAAACACACACAAGTAACACAGGCAAGGTTACATATTACACTTATTAACATGTTCAACGGACAATGCTCACATACCAGGAAGTTCCCATGGCTCGGATTTGTTTAAATCAACTTCTGAAATAGCCCTACCAGTAAAGCTACTATCAAGAACTTTCTTCAACAGATAGTAAGTGATCAGCTCCTCATCTGTCGGATGGAACCGAAATCCCGGAGGTAAATGAGTTTCACCGTGGTCGAAACGATGGTAACCATCCATGTCTAAAAACCAAACCAAACCGAACAAAACCCTTAACTTGAGAGTTGAACCAGACAACCCTAAACTTCAAAAACCAAACTTGAGCATGTTCATGACACAACAAAGAGAGTTTTAAATATAGAAAAAACCTGTTCTTTGTCTGCACCGTGTACGGGTTCTGAGATAAGATACAAATATAATGGTGAAATATAAATATATATATATATATAAGAGAAGGATTGCAGGGAATGGGTTGTGGTTTACAGTGAAGTGTTCTGCATTTGAGTATGCGTGCGTGTGTGAGGAAGTGTGCAGGTATTGTTTGTCAGGGAAGAAAATGAAAAGGAGGGAACAGAAAGTTGTTTTTATTGAGAGAAGAAAGGGAATTCCTTTGCCTATAATAGAGCAAGGAAAGGAAGGGGAAAATGGATGAGAAAAGGGTCGAGATTTCCATGGAAATTGTATAAAATATTTGTATCAATAAAGCTGTTTTCATATCTCTTCCTGTCAGCACAGGACAATAATAAATTATCCATTTCCACCCACACTATTGGAATCACACGCTACCTTGGGTTAAACGTTAAAAGTTGATTTATATAAATTTAGATAATTCATATTTTAAATAAATTATATAAATAATTAATTTTAAAAAATAAATTTAAAATTTTATGATTATATGTTATGATCTGATGCACTAAAATGATATGTGTAGAATTATACATTGTCCGTAATCAAATATTAATCTATTTAAATTTGAATTTTTTACATATAATTTTATGGATGTATATGTATTCAATCTAATTTTATCTTAGTTTGAATCGTACGAGTAATATCGATAAAAAAAATAAAATTAACTAAAATTACTCAAAAATTTAATCTTTAAATCTTAATTTGAACCTCTTAAATTTTGATTTACAAAACCCTATTTTTTATTTTTACAAAACCTTAATTTATCTCAAACTTTTGATAAAAAAAAAAAAAAACCAGGTTACTGGCAATAAACAAGTTGGCTAAAGAGTTCCCATCTGTTACCTTTCCTTGCTTGCCTTTTCTTCTAGGCATGTGCTCTTGTTCCATGCTACGACTTTTTTTTTTTAATCATTATTTAATCTATTTATTGTTCAATCAAGATATATTATTTTACGCAAAATTAAATAGATAATCCTTTTTTTTAATTAAGAAAATAAAGATCCTCAATTGATATTTGGGGATCTAAATCAAAATGAACAGTACAAATGAGAGAACAACATGTGCATGTGGTGTTCTCCCTTCAAAATTAATAAAAAAAAATATTAAAAAAAAAGAACCCCAAGTCGCTACCTGCAGGCGGCGTTCTCCTAAAAGTAAACTTTAAACACCTTATTTACACAAATAAAAACTTTAAATTGTCCCAAAATCCAAAGCTTCCTACTATTCTAGCTTGGTCAACGAATGGTTTTGAAAAATTATGTTATTGTTAAGGATACATTTGATCATAAATTAATATAGTTTGGTTTTCAAGTTGATATACCGATTAATAATGATAAATCAAAAGGTTTTGATTGGGAGTTTTAACTATGATTTAACATTGTTAACCGTTAGATCAATATGAAACCAAATTATGTTATTCTTCTAAAAAATATATCTTTTCGATCATTAAGATTAACTGATTATTATTTTTCTTAGAATTTTGATCTTAAATGTAGTGATAAATTTAAAAAATTAAATTTTTTGAGTAGAAAAATTTAACGTGTCGTATTAATATTTTTAACAATAACTAATGAAAGTGATCATATGAAAAATTTTCGATTTCAATGATAATATTATTATGTATATAAAATGAATAAAAAAAGGTTTTATTAGGGTAGAAATTGCAGAAGTTTATACAGCCATGGCCCCTATCTTTTTCTTTGATGGAGTGAATGTTAAAAGTTGGATCAGGTGACATACTCGGTTAAGAGTATGTGTGTCAATAAAAGAATAAAAGAAAATTATATAAACTTTTTTTTTCAAAAAATATATATTTTTCAAAAATATATAAATATATTATTAATAATTTTTTAGAGTATTGTTTATTCCATCATCAAATGAACGAATATATAATTAATTTTTTAATAATAAAAACTAAATTTCATTAACAAAAATATAGAAAGGAATCATAAATATAACATATGCAGATATATAAAAAGATGGGATAATAGTCATAAAAAAATTTGTACATAAAACAAAAATATCAAACCTATAGATATATATAAAAATTAAAACATCCCTCAAATATAAGGTTAAATATGAAAAGATTTCAATAACCTAAGAATTTATTATTTCGATCGAACGTAATATTTGATTAGAATATATTATCATGCATGTGTCACGGTCCGCGAGTTCAACAAGCCCAACGACGGGATTGATACAGTCCAATCCGCCCAAGCCTATCTCACAAAGGTTCTGGGTCTATCAAGCCCGTTAGAATAGCCCACTTAAGTAATGTGAACATAGTAGATTCTTTCCTTGTATAGTCGGGAATATTCTTAGAATGATGCCTTTGTGGTTGGTGGGAATTAATCCTAGCCATCGATGTAATTTAATTGTAACCGTTGGATGTGATTGGGGCCAAGTATAAATATAGGCTCACCCCTCCTCATTTGTCACTTCATCATTGAGAAATACAAAGCATTCCACTCAAAAGCTCTCTCTCTCTCTCTTTGCCTTTCTTCGCTTGTTTGCTTTCCGCGAGTTACAAAGCTTTGAGGGCTTTGTGTAGAGGCTGACTTAGGCGAGTTGAGTCCTAAGGCCGCACGGTTTTACTAGAAAGGTTCTAGACCCGTGACAAGTGGTATCAGAGCGAGGCTGTTCGGAAGAAATGGCACCACAGAGCACTAGCGATGTCCCAGCTACTGATCGTGAGACTCGGGCAACTGCTGCTGCTGGAAAGAAGAGAGAAAGTTCGAGGGATATCATCTCAGCGATGGAGAGGAGAGTTAGCAGGCTTGAAGAATCCATGACGGAGGTCAAGGAGGCTCAAGAAGCTGCGGAATCATACCATGAGCAGTTTGATTTCATGGAAGAGAATGTTTCCAAAACGATGCAGAAGCTGCTAGATGAGACTTTTGCAAAGTTGAATGAGAGGGACGATTCTCTTGAAGCTACGGTAGTGGCTATGAAGAAAGAGATGGACCAGCTCAAGAGTGAGCTGCTCATCTACAAGACGGCTATGCAAAGTGGTGTGCTAGGAGAGGTAGCAGCACCAAAGCCGAAGATTGATGTTCCGAAGCCAAAGGAGTTCAATGGGACAAGGACTGTCCAGGACGTGGAGAACTTCATATGGGGCTTGGAGCAGTATTTCCGATTGATGGAAATTAAGGATGATACTACCAAGGTAAACACGGCATCTGTTTACTTAGTTGGTGATGCTCTCTTATGGTGGCGACACAGATGTGCTGAGAAGAACACCATTGAGACATGGAAGCAATTCGGGGATGAATTCAAGGAGCAGTTCTACCCAAAAAATGCTGTCGAAGATGCCCGCAAGAAGTTGCATAACTTAAAGCACGATGGGTCAATCCTTGACTATGTCAAAAAGTTCAAGGAAATCAAACTCCTACTCAAGAACATGGATGAAGACGAGGGGTATTACGCCTTCAAGAATGGGTTGCAACGGTGGGCACAGATGGAGTTGAATCGAATGGGGGCTACAGATCTTTCCAAAGCCATTAGTTCAGCGGAATCCATTACACAATTCGAGAAACCCGATTCTTCCAAATCTTCCAAACCTAAGCCAAAGTTCAGCGGCAATGGTGGGGGAGATAAGGAAAAATCTGGCAAAACATATGGGAGATACCGGAAACCATCAAACACTTTGAAGGACGTAAAAGTCTCGTGGGATAAAAAGAAGGAGGGACCCATTGCGTGTTTCCATTGCCAGGGACCTCACATGGTAAAAGATTGTCCCTAGAAGGCAAAGCTCCAATCCATTCAAGGAGATATGGAGACCGAAAATGTGGCGGTCAAGCTCAACTCAATTATGAGCTCCGTTCAAGTCAAGAGGGGCCATAAACATAAGGGACTGATGTTTGTAGACATCATCGTTGTAGGAAAGAAGTTGAGTGCACTAGTGGATACGGGTGCTTCTGAACTATTCATGTCTGATGAAGCTGCCAAGAAACTTGACCTTCATGTGGAGAAGGCAAGTGGGATGATAAAGACTGTCAATTCCAAGGAGAGACCGATTGTGGGAATTGCCAAGGGAGTCAAGCTTGAACTTGGAAGCTGGCACGGTAAAGAAAACATCAAGGTAATTCCACTTGATGACTTTGACTTTGTCATTGGTTTAGACTTCCTTGACCGGATCAACGCGTTGCTTGCTCCATTTGCCGACTGTATCTGTATACTGGATCCGGATCAAAAATGCCTTGTTCCCACAAATCGAGAAACTAGAGTAGAGGGCAAGATGCTTTCGACCATCCAATTTTCCTAGGGTGTTGTGCGCAAGGAGACTACAACATACTTGGCTTCCTTGAAAAGTGATGGGTCTTTGATGCCGACAGAAGTTCCAGCGGAAGTGGAACAAATATTGGAAGAATTCGCAGACACGATGCCTTCCGAATTGCCGAAGCAATTACCCCCGAAAAGGGAAGTGGATCACAGGATTGAGTTGATCCCTAATGCGGAGCCGCCAGCAAGGGCTCCATACCGAATGGCCCCACCGGAGTTGGAGGAGTTGAGAAGACAACTCAAGGAGTTTTTGGATGCCGGGTACATTAGACCCTCTAAAGCCCCTTATGGTGCACCTGTTTTGTTCTAGAAGAAGCATGATGGCTCTCTTCGGATGTGCATCGACTACAGAGCGTTGAACAAGCTCACGGTAAAGAACAAATATCCGATCCCCCTCATAGCGGACTTGTTTGATCAACTTGGGAATGCAAGGTGGTTCACCAAGTTGGATCTCAGATCGGGATATTACCAGGTTAGAATAGCCGAAGGTGATGAGCCAAAGACCGCATGTGTGACACGGTATGGCTCGTATGAATTCCTTGTGATGCCTTTTGGGCTCACTAATGCTCCAGCGACGTTCTGCACTCTCATGAACAAGGTATTGCATCCATTCTTGGATCGTTTTGTTGTGGTTTACCTTGACGATATTGTGGTGTATAGTGAGAGTTTGGAGGAGCATATAGAACACTTGAGGCAGGTGTTCGAGGTACTTCGACAAAATGAGCTATTTGTCAAGAGGGAGAAATGCTCATTCGCTCAGAAGGAAGTGCCGTTCTTAGGCCACATCATAGGAGGTGGCGTGATCCGTATGGATAGAGACAAAATTCGGGCAATTGAAGAATGAAAGCCGCCAACTAAGGTGACGGAGTTGAGATCGTTTCTTGGATTGGCCAACTACTACCGACGTTTTGTCGAAGGCTACTCAAAGATCGCCTCACCCTTGACCGATTTGTTGAAAAAGGGCAAGACGTGGGACTGGAATAAAGATTGTCAAAAGGCCTTTGAGAAATTAAAGGAAGCCATGGTGAGTGAGCCTGTGTTAGCACTGCCGAACCATGCCAAACCTTTCGAAGTCCATACTGATGCGTCCGATGTAGCCATTGGGGGAGTCCTTATGCAAGAAGGACATCCGGTAGCTTTCGAGAGTCGGAAGCTTAATGATGCAGAGAGGCGATACATTGTCCAAGAAAAGGAGATGACCGCGTTTGTTCACTGTTTGCGGATTTGGAGACACTACTTGTTGGGTTCGAGATTTCAGGTACTCACTGATAACGTTGCCAACAGTTATTTTCTAACCCAAAAGAAACTGTCTCCCAAACAGGCAAGGTGGCAAATGTTCTTGGCGGAATTCGACTTTGACATGGAGTACAAGCCGGGAAAGGCCAATTGTGTGGCTGATGCACTAAGTCGAAGGTGCAACATAGAGTTCATCAGCAGACCCGAGGGACCACTGTTATCACGCATCAAGGAGGGCTTAGCTCATGATCCGACAGCCCAGTCCTTGATTAATCATGCCAAAGAGGGCAAGTCTAGACGGTTCTGGCTCGAGAACGACCTCTTGTACACCAAGGGACGACGCCTCTATATCCCGCAATACATGAAGTTGCGGAAAGAGCTCATGCGGGAATGTCATGATTCCAAGTGGGTAGGCCATCCAGGAATGCACCGTACGATGGCGTTGGTAGCGGAGCGGTACTATTGGCCACACATGGACAATGACGTGGAGGTCTATGTGAAGACTTGTCTTACTTGCCAACAAGACAAGATCGAGGCTAAGAAACCAGCGGGATTGTTGCAGCCATTACCAATCCCAAAGCGTCTATGGGAGAGTATTTCTATGGACTTTATAGTCGGTTTGCCGAGTACTGACGGATTTGCCAATATTATCGTGGTTGTTGACAGGTTTTCAAAGTATGCCACCTTCATTCCTGCCAGCAAGGAGTGCCCAGCGGAGGAAGCAGCTAGACTTTTCCTCAAAAATGTGGTAAAGTATTGGGGGGTGCCAAGGACGATCGTGAGTGACCGGGACCCTCGTTTCACGGGTAAGTTCTGGACCGAGTTGTTCAAGCTGATGGGGACAGACTTGAACATGTCCATGAGTGTTCACCCACAAACCGATGGGCAAACCGAACGAGTGAATGCTTTATTGGAGATTTATCTCTGGCACTATGCTAGTGCGACTCAGCGTGACTGACCGAAGTTGCTTGATGTGGCCCAATTTTCCTACAATTTGCAGCGGACGGAGGCCACAAACCAAAGTCCTTTTGAGATCGTAAACGGACAACAGCCACTCACTCCCAACGCTGTTGTGCTCGGTTACGAGGGGCCTAATCCAGCAGCTTACCACATTGCCAAGGCGTGGCAAGAGCATCTCGACTTAGCCCGAGCTTGTTTGCACAAGGCGGGTAAGCGGACTAAGAAGTGGGCTGATCGAAGGCGCAGGGACGAAGAATTTCAAGTTGGCGACCAAGTCCTTGCCAAGCTTCACTTGGTATTGAGGAAACCAGGAGTTCACAAGGGGCTTGTGCGATGGTACGAGGGACCGTTCAAGATCGTAAAGAGAGTAGGTGCTGTGGCCTACAAACTAGAGTTACCGCCAAAGCTCAAGGTTCACCCGGTTTTCCATATAAGTATGCTCAAACCATTCCATGCAGATACTGATGATCCGGATCGAGGCAAGTCACATAGAGCACCGATAGGAGTGAAAGTCTCCTATGAGAAGGAGGTTCGAGAAATCCTTGCAGATAGGATTGTCCGACGGAAGAATCATCGACCAAGGCAGGAGTATTTTATCCAATGGAATGGACTTCCCGACAGCGAAGGGAGTTGGGAACCAGCCGAGGACCTTTGGCAATTCCAAGACAAGATTGCCGAATTCCACTCTCAGGACGCAACGAGGACGTTGCTGAATTCAGTGGGGGAGAATGTCACGGTCCGCGAGTTCAACAAGCCCAACGGCGGGGTTGATACAGTCCAATCCGCCCAAGCCTATCTCACAAAGGTTCTGGGTCTATCAAGCCCGTTAGAATAGCCCACTTAAGTAATGTGAACATAGTAGATTCTTTCCTTGTATAGTCGGGAATATTCTTAGAATAATGCCTTTGTGGTTGGTGGGAATTAGTCCTAGCCATCGATGTAATTTAATTGTAACCGTTGGATGTGATTGGGGCCAAGTATAAATATAGGCTCACCCCTCCTCATTTGTCACTTCATCATTGAGAAATACAAAGCATTCCACTCAAAAGCTCTCTCTCTCTCTCTTTGCCTTTCTTCGCTTGTTTGCTTTCCGCGAGTTACAAAGCTTTGAGGGCTTTGTGTAGAGGCTGACTTAGGCGAGTTGAGTCCTAAGGCCGCACGGTTTTACTAGAAAGGTTCTAGACCCGTGACACATGCATGTATCCTTTTAATTGCGGTTATCAAGGATGAAGTTACACCGGGTGGGAAGGTGAAATTGCTCTCCCACCTCCGATTTTCTTTTTTTTTTCATTATCATTTTATTTAAATTTTTTAAAAATTAGTTTTTTTTTATAATTTTATACCCCATTTCTAAATATTTACGTTTTATCTTTACAATTCTAAATCCTAATTTCGTTCTGTTCTTATCAGTCGCTCCGTCCTTTCCTGTTCAGACCAGATATGTTTTGATTCTTGATGTTCTGAGTTTCATGTTTTCTTCTCAGGCTTTATATCAAATCATTTCGTCCATCCCTCTGCCTACGTGGTCAAGTTCTCTGAGATGTTTTCAATCTCAGTCTGATTCATTTGCAAGTATCCAACTGGGATATTTTTGGGTTAGAGCTTCTGTGTCGTGTAATTTTTTTGTTGTGTCCGTAAGGTAGGGTGTGTAGGTGATAATAAATTGTCGAGCCTATGCTGATGTTGTAGAACATTTTAGGATTCTTTTGTTTCTAGACACGAAATATTAAAACTTTAATTTTTAAACTTTAACCTTAATTTTTTACGTACTAAATTCTAAAATTTACGTCTTAAAAAATATATTATATCCTTAATTTTTTAAATTATAACCATGACCCTTAACATTGAATTCTAAACTCTGAATCTATTGATTTAAAATAGATAAAACAATAAAAATACGAATAAAAAGTGAATAATTTATACTTGAAATATATACGAGACCCTTAAAATTTTATTTGTACTTATTAATATAAAAAAATGTTATTAATTATTATATATCTTTACAAATGAAGTCATTACAATTATTTTCCAATCTGATTATTATTTTATACTAATTTTTCGTATTTACTAGGCAGTTGACTTTAAAAAGAAATAAAAATGAAAAAGAAAATTAAACTACTGTTTTTAATTATTATTTTTCACATAATTATTATTTATAGGAAAAAAACAAAGCAAAAAACAAAAAGACTCATTAATCGAGAGATTACTTATCACACCTCACCTGACGATAGTGTGAAGTAAGCCGCGCCGCCCTCCACCTGCGGTGCTTTGTAGCGCGTGCCATGACCCACTCTTTTATTTTCTTCTTTCTTCTGGCTTATTGTTTTTCCCTTGGCTTAATTGCGCTCCATATTAACGCATTACGCATCACAATCTCACGAAAACCCTATACATGGGAGAAATTATATTATGGGTCAGTTTTATCACGTCATCTATGAGACCAATCAATAAAAATTACCCACCTCATTATTTTTTAATTTTTCAAGTGAAAAATCACTTAAAAAAAATATGACAGAAAAGATAAATAATTTTATTGATCGATCACATAAACACATGATGGAACTAACTCATAATATAATTTTTCCTATAGACATATGTCTAGAGCATGATTTTATTTATTTGGATAGCTGATGGACTGGTTATGCCACGTCGTACAATCTGATATGGATTAGCTGACGTGGCAAGATCTTAGATGGAATACTAGAAAAAAAAATAATTAATTTTTGTTGAATTGAGAATGATGTTATAGTAACTTATGAAGAAAAATTACTCAAATATTATTATCAATAATATTTTTTTAGAATAAGATATAAATTATTTTAATTTTCAAAATATTTTATTATGAACAATAATATAAAGTTAGACCCATTAAAATTTGATTATGAATAGTTATTGGATTAAAAAATAAAATTATTATTGAAAGTTAAAACCTTTTACTACTTATTTATATAAAGTTTAAATCTCTCACTTTCAATTTTATTTTTTAATCTAAAAAAAATAATTATTTAAAATTAAATTATAATAAATCAAATTTTAATATTACTATTTAAAAGATCGAATTATCAGTTTTTATAACAATCCTGCGCAGCTCGTCTCTATGAATGGATAAGAGCATAATACATTGCCATAGTTTATATCTCGAAAAAAATTAAATATTTAATTTTTAAATAATTATTTTTTAATCATTATCGGTACCTGAAATATTAAATATTCGATTTTTTAAATAATTAATTTATAAAATTTGAATACTAACTAATCGGATAACGAAAAACTATTTCATATTTTTTTTTTAAATTTTAAAATAAAAATTATATATTAAATATATAAAATTTTAAATATTATAATACATATCCAACCATAAAAATTAATGATTTAAAACATATTTTATGATATTTAAATATATTATATATATTAAATTCATAACTAAAAGATGAAAAAATATTAATTTTGTTTTTCTTTTTTTCGATATTAATAATTAATAAAAATATATTTCAAATTTTTAAAACTTAAAAATATATAATAAAAATATATAAAATTAATTTTAAGTATAAAAAAAATATTAATAATCTAAAATAAAAATATAATTTTAAAAATATATGTTAAAAATTATTGAGCCGAGTTAAAGTATCCAATAATTAAGAAATGCTAACCTAAATCCGACCCAATTGTTTTTTATCGGGTACTCGGCCCAATCAGGTACTCAGCCTGATTAGATAACTTTTTTTTTCTCAAGAATTATCCAATATTTTTTTTAGATTATCAGATCAAGTCAATCGGATCAAATAATTTTAAACCTCTAATATTTCAACCATTAAGATGGATCAACTACCATCCATGCTTCGAGTTAAATCAAGTATCCAATTACCATTGTCACTTCAAGCTAGATTTGAATTTTAAAAAAATAATTGAATCTTATTTTATTAAATTTTCTTAATTATATTTATAATTTTATAAAATTATTAATATATAATATTAAAAAATCATAAATTTATTTAGAAAATTATTATTTATCAATTTATTAAAATTATTAATTTAAATTAAAGCAAAAAATATTATTTTAAAAATATTGTTAATTTCTCGTATATTAATTTTAATGATTCTATAATATTTATAAATAAATGCCATTTCCACACATTTTATTCTTTAAAAAATATAAAATACTTGATATATGAAATATAAAATTATTAAATAAAATTATTAAAGTCCAAATCTTTCAAAATAACTAAATTGTTTTCGTTAAATTACATATATTTAATGTTGGTAAACTAGAACAAAGGTCACTAAAAATATATTTACATTTGAATCACCTAATTATTAAAAGTTATATTTAGGTCACTTGTTTGTAATAATATTACATTTGAGTTATCAACAAATTTAGAATTAATTCATCATTCATATTTAAAAAATATATTTGATCATTTTTTTTAAATCATTTATATACCCCTTTAACATTAAAGTACTTCATTTAAAATTATTAATTAATCGAAAGCACGGATTTATAAACTTTTTAAAATATGAAAGGATGACTCAAATATAACATTACTTGTAATTAAATGATTTAAATATAATCTTTATCAATATGGTTACTCAAGTGTAATCTTAATTATAATTAAATGACTCAAATATAATCTTACCTATAATTAAATGACCTCTGTTAAAATTTGAAATTTTATAAAATATATATTTTTTTATATGAAAACGTTGACTCTACTTGTGCATCCGCTTCAAATTAGAGGGTTTAGGGTTCAAGGTTAAGGGTTGTGATTAGGGTTTAGGGAATTAGAGGTAACATGTACTTTTAGGGTTTATGATATAGAAAATAAGAGTTAGGGTTTAAAAGGCAATTTTTTAGAAATTTTCAACACGAAACATGTATGAAGACATGATAAAGAGACAAATAATTTTTATCTTGTAAACCCATGTTCAAGCTAAGGGGTGTGCATTCAGTTAATTCGGTTGGTGGTCGAATCGAATTAACTGAAATTTTTAAAATCTTAACCTTTCACCGAACCAAATTGCCCTTAACTGAATTAACCAAACCGAAATTATTTCGGTTAATTAGTCGAATTAACCGAAATTTATTATAAATTTTAGTTAAATTACATAATAGGTCATTAAATTATACTAAAATAATTTTTTAGTCACTATACTTTTAATTTATATTAATTTAATACAAACTTTAGTAATCATTTTATAATATAGAAAAATTTAATCAACATTTTATAATTTTTTAAAAGTTAATTGTCTAAAAATAAATATATAATATATAATATATAATATTATATATATAATAATTTTGATTAATTAATCGATTTCGAACCGAATTAACCGATAATCGAATTTTTAAAAAAAATCGTTAATCAAATTTATTAAAAATTAACCGACCGATTAACCGAAATAATTTCGATTCGACGAATTAATTCAGTTAAAACCGAATAATACACACTCCTCTTCAAGCTGCAGGGTTTGAACCACGATTGCCACGAGAAAGGGTGTTTGAACCACGAGACTGGTATGAGTCGGAAGGGGATACTTTGGCGTGGTCACCCTTTGTGTATGAGCGGTGGTCATTAGGTTCATGGGTGGTTGAACCACGAGACTGGTATGAGTCGGAAGGGGATACTTTGGCGTGGTCACCCTTTGTGTATGAGCGGTGGTCATTAGGTTCATGGGTGGTTGAACCACGAGAATGGTATGGGCGTTCTAAGACTAATATAAGTACGAGTAAGAGTCAATACGACTCTTAAACACATGAAAAGATGTAATTGTTTAGAACTTTTTATTTATTATTAAAATAAAAAAAATATTTTTTTACTGTTTCTCTTCAATATAATCAGTCTAGACAATAAAATATTCTATTTGACGGTTTGTATCACTTACTATTTATTTTTTACGTGTTTCAACTGAATAGAGAAAAAATAAATAAATAAACTTTTAAATTTTGACAGTATACTTTAAAAAAAACTTATCGTATATTTATCTCTAACAAAATATTTTTTGTTTTTGTTTTTGAGTTATAATACATTTTGATAGATTAATCTCATTATTTTTGTTCATGGATATGTTATAATTATGATATTTTTTAGGAAAATTCTATACATACATAGAATATCACTGAACGTAACTAACATTCAACATTGTTAAAAATTATTAAATTAATTAATATTATATAATTATAAATTATTTAAAATAAAGTTTTAACTAAATTAATTTTATATTGAGTTTGATATTCTTAATCTTTATTAATTAATTTATAATTATATGTTTTAAAATTTTTAATTTTTTATAATTTTAATAAAAAATGAATGGATATTATAAAAAATCATTAATTGTGATATTTTTTATTTTATTAAATCAATGAATATTATGAAAAAGTACTTACAAATTACAAAATCCAACTTTAATCAATCGGATTCATACTCTTCCTCCTCACTATTATTATTTTCCGGCCGAGTTGGTTGACTTGCAGAACCTTTTCTTCTTCAGTTGACTTGCAGAACCTTTTCTTCTTCAGTGTTTTATCGCTAACAGTTGGTGAAGACGACGTCGCATTTGGATTCTGAACTTGAACGTATCCAGAATTCATACCATCGTTTCTTAACACCGGCTCCGGACAAGGTTCCTAAAAGTTGAGATTTTCGTTCAATTCTTCCGTTGATAATGCTCCATAAACATCATTTTGAAAAGGGTACGCATTTGAATATTGATATTCTGGGGCTAAATTATTTCCAGCAGCCATTTGAGATGATACTCCTCCATTTATATCTTTCCCAGCATAAGGACAATAAGTTTCTGAAAACGGATTGTTTTCGGCCATGAAGTCAACAGCTTGCTCCGCAGTCTGTAATGAATTTTCCATTGAAGATACTCCATTGAAATCTTGTTGAAAATGACAAGTGTTGGGATATTGATTTGGATAGGATTGATGATCATAAGAAGCATTGAAACACTGATTATAAGAGGCATATGTTGGCATAAGGCTCGATGAATGATGATTGTTCCGGAGCTAAATTCCTGGTTCGTTTATTACTATCATTTGATGCTGTGTTATGGTTGAAGGAATACACATGGTGGTTTTCAGACTATATTCTTATCTTGATTGACAGTATATAGAATAGAGATGGATGTAATAGTAGGGATATGAAAATACAAAGAACTTTGTCTTTCTCCTTTGAATCTCATCTATTTCTTTTCCTTAATTTTTTTTTTGTATTTCTTTACGTTTCTTTCTCAATTCAATAGTTATTTCTTGAGTGTGGAATTATCGTTCACAACATTGGTGCTTTCATTAGAGAAAATCATAGCTACCATCATCGAAACATACGAAACAAATGCACGAATGATGAAGCAAATGAGCGTGATGCTCCAAGGAATACTCAGACAATTAAAATTGTTGTCAACCCATCTCGGTATAGTAGACGATAGAGAAATCAATGGATCAACAGAAGTTGTGACCGAACAAGATGATAAGAACACAATGATCCCCCAATTGTTCGACAAATTATCAGCACCAATTGACACTGGAAATATCAAACAATCAGTTCGAAACAGTGGAGGACTTGATTGTCAACAGGATGGCACAACGATATTGAGCAATGATTTTACAAACGATAAAGACTTTCGAGGCGTAATTTCTAACTATGGTAGAATGTACCATCGGAACCTTAGGCCTTCTAAAGGCTTCTGTTTTGAAGAACATAAAATTCTGCTATATAAGTATGTTTCAAATTGCTCTATGGACAAGTTATTGTTTGATTTGGCACAAAGAATGATGAAACTGGATTGGATACAGAAGTTTGATATTGCTCTTAGGGTAGCCTGTGCCCTTACATGTCTGCGCACAAAATATCCTTTGGTTTGTGACGCTGAACAATTGTTTGTTCGAAGGTTTTCAAACCGTGACATCAATATGAGAGAGTATTTCTGCAGATTTTGCAAGCCAATCGAAGATGATGTTGAGTCAACAAGATATTTTGTACAAACAGGAGATAGCGTGGTTTTTGATCCAGGAGGAAATTTAATTATAAAAGCTTCTGATGGTAGCAATTTACAGATGCTCGCCAGAATTAACGATAGATTGTTAGAGAAATATTTCCGGTTGAACCTTGAGGACAAGGTTCTCTCATTAGAGGAGGACCAATGTTAGGAATCTTTCTAACAATTCGAGAAGCTATTGCAGAAACAGAAATAGAATTAAAGAATGAAAAAGAATTTCACGAGAAGAAGATAATTAGATGGAACGAATAGTTGTTTCATATAATTCACGTACTCCCCCTATTTTACAATAATTCTTATTTATATATAAACATAGTAAGAACCGCTAGAAACCTAGATGGAGTTATAACTTTAGAAAACTACCCATATTCCCTCAACTTTTACAACCATAACATGCTGCCATCAAAGACATCCCACTATAATCTCGGCAATAAGAATTCTTCAGCGGCGGAGGTGGCTCGTTAACATCTTGCGCGGCTGAACTATGATTTTTATTATCTGTTCCATCCTTCTTTGTTCTGGTCACATAGATCTTGCAGAGAACACACCTATCAAGCTACAATGCAGATGCAATTTATTATTATTAGTCCATAAAATGATAAGCACAAAAGATTTATAGACAATGACAAAAGATACTCCATATTATTACCAGCTTATCTTCTTCGAAGGTCTGGATTTGGGAGTTCGACCTTGTGTTGTCTTTAGTAACCCGATATTCATGCATTTTCCAGTCGGTTCTTATGCATTTAGAATTCTGGCGTAGATAAAAATCAAGGTTTGCTTTGTAGCCGATGACTGTGCCGTTAGAGAGAGTGACGGCTTTATTCACTCCGGTCACCTTCCAGAAGCCGCTGCCGTTCCCCGTCTCACGGTTCGGCCTCACACCTTTCGGATGTTTTCTATTCCGAGATGAAAAGAAATACCATTCCTTTCCTCCGTTGCTTTGTTTGTATTCTTCTGTAATACATAAAACAAATCATGTTAGGGTTTCGATAATCAGGAAATTAAATTAGCTAGGGTTGCAGACTTGCAGGCTTGCAGCTGCGGCTGGGTTTTGGGTTTATTAGGGTTTTGCAGAAATAATATAAAGTATTTAAAAACATCGATCGTTTAGTCAACTTACGGCTGAGTTGAGAAGGATCGCTGTCGTAGATATTAGTCTCATGGAAGTAGTCATTAGGAGGTAAGGGTTCGCCGTTAAACTTCTTCATCAAGTAATCCCGAATCAACTCTTCATCGGTAGGATCGAAACGAACCCCAACAACACCCGACCCAAAATCGTCTTCATCGGAGGTGGCGTTCTCACCGTCTTCAAGAGTAACAGGGTAGATGTTGAGAGCAACCGAGGGGGGTTGTACAATGGTTTGATCATAGACACTTGGCGGCGTCCAAAAGATTTCTCCATCTCCGATGTGGTTGACGCCGTGGCTCGTAGCACCTGAGAAGATTTCTCCATCTCCGATGTGGTTGACGCCGAGGCTCGTAGCAGCTGAGAATATTTGCGCCATATTTTGGTTGTCGACGTTTTCTGCCATTGCTTGACGATCAAGTAAAGTAAAGAGAGAAATAGGTTAACTCGAAAATAATTTCTGAAAGTAAATTGTGGATTTCTACTCCTTTAAATACTACATAGCTGACTTGGACGGGAAGTAAATAAGTTGTTCTACTTATCTATTTTGTAGATAAGAGCTTCAACTTTGTCATTCATTCTAAATTGATCCTTAAATTTTAAATATTTTAATTTCATCATTAAATTATAACCCTCATTTGAAATTTGTCTTAAAACTTATGGAATTCTAATTTTTATTCAAAATTGATCTGAAAGGTCATACCCTACATTAGCTCAAAAGTATTCAAAATATTTAACTTTGGTAATTCTTTGTTAATTTTTTAATATTTGATGTGATCTTTGTTTCTTAATTTTTTATATTTATTTATTAATTAACCATAAAAATATTTTAATGTAATTTTTTACTTATAGATAATAATTTTAAGCGTTGACTTACAAAATTATTATTATATAAGTTAAGATTCACTACACAATCAAAAATTATTTAGTTTTATTTTTATAAATTTTATACATTTACAACATTATTGGATCAACTAAATGTAAAATTTTTTAGTCTCATATTTTACGTATTATATACATGTTTATATTCATTTATTATTTTAGTAAACAAACATGAATAAACTATACTTATTAATGAATAAACACGAATAAAAAATTTTATGTTCATTCATTTGTTCAGTTAAAACTAAACAAACGAATATAAATACACCTTCATTCGATTTATTTACGATTCTACTATGCTAATGTTATCCACTTATCCTATATGACCTAATCCTTTGAATCATTAAAAGTTAGGGACAAGAGGAGAATGATTGGACCAGAAATTAGGTAAATCATAGAAAGAAAGGTTGTTTATACATTATCATTTTCATGTCCACCTTTCTTTGTAAATGTCCATATAAAGGAACAAGATTTATAACACGAGACACGATCTCGGTTTTTATTATTTACCGCCCGGATTCCGATCTTCGTTCTCCCTTCTATTGCTGAACTCAGTCCCTTCTACAGCATTTTGTTTCACTGAACTCAGTGAGCTTACATTATCTTCACCTTTGGAAGGTTCCATGATTGGACTTAAGGCAAGCTGGCCAGAATAAAGGAATAGACCAACAGAATTGAAACCATACACAAATGTTGCAAGGTAGCACAATCCATTCACAATAGTCCTACAAAGAAGAAAATGAAGCATGTTACTCGGACACTGGCTTAAGCATCGGATACGAATATGTGTTCGGTTAAAACGACGAGTACAAGCAACATGGATTAGTAAGAAGCTACCTGATAGTTATTGTTAGCTGACGAACCTGCAATGCATAAAGATTGAGAAATGTTTGAGAAAAATGACAATGTTTTAAGTAAATAATGGAAGACTACACTACATGAAGGTTCATGTTTCTGATGATGGATTAATTGTCGAAATCGAAATGGGAATGGGAGACGGTTATCAAGTTATAATCCATAGTCTGATGATCATGTCGGTACCATAACTATAAGCTTGTTCCATGGCATATTACACTCGATCGCATCTAAATATGTTCATGTTTTTCGTATACTTTCCGGGGCTAGGTAGCTGCTCCTATCTAATTTCTAGTACAAGCTCAAAACAAGAACAACTTTGGCATCATGGACCATAATACCAAAGTTGTTCTAACATAACATCCAAAAGGGAGATGGCAATTGCAACCCCTTCTCAGCCAACATACATACATTAGTGTCAGATACGAATGAGCTCGATACTGGTATATTCGGTCTATTTTCATATATTCGAAGGATCATATCCCAATCTAAAACACATACAGATTTATGCCCGGTTAATGCTCTGGTATGTTTACAGCCTACAGGTGAGTGGCGACTCACCTACTCAAAGAATTGGGCAACTAAAAACTATGAGAAACAATTAAAACCACTTCTCAGCCAACATACCAGCGTACACTCATCAGTTTCAGATACGAATGAGCTCGATACTGGTATACTCGGTCTATTTTCATGTATTCGAAGGATCATGTCTCAATCCAAAACACATATATGTATAAGGGTAATAGAAAAGACAAACCGAGAAATTATCGGAGACTGTCTGGTGATTAAGAGCTGCCTCAATAGTAGTGGTGAACTTGTAAAGAAAAACAGCAATGACACCTGCAATTAAGCTTCCCAACAATGCATCCAATGGTGTTGATTTGGATTTCATAGTTTTGATTGGAGCAGACCCCATTGCTTTCAACTGATTCAGTGACTTTTCCTTCAAGGATTTATTCATCCCTGATGACCTCAGTCTCTATACACAGAAAAACAGAGTAACCAAAGACACCAGATAAAAAACACCAAATTCAGCAAACAAGCACCAACAACAGACAAGACCTGAAACTCACAAGCTCTTTAGCGCGCTTAGCACGTCGTCTAATGGACCGAAACAGGAAGACTGCAATAGCACCGGAGAGCAAAACTGTGGTGGCTGTTTGGAGCGGAGAAGAAGAAGAGAAAGAAGAATAAGACGGTGGCAACTCAATTGGACCATTTCCTTCTTCTTCTACAGCTTCTTCTGTGTCAGTACTTAAGGGTTCTCGAGCTGCTAACAATGGCCGAAAATGGACACTGGAGTGAGCAGATAAAGTGGAGAAAAAAGCGGGGTTTTGGAGAAGGAAAACTGGGGAAGTAAATGGGTTATGGAGGAGAGTGGGAGAAGAAGGAAGGAGAAGGAAAGACTGAAGCATTTGCAGCAAAGGGGTTTAGTTTCTGAGAAGAAGTAAAGGATGAATTTTTTTGGTGGATTTTGATTTGATTTCTCATCAAAATAAGTTTTTTTTTTTTTTTTGGATTTTTTCCTATTTTTCTTCATGATTTGCTTGAAAACTGAAAGTGAAATGCATCTGAATTCTTTCCAGTGTGCAAAATATCTGTTGGATTGGATATTTTGTTGCTGTTGGTGTTTGGTCCCTGCAGATTGAAGAGGTGTTCGGATTTAAGACATGCATTTTTGAAAATATCTATGATACATTTTCATATAAAAAAATATCTATTTTATAAAAAAAAATTAAATTTTTATTAACATTAAATTTTATTTTTAAATTTATTTTAGTCACTAAAATTTTCATATATTTAATTTATTCATTGAATATTTTTAATTATTTATTTGTTATTTTTTTGACGATATTCATTTATCAACAAATAAAAGATTTATAAGATCCAATCGTCTATTATATTTTAAAATTTAAAATTAAAGATTTTGATGTTATGTTTATAATTCAAATAAAAATAATTTGTATGAGTTTTTTTTTATAATTTATATATAAAAATCTCTAGAGAGAAAAGTTTATATTTCATATATTAAGTATTTTATATTTCTTAAAGAATAAAATGCATGAAAATGACATTTATTTATAAATACAATAAAACCTTTAGAAAAAAAATATTCAATAAATGGAATAATTTTGACAAATTAATAAGATAATAATTTTCTAAACTAAAACGATTTAGTAAAAATGTAATTCTATTGTTTTTTTTTTTTAATTTAAATGTAACTCGAAATGATAATGGTGATTTGATATTTTATTTATTCGATGTGGTTGAATTATTAGAGGTTGTCAAAATTATCCGATTTAACTGATACGATCTAATACATATATAACCGGAAATCATATAAACCTCTGATGTTTAGAGGTTTGATCATATATAACCGAAAATCATATAATCATCGAGCATGACTGAATTAAAAAAATATTAGACCCCCATAAATTTTATAATACAAATATAATCAGTAGTATTAATTTATTGGTTCACTATTTTTTATTAAATATTATAAAATTCTATTATAAAATACAATTTTTTTAATTTAATTTACCTCTTCTATATAATATTAAAATTTGAATTTTAATATTTGAATTTATTGGTACACCAATTAATCGATGAATTTTAACCATTCACCCCTTTTTGTTATTTGTAAATCGTCTACCTCTTTCTCATGTCTCCACTTCAAATTAGAGGTTTAGGGTTTAGGATTAGGGGTTAGGGTTTAGAAAATCAGGGGTAGGGTGTATCTTTTAGAGTGTATGATTTAGGGTTTAGGATATAAAAAATTAAGATTAGGGTTTAAAATTTAATTTTTTAATCAATTTTAACAGAAGACATAAATAAAGACATAAAAAAGAGATAGACGATTTTTACCCTTCTTGCCTACCCAACGATTTTTATTTTTTTACTTGCACATTTTAAAACTCAAAATATATTTGAATGGTTGTTTAACTTTTATTGTAAATATTTATATTATGATACTAAATGATTCTAATTTAAATATTTTTCTATAATTATATACGATATACATTTAATTTTTTTATTGAATATACATATATCATGAAGAGTAAAGGAAATTCACTCAAACTTGAAAACCAATTGACTAAGTAGAATTCGAATTGAGTTTTTTCGAGTAGATTTTTTTTTTCAAAGTACCCACCTCTAGAAATCATTTTAGTAAACTAGTGGTATAATTGGCAAAATCCATACTTTAATGATTAAAATAGAATCAAACAAATAGTTTAATGTCAAGTAGAAATCAATTTAAAAAAAATTAAGGACTCGTTGTAAAAAAAAGAATAGTAGCTTTTAAATATGTATAAATCAAAGAACGTACTTTAAAGTTTACGATATAAATTAATTAGGTGATATATCTTTATATCAGAATATTTTTTATTTAAAATTAATTTTAAATCATTAATTTTTGTATTTAAATTAAATATTATTAATTTTTAAATTTTATGCGTTGCTTACATAATTTTTAAAAAATTGAATTAAAAAAAATCAAGTATCCATGACTCGAATTTACGGATATCTAAAAATCAAGGACCAAGGCACGAGCCAAGAAATATGTTACCCGAAGAAATGTGTAACACCCTCGATCCGGTGCCACATTGAGCCTCCAACCAAAAATCTGTATTTCAAAATTTTTAGCTTCAAGCCCAATTAAAAACGATCCAAATCCAATTTCGAAACAAGTCCAATAGAATATAAATTCAAATCCAAACATAAGCCAAGTAAAAATAGTTGAGGCTCCATTTAATACAAATCATATAAAAGCATTCGACCCAAAATAAATAAGAGTTACAATACATAGGTTTGACAAGTACTAGCCCATTACATCAAATATTTGTACTCTGACACTAAATCGATGCTGAAATCCCAACTTTGATGGTGCTCTTCCGATCCAATTTCACCTAACATACTCACGAAAACATTTTCGAAACACTGAGCTACAAAAGCTCAGTGGGTACACCGCCACTCAACCAACATCATGCATATCACAAATAAAGTAAAACAAGACATATAATAATATACATGATATGATGGCTCTATCATACTCGCCTAACACATGACATAAATGAATATATACTATCGTACACATCATATACATGTCAACCAAAATAAGCACAAGGCAATGATGCCCGCGTCTACACTGCATCGGGATCCTACACTTGGGATTAAGGCCGACCCCAAATCTCATGCTCGAAATATTACATTGAACATCATCGAATGAGGTCGTCTTCCATTCGAAAATAGTCTTATATTCACCGGGATTGAAGTCGTCTTCAAATCCTATGCTCAGAATGTTACATCAAACATCATCGAATGTGGCCGATCACCATTCAAAAACAGTATTCAATACATCACTCAAAATATTACATTGGATGATCTTTTTCGTGTTGCAACACTAATTTGGATATTCGAATTTTCATCACACAAAAACTCATCCACACAAATGATCCACTTAGGATCTTCACACCAAAATATATCAAGTTTCATTAATATTCTATTTTATCGAATTCATTATTACAAATTCCAAGTTTTAATAATCCTTTTATAACTTAAATAACCCATGAGACCCCTAACTTAAATTATAGAAACTCCAATCTCATTTTTTTATACATGGACAAAATTACCCAGAGGTTTTGATACACCTATATAGAGTATCGAAACGCCCCCTGTATCGATACCCTTACAAAGAGGGCATCGAAACTCCCCAGGTATCGATACACTCCCATGGCGTGTCGATACGCTTTGACCATCCTTCCAAGATGACCAAGAGAAGACCTACCCATTTCGATACACTCTCATGGCGTGTCGATACGCTCTCATGGCATATCGGTACGCTTTGACCATCCTTCCAAGATAACTAAGAGAAGACTTACCTGTTTCGATACACCATATATGAGATATCGGAACGTTTTGACACTGTAATTTTTGGTATCGAAACTCCCACCTAGGGGTATCGATACGATTTGCTATTGGAAAATATGATATCGAAACACGGGCAAGGCGTTTCGAAACACATGCCTTCTAAGCCTTAGTTTTCTCTTTACAGTATCGAAACGCGACCACCCGGTATCGATACACCTGCACGAAAGCGCAGGTTTGCACCTAAAAATTACCAAGAATCCTACCCAAACCTAATCTATTCGATCCTAAATTATTTGTACACATAACTGGAAAAGTTTAAAGGGCGTTCCAATCAGTTTTAGCCTCGTAACTTCCTCCTATGAAAGTCACCATTAAAGATCCCTAACTACCAACCAAGCATTCGTACCTACATACCATATGTAATGCAACCTATCATGAGATGAATGATGCAAAGTAGAGTTGGTAGGGTACCCAATCTTAAGCAAAGCAAACACAGTAACTACGAACTCTCTTTTTCTTCAAGCTTTTTCTTTGTCTAGTCTCCTTGAAGACTTACCTTCTTCTTTCTCTACAAGAAAGAAATTAAATCATATATTAAACAAAACTTAGGATGTCTTTAGCTCCTAAAAACACCAAAAAAATAGAGAAAGAACTTTCGAAATACCAAACTCCCGTTCTTGACCTCTTCAAGCCCTTCAACACCTTTTCCACTAAAACAAATTATTTTTACTTTAAAAAATAAATCACACACAGCTCAACAACTTCTTCTCTAACTCCAGGACGAGATTCAGAAGCGAACCCAACAAAAATTGTAACTTAGGTTTTCTATGTAGAGTAAGATGGAGAGTAAGAGGATGACTTCACCCTCTTTCTTTTTCTGCAAAAAACACACATAACTCCCCCCTCTTGCACAAAGACCCTCCTCAAAAACCTCTCAAGCCCATTAACATTCAAACCCAAAAAGCTAACAATCCAACAACCTAATTCAAGGCCCAAACGTCGGAGACCAACGTTTCAGTTTAACCCAACATTTAGATTTCGAAATTCGGATCGTTACAAATCAGATACTCGAAAATCTTGATACTCGATTTTGAACGTCCCTACTTGAGGTATAACGTTTTTAGTAGTTTATAACTAAACTAAATTGGGTTTAAAATGGACTCTCACCATATAAACGACTTGTAGCGCAAACAAAGCTTGTATACTTGGTAACACCCAAATATAACTTTTAATAATTGAATAAGTCAAACATATTAAATATAATTTTACCTATAATTAAGTAGATAGTTTTCATGTATGAAAACGTACCATAGATATTTAGAGAAATGCATGTCTTAAAACCGAACCCCTCTTCGAGCTGCAGGGAACAAACACCAACAGCAACAACATATCCAATCCAACAGATATTTTGCATAGAATTCAAATGCATTTCACTTTCAATTCTCAAGCAAATCACCAAGAAAAATAAAATAAAATAAATCCAAAAACTTATTTTGATGGCAAAACAAATCAAAATCCACCAAAAAAGATTCATCCTTTACCTCTTCCTCTCATAAACTAAAACCCTTTGCTGCAAATAAGCTTATACTACGTAGAAGAAATACATAAAGAAGGGGGTTATGTGTTGCCAGCTCGGGTTGTTGAAGGGAAGATAGGAGAGAGGCTGTGCAATTGTGTCTGCATGGGGTAAATTATTGTGGCAATCCACGCAGGTTTAGGTGGGGAAAGGTTGTCAAGAAGCTTGTGGGTGAGGAAGATGATGACATGGGTGTTTTGGGGGTGAGGGCCACAAGTTGGATATTCAAATCAGATTTGAAGGGGATGAGCAGTGGTAATTAAGTTCATGGGTGATTCAACCACGAGAATGGTTTGGGTCGGAAGGGGTTGTTACGGCGTTGTCACCCCTTGGTTTTTAAAAATTTATAAATTAATTTTATATATAAAAACATAATATTTTAATTATATATAAAATTATTAAAAATAAAAATATTAATAAATTATATTATTTAAATTAATATTTAAAAAATAATTTTATTATATCAATATTATAATAAGTATTTTAATAATAATAATAAGACAACAAATATAAGAAAATAACTCTAAAATTGATTTAAATTAAAATACAATTTTACCAATACAAATTATGGTTACTTTATTTTTTTTTCAAATAAATAAGAGAAATTATTACATGAACCCTTTTCATCACTTAAGATAATGGTCCCAACTAATTAAATTAATATACATTATATATTTTTTCTATATCAGATCCACAATAAACATTGTCCAAATCATCCACTTTAATATATTTGAATTAAAGGAAAAAATATTATCAAAGATTGTTTGTGTTGTCTTTCTCCTTATTCTTCAAAATTTCTCTTAATTAATTTTCTAAACCCTAAACCTAAACCCTGAATCATAAACCCTAATACTTATTAAAAAGAAGAATAAAGAGAAAGACAACACAAAAAATCTTTGATAATATTTTTTTCTTTTTTAAATCAAAGACATTAAAATGAATGATTTAGACAGTGTTTATATGAATATGATATGAAAAAAAAATATAATGTGTATTAATTTAATTGGTCGAGACCACATCTTAGGTGGTGAAAAGAGTTTATATAATAATTTTTAAATAAATAGAGATATTTTAATTCATTAAATGGATCTAACTTTCTAAAAGTTAAGCTGCCATATATAAAAATTAAAATAAATATAAAAGTCCAACTTTCTAAAAGTTATGCTACCATAAATAAAAATTAAAATAAATATAAAAGGTCTATTTTTAAAAAAAAAATTGCCATAAATAAAAATTAAAATAAATATAAAGCTACAACTTCCCAACATTCAAAACAAATAAAAATAAAAATAATTTTTTACTTCTTTCATCTCATCGGTCTTCTTCTTCAACCTCCAAACTCCCTCATTATTTCTTCTTTTTCATGTTTTTAAAATATATTTTCTAGGCAAAACTTTCACCGGTAAAAGGCGTCGAAAGCGTTCGCCTCTCTCTTCCGACAACTCCTGTTAGAGGCAGACACTTCTTGTAAATCGCTTCGCCTAGATAGGAGGATGCTTTTTTTTTCCGACGCCTGGTCATGCCTCGCGCCTGAGGCGCGCCTTATAAAACTAAGGGTCACCTTTTGGGTGCACCCTCCCATTGTTTTTATTTATTTGGATGTTACCGTAAATATGGCACTTAAATGTACCCAAAGTCCTATCTTAAACCCATGAAAAGATGTAATCTTTATAACTTTTTATTCATTATCCGAATACAGAAAAATAGATTTTTATTGTTTTTTGTTTCTCTTCATCATCTACATGCAACAAATTACTAATTTTAAATCAAGTACAAGCTGGTCACATTTTTGAAGTCAAGGCTCTACTTTAAGCAAAGTTGAACTCACTTAGAAGAAAATTGATTAACTGCTCAAATGGGTTTGCAGGGTAGGCTTAATGTACAATTCCTATACTTCAACCAGTGCACAAATGACTCAAACAAGAACAATAAAAGCAACATAACAATCTAGCAAGAATAGAGGTATGCTAATCAAACAAATAGAATGAATTAAATGTTAAGGCAATTATATTTCAAAAATAGCAACATCCCCAAGATAGCAACAGATGTATAGGTAAGAAAAATGGAAGCGATTCAGTAATAGTGTTACCTTAACCTTGCAATAGAGCTCTTGCGGAACTCCAAGTCCTCTAACAAAACCTTGTCAGTTCGAAGTTTCAACAGCCCTTCTGATTCTGATCCCTGGTACAATAATAGTAAATGGTTTTATATAAATTTCGATAAACAGATAGCAATAAATATTAGGAATTCAAGACTTGTTCTAGTAAACAAGGTACTAATGACACAACAGTCATAACTCGTAATTTATTCTAGGAAGCTCATACTTAGTTCATTAGAACTACAAAAGAACACAGAACAGAATTTATCAAAATTTACTAGATAGATCATCCAATTATCAAAATGTACAAATATTCATAGTGCTCAAGTACCCAGAACAGAATTTATAGTTCTCTAAGTAATGGAAATATTTTTTTTTCTTCCATAAATGGCATCAGAAATTTATTTTACCTCTTTTAGCATCTGGAAAGTCACCCTTCCTTAGGGCATATGTTTGAAACCTATTAAATAGAACATGGTTGGTTAATTAAATAAATAAAAGAGGAAGCAGGCTACATTTGCAAGATAAGCCCTACAAGATACTTTTCTTCCTGGTACAAAGTCAATAGTAGAACCTCCGGTGACTTCAACAGCAATAACACCAGCAAGATTAAATCGAAAATGATGCAGTAAAGAATAATTCACATCAAACACACAATCAACTTCAATTTAATCCAAGTGCAGCCATTTGTGTGGTGCAACATATGATGACTCATGTAAAGAAACAGTGCGTTACTACTGTAAATATAGCAAAAGTCTCAAACTCTATGCGACTGAGAGCTCTCAAGGAATTATTCGTGCAGTTCATATTTCATTATCCCAAACTAGTTTTACACTAAATCACAAATTTAACTTGATTTATAAACTTCTTTTTCATTTTAAAAAACACTACATAGACTAAGCTACTTCTTTCTTGTCCAGTACCAGCTATACCCTCAGAATTTAACTCACAAAGATCTTAAACAACTCTAGACCTTCCTAAATATTTGTTTCATATCATACTGTATTTAGTTGACTTACTACATTACAGAGAAATCTAGTTAATTAAATAAAAAAAATATGCCTTCCTTTGTAGAACTTAAACTGCAGAACTTTACCTCAAGCTCAAGCAAGGGTTTTAGAGAAAATTTTTGGAACTAATCAGTGTGGTAATGTTTCTTTATTTCCCCCAATGTGCTCATAGCAGAACAGAAGCACAGGAAGCATGTAATGATATCCTTTAAAAGGCAAAATATTTAGCCAAACAAATTAGTTCTGAATGGTGCAATTATATCTGGAATAAAATGCATGCTCTCTCTACTTTATAATATGCATGCTGCTAAAATTGACATGTTTCTATCATCAACTTCCAAGCGAGAGGACACAATTGACAACCAGGCTGAAGTTCATCTTAAAAGAGACAGATCTTCCAAACAAAGTACCACCCAAATGACTCAAACCTAATGGAGCCACAAGTTCAACCTTATGTAGCTAGATCAAAATAAGATCATTCCAATTACTTTTTAGTTTATTTCTTTCCATATTTTCATTAGGATATAATCCCTAAATATAATGTTCAAGAGATCTGTATTCTTCCAATCTTGGAATGTCACAAGAAAATTACTGATTAAAAAACGGATGTCGAAAGCTATGAGTCAAGTCAACTATTGCATTGAATATTAATTAGTAACTAAAAAACTAATCCATAAACATTTACACAAACAAAATGGTTATATATACCTAGATTAAAGAACTAAGAAATTAGAAAAGAAAATTTAGAACTAGAACCAAACCACAAAACTCAAGAGCAACCTTCAAGCCATGGCGCCATGAGTGCAGTCTTCTTCATTTCTTATGAATCCATTTGGATCAGCAGTCAATTGAAAAAGTCAATTGAAAAAGTGAACTTCAACAATACAAAGCTAAATTAAAAAAAAAAAGTAATAATATTACTTGGCCTATGTATTCAGGTTGATCTGATATTTATTCACTAAATTTTATTTTCCATCGTGTTATATTTCTTAAATCGTTTATATAAACAAACAACATAGAAGAATAAGAAGCAGCAATTACCTTCAATGTAGCATTATAAGTTTAGTTCCGAACATTCCGTCGTGAATGGCACATTAAGAAGAGTAGTAGCTGCATCAATAATCAAAATCAATTTCTCAAATGCTGAATTCACCATTACAACAGAGAAATACCGAAGTCTTTTTCCATTGGTAACCATAGTAATTTAGCTAAGAAAGTTTCCAACACTCCGCACAAAGAAGGCAACTAAATTAGTTTAATCACAAGCCAAAAATACATATAAATATTTGAGGAAGTGCATTATAAACGACTTTAACCTGCGAGAATGATCCACCAACAGCACTTCAAGAAGATCTACACATAATATGCAATCTTCAGTTGATGGTTTTGCGACCTACAAAGTTTAGATTAGATGGTACAGCTTAAAAGCAACTCAATTAAAAGAAACATAAAAACATCAAGGACCAAAATTTTCTCCTTTGCCACAGTCTCCTCTGAGAAAAGAAAGAACAAGGGTTCAACAAAGATACAGAACCTTCAAACTAGCAAGTTATCAAGAATGAAAAGAGGTGATGGGCATTTCAATCCGTCAATCGTTTACAAGAATATTATCAATAGATATTTGTATGTTGTGAACCCTAACATTATCAATGAGAATGGTGAACAACTTGAAAGCCAACCTGCCGCCATTCAGAGGATGCCAATGTAAGAGAATTAGAGTATTCATTAAAAAAGGAATTATTTCCTTCAGTGTCTTTGGAGTATTTGCCACAATAGTCTTCCATACACGTAATGTAGCCTGAAAAAGGAGAACGGAATTTTTTAAGTTTATTTACAATCTACTTACTGTAAGCAAAACGATTGCAACATTAGTTCATTTAAATAATTTGACGAAACTTACTCAAACATGGAGAAAATTACCTGGCATACAGTAATGCTGACATCAGTTCGAACCATGTTTAATGCAGCGTGAACTTCATTCCACTTATCCCTTCCTAGAACCTCAATAATGGTGAGTCCATGCGCTTCAGTACTAGCACCTTCATCATCATTGCCACCCTCAAGTAAAGCTTTCCCAGAAGTTCCAGCAACCTGGATAGAAACCAGATCATGGAAACCAAATCAATGAGGCAACAGGAAAGAGTCACTTGGATTGGATCTCCAAAGGACTAAGGAAACCAAAATTTCTGATTTGCCATGAAATTGCATGTAATGCAAACCTTAAAACAGGAGATCTCCTAATAGCTCCACAGAGCTTTGTCTAATTCGCCAATTATCATTAAAGATCCATCTTCTACAGCTGGAAGAAGTGGTTATGACCTGATGTGAAAGAAGAAAACAGAAAAGATCATCATTACATCACTACTGGAAGGCAAGGCATTGAAGCTAGACATAAAATATATCCATTATCCGTCGAACTTCTATCATTCAAAGACAGGATCCTGCTGATTTTGTAAAATATAGAATAATTTTAAAAGCAGTAGCAGAAAGAATCCTTTCGTTGTTGCATAATATAATGCTCCACTAGGATATGGCCAGCACCGAGAGCTGCATCACGCACAGATTCATTCTCATCCGCAAGACCTACAATAAGATAACCACAACCACCATTAGATTTTACTAATATCCATGCCAAGAATCATTACCAAAGTTCTGAAGCATATGAAAAGATCACAAATAGAATATTTACCATCTAAGATAGCAGGCAAGACCCGCTGCAAGTAGTTCTGGAATTGAACACCTACTGACCATGGAAAATACTAAGAAATGTTTCAAAGTAAATTGTTAATAATCCTTCAGGTGAAAATAAGATATTATAAGGTATGATGACATTACCTAGAAAAGTGTCAAACATCCATCACGTACAGATGCCTTTTGATGCAAACAGTTCCGAATAATATCAGGAAGTACCTTTTCGAAATGCTCAGTACTTAGTATTTCTAATGATATCCTCAAGTAGTTCTTCTTCATGCCACGTTTCTCATTAACTAGTATTTGAGAGTTATATTCAACTTATACTTAGTAATTAGTCTATAAAAGAGGTTCGGTTCTTAAATGTATCTTTTTCTTATTCTAAAAAAGTTTCAGAGAGTACTTTTTCTCTCAAACTACTCTATAATTTACACTAACGTTGTCTGCGAAATTCAACACAAGTTTAGGACATAAGAGAACACTAGAAATTAATAACTTCAGGTTCAGAATCTTACTTGGAGGAGAATATCAAGGGAATATTTGTACAGTCATTAGGATCTGTAAGTCCCATAAGAAGTGTAGGGACTACGGACAAGTGAAGCTATCTCAGGATTCTTTATTACACTCCCAACCTAAAAGAACATGTATATTTAGACCAGAAATTGCAATACACGGAGAATACAAGGCTCAGGAAAGAGGACAGAATACAACCTGCTGAAGTGCCGTCTGCCCTGCCGATTGAACCTTAGGGTGCGTATCTGTTAACAATTGCAGATAACAAACAAAAATAAAATACCCAAAAATAAATGCTATGAAACCAAGGGTATAATATCAGTCAATCGGAAATAACAAAAAATCTGTAAGAATCTGAAACAACCTTTGTCTATTTAGGAACAACTTTTGGGGGGCAGTGAGAGAGTTGTTGAGGAGCACAGTAAGCCATGGCACCAAGTAGTTGTACACTACTTTGTTTTGTTCTCCGGGCCTTATCTTCAAGATCCTAGAAATGCAGAATAAAGTATGTAGAACAACATTTACTACACCACAAGGACACTAAAAGTTAAAACAGGAATACTTGTTTGTGCCTTTGTGGTTCATCATAAGTTCGTAACAGTTTAGGCCCGGTAAATGCAACTGATCTACTCAATCCATAAGAACAGTACATACGCATCCCAACTAGTGTTCCAAATCATTCACGATTATAAAGCAATATTGACACTTAAAAATATAATTAAAATGTTTTGCGTTTATGATCATAAAATAAATTGCACCAGTTTAAGAAGACTGGAAAAGCTTTAAAAGATCTGAATATTAGCTTTAAAAGGAAAACAAACACAAGCATCACCTTTAAAAGAGATGGAAGGACAAGCTTCACACCTTGTGCACTCAGTTGAGACATCATAGCACGAGCTGTGCATATTCAGCAGCCTCACGAACTGCATTTTAAAAAAAGCAACGGTAACATCTGAATAACTTACCTGATCAAAATCACATGTAGTCAAAATTATAAAATGTTTTAGAAGGGTGTATCTATAAAATGAAAATTAAAACGAAAAGGAAAAAATCAAAGAAGGCTGTAATGATTTTGACATTTGGCTCAAACAAGCCACCCAGATATTCGCAAAAGCACTCAAATGCCAGCAGTGCTCCTTCACGAGATTTCGCCGAATTTCTGCAGTAGGAAAAAATAAGATAAGGAACTGCCACTAAAAGTATAACCATGTTCATAGCAAGTATCCGCAGCTATGCTAATTTATATGGATGAAATAAGAGCCAAAATGGGGGCTCAGGGGAGAGATTGTTAGATTAAAGCAATCAAAACAGACAGAACAGAACAGCAATAAAAGCTCAGAAGTAAACCGAATAATAGCCTCCATTACATAAAAAAAATCACTTATTAGCAAAAGCGTCTTGTAACACAGTCATGACACAATATTTCCACAAAGATGATAAACCAATCCCCTTGAGAACTCCTGCAAGCCCAAAAAAGCTGCTCCACGATGCTCACCATATTTCTCACTCTTCATCAGCTGATTCAACAGTCTAGAAACAAGTGATGCTGCATCATCCTATACAATCAATATTAACATTAAGTTGATCCCTCATCCTGAGAAGTATCATATTTCTTCAAGTAGAAATTACCATGCATAATTGGAAAAAAAACTTATTATTTCTGAACCTTAAACCAATTTTTTAGCACTAGATAACACACACTTGCATTGACTTCATCAAAGGAGATAGACATGGTCTCTCACAAATACTTGCGTTTATTGTTCAGTACCAGCTATCCCCTCAAAATCTAACTCAAAAAAACCTTAAACAATTCTAGACCTTAAATATTAGTTTCATAAGCTACTTCTTTATTGTTCAGTACCAGCTATCCCCTCAAAATCTAACTCACAAAGATCTTATAAACAATTCTAGACCTTCCTAAATATTAGTTTCATACCATACTGTATTTAGTTGACATACTACATTACATTTCTAGACCTTCCTAATTAGTTTCATATCTGGAATAAAATACAAGCTCTCTTTCAACTTCATAATTACCAGGTATAGGTCTGCATATGTGATCTTAGGGTGTTTAGCCTTCACTTTCTCTGAAATGTATCAAAGAGAATAATCTTAAATCAGAATAAGCAAATAAAATCACAACATATTTCAGCTTTGAGATGTATAATCTAACATAAATAACCAGGCTATACATATGAAGATATCTTACAAGCATAAGCATGGAATATGAAACAGTAGCATATATATTCAAAGTTTCAATCATTTTTACAAATTCAGCTCAGATCGTACCTGGTAAAATTGAAATGTTTCTACCACCAACGTCCAAGGGAGGACACAATTGACAACCAGACTGAAGTTCATCTTAAAACAGACAGATGTTCTAAACGAAGTACCACCAAAATGACTCAAACCTAAGGGAGCCACAAGTTCAACCTTATGTTGCTAGATCAAAATAAGATCATTCCAACCACTATTGCATTGGATATTAATTAGTGATTAAAAAACTAATCCGTAAGCATTTACCCAAACATAATGGTTTTATATACCTAAATTAAAGAACTAAGAAATTAAAAAAGAAAATTTAGAACTAGAATCAAACCACAAAACTCAAGAGCAATCTTCTAACCGCTATTGGCGCCATGAGTGTACTCTTCTTCATTTCTTATGGAACCATTTGGACCGCCAGTCTTAGTGCTCACATCGTATGTCCCAGTGCAACCTAAAAATAAATTGAAAAAGAGAATTTCACCAATACAAAGCTAAATTTTAAAAAAAAAATAGTAATAATATTATTACTTCGCCTCTGTTTTCAGGTTGATCTGATTCACTAAATTTCACTTTTCATCTTGTTATATTTCTTAAATCCTTTATATATAAACAAACAACAAACAGCAGAGAAGAAAAAAAAAGGATAGTGAAAATACACTAAACGAAGCATATTTCTTTATAATTCATCAGCAAAAAAGGCAAAAAATTAAAAGGATAAAACTAATAATAACATTCCTTTGCACTTCTATTTTCATTCCTTCTTTATTATGTATGGATGGCTACATATAAACTTGTCTAAGAAGGAAACATGATACCTTGCAAAACACAGATTTAATCTTACACGAAGTAGGAGTTATCAAACATCAGTGGTTCATTGGTCCAAGGGCCATCAAAACCTGATCTCTCTGGATGAGCCCTTCCCTGGAACACAAAAGCCATCCCAAAAGGTTTGATATTGATCATATAACAAACAAATCTAGGCTAAGAGAAAATCAGAATAACATTTGTTTTATGAAGCTCATATTCTATGAAGCTTATATTTACTTCGATAGAACTGCAAGAAAACACAGAATCAAAGAAGCCAAGATTCAAAATACTTAAGAGTACAATTACTTTCATCACATTGGAAGAAACCAATAACAAACAATGCAAAAAGAAGCAAAAGATCTGACAAGATTTACTAGATAGATCATCCAATTATCAAAATGTACAAATATTCATAGTGCTCAAGTACCCCAAAAATCAGAGTTTACAGTTCTCTCAATAATGGAAATAAAAAAATTATTTTTTTGTTCCATAAATGGCTTTATAATTTTATTTTACCTCTGTTAGCATCTGGAAGTCTCCCTTCCTTGGGGCATGTGTTTATAGAACATGGTTAATCAAATAAATTAAAGAGGAAACAAGCTACATTAGCAAGACGAGCCCTACAAGATACTTTACATAGAGTAAGCTACTTCTTTATTGTTCGGTACCAGCTATCCCCTCAAAATCTAACTCACAAAGATCGTAAACAATTCTAGACCTTCATAAATATTAGTTTCATATCATACTGTATTTAGTTGACATACTACTACATTACATTTCTAGACCTTCCTAAATATTCTTTTATATCTGGAATAAAATGCATGCTCTATTTCAACTTCATAATTACCTGCTATAGGTCTGCATATGTGATCTTAGGGTTTTAGCCTTCACCTTCCACTGAAATGTGTCAAAGAGAATAATCTTAAGATAAGCAAATAAAATCCAAACATATTTCAGTTTTCAGATTTATAATCTAACATAAACAACCAGACTATACATATGAAGATATGTTACGAGCATAAGCATGGAATATAAAAAAGAAGCATATATATTCGAAGTTTCAAACATTTTTAAAAATTCGGCTAGGATGGCAGCGGGTAAAATCGACACATTTCTACCACCAATTTCCAAGGGAGGACACAATTGACAACCAGACTGAATTCACCTTGAAAGAGACAAATCTTCCAAACGAAGCACCACCCAAATGGCACAAACCTAATGGAGCCACAAGTTCAACCAAATGTAGCTAGATCAAAATAAGATCATTCCAACCACTCTTTGGCGTATTTCTTTCCATTTTCACATTAGGATCGTACAAATTACATTACCTGAGATGAACTCTTGCAAAGAAATTTCAGTAGACCTGCCATATTCCTTTCTGATACCATGCTGGCATGTGAGGTTTTGAAGTAAATGATTATGTTAAAACCTATATGAAAACCACTCCTCAGCATAATTGGCAATTTCGCAGACCTGCATCCATCATTTCTATCCCTTATAAAATCATAATACAAAGACTCCCAAGTGAGTGCAAAGTAAACAATCATTTCAGCATTCCAAAGTTCTAAAATCAATATGCCAAAAGCAATAGACTTAAAGCCACAGCAGTGTTATTTGCACATCTCATTCCTCTAAAACTAGAATCATTATCTTAAAAACAAAGTACCACCCAAATGACTCAAACCTAATGAAACCACAAGTTCAACCTTATGTAGCTAGATCAAAATAAAATCATTCCAACCACTTTTTAGGGTATTTCTTTCCATTTTCGCATTAGGATCGTACAAATTACATTACCCTGAGCTATACTCTTGCAAAGAAATTTCAGCAGATCTGTCTTATTCATTTCTGATAATCAAGCCATGCTGGTATGTGAGGTTTTGAAGTAAATGGTTATGTCTATACTTCCATCATTTCTAACCCTTATTAAAGGATGATACAAACCCTCTCCAGTGAATGCAAAGTTAACAATCATTTCAACATTCCAAGGTTCAAAAATCTATATACCAAAAGGAATAGATTTAAAGCCACAGCAGTGTTATTTGTACACCTCATTCCTCTAAAATTAGAATCATTATCGTATCTGGAATAGTGGAATCTAAAAGCTCAAAAATCAATTTTGAATATCTGGTAATAGACAAATGGAAAATGTATTTAAACTACGATAGTGAGAGTATAATATAATCCCTAAATATAATGTTGAAGAGATGTATTCTTCCATTCCTGGAATGCTCACAAGAAAATTACCGATTAAAAAACTAATGTCAGAAATCAGTTAACTAGTAGAAGCTATGAGTCAAGTCAACTATTGCCCTGGATATTAATTAGTGATTAAAAAACTAATCCATAAGCATTTACCCAAACATAACGGTTATATATACCTAGATTAAAGAACTAAGAAATTAATAATGAAAATTTAGAAATAGAATCAAACCACAAAACTCAAGAGCAATCTTCAAACCGCTATTGGCGCCATGGGTATACACTTCTTCATTTCTTATGGATCCATTTCAACCACCAGTCTTAGTGCTCACATCGTACATTCCAGCATCGTGCCACATAAAAAATCAATGGAAAAAGTGAATTTCATCAATAAAAATTTAAATTAAAAAATAGTAATAAAATTACTTCGCCTATGTTTTCAGATTGATTTGATATTTACTAATTAGGAGCACTAAATTTCATTTCTCATCATGTTATATTTCTTAAATCCTATATATGAACAAACAACAGAGAAGAATAAGAGGATAAAGAAGCATGATATTTCTTAAAAATTCATCAACAAAAAAGGCTAAAATTAAAAGGATAAAACTAATAATAACATTCCTTCGTGCTTCTATTTTCATTCCTACATTATTAGCGATGGATGGCTTTATATAAATTTGTCTAAGAAGGAAAACACAGATTTAATCTAACACGAAGTAGGAGTTATCAAACTTCAGAGGTTCATTGGTCCAAGGGCAGGCAAAACCTGATCTCTCTGGATGACCCTTCCCTTTAACACAAAAGCCATCCCAAAAGATTTGATATTGATCATAACAAACAAATCTAGGCTAAGAGAAAATCATAATAATGTTTGTCAGACAAATTTACCAGAGTGTGACCCAAGATATAGCCACGATATCCTTGCCAGATAGACCCACTCGATAGAAGATGTCCTATTAAATAAAACAACCTTGGGTCATATGTTTGAATCCTATTAAATAAAACATGGTTAATCAAATAAATTAAAGACGAAACAAGCTACATTTGCAAGATAAGCCCTGCAAGGTACCTTTCTTCCTGGTAAAAGTCAATAGTAGGACCTCCAGTGACTTCAACAGCAACAACACAAGAAAGATTAAATTGAAAATGATACGGTAATGAGTAATTCACATTCAACACACAATCAACAACTTCAATTTAAACCAAGTGCAGCCATTTGTGTGGTGCAACATATGATGACACATGTGAAGAAACAGAGCGTTACTACTGTAAGTAGAGCAAAAATGCTCAAACTCTATGCAATTGAGACCTCTCAAGAATTTATAACCTCTTCTTAGTCAATTTAACGAAACACTACATAGATTAAGCTACTTCTTTCTTGTTCAATACCAGCTATACCCTCAAAATCTACTCACAAAGATCTTAAACAATTCTAGACCTTCCTAAATATTTGTTTCATATCATCATACTATACTTAGTTGACTACTATATTACAGAGAAATGTAGTTAGTTAAATAAAAAAATATGCCTTCCTCTGAAGAACCTAAACTGCAGAACTTTGCCTCAAGCTAAAGCAAGGGTTTTAAATAAAATTTTTGGAACTAATCAGTGTGTTAATGTTTCTTTACTTCCCCCAATGTCCCCCAAAGGACAAAGGAAACCGAAATTTCTGATTTGCCATGAAATTGCATGTAATGCAAACCTTAAACAGGAGATCTCCTAATAGCTCCACAGAGCTTTGTCTAATTCGCCAATTATCATTAAAGATGCCATCTTCTACAGCTGGAAGAAGAAGTGGTCATGACCTGATGTGAGAAAAGAAAACAGAAGCAGAAGTACATCTGACGATTGTGGAGCAGAAGCAATTATCATCTTTGTAGCATCATCAGTTTTCTTCCGAAATTTCCATCTTGAATGGCACATTAAGAAGAGTAGTAGCTACATCAATAATCGAAATCAATTTCTCAAATGCTGAATTCACCTTTACAATAGAGAAATACCGAAATCGTCTTTTTCCATTGGTAACCAATCTGCCTGTAATAGTAATTTAGCTGAGAAAGTTTCCAACACTCAGCACAAAGAAGGCAACTAAATTAGTTTAATCACAATCCAAAAATACATATAAATATTTGAGGAAGTACATTATAAATGACTTTAACCTGCAAGAATGGTCCACCAATAGCACTTCAAGAAGATCTATACATAATATGTAATCTTCAGTTGATGGTTTTGCGACCTATAAAATTTAGATCAGATGGTGCAGCTTAAAAGCAACTCAATTAAAAGAAACCTAAAAACAAAGATTTACCAATAGATATCATCGAATTTGGAACAAGAGAGGGCTCGTTCGGAGATATCAAGGTCCAAATTTTCTCCTTTGCCACAGTCTCCTCTAAGAAAAGACAGAACAAAGGATTCAACAAAGATACAAAACCCTCAAACTAGCAAGTTATCAAGAACTGAAAGAGGTGGTAGGCATTTCAATCTGTCAATCATTTACAAGAATTGAAAGAGGTGGTAGGCATTTCAATCTGTCAATCATTTACAAGAATATTATCAATAGATATTCGTATGTTGTGAACCCTAACATTATCAATGAGAATGGAGAACATCATAAAAGCAAACCTGCCGCCTTTCAGAGGATGCCAATGTAGGAGACGTAATTAGAGTATTCATTAAAACAGGCATTATTTCCTTCAGTGTCTTTTGAGTATTTGCCACAGTAGTCCTCCATACATGTAATGCAGCCCGAAAAACGAGAACAATTTTTTTTTAAGTTTATCTACAATCTACAGTAAGAAAATGGTTGCAACATTAGTTCATTTAAATAATTTGACATAACCTACTAAAACATGGAGAAAATTACCTGGTGTATAGTAATGCTGACATCAATTCGAACCATGTGTAATGCAGCGAGAACTTCATTCCGCTTATACCTTCCTAGAACCTAAATAATGGTGCGTCCATGCGCTTCAGTACTAGCACCTTCATCATCACTGCCACCCTCTCAAGTAAAGCTTTCCCAGAAGTTCCAGCAACCTGGATAGAAACCAGAACATGGAAACCAAATCACTGAGGCAACAGGAAAGAGTCACTTGGATTGGATCTCCAAAGGACAAAGGAAACCAAAATTTCTGATTTGCCATGAAATTGCATGTAATGCAAACCTTAAACAGGAGATCTCCTAAGAGCTCCACAGATCTTTGTCTAATTCGCCAATTATCATTAAAGATCCATCTTCTACAGCTGGAAGAAGTGGTAATGACCTGATGTGAAAGAAGAAAACAGAAAAGATCAAGATCTCCTAATAGCTCTACAGAGCTTTGTCTAATTAGCCAATTATCATTAAAGATCCATCTTCTACAGCTGGAAGAAGTGGTAATGACCTAATGTGAAAGAAGAAAACAGAAAAGATCATCATTACATCACTACTGGAAGGCAAGGCATTGAAGCTAGACATAAAATATATCCATTATCCATCGAACTTCTATCATTCAAAGACAGGAAAAATCCTGCTGGTTTTCTAAACAATAAAAAATTAATTTTAAAAGCAGTAGCATAAAGAATCCTTACGTTGTTCTGGAATTGTTAAGAATTTAGCAGTCAAGACCAGCTGCAAGTAGTTCTGGAATTGAACCCCTAATGACCTTGGGAAATACTAAGAAATGTTTCAAAGCAAATTGTTAAGAATCCTTCAGGTGAAAATAAGATATTATAAGGTATGATGACATTACCTTGAAAAGTGTCAAATATCCATCACGTACAGATGCCTCTTGATGCGAACAGTTCCGAATAATATCAGGAAGTACCTTTTCGAAGTGCTGAGTACCAAGTGCAGCTAAGACCTGAAAAGATATGAAAAAAAAAACTCTTGCTTGCTCAACTTATGAATTCCATTTTTTCCTTTTTCTGATCAGTGAAAACCGAAAACTATACACGAAGAGCAAGCTAGGCACAAACCCAACATATGCAAAAAGACAAGCACATAGAAGATAACGACAACTTCTTCTACGACAATGAAAGGCTAGAGACCTTGTATAAAAATTAACCAATAACTTATCTAAAAGGTTTAGAGATTCAAACAAGAGAGTTTAAAAAAAACTCAAGATCTAATCTAACACCACAATTCTTCTGCACCAAAAATCTCTAAATCCCTTAAGCAAGAACAAGGCAAGCCTACAAGTACAAATAATACACCAATGAAGAATAACTTAAACATGACATGCAGGAAAGGAAGAGGGGGAGGGGGAGAAACAAGAAAAACACCTATGAGAACAAATCAAATATTCTTGTAACATTAAAGGACAAGATAGGATTTAACTCATTGCAATTTAAGCACAGATATGTAGAAATTAAATAACTGATCAATTCTAACCTCTCTCAAGCTTGAGCAGGCACCAGAGCCCTCAACATTACTATTGTCTGTTGTCTGATTTAAGTGTATCAAACGACCACGGTACAAGATCTGGGAAGTTTTCTTCTCCTGTTCCTCTTATAAGAGATCCATTGGCCCTGGCTGCAACTGATCGAACTTCTGGAATGGGATCAACAAGTACCTGTTCATATTTTGAACATAAAAGAATTCATGGTTTGCACAGAAAGAATAAGGTACCAAATTCTAACACCTCAGTTGAAAAATGCACTTTTTTCACTTCAGGAAGGAGCAAACAAATATAATGAACCATATCCTTAGGCTCTGGGACTAAGGAACACATATTTTCAACTATTTGGGCAGCTTTCATTTCGGTATCTGCACTTCTCTCCCATAACCCTCTATGTACAATAGGTACCAACAATGCCAGTGAAGGAATGTCAGTTGAATTAACTAACGTTGTCTGCAAAATTCAACACAAGTTTAGGACATAAGAGAACACTCAAAATTGATAACTTCAGGTTCAGAATCTTACTTGGAGGAGAATATCAAGGGAATATTTTGTACAGTCCTTAGGATCTGAAAGGCCCATAAGAAGTGTAGGGACTACGGACAAGTGAAGCTATCTCAGGATTCTTTATTACACTCCCAACCTAAAAGAAAATGTATATTTAGACAAGCAATTGTCATACACGGAGAATACAAGGCTTAGGAAAGAGGACAAAATACAACCTGCTGAAGTGCCGTCTGCCCTGCCGATTGAACCTTAGGGTGCGTATCTGTTAACACCTGCAGATAACAAACAAAAATAAAATACAAAAAAAAAAAAAAAAAATTGGTATGAAACCAAGGTATAAATATCAGTCAATCGGAAATTACAAAAAATCTGTAAGAATCTGAAACAACCTCTGTCTATTTAGGAACAACTTTTGGGGGGCAGTGAGAGAGTTGTTGAGGAGCACAGTAAGCCATGGCACCAAGTAGTTGTACACTACTTTGTTTTGTTCTCCAGGCCTTATCTTCAAGACCCTAGAAATGCAGAATAAAGTATGTAGAACAACATTTACTACACCACAAGGACATTAAAAGTTAAAACAGGAATACTTGTTTGTGGTTCATCATAAGTTCGTAACAGTTTAGGCCCGGAAAATGCAACTGATCTACTCAACCCATAAGAACAGTACATAAGCATCCCAACTAGTGTTCCAAACCATTCATGATTATTAAGAAATATTGACACTTAAAAAAATAATTCAAATGTTTTGCGTTTATGACCATAAAATAAATTACATCAATAGTTTAAGAAGACTGGAGAAAGAGGAAAACAAACACAAGCATCACATTTAAAAGAGATGGAAGGACAAGCTTCACACCTTGTGCACTCAGTTGAGACTTCATAGCCGGAGCGGCATATTTAGAAGCCTCACGAACTGCAATTACAAAAAGAAACCAAAAGCAAAGGTAACATCTGAATAACGCACCTGATCAAAATCACATGTAGTCAAAATTATAAAATGTTTTAGAAGGGTGTATCTATAAAATGAAAATTAAAACGAAAAGGAAAAAATCAAAGAAGGCTGTAAAGATTTTGGCATACGGCTCTAACAATCTACCCAGATATTCGCGAAGGCACTGAAATGCCAGCAATGCTCCTTCACGAGATTTCGCAGAATTACTGCAGTAGGAAAAAATAAGATAAGGAACTGCCACTAAAAGTATAACCATGTTCACAGCAAGTATCCGCAGCTATGCTAATCTATATGGATGAAACAAGAGCTAAAATGGGAGCTCAGGGGAGAGGGTGTACGATTAAAGCAATCAAAACAGACAGAACAGAACAGCAATAAAAGTTCAGAAGTAAACGGAAAAATAGCCTCCATTACATTAAAAAAAGTCACACTTATCAGCAAAAGCGTTTCGTAACACAGTCACGACACCATATTTCCGCAAAGGTGATAAACCAATCCCCTTGAGAACTCCTGCAAGCCCAAAAAAGCTGCTCCACGACGCTCACCATATTTATCACTCTTCATCCACTGATCCAACAGTCTAGAAACAAGTGATGAGGCATCATCCTATCCAAGCAATATTAACATTAAGTTGATCCCTCGTCCTGAGAAGTATCATATTTCTTCAAGTAGAAATTACCATGCATAATTGAATAAAAACAACTTATTATTTCTGAACCTTTAACCCATTTTTAGCACTAGATAACCCAAAAAAGCTGCTCCACGACGCTCACCATATTTATCACTCTTCATCCACTGATCCAACAGTCTAGAAACAAGTGATGAGGCATCATCCTATCCAAGCAATATTAACATTAAGTTGATCCCTCGTCCTGAGAAGTATCATATTTCTTCAAGTAGAAATTACCATGCATAATTGAATAAAAACAACTTATTATTTTTGAACCTTAAACCCATTTTTAGCACTAGATAACACATACTTGCATTGACGTCATCAAAGGAGATAGACATGATCTAATTCACAAATACGTGCATTTATTGTTAAGTACCAGCTATCCCCTCAAAATCTAACTCACAAAGATCTTAAAAAATTCTAGACCTTCCTAAATATTAGTTTCATACCATACTGTATTTAGTTGACATACTACATTACATTTCTAGACCTTCCTAAATATTAGTTCCATATCTGGAATAAAATGCCAGCTCTCTTTCAACATCATAATTACCTGGTATAGGTCTGCATATGTGATCTTAGGGTGTTTAGCCTTCACTTTCTCTGAAATGTATCAAAGAGAATAATCTTAAATCATAATAAGCAAATGAATTCACAACATATTTCAGCTTTGAGATGTATAATCTAACAAAAACAACCAGGCTATACATATGAAGATTACCTGGCATACAGTAATGCTGACATCAATTCATTTAAATAATTTGAAGTAACTAACTCAAACATGGAGAAAATTACCTGGCATACAGTAATGCTGACATCAGTTCGAACCATGTATAATGCAGTGTGAACTTCATTCCACTTATCCCTTCCAAGAACCCCAATAATGCTGCGTCCATGCACCTCAGTACTAGCACCTTCATCATCACTTCAACCCTCAAGTAAAACTTTCCCATAAGTTCCAGCAACCTGGATAGAAACCAGATCATGGAAACCAAATCACTGAGACAGCAAGAAAAAGTCACTTGGAATGGATCTCCAAAGGACCAAGGAAATCAAAATTTCTGATATAGCATGAAAATGCACGAAATGCAAACCTTAAACAGGAGATCTCCTAATAGCTCCACAGAGCTTTGTCTAATACGCCAATTATCATTAAAGATGCCATCTTCTACAGCTGGAAGAAGAAGTGGTCATGACCTGATGTGAAAAAAGAAACAGAAGTACATCTGACGATTGTGGAGCAGCAGCAATTATCTTCTTTGTAACATCATAAGTTTTGTTCCGAACATTCCATCTTGAATGGCACATTAAGAAGAGTAGTAGCTGCATCAATAATCAAAATCAATTTCTAAAATGCTAAATTCACCTTTACAACAGAGAAATACCGAAATCGTCTTTTTCCATTGGTAACCAATCTGCCTGTAATAGTAATTTAGCGTAGAAAGTTTCCAACACTCAGCACATAGAAGGCAACTAAATTAGTTTAATCACAATCCAAAAATACATATAAATATTTGAGGAAGTGCATTATAAATGACTTTAACCTGCGAGAATGGTCCACCAATAGCACTTCAAGAAGATCTCCACATAATATGCAATCTTCAGTTGATGGTTTTGCGACCGATAAAGTTTAGATCAGATGGTACAATTAAAAGCAACTCAATTAAAAGAAACCTAAAAACAAAGATTTAGCTATAGCTATCATCGAATTTGGAACAAGAGAGGGCTTGTTCGGAGATATCAAGGTCCAAATTTTCTCCTTTGCCACAGCCTCCTCTGAGAAAAGACAGAACAAGGGATTCAACAAAGATACAAAACCCTCAAACTAGCAAGTTATAAAGAATGGAAAGAGGTGGACGGCATTTCAATCTGCAATCATTTACAAGAATATTATCAATAGATATCCGTATGTTGTGAACCCTAACATTATCAATGAGAATGGAGAACATCTTAAAAGCAAACCTGCCGCCTTTCAGAGGATGTCAATGTAAGAGACGTACTTAGAGTATTCATCAAAACAGGCATTATTTCCTTCAGTGTCTTTTGAGTATTTGCCACAGTAGTACTCCATACATGTAATGCAGCCCAAAAAACGAGAACAATTTTTTTTAAGTTTATCTACAATCTACAGTAAGAAAATGGTTGCAACATTAGTTCATTTAAATAATTTGACATAACTTACTAAAACATGGAGAAAATTACCTGCTGTATAGTAATGCTGACATCAATTTGAACCATGTATAATGAAGCGAGAACTTCATTCTGCTTATACCTTCCTAGAACCTCAATAATGGTGCGTCCATGCGCTTCAGTACTAGCACCTTCATCATCACTGCCACCCTCAAGTAAAGCTTTCCCAGAAGCTCCAGCAACCTGGATAGAAACCAGAACATGGAAACCAAATCACTGAGGTAACAGGAAAGAGTCACTTGGATTGGATCTCCAAAGGACAAAGGAAACCAAAATTTCTGATTTGCCATGAAATTGCATGTAATGCAAACCTTAAACAGGAGATCTCCTAAGAGCTCCACAGAGCTTTGTTTAATTCGCCAATTATCATTAAAGATCCATCTTCTACAGCTGGAAGAAGTGGTAATGACCTGATGTGAAAGAAGAAAACGAAAAAGATCATCATTACATCACTACTGGAAGGTAAGGCTAAGGCATTGAAGCTAGACATAAAATATATCCATTATGCATCGAACTTCTATCATTCAAAGACAGGAAAAATCCTGCTGATTTTCTGAAATATACAATAATTTTAAAAGCAGTAGCAGAAAGAATACTTACGTTGTTGCGTAATGCTCCACTAGGATATGGCCAGGACCGAGAGCTGCATCACGCACAGATTCATTCTCATCAGCAAGACCTACAATAAGATAACCACAACCACCATTAGATTTTACTAATATCCATGCCAAGAATCATTATCAAAGTTCTGAAGCATATGAAAAGATCACAAATAGAATATTTACCATCTAAGATAGCAGGCAAGACCAGCTGCAAGTAGTTCTGGAATTGAACCCCTAATGACCTTGGGAAATACTAAGAAATGTTTCAAAGCAAATTGTTAAGAATCCTTCAGGTGAAAATAAGATATTATAAGGTATGATGACATTACCATGAAAAGTGTCAAATATCCATCACGTACAGATGCCTTTTAATGTAAACAGTTCCGAATAATATCAGGAAGTACCTTTTCGAAGTACTCAGTACCAAGTGCAGCTAAGACCTGAAAAGATATGAAAAAACTCATGCTCGCTCAACTTATGAATTCCGTTTTTCCTTTTTCTGATCAGTGAAAACCGAAAACTATACACGAAGAGCAAGCTAGGCACAAACCCAACATATGCAAAAAGACAAGCACATAGAAGATAACGGCAACTTCTTCTACGACAATGAAAGGCTAGAGACCTTGAAGGACAAGAGAGTTTAAAAAAAAACTCAAGATCTAATCTAACATCATTATTCTTCTGCACAAAAAATCTCTAAATCCCTTAAGCAAGAACAAGGCAAGCCTAAAAGTACAAGTAATACACCAATGAAGAATAACTTAAACATGACATGCAGGAAAGGAAGAGGGGGAGGGGGAGAAACAAGGAAAACATCTATGAGATCAAATCAAATATTCTTGTAACATTGAAGGACAAGATAGGATTTAACTCATTGCAATTTAAGCACAGATATGTAGAAATTAAATAACTGATCAATTCTAACCTCTCTCAAGCTTGAGCAGGCACCAGAGCCCTCAACATTACTATTGTCTGTTGTCTGATTTAAGTGTATCAAACAACCACGGTACAAGATCTGGGAAGTTTTCTTCTCCTGTTCCTCTTATAAGAGATCCATTGGCCCTGGCTGCAACTGGTCGAACTTCTGGAATGGGATCAACAAGTACCTGTTCATATTTTGAACATAAAAGAATTCATGGTTTGCACAGAAAGAATAAGGTACCAAATTCTAACACCTCAGTTGAAAAATGCACTTTTTTCACTTCAGGAAGGAGCAAACCAATGAATCATATCCTTAGGCTCTGTGACTAAGGAACACATATTTTCAACAATTTGGGCAGCTTTCATTTTGGTATTTGCACTTCTCTCCCTTAACCCTCTATGTACTATAGGTACCAACAATGCCAGTGAAGGAACGTCAATTGAATTAACTAACGTTGTCTGCAAAATTCAACACAAGTTTGGGACATAAGAGAACACTCAAAATTGATAACTTCAGGTTCAGAATCTTACTTGGAGGAGAATATCAAGGGAATATTTTGTACAGTCATTAGGATCTGTAAGGCCCATAAGATGTGTAGGGACTACGGACAAGTGAAGCTATCTCAGGAATCATATCCTTAGGCTCTGTGACTAAGGAACACATATTTTCAACTATTTGGGCAGCTTTCATTTTGGTATTTGCACTTCTCTCCCTTAACCCTCTATGTACTATAGGTACCAACAATGCCAGTGAAGGAACGTCAATTGAATTAACTAACGTTGTCTGCAAAATTCAACACAAGTTTGGGACATAAGAGAACACTCAAAATTGATAACTTCAGGTTCAGAATCTTACTTGGAGGAGAATATCAAGGGAATATTTTGTACAGTCATTAGGATCTGTAAGGCCCATAAGATGTGTAGGGACTACGGACAAGTGAAGCTATCTCAGGATTCTTTATTACACTCCCAACCTAAAAGAACATGTATATTTAGCCCAACAATTGTCATACAGGGAGAATACAAGGCTTCGAAAAGAGGACAGAATACAACCTGCTGAAGTGTCGTCTGCCCTGCCGATTGAACCTTAGGGTGCGTATCTGTTAACACCTGCAGATAACAAACAAAAATAAAATACAAAAAAAAAATTGGTATGAAATCAAGGGTATAATATCAGTCAATCTGAAATAACAAAAAATCTGTCAGAATCTGAAACAACCTCTATCTATTTGGGAACAACTTTTGGGAGGCACTGAGAGAGTTGTTGAGGAGCACAGTAAGCCATGGCACCAAGTAGTTGTACACTACATTGTTTTGTTCTCCAGGCCTTATCTTCAAGACCCTAGAAATGCAGAATAAAGTATGTAGAACAACATTTACTACACCACAAGGACATTAAAAGTTAAAACAGGAATACTTGTTTGTGGTTCATCATAAGTTCGTAACAGTTTAGGCCCGGAGAATGCAACTGATCTACTCAACCCATAAGAACAGTACATAAGCATCCCAACTAGTGTTCCAAACCATTCACGACTATTAAGCAATATTGACACTTAAAAATATAATTCAAATGTTTTGCATTTATGACCATGAAATAAATTACATCAGTAGTTTAAGAAGACTGGAGAAGAGGAAAACAAACACAAGCGTCATCTTTAAAAGAGATGGAAGGACAAGCTTCACACACTGTGCACTCAGTTGAGACTTCATAGCAGGAGCTACATATTCAGCAGCCTCACGAACTGCAATTACAAAAAGAAACCAAATGCAACGGTAACATCTGAATAATGTACCTGATCAAAATCACATGTAGTCAAAATTATAAAATGTTTTAGAAGGGTGTATCTATAAAATGAAAATTAAAACGAAAAGGAAAAAATCAAAGAAGGCTGTAAAGATTTTGGCATACGGCTCTAACAATCTACCCAGATATTCGCGAAGGCACTGAAATGCCAGCAATGCTCCTTCACGAGATTTCGCAGAATTACTGCAGTAGGAAAAAATAAGATAAGGAACTGCCACTAAAAGTATAACCATGTTCACAGCAAGTATCCGCAGCTATGCTAATCTATATGGATGAAACAAGAGCTAAAATGGGAGCTCAGGGGAGAGGGTGTACGATTAAAGCAATCAAAACAGACAGAACAGAACAGCAATAAAAGTTCAGAAGTAAACGGAAAAATAGCCTCCATTACATTAAAAAAAGTCACACTTATCAGCAAAAGCGTTTCGTAACACAGTCACGACACCATATTTCCGCAAAGGTGATAAACCAATCCCCTTGAGAACTCCTGCAAGCCCAAAAAAGCTGCTCCACGACGCTCACCATATTTATCACTCTTCATCCACTGATCCAACAGTCTAGAAACAAGTGATGAGGCATCATCCTATCCAAGCAATATTAACATTAAGTTGATCCCTCGTCCTGAGAAGTATCATATTTCTTCAAGTAGAAATTACCATGCATAATTGAATAAAAACAACTTATTATTTCTGAACCTTTAACCCATTTTTAGCACTAGATAACCCAAAAAAGCTGCTCCACGACGCTCACCATATTTATCACTCTTCATCCACTGATCCAACAGTCTAGAAACAAGTGATGAGGCATCATCCTATCCAAGCAATATTAACATTAAGTTGATCCCTCGTCCTGAGAAGTATCATATTTCTTCAAGTAGAAATTACCATGCATAATTGAATAAAAACAACTTATTATTTCTGAACCTTAAACCCATTTTTAGCACTAGATAACACATACTTGCATTGACGTCATCAAAGGAGATAGACATGATCTAATTCACAAATACGTGCATTTATTGTTAAGTACCAGCTATCCCCTCAAAATCTAACTCACAAAGATCTTAAAAAATTCTAGACCTTCCTAAATATTAGTTTCATACCATACTGTATTTAGTTGACATACTACATTACATTTCTAGACCTTCCTAAATATTAGTTCCATATCTGGAATAAAATGCCAGCTCCCTTTCAACTTCATAATTAGGTGGTATAGGTCTGCATATGTGATCTTAGGGTGTTTAGCCTTCACTTTCTCTGAAATGTATCAAAGAGAATAATCTTAAATCAGAATAAGCAAATAAAATCACAACATATTTCAGCTTTGAGATTTATAATCTAACATAAACAACCAGGCTATAAATATGAAGATATCTTAAAAGTAGCATATTAATTAGTAGCTTATTAATCAGTACACAATTGACAACCAGACTGAAGTTCATCTTAAAACAGACAGATCTTCTAAACGAAGTACCACCAAAATGACTCCAACCTAAGGGAGCCACAAGTTCAACCTTATGTTGCTAGATCAAAATAAGATTATTCCAACCACTATAGCATTGGATATTAATTAGTGATTAAAAAACTAATCCGTAAGCATTTACCCCAAACATAATGGTTTTATATACCTAAATTAAAGAACTAGGAAATTAAGAAAAAAAATTTAGAACTAGAATCAAACCACAAAACTCAAGAGCAATCTTCTAACCGCTATTGGTGCCATGAGTGTACTCTTCTTCATTTCTTATGGATCCATTTGGACCACCAGTCTTAGTGCTCACATTGTATGTCCCAGTGCAACCTAAAAATAAATTGAAAAAGAGAATTTCACCAATACAAAGCTAAATTTAAAAAAATAGTAATAATATTATTATTACTTTGCCTCTGTTTTCAGGTTGATCTGATATTTATTCACTAAATTTCACTTTTCATCTTGTTATATTTCTTAAATCTTTTATATAAACAAACAACAAACAACGGAGAAGAATAAAAAGATAGTGAAAATACACTAAACGAAGCATATTTGTTTAGAATTCATCAGCAAAAAAGGATAAAATTAAAAGGATAAAACTAATAATAACATTCCTTCGCACTTCTATTTTCATTCCTTCTTTATTATGTATGGATTGGCTTCATATAAATTTGTCTAAGAAGGAAACATGATACCTTGCAAAACACAGATTTAATCTTACACGAAGTAGGAGTTATCAAACATCAGTGGTTCATTGGTCCAAGGGCCATCAGAACCTGATCTCTCTGGATGAGCCCTTCCCTGGAACACAAAAGCCATCCCAAAAGGTTTGATATTGATCATATAACAGATAAATCTAGGCTAAGAGAAAATCAGAATAACATTTGTCAGATAAATGTACCAGAGTGTTAGGAATTCATGACTTGTTCTATTAAACACGGTACTAGATAGATAGAACTGCAAAAAACACAGAATCAAAGATCTGACAAGATTTACTACATAGATCATCCAATTATCAAAATGTACAAATATATTCATAGTGCTCAATTACCCAGAAATCAGAATTTACAGTTCTCTCAATAATGGAAACAAAAAAATTATTTTTTGTCCCATAAATGGCTTCAGAAATTTATTTTACCTCTGTTAGCATCTGGAAGTCGCCCTTCCTTGGGGCATATGTTTGAATCCTATTAAATAGATCATGGCAAATCAAATGAATGAAAGGGAAAACAAGTTACATTTGCAGATGAGTCCTACAAGATACCTTTCTTCCTGGTACAAAAGTCAATAGTAGGGCCTCCGGCGACTTCAACAGCAACAACACCAGCAAGATTAAATCGAAAATGATGCAGTAATGACTAATGAGTAATTCATATCCAACACGTAATCATCAATTTCTGAAGAAACAGAGCGTTACTACTGTAAGTAAAGCAAAAATGCTCAAGTACCCAGAACAGAATTTATAGTTCTCTAAATAATGGAAATAAAAATAAAAATTATGTTCCATAAATGTCATCAGAAGTTTTTTTACCTCTTTTAGCATCCAGAAGTCGCCCTTCCTTGGGGCATATGTTTGAAACCTACAATAGAACATGGTTAATTAAATAAATTAAAGAGGAAACAAGCTACATTTGCAAGATAAGCCCTACAAGATACCTTTCTTCCTGGTACAAAGTCAATAGTAAGACCTCTGGTGACTTCAACAGCAACAAAACCAGCATGCTGAAATTAAAAATGATGCAGTAATGAGTAAATCACTTCCAACACATAATCATCAACTTCAATTTAATCCTAAGTACTCCTGTAGATCAGTGTGCTCGTGATTATTTATCCTTACAAACTCGTTACTGGTGATGGTAGAAAGATACTGAACAAGTCTAGTCTTCCCACAAGAAGTTGGACCTTATAAAAGAACTATATATCTTCTTATAAAAACAGCAGGTGACAAGTTTCTTAGATTCTTCTTAATAGTCTTAGTCAGGACATAATTCTTCAAGAATTCATTAGAACTGGAGATTTCATTAATCATTATGCACCAATGAGAAGGTTTACTTCCTCCTAAAAGATACCGCAAAATTCTTTCCTTCATTTTCTTCGCACTTGGCCTATCTAATAAACTAACAAAAAAAACATAGAATCCACCATAAATTGCATTCTGAAACCCAAACTTTCTCTCTGCCTGTATAAAGATCTTAAACTGTATTGGCTTTTGATTGACCCCATCCTGCAGCCTTTCAACAGAATCCTTCTTGCCAATTTTATAAAACACCAAATACAGAAACCTCTGAACACGAAACCGACCTGGGGGGGAAAGAAAGTGAAATTGAAAAGAGAAAAACAAAGGAAAAGGAAAGCAAAGAAAGACCAAAAAATACCTTTTCCACATGAAACTTGAACCTCTGCAAGATTAGGGCAGCCACATTTGAGTCTCTCAAAGAAAACAGAAACCACTCGAAGGGAATTAAAAGCAAAAAAAAAAAAAAAATCAAGATAGTTTGCTCTTCTTTGCCAGGGTGCCGTTCTTATATAGCCTATCTAATAAACTAACAAAAAAAAACATAGAATCCACCATAAATTGCATTCTGAAACCCAAACTTTCTCTCTGCCTGTATAAAGATCTTAAACTGTATTGGCTTTTGATTGACCCCAGCCTGCAGCCTTTCAACAGAATCCTTCTTGCCAATTTTATAAAACACCAAAAACAGAAACCTCTGAACACGAAACCGACCTGGGGGGGAAAGAAAGTGAAATTGAAAAGAGAAAAACAAAGGAAAAGGAAAGTAAAGAAAGACCAAAAAATACCTTTTCCACATGAAACTTGAACCTCTGCAAGATTAGGGCAGCCACATTTGAGTCTCTCAAAGAAAACAGAAACCACTCGAAGGGAATTAAAAGCAAAAAAAAAAAAAAAATCAAGATAGTTTGCTCTTCTTTGCCAGGGTGCCGTTCTTATATAGCCTCTTCCCCAAAATATCGAACTAGCCGTTAAGATTAAAAGATTTTTATCTTCCTATATTTAGGGGTTTTATTAAGATTTGCACCAAGATTTGAACAAGCTGTTATTTCGAATCAAGATTAAAAGATTTTTCTTTCGTTTTTATCAAGATAAGAATTAGCCGTTATTTCGAATCAAGATTAAAAGATTTTTCTCTCCCTATATTTAGGGTTTTTATCAAGATTTGTATCAAGATTTGAACTAGCCGTTATTTCGAATCAAGATTAAAAGATTTTTCTCTCCCTATATTTAGGGTTTTTATCAAGATTTGAACTAGTCGTTATTTCGAATCAAGATTAAAAGATTTTTCTCTCCCTATATTTAGGGTTTTTATCGATTTGTATCAAGATTTGAACTAGCCGTTATTTCAAGATTTGAACTAGCCGGGTTTTTTTTCATTAGATTAAATCAGAATAGTTATAATATTATTATTTTTTTATTAAAATTTTGGCATATAGATAATTTTCACCCTTAACGTTTATTATTTTTGTCATTTAGGACCTTATTCTTTTTTGGGATAAATTTAGCCCTTGACCTATGTCTTTTTAACAAATAACTATTTTTTAACTACTATGATAACTGAACCGTTAAAAATTTAATAATGATAACATGTCATATATATGTAATAATATATTTTAAATGACTTAACATCTAGTATGTCAAATACGTACACGCGGAATATAGTTTTATTCCAATCTAAAAATATAAAATAATTAAAATTTAAATAAAATATTAAAAAATGATTTTTTATTCATTAAAAATTAATTAAATCTAAAACAAAAGGTTACTAAACATTTTCAACCTTAACTATAATAAAATCAAAATTTTATCCAAAAAGGTATGAATATAATTTGAAAAGAATGGGTTTTGCATATTTTGTTACAGGTGAATCAAAGATAAAGAATTTTGATAATAATGAATTGGATTTTTATTGTTTTAGTTTAGAATTTAGGTATTTTAGTTTTAATCTAAATCGAAGTTTTACGGTTTTATAAAGATATTTTAGTTTAGTTAGGGGTGAGAATATTTAGTAAATTTTTGTTTTGGATTTAATTAATTTTTAATATTTTATTTAACTTCTAATTATTTTATATTTTATACTAGAATAAAATTATATTCTATATATATGCATATATTTAATAGTTTAGATTCTATGTCATTTAAAATATATTATCACATATATATGACATGTTATCATTATTAAATTTTTAACGGTTCAGTTATCATGGTAGTTAAAAAATGAGTTACTAAATTTATCCTAAAAAAGAATAGGGGTAAAAATGACAAAAATTATAAACGTTAAGGGTGAAAATTATCTTTATGCCTAATAAAAAAAATTTAAAGCATACTATCAAAATTCAATTTTTTTTTTAATTTTTTTCTATTCAACTAAAACAAATTAGGGGTGAAAAATAAGTAGTAGGTGACTCAAATCATCAAATAGAATATTTTGTTGTTAATTTTTTATGACAATTGACAAAATTAAAATCTTCAAACCTTTAAAATTTAATTTTAATTGATTATTATAATTCTAGATAAAATTAAAATATTTACATATTCTGAGATAAATTTAATATAAGAATTATAATTTTTATATAATATTAAAAAATTAAAAATTAATTTAAATGTGGGTTATAATTTGAGTATATATTGTACAATTAACTCAATATCAGATGATATTACTAGGATAAATATATATATATATATATCCTTATATAATGTTAAACATGTCATTAATATGTATATTTATTATTAATTGAATATGAATTAATTTTAAAATATATAATTTTAATTTTATTATTAGTTGATGATAAAAATATATATATATATATATATATAAATATTTAATTTAAAATTAAGGATTGAGTTCAGGTTAATAATTATGTACTGAATACATATACTTTTATAATTTTTTTTAACAAGTTAATAGTGATTACAAGTAATATCTATTCTAAAATATAATCTTCACCATTTGACATTGATTGTTCAATCACTCTGTTGACATCGCTGATGCTCGAACTCGTGACCTCTAGAAGCATAACTGTTCCTTTAACCACTTGGGCTAAAGGGTTCATATAAGATAAGATTGGTGGTAAACAATAAAACCGAGATCGTGTCCATGCTATTTTCCCGTGTTATAAACCTTGTTCGTTCAAGTAAGAAAGGTCATATAGGATAAGTGGATAACGTTAGCATACACGGTAGAACCATAAATAAATCAAATGAACACGAATAAAAGTGTATTTATATTTATTTGTTTAGTTTTAACTGAACAGGTGAACGAACACAAAAATTTTATTTGTTTTTATTTATTAAGAAATATAGTTTATTCATATTCATTCATACGTGTTTTTTAAAAATAATAAACAAACATATATAATATATTAAAGATGAGACTAAATAATTTTACATTTAGTTGATCCAATAATGTTCTAAATGTATAAAATTTATAAAAGTAAAACTAAATAATTTTTAATTGTGTAGTGAATCTTAATTTATATAATAATAATTATGTAAGTCGACGCTTAAAATTATTATCTATAATTAAAAATTTACATTAAAGTATTTTTACAGTTAATTAATAAATAAATATAAAAAATTAAAAAACAAAATTACTAAGATCAATCAATTAATATTAAAAAATTAACAAAGAATTACCGAAGTTAAATATTTTGAATACTTTTGAGATCATGTAGGGTATAGCCTTTCAATAGGATTACTAGGTAGGGTTAGATAAGTAAAACAACTTATTTACTTCACGTACAAGTAAACTGTTTAGTATTTAAAGTAGTAGAAATCCACGATTTTGGTCTAAACAAATCAGTTAACCAAAAATTATTTTCGAGTTAACCTATTTCTCTCTTTACTTTCCTTGATCGTCAAGCAATGGCAGAAAACGCCGACAACCAAAATATGGCGCAAATATTCTCAGCTGCTACGAGCCACGACGGAGATGGAGAAATGTTCTCAGGTGCTACGAGCCACGGCGTCAACCACATCGGAGATAGAGAAATCTTCTCAGGTGCTACGAGCCACGGCGTCAACCACATCGGAGATGGAGAAATCTTCTCAGGTGCTACGAGCCACGGCGTCAACCACATCGGACATGGAGAAATCTTCTCAGGTGCTACGAGCCACGGCGTCAACCACATCGGAGATGGAGAAATCTTTTGGACGCCGCCAAGTGTCTATCATCAAACCATTGTACAACCCCCCTCGGTTGCTCTCAACATCTACCCTGTTACTCTTGAAGACGGTGAGAACGCCACCTCCGATGAAGACGATTTTGGGTCGGGTGTTGTTGGGGTTCGTTTCGATCCTACCGACGAAGAGTTGATTCGGGATTACTTGATGAAGAAGTTTAACGGCGAACCCTTACCTCCTAATGACTACTTCCATGAGACTAATATCTACCACGGCGATCCTTCTCAACTCAGCCGTAAGTTGACTTTATATTATTTCTGCAGAACCCTAATAAACCCAAAACCCAGCTGCAGCTGCAAGCCTGCAACCCTAATTTAATTTCCTGATTATCGAAACCCTAACATGATTTGCTTTATGTATTACAGAAGAATACAAACAAAGCAACGGAGGAAAGGAATGGTATTTCTTTTCATCTCGGGATAGAAAACATCCGAAAGGTGTGAGGCCGAACCGTGAGACGGGGAACGGCAGCGGCTTCTGGAAGGTGACCGGAGTGAATCGAGCCGTCACTCTCTCTAACGGCACAGTCATCGGCTACAAAGCAAACCTTGATTTTTATCTACGCCAGAATTCTAAATGCATAAGAACCGACTGGAAAATGCATGAATATCGGGTTAATAAAGACAACACAAGGTCGAACTCCCAAATCCAGACCTTCGAAGAAGATAAGCTGGTAATTATATTGTCTATAAATCTTTTGTGCTTATCATTTTATGGACTAATAATAATAAATTGCATCTGCATTGTAGCTTGATAGGTGTGTTCTCTGCAAGATCTATCTGACCAGAACGAAGAAGGATGGAACAGAATAAAAAACATGGGGATGAAGATCATAGTTCAGCCGCGCAAGATGTTAACGAGCCACCTCCGACGCCGCTGAAGAATTCTTATCGGCGAGATTATAGTAGGATGTCTTTGATGGAAGCATCAAATGATAGTAACAAACGTGCCAGGATTTTAGCTCCGGAACCATCATCGATAGGGATGACAATATAATCCGAATTCGATTCGAAAAAAATTCGATCCAAATCCGATTAAAAAAGTTCGAATCCGAATCTAAAAATAATGTCCGAGTCCTAATAGGAGGTGGATCGGATATGGATATTTTCATGATCCGATCCGAATTCAATCCGAATCCATATCCGATATGAATCCAATCCATATATAAACCCGAATAAAAATATTTAAAATTTTTATATTTAAAAAGTTTTAGTTGTTACTTTAATTTGTTTTATATTGGATTATAATATTTATTGAGATTTGTTTGTGCTATAAATTTAAAATATTTGTAAGTAATTTTTCATAATATTCATTGATTTAATAAAATTAAAAATATCGCAATTAATGATTTTTATAATATTCATTGATTTTTTTTATTAAAATTATAAAAAATAAGATACGTCGAACATTAAAGATTAAAAATCTTAAGGACTCGATATAAAATTATAAACTAATTAATAAAGATTAAGAATACCAAACTCAATATATAATTAATTTAGTTAAAATTTATTTTAAATAATTTATAATTATATATTGAGATCTTAAGATTTTTAAACATATTAATTAATTTAATAATATTTAACAATGCTTCATCATCAATTAAAAATATAATAAATTTAATTTAATATTTTAAGATTACATTAATTTAGTATAAATATATAATATTCTTAAATCAAGTGAGTATATATGATTAAAAAAAACAATTGAACAAATATATTATACAATAAAATAATAAGTTATTATTAAACTTTTATTATATCAAGAAAGTAACACAACAATTATGAGAGAAGAACAAACAATTTAGGATAATAAAAAAATATTTTGATAAAATTTATAAATATTAAATTTATTAATTTATTTCAAATTCGTACCAGAATAATGAGGTGTATAAATTTTAGTATTAATTTCAAAGACTGTGTTAGTATAAATACCAATTTAAAAGTAAAAATTTCTTTAAGTACCGATTTAAAAGAATATACCTATTTAGATACTAATTTAAAAACAAAAATTCATTAGGTATTTACTTAAAAGAATAATAAATAATATAAATATAATTAAAATAAATAATAAATAACAAAAATAATTTATTATTATTAAATTTTAAAATATTTAAATATTATTGTCGCTTGTTATTTTCATCGCCTTTAAAAACGATTGTCGTTTCACCCCAAATTGTATTGAGTGATTCGTTTGGACATATTGAATCCGAATTTGGTATTTATTTTATCGAAAAAAAATATTAAAACTCATAAATCATGATATAAATGTTTCGATTTCCTCACTTTTGATCTCATTTTCGTGGATTTTGAAGTACTTTCAAACAAAATAAAGGTCAGACTTAAACTCAAAAGAGTAAGACGAAATAACCGATTAAATATAAGATTAAACGATCACTCTCTACAACTGTCAACGTTGACAAATTAAATAATTAAAATAGAAATAAAAAATATTAAATAATAAATTTACCCTAAAAATTAAACAAAGAAATCAACATATGTTTAATCTGACTTTACCTTTCATCGTTTAAAGGGTACTGAATTGAAAAAAATAAAAAGATGAGGACAATACTTAGAGGAAAAAATTCAGCCACAATATTTAAAGAATTTTACCATTCAAATACTAACAAGAAGAAATATTTTTAGGTATTGTTATTTATTCTTTTAATCCATTAATTTAAATCAAATATTATAAAAATTTATTATAAAATATAATATAAAAGTAATTAAATTAATATAAAAAATTATGAAATGTATTGAATAATATTCAACGTATTATTAAATTAATTAATAAAAATTAAAAATCTTAAAAACTTAACATTAAATTATAAATTATTTAAAATAAAATTTTTATTAATTTATTTAATAATATTTAATTATGTTTAACATTAATCTATTATAACTTTTAACCAACCTTTTATTTTATTTTTGAAAAATCAACTAATAGTAATAAGTAGGGGTGTTTAAAAATATCCGATCCGGTCAATCCGATCTGATTATCTATTGATTCCATCCGAAAATTAAGATATCCGATCTGATTTTTATTTTTGGACCGGATATCCGATCCGATTTTAAATTTTCCGGATCAGATATGGATCACAATATTTTAGGTTTTGGATTATCCGAAAACTAGAAAATCCAAAAATTTAAATTTTTATTAATATTAATCTTGTTATATTCAATAATTTAGTGCTTGTTATATTCAAAAATCTAAAAAAGTTTGATCGAATTCGATCTAATATCCGACAATTAACACCCTGTTAATAAGTTAGAGGAAGTTATATCATCTTTTCTCTGCTTTCTCTCTCCGTCTCCCAACCCTCAGAACCCTAATTTGTTTTCCTCTTTTTTGCTTTCCCTTTTGATTCATATCAATCGAGGTTAGAAAATGGCCAATACTAATCTCCCCCGAAGAATCATCAAGGTTCCTATTTCGATCTTTAATCTGATCCTTCTTGATTTCTTCAATTTGTTTGAAAATCGTACTTTTTCACTTTTGTTTTTAATTTTCTGCGTTTCTAGAGTTTGGTTTAGTAACTGAAGTTTTTAGGCTTTGATGAATCAAATCCCTCTACTAATTGTTTTAAGATCTTTTTCTGAGATTGAAGAAAGCATTGGTCTTTTTTTTTTCCCTTTGTGAGAATTTTGTTTATTTTTCCTACTTTAATTTCGTTTTCTTCATTTTGATCTTAACAGGAAACTCAGCGTCTCTTAAGTGAACCAGGTAACTACTTTTCCGTTTCTTAATAGGAATTATTGTTGAATTTTGTTTAGCACGTTAATTTTTTTTTATTATGATAGCGCCGGGAATTAGTGCTTCACCTTCAGAGGATAATATGCGATACTTCAATGTAATGATCCTTGGTCCCACACAGTCTCCATATGAAGGTAGTTGATTTTTCATCTAATTGTTGCAACTGTTCTTGTGTTGTGCTGGAATTTGTAATATTTTACAGTTGATAATTGGTTTTCCAGTGTTCATTTTTTTGCTTGTTTTTCCATCTTTCTGAAGAGAAAATGGTCCTATGTTTTCAGTTTTGAAGCTTAGGTCAAATTAACATGTTTTTCAGTCTTATGTGATGCATAGTATGGATATAAATGTTTGTAATCTCTTTTTACCGGTTGGTTAAATTCGAACTTGGAAAGATTTTGGTAATTGGTTTTCCAGTGTTCATTTTTTTCTTGTTCTTCCATCTTTCTGAAGAGAAAAATGGTCCAATGTTTTCAGTTTTGAAGCTTAGGTCAAATTAGCATGTTTTTCAGTCTTATGTGATGCATAGTATGGTTATGGATGTTTGTAATTCCATTTTCTTTCTTTGATTGCATAATGTTATTAATTTTGCACTTATTTATATGAGATGCCTTTTCTTGTTTGAGATTTTAGGAGGGGTTTTCAAGTTGGAATTATTTTTGCCTGAAGAATATCCCATGGCTGCTCCCAAGGTACTTGACATTGACTCATTCGTAAAACTAACATGAATTCCTGTTTCTGCATGTCATTTGTGAGTTGGATTACTGATTCTTGCATATGCGGTATTACACGGCTTCAGCTGAGAAATCTTAATATGATTTAGAATGTGATAGTTTGTATCATAGAGAAATTTGTTTTACTTGGTGATTATGGAATGTAGTTAATTACTTAATTGCCTTTGACTTGTTAGGTTTTGCTCTATCATCGTATGTTGAATTGTTTGTTGATCTGTGCTGTAGTGAACCCACATTATTTTTTGTTGATGCATGGTAAATTAAAAAAAAAAAAACTTTTTGAATGCTCTCTCTTTCTACCGATATCTTTTTATCTATAAATGGTGGTCACTTTGTTTATGTCCTTCAGCTTACTCAACGGGTTGCAATTTACAATTTGGTTCTCTTGCACCGGTTATTCATGAATGGTATATTCATAGAATTGTCAACTGACAATGGTTGGAATTCAACATCAATTTATTGTTCTCTAGTCTTTGATGTTTTCTAGCGTCCATTAATGCCATCCTTTTTGTCATGTTTTGTATTTTTTATCCACCTTAACCATTTTTTTGTAACAGGTTCGATTTCTTACGAAGATATACCACCCTAACATTGATAAGGTTGGCACCTGCTCATTCTTTTGTCCTTATTATATGGCGTGAAAGATGCAACTTTTTTGGCACTAAGCGTTAAATATTTTTGCAGCTTGGGAGAATATGCCTTGATATTCTCAAAGACAAATGGAGTCCAGCTCTCCAGATCCGAACTGTACTTTTGAGGTATTATAAGTCTCCATAAGATGTATTTATATCGTTGTAAACAGTAAACCAGTATAGGTCACATGGCCTTGAATATATCTTGCCTGCTGAAAATTATTTATAACACATTTTCATGTTGCCAAGATTTTTTTTTCAAAAATTATGTATAGGTCATATTAAACTGACACAATAGTGTTATTTCAGCATCCAAGCACTTTTGAGTGCTCCAAATCCCGATGATCCGCTTTCAGAAAACATTGCTAAGCACTGGAAGACAAATGAGGCAGAAGCCGTAGAAACAGGTAAAAATCTATAGTTGCAATCTTAGATCATTAGTATTTGTTCAAGTATGATTGACTGTTACTTGCTTCCTTCTTACTGTTTCGCAGCTAAGGAATGGACCCGCTTATATGCGAGCGGTGCATGAAGATTGTTGGAATTGTTTTCCCTCATAAAATAACATTTCATGCAATGTAAGCTACTCGATGTTGTTTTCATATCGAAATCTAGACTAATGATGTTTGAAAGAGTTTGATATTTGCAAATGCTTCCAGTTACTACCTGTTTAGAATCATATAAATCCGGTTGGAAGCCGTCTCCGAACTTGTATGATAATACACACTGTTATCTAAAATCCCCAAATTATGAAACTATGGGATTATTCTCAAATATGGTTATTTCGAGTTCCTGGTACGAATATGGTAAATAGTACTTGAATTCAGTTATCTGTGTTCGACGTATACAGATTATTCTCCAATCGGACCAGACTACGATTATTCTCCAATCGGACCAGACTACGAAACAAACGAAGTGGTCCGAAGTTACACTGTTTTCTGTAAGGTGAGGAAATAGCAAACATATATCAGCAAAAGAATTTGATCATCAACAGTGAAATAACAAGCTACAGTTGATGTTATGTTGTTTCGGTTATCGCTGTTAATCACATTAGCATAAGTTCCGGTCGTAATTGCGATTTAAATCCGAGTGTGGAGCATCCTACTCACCTTTTTTTCAGACCAATCCCAATGGAAGGAAACAGACTTAGCATTGCAGAGAGCTTTGAGAAGTTGGATATGGCGATTTTCAAGCCATAACAGATACATTCGCTTCAACTAAGCTTGAGACTTCGTAGAGATCAAATTACAGGACCAGATTATTTTCAAGATGTAGGTGCTCAAGGATAGGAGCATTTATCTGTATTTAAAAATCCTATCAATTTACTCGTCATTTTAATTTGATTTATAAGTATCGATATTGAATTACGATCAAATTGATAAAATTTATAAATTTCAGGGTCTAAACTGTTATTATACCATATTATATAATCATTTCTGGCCGGTGATCAAAAGAGAAAAATGTAGCATCAATGATTATTCTTATAAAAAACAGTTTAATGATCAAAACAGAAAAGTTTTAATAGTTTGGTTCCCACTGATGTATTTTACCCTTAAAATATGAATTGAATATATTAAATGTTATAGAAAACTAGGGATTAATTCTAAAATTTGACCATAGTAATTAATACTTTACTCAATCTTGGTGGTTTGTCTTAATAATCTTGATGTGGATATTGTAATTTACAAAATCCATTTCACCATCAATCTTTTAATATTTTATGATGAAGTTAAGATTTAGGATTAAAGGTAAAATATACATATTTAAAAATAAAAGACAAAATTATAAAAAAATAATTTTAAAAAATTTAAATTAAAAAACAAAAAATAAAAATATGTGGAAGTGGGGCGGTTGTCCCTTCCACGTACCTTTCGTCCTTGAATTTGCTTATTTGATATTTAATGTTCTAAAACTATGGAAAAAGTCAAATCTTTTCACAAATAGAAAATTTATGACAAATCCAAAAAAGCTAGATTTTATTATTATTATTATTATTATTATTATTTAGAAAGGGGAAAATATGAGTATAATTGTAAATTTTAAAAAAAATTTGTTAACAACTAATTTAAGTTTATTTTTTTTGTTAAGGTTACTTTATGTTATACAATAATAAATATGATATTTTACTTATTTAATATATAAATATGGTATTTATTGCATGAACCTTTTAGCCTAAGTGGTTAATGGAACGATTGTTTCTCTAGAGATTATGAGTTCAAGGAGGGGCGAATACAGCAGGCCCTGGCCCGCCCCATGTCAATTTTTTCATCCTATTTTATATTTTTTTAAAATATACAATATATTTTAAAATTTTAAAAAAAATATGATATTAAAATTTATTTTAATTTTTAAATATTGAATTTTAATTAAAATAAATAGTAAAATTGAAATAAAAATAAAAATAAATATATTTTCATTATATTTTACAAATATTACATAATTATTTTTTATAAAATATATTTTAAGAATACATTTTACTATTAAATAATTAAATTTATTTTTTAAAAATTATTTTTTTAAATATAATTAGAGTTTCATTCCATTATATACTAATAATAAAATGAAAAATAAATAATAATAATAATAAGGATACAAATATAATATATTTTAAAATCATTTTAGTTGAACTTGCGGGAGAAATTAATCTAAATAAATAAATTTAAATTCATATTTTTATTTCTTATTTTAAGGAAATGGTTTAATTTTATTTGAATAAATATGTAGATAATAAAAAATTAAAATTATTCAAAAATAATATTTTCTAATTTTAAAACTATATATATGAGTTATGTTGGATAAATTATTGTTTTATTCAAGGTGAACATTCGATCAAATCGAGTCGAGTTAAAATATTTTGAGTGATACAAGTTGATGAGTCATATTTTATAATTCAAATTTTATTTGATTTTTTTAATTCGATAATTCAAATTTATGTTCAAATTTAATTATAAATGTTTACAATATTATAGTAGTATTTGATTTCAATTTAAATAGTTTTGTACAATCATATACAATATATATGTTTATATTTTTTCATGTGTTATACATATATCACAGAGTTGAAAGATTCGACTTGAACATAAAATTCAATCTAATAATTATTAAAAGTTTGAGTTATTTAATCTCAATTTTTTGACTTGAAAAATTATTTTTTATTCTATTTATATTGGCCCGATCAATACTAATTTTCTAGATTCGCCACTGTTCAAACACCAATAATACTAACACAGTGATTAAACAAATAATGTCAAATGATTAAAATTATATTTTAAGACATATATTATTGTAGACTGTAGTTACTATTAAAAAAAATGATTTAGTTAATTGAGAATTTACGATAATTTATTTTGATAACGTTGTTTTTAAGATTCAAATATGCGCTCCTTAGTCTTACTTATTAGGAGTGACGTCAATTTGATTTGGTCAACTTTATTAGATATTTTAAATTATCTATTTTAATTCGATTCTCAGTTTTTTATATTAATTCTAAGTTTTGAGTTTTAACTTTGTTTTGAAAAATTAAATTTGATTTTTTTATGTGAACATTATTTGATAATATTCAAACTTTTCATAAACATTTCTAGAATAAATAATTTTTATGTATATAAAAATTCATGATTATTTTTTATATAAAATTTTTCACCATTTAAATAAGTATTTTTATATTAAAAAATTGATTTGACTTCCAAAATCAGTAATATCGTATCTTAAAGGAGCATTTTTATTGTCGAATTAATGTGTCATATTTTATAATTTAAACTTTATTTAAATTTTTTGATTCGGGTAAAGTTTATAAAGTTTGAGTAAAGTTCGATTCAAGTCAAGTCAAATTTTCGAGTTCCTATATAAATTTAAACGATTTTTTCTAATCATATAAGATATACATATATATTTTATATTTTTTTTATTTGTGACATATTTCTTTATATATATTATTAAAAAAATAATTGAGAGGCTAAAATCAATCCACTAGTTAATAAAAAAATTGAGTAAGTTATTTAAATTTTAATTTTATAACTCAAATTTTATTTAAAATAATTTTGAGTCGAATTTATAAAATTTTAAATTAAATCAAAATGAACCATTTTTTTTTCAAAGATGAATTGAATTTTATTCATCCTTATCTTCAAATTGCGTAGAATTTAATTTTTCATTTTAATAAAATCATATAAAATGACATCATAAATAAGAAAAATTGAAGGTGTCAATGACAGGGGATGATGGTATTGGCTTTCCATAGAACCTTAGGGATGTATTTAGTAATTTTCACTTTTTTACTTTTCAAGCTAAAATTATTACAAGGCTCAACTTGTAAACTATGTTTTTTATTATGTCTAAAATATATTTTAGCAAAAACATATACTTAAAATTTTATATCTATTAAAATATGTGAGAGATTTTTTTTTACTATTTTAAAATTAATTAAAACACTTATTTTAATTAAAATAAATAAATTTTAAACATCCATTTGAGTTAAAAAAATACACACTTTAAAAGACGAGCATTGACTGCAAACTACCACATTTAGCTCATTACATAATTCTAAAATCGTCTAAGCATTGCTGCAGTTGTTGCAGAAGTATCTGAGGCTAGCTTTCCTACTCTGGGTTTTGTTTGGTTGTCAAGAAAATTTAGGTTACGTTTTTGCTTCATATCATCATTTATATATAAGAAAAATAGAAAGGAAAAGAAGAAAAGAAATTTGTGTTTTAGAAGAGTTTAATCTCTCCATCTTTGGTTCTTTTGCTTGGATATGATTAAAAGTATTTTACTTGACGAAATTCTGATGCTTGGTCGTTATTTCTGTTTGTTTTTCTTTTTATTTCTTGGGTTCTTTGTTTATGCCAAAGCAAAAACTCAAGATTCAATTTTTCTGGATGTTCTTAGCAAAACAGAGGGAAAATGAATGTTGGTTTACCTTCTTTTTTGCTATTTTGGGATAATTTTTGTAGTGTTTTAGCTTTGAATTCTGGTGAAATGTCGTGAATTTTAGAAGTTTTCCAAGTTTGTGTGATAGAATTAGAAGTTTTCCAATTTTTATAGTGTTCTTTGTTCATTGCAGCTTATATTAGCATTTTTCTTTAGCTATTTTTTCCCCTATAAGGCAATTATATACTCTTTTCTGATGGACATTGAGGAAGATGACTCTTGTTTGGTTCTTTTCAGTGGCTCGGCGGAGTTCCGATTTGTATTTAGGCATTTCAAGCCGGTGATGACTTGTTGCTCGTTTTTATTTAAACGAAAGGAGACAGCTTCCCCAGCTGAACATAGAATTGAAATTGATGAAGGTATGCTGCTAACCTTATTTAATGTTTTGTCTTAGGACTATGGAATTCGGCTTGGATAAGGATACTGAATTGACTGAAGTTTATGCATCTTCGACATAATTCCGGTGCACTGAAAAAAAGGGAGAAAATGTAGGCAACCCTGATGAACAGAAAATTTTCTGCTATCTTCGATTAGTCATCGGAGACCATGTTTGATAAAACCGTGTCTGCTATCTTGGAAAATACTTCCAGCTTCCATCTATATGTGTTGTTTGCTTGCAAAAGGTTCCTAATTCATACTCATTTTACAGAGGTTTCAGGTATTCAGAACACTAGACTGTTTCCTTACAAGGAGCTGAAAATGGCAACAGGAAATTTCCATTATTCCAATAAAATCGGGGAGGGAGGTTTCGGTATTGTCTACAAGGTGATTTCGAATTTTGTTTTTGTTCCAATCTTTTCGAAAGAAGGCTTCAATGATTTCTTAAACAAACTACATCTGTTTTGTTATTTTAACATCCAATGTTAACTTGTACCAGTTGATTTTGTTTGATAGGGAACTTTCCGAGATGGTGCCGTGGTTGCTATAAAGGTTGTCTGCTGATTCAAAGCAAGGGGTGCGAGAGTTTTTGACTGAAATAAATGTGATCGCTGATATAGAGCATGAAAACCTGGTTAAGCTGCATGGTTGTTGCGTGGAAGGAAATCACAGAATCTTGGTCTATGGCTATCTCGAGAATAACAGCCTTGCACAAACTCTTCTCGGTAAGTTCTACTGTTCTGAATTTGTGTTTGTTAACTGCTCAAACAATAACAAACTAAGGCATCATTACCGTTTAGGCGGAGGCCATAGCAGCATGCAGTTCAGCTGGCCTACGAGACGTAAAATTTGCATTGGTGTTGCAAAGGGGCTTGCATATCTTCACGAGGAAGTTCGACCTTATATTGTTCATAGAGACATCAAAGCAAGCAATATCCTCCTCGATAGAAACCTCATACCCAAAATTTCAGATTTTGGTCTAGCAAAGCTTTTCCCAGACAACACGACTCATATTAGTACACGCGTTGCTGGAACAACGTGAGTTCTTAATTTATTTTTTTTATATTTGTCTATTCTATCTCCCATGCTTACTAAAGGAAGGCAAATGTGTGATGATTTTACATAATATGGTCTTGATTTACTCATTGAAACAGGCCTGTTTCAGTTATCACTTTCTTGAAGTACCCTTGTTTAAGGACTATCTGATGTGTCTAGACATATGTGGATGTGATCCTTCGGACCATCCATATACATGTGATTTTGGGGGGAAAGTTGAACATTCCTCTGTTGAGCACATGCACATATCCAACACTCTCACTTGAGTTCGAGTAACATATATTCGAGCTGTTAAAATCTGATTGCACCGGAAACTTTTATGAACAGTACAAGCTTTGCATTTGTGCCTTTAATCTAGGTCTTCTTTTATTTATTTAATTAGTTAGTTAAAGATCTCCCTGACTTCCATTTAGCATTGTTAATTTTGTTGTGTATCCTACTATGGTTTATATAGAGGTTATCTAGCACCTGAGTATGCTATACGAGGCCAGCTGACTAGGAAAGCCGATATTTACAGTTTTGGTGTTTTGCTATTGGAGATTGTGAGTGGTAGATGCAACATGAACAGGAGATTACCGCTGTCGGATCAATATCTACTCCAAAGGGTATGAGTTTCCCTTATGTTCTTATCATTCCAGCCTTCGTTGTTGGGTTATCCGAGTCCGAATATATTGTCCGCGTAAGGTATAGCTTCAATAGTCTTTAAATGCAGAAACACATGGAGAGATAATATCCCACTTTCGACTCGTGCAATTGCATTTCATAACACTGGATAAATTTGAGCATACTTGTGTAGGATGATATCCAACACTCACCTCTAAATCTGAGTAAATATATGTATTGCCTCATTAACTTCAGTCAACATGTATAGTGTATTTTTCTGTATTCTCGAGCTTCATCTGTTTCAGTTCGGTTCTTTGTTGTTAGACGTAGGATTTTAAGACTCGTTGCTAAGTCGATATATAACTGCAGGCGTGGAACTTGTATGAACGAGGACAACTTGCAGAACTAGTTGATATGTCAATGAGTGGAGACCTTGACGATGAAGAAGCTCAGAAGTTCCTAAAGATTGGCTTACTTTGCACCCAAGAGCTGCCAAAGCAAAGGTGACACAGGAGTTTATATAAATGAAAACTATAGATTACTTTAACCCCAAGTTATGCTTTAGTTCATCTCATTTCCTACTTGTTTGTTCAATCTTATTTCTTTTGATTACTGTTTTTTTTTCTTCTTACACACGTCAAAAGGCCATCCATGTCCGAAGTGGTGAAGATGCTAACCGGAAAGGATCCAGTCGATGACCAGAATATATCAAGACCCATCGTGCTGCCGGAGTTCATGAATCTAAGAGATCACAAAAAGAAATCTAACATAATTACCGAAAGCAGCACAGGCAAAGAAGGGAATGCTTCATCATCATCAGAAAATCTTAGCACGTCGCATGCTACGATGACATTCAACTCGATATATGATAGAAGAGATTAGGTGGGTGTGATTGAATTTTTTGTATTCTTTGGCTACTGTTCTGATTTCTGAATTTTTTTCTCACCCTGTTTCTTTTCCTTAGTAAAAAACCAGGGCTTCTGAAATTGCCAGCCAAACTATACCATGCTCATCCTTTCGGTTTATTCCATTAGCAATTCTTGTTTAAATTTTGATTATTTGTGAGCTCACTTGAGTAATGTTGAAAGGAGAAAGAGTAAGAAAAGTTGCTGCTAAGCCTGATTGTATTTTTCCGGTTCCTATTGTCTTGGGAAAATATCGAATATGAGTGTTCGACACGAATACTTCCGAGAAAGAAAATTAACTAATACTATTCTATACGATTTTTTTTGCATTGAATTGTTTGAGTTCACTTCAGAGTAAGTTGCATGTCTTGTCTTCTTCATGTTATTAATTTCTTCTAGAACTGAGAACTCTGCAGTTTCGATTTAGGACATCACAGGAATTGGCTCAAAGAACATGCACGCCAAGGTCCCAAGGACACGTTTGTTGTATTCCAGGTATTGTTTTTGAACTGAATATGGATCGGTTCGGGTTTCGTTTTCTTTTAATTTGCTTCTTTAACTTCAACACGAGTCGTGTAGGATTCGAATACTTCCAAGAAAAAAAAGAGTTCGGATAACACGAGAATAAAATCTTTATTACTTAGAAATGAAAACAGATACTTCACCACAACAATAAATCTGGAATAGTCTCTCTGAAAGGCAATGTCTATGGGGAAGAGTATCAGAAGTTTATACATAGGACAAACTGCGAAAGCTCACATCACACAGAAATTGGCTTACTTTCTAGACTAGCATTACCGTTCAACTTACGACCAGCCGAAGAAATAATCGAGGATGTAAACCAGTGCCAACGAAAATGGATAAAGAATGTATGCGACCGAACATGTCCAGAGCGGGAAAGTAGTTCTGAAACTAGCGAAGGCTCCCATGACTAAGCAAACAATGAGAATAACCAGCACTTCGGATGAGAAGTCCCATGTCAATCCTCGGACGTAAACAAGTGCCAAGAAAACCGAAAGGCAGAGGACATTATTCATGGTTACTGCTCCGTAAAGCTGTATCGCAATACACAGAGATTAGGATTTATATGCTAGCTTGATGATCAAATAAATGGGATAACAAGAAACAAACCTCGGAAAAAGTTAATGACGCAGTCCTCTGCTTTTTGCGAGTGGCGAAAATAATGGCTGAAACGGCTTCACTGGAGTTGGTAGCCAACGGCAATGCGATAAATGAGATGAAGAATGATGGAATACTTGTTGCGGTGGAAAAGTTATCGACAGCACCTACGAGTGGATCAGCAAATGCAGCTGCAATCAAGGTACCTAACAGTAACAATAGTACTGCTTTCAAGGAGATCCACCTAGGGTTTTCAACATGTTCAACAACCTCATCACTTTGTTCCTCAGACCCCAACAAAGCATGTTCTCTCCTGGTTTCCTGCAGATATGCACGATAGTTCGAAAAATTCAGTTTGTGTATAAATAAAATCTCTAGAGCAGTCATCAATGCTTGACTTACCTGGTGAAATCGGTCAATAAACTTAAACGTTCCAGCAGTAGGTTCTAGATAAGCACCCCCAGTTTGCTTTGCTGTATTAATCCACTTTGTAAGCCCCTTTACGAACTCATCCTCTTGAACAAGGGAGTCGAGGGAGGTATCAAAATCCGCCATTACTTTCCTCACAGCATCATCCTTATCCAAGTCTATTTCTTCAAATCGGATTCCTATAATAAATGCTTTCAGTTCAGAATGTGAAAGACCACCATCGTGATTCTCATCAATTGCCTCGAACAACCTGTTTGATGTCGTTAGACAGTTGGTACATGTTAGGAGTACATGAAAACTGAAGTCCCAGCAGATATGGCGAGTTTTTGTTTAAATGTCAAAACTCAAAAGTTCAAAACTAACTTCTTTATAATCTCCGTATTAGGTTCACCATCCTCAGTAAGAAGCTTTCCAAACGCTTGCTTTCTCAAGTGTCTTAAGATTCCTGATATGACATGTTTGTGCTTCGCAAAAGCTAGTCGTCTTCTCTGGACCCATGGCTGAAAGACCTGCAAATTACATATATCATAAGATGCAATTATTAGAAGAGTAAAAGTTTAGTGAAGCTATGTTGCTACGAGACTACTACTCTTTATTTTTCTTGAAGTTACTTGTGTTTAACACCGGTGTTTAATGCATATCCGACCATAGGCTCAAACACATACTTGTGTCCGACACTCATACCCGAATTCAACACCTCAATTCAGCATCTAGATAACTAAAGACATGTAATGGAAAACCTACCAACAGCATAAAAATAAAGTTGTAAAACAATAAACTACAGAAACGTATATGATGGAATTCCTGGGAAATTTTATTACCTGATAAACGCAATAAGAAACCAACATTGAAACCGATATAATAAGTGCAACCAGAACAGCTAAATGTCTTCCTGAAGTTGAATTGAGAACTTGTGGCAGTTGAACAATAACAAATGGGATAACCGATATAGCCATTATCCTTGCAGCATAGCAAGTCCAAATATCTGTACTCACACCACTCTCTGCAATATTGAATACACTTTAGATTAGCAAATAACCTGCCATTGAAGATTAGACTCACCCCAAGCTTTCCAGCCAAACACATGGAGTTATTTTGACTTGTATTACTCTGTTTCTTCATTTTTCTTGAAGTACCCATTTTCGACAAATGATGACACATTTATAAGGATATGACGTACTTTATACATATTCTTGTATCTGGCACTCACACTCAAATCAATAATTTAGAACTACGCCAAATGGCCTCGTTGACTACATAATGCATGCATGTTATATCATGTTGCTTCAACTCTTTGTTTTCTCTAGTGTACTTGTGTCTGCCAGGATGTGATTCTCTAAATATTAGGAAAGGCTTCGAAAAACTTAAGCATACCAGAGTCGGACACATGCTCATATTTGACGTTTTCTCCCGACCTCAACCCTCAGTCCGAGTAACATAGATAATAACAACTCCTCAACCAGCCATCATTAACTACCTACGAATAATGTAAAGCAGAGTTGCGAACCTGTTAGGTGAAATCCTTTGGTATTAGTTCCATCAACTGCAAACGAGTCATGAAGATCACACCTGCCTACAACAACACATGATCCCCATATCACGGTGAGAAGCATGACAGTTGAGCCAGCTAGCAACCCCATTCCAACAGAGACCTGATCTTGAGCAGTTTCTGCGGTTCCAGAAAGTCCAGATACTGGAAAGAACAAACCAAATTAAAACCATTCTAGATGCAAGTAAAACTATTAATCCAAAGAGGCCAGATGAATAAACAAATTGTCACTGATCTCTATATCATGAAAGAAAAACAATCAACCAGTAGGAACATCAGCAAACATATTATCCATCCGATTTAATTCTTAATTCTTAACTTCCTTTTCCATTTATATAACTATTTTGTTTTGAAATCAGTATGTTGCAACTCAATTTAGTTACTTAGAAATAATAGGATGTTTGTAAAGCTAAAAGGAAAGAGTCAAAAGAAAGGGTTGCTAAAAGTCTATTGCAAAAGAGACATTTGGCAATGGCAGGGAGTAGTCGATATCAATAATTAATTCTATCCACTGTGGTCCAGACTCCATATGCAAAATGTTTAAATATCCAAGACCAGATCAGTTCAAAAAAATATATCCAAGACCAGATATTATAAATAATACCCCAAAATAACAGTTATATTTCAATAAAAAAATGAAGAAAAAGACAAAAAAAAAATCAAAATTATAGACTAATTATCCCTCACATAAAAAAAAATATTAAAGATAAAATCAAATCGGATTCAATCAAATTGTCTACGAGGTATCAATTAAAAAATGAAAATTTCTAAACTGGGAAGAGGGTAATAAGTAAAGTAGTGAGCAGAAAAAGTAACCCCAGATTTGCAAAATTTCTGGGAACCTTAAATTTTGAATCTTTACTGTTAACTAAAATTAAAGATCTGGGTGTTTCCAGATTCCTTTCAGAGGAAAAGGACAAGATCTAAAACTTTAACTTTCCGGTCTTTTGGTTCCATTTTCTGATCAATCAACGAAAACTAAAGCTACAGAGCATAACACATTTGATTCGTCAATCAAATAACATAATAAAACATTCAGATGAAAAGACAAAAGGTTTTCAAAGTTACCAAGGATAAGCATTGCATCGGGAAGAGCTCCAAGCGCCGGCAAGAACAATCCTCCGACGATCCCGGGACCGAGGATCTCGAGCAAAAGCTCACTTCCAGTGGATAAGTAAGTAGCAGCTAAAAACATAAGGTATCCGTAAACAATTATCAAGAACAAGTTCCCAAGAGCTGTGGTGGTACAGGGTAAGAACCCATAGGTCTGTTCACACGTTTCCTCTGCTGAAACTAGAGGTTTGAAGAGGAGGTAAGGTGGGTTTTTGACGGTGGAGATTCCATCGGAAACGAGATCGGATGGAGATGAACGGCCAGTTATGAAGCGGGCGTTAGATGGGGAAGAAGAGATGTAGAAGAGGAAGATGAAAAGGAGCAATAAACGTTGTGGAGTCATGGCTTTGATTTTCTGGGAATTCTATGACATGGAAAATTGATTTAAGAACTTTTTAGAGGAAAATGGAAGGTTTTTCTCTCTAAATATATAGTCAGAAAAATTATTTTTTTTTTTAAAAATATATCTATTATATATATATTTTAATTTTTTAATGTATGACTAATATTTTTTTCTCTTTTTAAAATGTACATTCTACCTTTTAATCTTATAAATATCTCGTCATGATTCAATTATGTTCGAGATAAATAATTTATCATGATTGTTTATTTTATTTATCCTGTTTATAAGTATTCGACGTAAAATTATATAATTAAAGAATCACTTTAATATCACTTGTTACAGATTATTATTATTTTTTCAAAAGATATGCATGATTTTATTTATTTAAAAATATTATTTTAATAAAAATAAAAATACAGAGATTAAAATTTCCTTATTTTTCTATGATTTTTTCTTTATTTGCCGTTTTTATATATTTTTTTCATCATGACATACTTTTGTACATTATTAATTAAAGAGTTAATAAAAAAAAACATGTATATTATTGTAATGACACGTATATATTTTTATATTTTTTATTAGATGGACTGAACTTGAACTTTTTAAAAGTTAATGTCAAATTTCATAATTAAATATTTTCCCTCAGCATTACGTTTAAGGGACGGCTTCACTGCCAAGTTCATCCTTGAGTTCATAATAGCCCATATCTGTAAGCACTTGTTTGCACTGAGGGAGAGCTTCCTTCTTCTTGAACCCGAGGTTGTTGGCGTGACGAATGTCGCCGCTGACACCGTCTTTGGTGGTGAGAACAACCCTGGCTTTCCTCCACGACTCGGTCGGTTCATTGCAATCCTGTCTAGGACTCTTCTGCAGGACGACGTCGCAATCGGAATCCGCATAATCACCGGTCACATCAATTCTGAACTCTCCCGTTGCGCTCGTCGTTACTTCCGGGCTCTTAAAGGTGGATTTGTCGTCGGTTCGGTTGTTGCATTCCAGTGTCACGGTTGCACCTGCCAATTATAATATTACAAAGACACACCACTAATGTCAAACTGGCTTCACATGCATTTGAAATTAAAAAAAAAAAATTATAGTGATTTTGATTATATGTACCACTTATTGGTTCACTGAGTTTGGTCTCGAATTTGACACGGCAAGTGTCGCAATAAACTTTGCCGACGACGATGAACTTGCCTTCTTTGGCAGCGCCATGGGAGATGGTGAAGGAGGACGAAATACAAACGATGAAGAAAAGGAGGGTGATTTCAGAAGGTTTTGTCATTTTTCCTTCTTCTGCTTGTTATTGTTTGCATGAGATGTTAATATTTGCAAAAGAAAGGTGGATTTATAGGGGAAGGATTCTCTATTTTGGGATATGTTTGTTATTTAAATTTTCTATTTTTTAAAAAAAGAGATTTATTCGTAGAGAATTACGCGAATTTTACGAATCCGTGGTGTTTTTTGTTATCGATTTCTTAGTATGTTAAATTTAGAGTTATAAGTTTGGATGAAAGAGAGCATCAACGGTTTTTTGAAGATCACTGTATATTAATAAGTAAAATCGGAAGATCAATAAAAAATAAAAACGGTAAAAGTTACATCATTAAATTATTTTCTAATAACCCATAAAATTATTTTCATAGTGGAAATCAAGAATCCCACAAGACAAATGACTAATTTCCATTGATAAATCAACTACATGTGATTCTTAGATTCCAAATGATGTTCTGCACTTTTACTGCAATTTTTTCTCACTTTGTCATGAAGAATGGTGTAGTTTGAGCTGCTTACATCCCTACTATAGCAAGATTTAGGGCCATTATATATGTACATTTGGCTGGTATTTCCAACTCCATTGACAACCAGGTTACCCTTCACAAACATGAACCCATTCCCTTTCTGCAGATTCATCACCTTCTCTTTAACCCTCTTTTCATTGAATCCCAATGTGACATTAGCTACAGTCAATGACTCTCCATTTCCTTGATTGATGTAGTCATAGTACATGTTGAACAGAAACTTCTTGAGTGATTTCTTTGATTTCGGGTTCGATCCGGGCATGTTTGAATGAATTCGGTTATCGAAACGGATCTTTTGGTTCACAATCTGCAGATTTGCATCCTTGGCCATCACCATGGAGTTTCTGTACCTTAAATTCTGGGTTGATTTTGTTTTGATTTTCCCATAACTTGATTTGATCCAGCCAGTTGAAGATATGGACCTGGTTGCTTTTGTAACAAATTTTCCATCCAAACCATGAAAATCTGTCACAGAAGAAACTCCAAGTGGACTAATGCTATGGTGCAGAAGCTTCCCTTTGGTCTTTGAGTTCTTACAATCTAACCAGAGGTGCAAATTGGCATCAATGTACCACACATTCAAGGCATTTGTGACACTAAAACTTAGAAAATGTGATTTTCCATCCAATAATTTCCCTAAAAATGGGGTGATTTCAATGTCATAGGTAGGGAGATCAAATGAACCAATGGCAGTAATAGGTCTCCAGAAGAGAGGGTTAATCCCACCTGTGTAAACCACTGTAAATGGCCAAATAGCACCAATTTGTTCCCCATCTAAACTGACCAAAACTTCCCTAAATGGTCCATTTCCAGGAAAATCAGTCAGGTTATTAGCCACAATATACTCAGTTGGAGGATTTCCATACCAAAACTCATCTTTCTCATGGAAAGAAACATAGACTTCCAAAACAGCCTTGTAAACATTCCTAGGAATTTCGAATTCATTCACTTTTACATCAGTAGCATTCTCAATCTCAAACCATAATCCATCCTTCAATGGCAAATTCCTGGAAAAGGGTATGATTAAATCAGCCTTAGATCCAGTCTCAGACACTGTGTGTCCTTTTTTCTCCGGTGCAGGGTAAAAGTAAAGACTTACATTGACATGGTAAACACCTGTATACGTTTCGTCGATCAGATTTCCGACATAAACAGCAAAGGTTTGAGTCTTGTTCATCAGAAACATTGATGAATATTTGGTTACATCCTTTTTGACACTCCAAATAATCCCAGTAGGCCTAGGCTCAGCTGTGCAGCTCCTTAGAAGCTCAACTCCAGATAACCAGACTCCGAAAATCCGATCGAATTGCCTTCCTTTACATGTTGCATTCCATTCCAGGACAATCTTGGAGAATTCTTGAAATGGACAGTCATCAGGAAAGGCATAGTCTGCTAGAACAGGAGATTTTCCGTATGTGTAGCCAAAGTCATGTTGTAGAACAGTGAGGGAACATGGCTTGGTGTGTGGGACATTGATGGGGTTGGTGACTTCAAAAAACATGGTTGGTTGTGCAATGGTGTCATTGTCGGATGATGATTCACGGGAGGGGAGAGTTGATCGGAGGAGGGTTTTGGATTGGTGAAGATTTGCTTGGCTGAAACGAGGATTGAGAAATAGAAACAGAAGAAAGAAGAGAAAAGGCAGGGAAGAGGAAGCCATGGATGGTGGCTGGTGGGGAGAAGAAGAAACTGTTGTTTTAAAGGGATTTAGAATTCTATGACTGAAGAATTTTCATGGAAACAAACTAATAAACAAAGAAAGAAATCATGGTCCTGCAGAATGATCATAAAACGGTTCAATTACAGATTGGAACAAGATATTTGCTCAAATGGACAAAGTATTTTGTTTCCATTTATATATAAAATTGGCGTGATTAATTCATAATACTAATGGAATGGTACTATGAATTATGATGTCTTACACGTATTATATATGGTAATTATACTATAGTAGCTCAAGTGGTTAAAGAAACAAAGCAATTAATGTCAAATGGTCGAATCAAATATAAACATTTAATTTTTTGGTTAAGCTGTATAAAATAAAAACTCAACACTTATTATATTATTAGTTTAGTTTGTTTTATCGACGATGTTAAAATTCGAAATCTAAATCTTATCTAATAAATTTAACTCTTTTTCTATTAAATCAAATGATTGTTGAAGCAAATTGATTCATGATATCAAAGTAGAATAGCAAATATAAATGAAAACAAAGTTTAGTAACAAAGTTCAACACTAACCTATAATTGGGGAAAATTTTGCTAGAGATTTATAATATTTTCATATGTATATTACAAGACAATTCAGGGAAAATAGAAATGATTGTTCCTAGAACAACAAAGTTGACAGAGTTGAAGAAACAACATAAATTCTATGTCTTTTTAAGACAGTCTGGTATGGCATTGTTGCAGACATGGAACAAACAACTCTCACCTTCCTTCTTCGATGCTCTCCACGAAGTCGGAAATATTTACCGGCGAGAGCATTGGTTGATCGTCTTCGAGCGAAGTAGTCTTGTTCTTGCTCTTGATGTTGCTGCCGCTATGATCGGATGCATTGGATGTTTGTGATTCTTCATTCATGAAGCTGCCTGTTATATCCTTGTAATACCAGTCAGTTATATAACTTGGTTTTGTTGTAACACTGCTCACTTCAATATCTCCTGCAAGCATAGCAACTACACGGGACATGGGCGGCCGCATCGGTGGTGATGACTGAGTGCATAAAAGTGCAACCCCTATCACTCGTAGAGCTTCGTTTTTGTCGAACTCCGCTAATGTTGGATCGAGCAGGCTCAAGAGTTGGTTATTTTCTAGCAGAGTCCATACCTAGGCACATTAATATTGATCATGACTAAGTACTACTTGAACAAATAGTACTACAAAATGGAAATTTTACTTCTGCATTACCCATTCAAGAAGGTAAACTCTGTCATTTTCGATCGTATTATATGAATTTGGTCTGCCACTTGTAATCTCCAAAATAAGAACACCAAACCCGAAAACGTCTGCTTTCTCCGTAAGATGGCCGAGCATTGCATACTCCGGTGCCAGGTAGCCACTTCAAGATACAACATTACACATAATGAGTAATGTTTATTTATGAACTACTAAATCTAGTGATTTCGATGCAAAAAAATTTGCAAACGGTTGAACGACCTTACATCGTTCCGGCGACACAAGTGCTGATGTGTGTTTTCTTGTCATCATAAAGCTTGGCAAATCCGAAGTCAGATATCTTGGGACAGAGCTCTGCATCAAGTAAAATGTTACTTGCCTTGACATCCCTATGAACAATCCTTGGCCGAGAATCCTCATGAAGATAAGCTAGCCCTCTTGCAGTCGATAAGCAGATATTGAAGCGGGTAGGCCAATCAAGATGCAAATCACTTTTTCCTGAATTTACAGTGCAAGGAATCTCATCATTAATCGACACGAACGGGACAATAATATCATGTTAGAATGTTCTTATACCGAAGAGTGCCTTATCAAGGCTTTTGTTCTCGAGATACTCATAAACAAGGAGGCGTCTATTTCCTTCGATGCAGCATCCGTATAGTTTGACAAGATTACGATGTTGCACTGCTAATATGGTAGCTATCTCGGTTACAAACTGATCCTTCCCCTGGTTGGATTCTATTGAAAGCTGCTTCACAGCTACAACTCTCCCATCAGAAAGTGTACCCTAATGCAAACAACAAATTAGTAACCTTGTGTGACAAGCAAGTTGGCATGCCAAAAATGTTAAGACATTGTTTACCTTGTACACAGGTCCGAACCCACCTTCTCCTAACTTTTTCGAAGGACTAAAGTCTTCTGTAGCAGCTTTTATCTCGGAATAACTAAATGTGTTTGGTCTGGGGCCGATGCCAAGAAGCACTGCAGAGTCATGTAAGGTAATTAGTAGGCATTAGGCAATACTTGCAAATATGACGTATACAAAATTCGATACTCTAACCTTCCTCGTCGTCGTCTTTTGTTTTCCTCTTCAGATAGATAATTGAAAATATAAGTATCAAAGCCACTGCTAGCACAGAAACTATAACACCTGCAATCAATGCTGTGTGGTTCTTCTCTTTAGGATTTCCCGGTGGTACCCAGCTGACGGTCGGTATGAAGTCTGAGAAACAAAATAGATGTAACAGAAACTTGAAGATAAGCACATGAAGCATTTAGTACATAATGATATACAAGTGTAAACGTGTCTTACTCGGAGTAACACTAATAGCCGAAATGGACGGACCATAATAACCTTGTTCTGGTACGCAGCAAGTCCCCTTACCAGCCCAAAACAGGTGAATTTCAAGGTGGTTCTCAGTTACATTAGCAGTGAAAGTTGGAGTTATTGCTCTCTGAACACCACCTGCCTCTTTCGACATATCAAAATCCCTTAATGTCCGGTTTCCCTGGTAGAGTTTGATGAGGTATTACAGCAATAACTACTTCTAAGTGTAAAATTATATGAACACAATGAAAATAACCGGATTAGATAGAATGAATGATATAGAACTTAGAATATATGAACTTATACTTTAAACCAAATATTACCTGAATATAAACATCGAAAACTCGCCTTCCTAGACTCCTCCAAGCCTGTGATATTCGGTCTTGGAAACCTGTTTCTGCAAAGAACAACTTTACAGTATAAACCCCGTTCTCAAGGCCTAGGCCGTAGTATCTGAGTGATCCAGGGGATAGCCTTGAAGTCTGATACAGCTCCCAAGTGTTGGTTCTTCTCACTTGCCCTCCATAGTTTTCCACATACAGTTGATTTAGTCTGTCTGCAAACAAGCCTGCATTGCTAACCGCCCATTTCCGTGTATCGGTTACATGAAACGTTGCTGCACCAAGAGAACTATTCTCAGCCTCGAATGTTGTCCCATCAGAAATCATTTGTTCCCCGCCACACTTGATTGAGAAGTTTGCATCTGCCAATGTCGACACCGAGACATGTTAGCAGAGTACAACAGATACCAGTTCAAAAGTTTTCGACAGTACATCGTGGAGCATTTCTAAAGCATGGGAAGCTTCTTTGAAGGCATTCTAATCCTGGCAAGAGCCTGTGGAATTTCAAAACAATTAATAGAGGTAAAAAAATCTTCCAAGGAAGTTTAGGAGACAGGAAAATCAGGTGCTGCACGACGAGAACTCACCGTATGCTTGAGCTGTTAAGTATGAAGTTGTTGCCCACAAGGTTCCTACATAAAATTCCATGAAACAAGCTTTGATTGGTATTGAGCTCAACTGATTATTACAGTCGTTAAAATTAGAAAGCAAAGATAAAGGAAGTATCATGGCTTCAGATACAGACAGTTGTAAGCCTGGGTTTACCCAAGAAGGCAAGTCCCCTGAGAGTAAATTGTATGATAAATCTCTGCATAGAGGAGTACATTGTTAGAAAGTAAGTATGGAATATGAACATATTACCGGAATGACGACAATCGAACTACATTTACTATTTGATGGTTAATATCATCTGGTTAAAAAGTAACTCACATATTCTGGTGAGTTTCACTCTTTTGGCTGGGAATGACACCTAGTAGACTATTGTTTCCAAGAAACCTGGCCATTACAAAGCAAAGATAAAGTTGTGTGAAAACAACAAGGCCAGAACCTGGTATTTCCAACTATTTAAGGGGATGGTTTTGTTTTGTTTTCTTGTTGCTTACAAGTCTTCGAGAGAATTCATGGTGAACAAAGCACTTGGAATTGTGCCTGTTAAATTGTTGAAACTCAAATCCCTGGAACAGAAAGAAATTATAAACATGAAGCAAGCGAATTTCGCCGAGTAATGAAGCAGAGAACTTTAAGACATAACTTACAGCTTTTGTAAAGATTGTAATTCTGTGATATAAGATGGCAAGATACCGGTGAGCATTACATTTCTAAGTACCCTATGGGGAATAAAAGAAAAGGAGAATTAGTATTTTGATTCTTAAATCTTGACAAAAAGAATGAATTCTAGGAGTATGCTTAACTTACAAGTCACTCAAGTTCTTTAGATTTCTTACAAAATCTAGAGAAGAACTACCATTGTATATGTCGCCGATTCGCCTACATGATATACAAGCATGAAAAACAATAACAAACATACATCATGAATTCAAATTTGAAATGTATGTCTACTTACAAAGAATTCAAAAAGGCTAGATTTGCAAAACTGGATGGTATTGGTCCTTCAAAAGAATTCCCTTGAAATCTCCTGTATAAACATTTGACAGAGTAGTCAAACCGATGAACAATCAAGGAAAATCTATCCTTCTCGATGAAGATTATAACCAAGTTGTTTTGATGAATTACAGTGATGTAAGCTTTGTCCAGTTATTTCCAACAAAGTCTGGTATTTTTCCCATGAATGCATTGTCACCTGCCCTCCTGATACTCAACCAAGGTCCGAACTCGAAAATCTTATGCTTACAATTATCATGGTAAGGCAAAGAAGCAGGTTGCAAAAGGAAATAGAGAAGTGTCTTTCTTACACAATCTGCAGGTTTACAAGGTTAGCAAATGTAGAGGGAATCTGACCACTCAATCCACTACTGGTAATGTAGCTGCCAAATTTATACAGAAACCATTGCTATAATTCCATAGGATAATCTTTAAACACAACCATGTACATTTAGAACTTACAGTTGTTCGAGGTTGACTAGATTACCGAGCTCCGGAGGCAGTGTTCCGGACAAATTATTATTACTCAAAGACCTGCATGACATTGATCCACATATAAGCAACTGTTTTATAAACAACCGTTGCTTAAAATTAGAAGAACTCTTACAGCACAGTTAGCTCCTTGAGATTTCCAATTTCCTTTGGAATAGGTCCAGAGAAAGTGTTGTGTGCCATAGACCTATACAAGGTAACAATAATTAAACAATTTGAAGAAAGGCGTCTTCTTCGATATAAGAAGATCCTTTAAACATATTAAATATATCCGTGTCTGATACTTATCGGTGTAAGTATCGAACGATAAAGCTGCTTTTATCAGACAATCTTTGAGTACTCACAGTATTTCCAATCTAGACATGTTCCCAATGAATGCTGGCAATGGACCGGAGAAGAAGTTTTGATCAATCTTCCTGCATTGTGAACAATATAAATGATTATCATCAGCCATTTTTCCATAAATAAAATGCATATTGCAAACATTTAAAGCTTTGTGTTCATTGGAAAAGAAAATTCTTACAAGTAACTCAGAAAAGGCAAGTCCAAAAGCTCCATTGGTAACACTCCTCGTTTGTCTTGACCAACTAGCCTCCTGATAGAAGTGTTTACAACAGGTGAAATATTAGTAGTACAAATGATGTATTAATTAGCATTAAAACTTCTAGCTAGCCAAGGTCATTAATAATGAAGCTTTGCTGGTTAACATGAATGGACTAGCTTGGCTCAAAATTAACCATATTTTGATTTCCCTACTGTAAGATATTGTAATGGCTTAAAAACAGGGTGAATCACGTAAATCATCACTGAACTTTACTCTCAAACATATTTTGGTTATCGAAGTTTCAAAGCATTCAATTTACTCATTGGAACGGTAGAAACCTTCACCGACACAAAAGAAGCAATATACTGAAAAACAAGTTCCATCCAACGACAAAGAAAGAAAATCGACGAGAAAAAAAGGATTTTTTCCCGATTTGTGGACTTCAGGTCATTTTCCGATGAAATAGAGGTCAAATTTGAATTTACGGGAGAGACGAAATGAGTAGTGAAATTTAGTGCCGAACAACAATAATGATGAAATAATAGAATGAAGTAAAATTTAACGATGATTTACGTAATTTCGTCAAAGTATTGCATAAGACTGAGAGAGAGTAATCCTACAGTCTAGTAATGTGGCAAACTGTGTTACTGTTGAAAGAACAATCACATCTGATGGTGGGGTTATTAGAAGGATCCTCCAGCACCGAGTCAATTTGGCTGAGAGCCAATCCACTGCATGGCTCTCCACTGTGATTCCATGTATCTGCAGCCTGTGCATCCCATTGTTGGAAGATTGAGTTCAATGCCCTCACTAGTTACCCAGTCAGTCAACAAGAAATAATTAATTTAATGGTCAAAAATAATTCTAAGAAAAAAAAAAACATAACATGTTTGATAAACAAAGTTCTAATCTAAAATTAAAAGTTTAAATTATTTTTAGAGATTTAGTTAGTTAAATCCGCTAATTTGTATGTTTAGTAAAAAACAATATACATATATAGATACCAAATAATGATTGTCGATAAATTATTCAAACAAATATTAAATATATTCATATCCTTTTATTATTTTAATTATTTAAATAATGATAGTCAATAAATTTGAATTTTATTGTAAAAATATTATGAGAAAAATTTTAAATTATTTTATTTATTTATTATATTGTGATTAAAACTTATAACTTTGTTTATGTGAAGATAATTACTCTATTATTTGAGATTGATCGCTCAATTACTCTGCTGGCATCACTGATGCTCGACCCGTGACCTCTAAAAACAACAATCATTCCTTTAACCACTTAAACTAAAGGACTCATGTACATTTTTTTTAAATGTAGTTAAGAATTTATATTTGTCGACGAAAATGACGTATCTAAAATTCTACAATAAGTAGTCTTAATTAAAAAAAAGTCAAATTTTAATATATCAAAAAGTCTTAAAAAAATATTTGACAAAGAGAAGAATGAGAATTTTTTATAGTATTGTAAAGAAGAGACTTTTTTTTATGATATTAGATATATATTTAAAAAAAACTTCTATAATTTAAAACTATAATAATTAGTGAAAAAAGACCCAGAACATTTTTTTTTCAAATGATAAATTAAATTAAATTCATTGAATGATGTTAATCTCGAAACTCATTGTAAGAATTTTAAAAATGCTCAGATGAGTTATGATTATTCAAATGTTATAATTATTTTCCAAATGTGACAATTGCTTCCTAAATATGACAATTGTTTCTTAAATATGACTATTGCTTATAAAATCTTATTGACTATTCTTATTATTATTGCTTCAGTAGAACAAAGTTTTTCAAAATTAAAATTATTGAAGTACTAATACGTACGAACAATATGTCGTAAGAAAGACTAAATGTACTTTTTTTATAATAATCGAAAGTGATCTTTTAAAAGAAATTGATATTAAAAGTGTTGTAGATGATTTTGTTTCAAAATATGCAAAAAAATGATATTTTTTAAGTAGAAAAGTTTGATTTTGAAATGTTTACAAGTCATTTTTTTTGTTGCTCAAGAAGATAATCTAATAATATCTTTTGTAATAATTTTTTTTTTAAAAACAATTATATTTCTTACGGATTATAAATCAAGAGTCCTATTTAAATAAATTAAACATTATTCCCAAATTTTTTAAACTGAACTTGATTATAATATATTTTCCTTCGAAGAAAACTATACAGAGATACAATCGATCGATTCGAATTACATAAATAAAATCTCTTATATTTTTTTAACGTTGATTTTTTCATTGGTTACCTAATATCAATTGACTTGAGCACTCTCTGACACAACTACACACTAACTATTGACATCAAAGTCTAATCTAAAACTAATTGAATTTGATCTTATTTCAGTAATTAAGGGAACGATTATTATTTTTAAAGGTTACGTGTTCGAGTATCAATATTACAATACAGTAATTGAACGATTAATATCTAATGAATGAGAGTATATTTTAAAACAAATACTATTGTAATCACTATAACTGATTAAAAAATAATATAAATTATAATTTTAATCATAATTCTACTTAGAGCAATGAGATAAGTTTTTAGAAGAAAAAAGTGGGTACTCTTAATAGGTATAGAATTCATAATAACAGGAAATATAAAAGAATAAAGATAAACAATTTAACTAATTGATCAAATATGTTTGTTCGAACTATTAATCACTTAATCTATAAAAATCAAGTTAGATCTACAATCATAAATATATGAATTTACCATCCAAATTGGCATACCTAGATGACACCAAAAATAAAACATGCACTACATAACTTATAATAATATATTAAAAGGTTATATTTTAATATATGATTTATATAAAAAAACAATTTTTTATTTAAATTATAAATAATTTAGCATGAAAAGAACACGAAATCACACTCAAGTCTATTACCTTTGCTCTTGTCAAAAATAAAACTATAGTAACTTTGAAACTAAGAAATTGTCTAGACACAAAAATATTTGGACACTTCACCCAAAGAAAATGGGGACAAACCTAATTTCTGTTCTTTCACGTCACCATCTTTGGTAAAATCTTACCTTAATTTCTTAAACTCTAACCATAACTTTTGATCTTAAACCCTAAATCTTAAACTTACTATTTTAAAGTGAAAACATCAATAAAAGCACAATAAAGAGATATACGATTTACTCCTATTAATTTATTACTAATAATAATTCATTAATTATATATAAATAAATTTCTATCGATTACAAAGTTTGAGATATTTTATATATATAATTTTTTTATTAAAAGATTCATCTACTAAAATTATGTGTGATACATATCGTTCTAGATTGATCGATACACTACCTTGTGTAACCAAGAGGGCACAAAACCCTTAAGTTTGAACCAGTTTAAACATCTTAAAAAGTTTTTAATTCTTGTCTATGATTGTAGTTACTATGCAAATTAGGAGTTTTCAGATTGGATTAGCAACTTGTAAAGCAAATAAACAACATAACATCTTGACAGATGCAGTGGTAGACAAAATAAAACCCTAAACTTGTCTGAAATTTTGGTCAGACAGTTCAGAGCTTGGGTTACTCCAGTGAATCCCATGATTATATAGATAAGTTTCTTACAGAACTATATGGTCGCTCGCTGCATATGATATATATATATATATATAATATGTATGTATAGGTAAAGAAGAAGAAGAAGAAGAAGAAGAAGAAGAAGAAGAAGACTACCTTGAGAAGGATCTGTGGTGGCATTCTGGGCATTAGTAGATCGACTGCATGAAAAGAATACAATGAAGAACACGAAGAAGAAGAAGACGAAGAGCCAGCCTTTCGAAGAAGACAGTAAAATCATATTCTTTGTATTTTCTACTCTCTTTTTTTAGCACAAGTGTTTCTCATCTTCACTCACCACTTATATTAACATCTGGTATGTACAGAACAACTTGAAAAAGTTGGAAGAATTATAGATTTGGTCCTTCAATTTTACTAGTTTAGTTATTTTAACTCTTAAACATTTTTATATAGTATTTAATTCTTTGACAATGTATACACACATCTTGCAGATAAAATAATTAAATTCAGGTCTCTTAAAATAAATATCATCCGTTTTTTCACTCACATCACTTGTTAAATTCCTAAAAAATTGAATAAATTTGATTTTTTAAAATAATTTTTACTTGAAAAAAATAATATTCGTAACGGTTTATGAACCCACAACTTAAAAAAATAAAGAAAAGATTTACTCCTAATAAACTAGTATCAAAGTAAATTTAATTTTAAGTTATTATAATTAATAATAGTTATTATCTTCTTAATGTGTGGAGTCATATCAATTGAATTATTTATTGACTTTTGAAATTTTTGGCACCGTAACATATAAGAAAGTTGCTTGAGCATATAAAATGTACGAAAAAGAAAATGTTAGTTTTAAAAAGAAAAATAATAAAAATAATAATATTTACTTTAAATTCGAATAATTTATTTATTTTTTAATAAAATTAAATTTAATAAACATATATATTATTTAAGAATGCATCAAACATAAAATCTCGTACCTCAGAGCATTAACCCTTGGTAGGTATATTCAATGGTGGTTGTGTGGTCTTTTTCCCGACATGCAAGTGCTCCGACCCAAAGATGGTAAGAAATAGGGTTTCATGTATGAAATTCAAGATAACCTTATCTTGTTTTAGAGTTGGGTAAATTTAAAAAATAATTATTAAAATACTTATTTTAATTATCAAATTTTTAAAAATTTCAAATAAATATTAAATTTTGAAGTTTGTTAAAAAAATAGATATTGAACTGTTAGATATTGTTAACAGCTTATTAGAAAATTAAAGTAATATATTATTCTTCCTCTTCCGTTAGATCAGAGACAAAACCAAGATTTGGGGTTGAGGGGGATAAAAACATAAATGTTTAGAAATAAGGGGCAAATTCATAAAAAAATAAATTTTACATAAATTTAAATAGAGAAATAAAAGTGAAAAAAAATTCTTCGGGGTGGGGGCGATTGTCCCTCCCCACCCCACACAACTCTGTCCCTGTGTTAGATTTATCTTTCTTATGTTTTAAAATTATCTTATTTAAATTATTAAAAAATAAAATTCAATAACTTTTACTAGACACATTTTTCTATTTTATGTTTTCTAGTTTTCTAATAAAATAAAATTTTATTTTTAATGATAAGTTATTATTTTAATCATTTTATAATATATTTTTTTACATAATTTTTTAAATAACATCAAAATCAACAAAATAAAATTTAAGAGAGACAAAGATAATAATTGTTATAAAATAATTATTAAATTTTATAAATGTTACATAATAATCATTAAACTATTTAATTATTATGGAATGATAAAATTTATTATTAATTATTATAAAATATCATTAAATTATTTAATTATTATAAAATTGTTATTACAATATTCAACTGTTATATTTTAAGATAATTTAATCGTTATTTATGAATTTTATCATTTATATTTTTTTCATCAGATTTATTTTTTTAGATAATTTTATAATATTTATTCCAAAGCAGAAATACCTGCTACATATTTACACTTTAGAGAATCCTTATATAACAAGATTTGCATTTTGTACATTTTGTAACCTAACGTTCCTATAATATAAACAAATATAAAGAATGACTTTTAAACATTCAAAGAGTTTACTACTAGTTCTTTGTATACCCCGAAAGCACCTTCTATTTCGCTCCTGCCAGAACAAATAAATTAACATCTGCCATGCAAGCCTAAAAATGAGAGCTGACACTGATCTCCCCTTCAAGCTAGCCACTGCCAAGTTAACTCTCCTGGCCAATCCATAACCTCCCTTGCGAATCCACTGCAGCGAAGGGCCATGCACCAAACGTGCCTGGAGAAACTACACTCAAAAAATAAGTGATCCCTTGTTTCGGGTGAACTACCACACAAAATGCAGCTTACTTCTTGAACCATCCCCATTCGAGCCAACCTTATCCTTGTAGGTAATTGATCTAGAATTGTCATTCAAGCAATCAACGTGTGCTTAGGGATATGCAAAGGAAACCATAAAAATTTATGCCATGCCACTCATTTAATATGTTTAGCATGATCATTTGATATTGTTCTATTTGGACTCTAATACCTAATTAATATGATAAACGAGATTTATAATATAATTTATCCCTTCTTAATATATTTGTACGAAATTGACTCTGAGTCTATTATTTGGGTGGCTAATCTTTAGACTGCATAAATCTTGTATGTATTAATCTTTGAAAATTAATCTCATGCTTATATTTATTGATAGGGAGGAGGAAATTTGGATAGAAATTAATGGTTGTTAAAAATTTAAAATGGAAGAAAAATAATTGAAAATTTTCAAAAAGATTCAAACAAAAATTATTATTTTTGAGAATAAAATTATTTCAATCAATCTAAAAATCAAACAATAATAATTGAGAATAAAGAAAAAGAAAAAAAGAATTATTTTTGATTTTTTAAAATTATAATTATTGAATTATTTTTAATAAAATTATTATTTATACTTTAATCGTTAAAAAATAATGATGATACTGAAGAGTATTTTTTTCACATCATTTTCTCTACTTATCATTAAATTATTCGTGCTTTTATATTTTAGTCATTAAATTATTTTTTTAACAAAATCATCACTAACATAATATTCTTGTTCTATTTTAGTCATTGAACATTAAAAGTTAAATTGCTTAACTTAATCAGAACATGAACTATTCGAATATAAATAAAAAATATTCGAGTCACAAATTCTAATAAAATCGATATTTGTTACCATTGAATTTTATTTTTTGGGTAAACTACATAAATGGTCCCTTGACTATACCTCAATTATCTTTTACATCCCCTAACTATTAAATGTTATAAATTGGTCCATTGACTAACTTTTTTATACAAAGTGGTTCCGTGCCGTTAAAAATTTGACGGGAAACTGATGTAGACGTTAACATACTGACTTGGATTACAAAGATTAGGAATGCCACATGATTATCCAAGTCAACATGTTAACGTCCACATCAATTTCCCGTCAAATTTTTAACGGCACAAGACCACTTTGTATAAAAAAAAAGTTAATCAATGGATCAATTTGTAACATTTGATAGTTAGAGGATGTAAAAGATAATTGAGATATAGTCAAGGGACTATTTATGTACTTTACCCTTTATTTTTTTACTCATTTAAAAACTTTATTTTGATCTTCTTTAGTTCTGCAACAACTTCTTTCATGGAAATCCTCTCCTCTGGTAAGTCATGTGAACAGTCAAGCGCCAATTGCAAAGCAGATACCGCACAATTAGTTGAAGCAATGTGTGCTTCCTCTTCCTCGTGGCTTAGCAAATTGGCATCTATAACTTCCATTACTGCATATGGTAACAGCTCTTTCACCCAGTTTCTTATGCTCGATTCACCGGTAAACATGTCGTCGGTCGGTCTCTTCCTCGTGAATGTTTCGATAAGAAGGATGCCGAAACTGTAGACATCGCCTTTTGCGGAAACGATTCCTCCGGCGCCGTATTCTGCATGTCAAGATTAGGCATTATATAACGTTATGAGAATAGGATTGAAAATGAATGTTAGATATCATATCACCTGGTGCCATGTATCCTATTGTTGCAAGTGTTATGGTTTGGATGACTGAGTCCTCTTGGCCTAGCAGTTTTGAAATGCCGAAATCACTCAAACGTGCTACCATATCTTGGTCTAATAGAACGTTACTCGGTTTTAAATCGCAATGCACGATCGGAATCGTCTGACCATGGTGAAGGTATTCGAGTGCAGATGCGATGTCGATCATTATGTTCAACCTCTGCAACGTTTTGAGAAAATAGTTGTGAGAATACAACCATTTCTCGAGGCTTCCATTAGGCATGAATTCGAGCACCAAGGCTTTAAAATCAAGGCTGCAACAACTACTTATGATTCCGACTAAATTCCGGTGGCGTATGTTGCGCAAAACCTCACACTCGACGTCGAAGCTCTTGAATGCTCCTTCTAAATCCAAATTGAAGACTTTAACGGCGACATTCAGTCCATCTAAAAGAGTACCTTGATATACCGATCCAAAACTCCCTACACCGAGTAACTTGCTTTCACAAAATCCATCCGTGGCGTGACGAAGCTCGTGGTACGAAATCCGTCTCCACTTTGCTAAAGCATCCAAATTCTGTCTATCAATAGGCAGCTCTGTCTTCCTTCTTCTCCATCGTAAGAACAGGACAATCAAGGCAAGTATGAATAGCATTGAGCCAGTGGGCAATAGGATATATAATAGAAGCTTGGGAGCTTTCTTAGAAGACAAGTTAGTCTTGCACGGTGGAAGCTGCAGTCGAGTTTCTCCGCCGCATAAATCTTTGTTCCCCATAAACGATCGAATCGAGTAGTTGGCGAAGGGTCCTTGGAGGGGAACTTCTCCCTGTAATCCATTGAATGATACATTGAAATACTCAAGATCCAAGAGTTTCTCCAAGGACATGGGGATAGTTCCTGAGAAGTTATTCCTTGAAAGATCCAAGAAATGCAATCCCCTTAGCTCTCCAATCAACTCAGGTATAGATCCTTGAAATCCATTACCGGCTAAAGAAAGATAAGCAACATCCTCAAGTTCACCAATACTACTCGGGATTTCGCCGGATAACCGATTTTCCGAGAAATCGATTCTATTAACGACCTTCAAGTTTCCGATATCGACCGGGAGAACTCCGGTTAGAAAATTAGAAGACACATTCAGTTGCAAAACGTCTGTAAGCCTTGTCCATGTTGAGGGTATTGAGTTAACAAAGTTATTGGACGCCAAGTACAGATTTCGAAGCGAAACGAGATCGCCCAAGCATGGAGGTAAGGAACCGGTCAGATTGTTACCCGTTAGATACAAGAAACTCAAACTCCTCAACTGGCATAACTCGTAGGGGATGGTTCCTTGTAGCTTGTTTCCTTGCAGAGACAGACTCTGCAACTTTGTTAATCTTCCAATTGTATTCGGAATGTACCCAACAAGCTCATTGTTGTCAAGGTTGAAGCTTATCAAGTTCCCAAGGTTGCCAATCTCTTCTGGAATGCTGCCTCTGATGTTGGAACCATAAGCAACGAAAGTTTCAAGAGAAACCGAGAGATTTCCCATTGAAACCAGGAAGTTACTACCAGCACTACCAGTGATGTACGGAATGTTCTCAAAAGCCAAGAATCTCAAGTCCTTGCAGCTTGCCATTAATGATAGAAAGGAAGAAGATCCTCGTCCTCCAGTAAAATTGTTCTCCCCGATCGTTACTGATTGGAGACGACTTGTATTGCAGATGTTGGTTGGAACATGTCCAGAAAACGAGTTTCCAGATACATCAACTTCAATGAGATGAGTGGAGTTGAAAATGGATGAAGGGACTGACCCAGTAAACCTGTTCCCTCCTACATAAAACCTTTCAAGCTTCGGCAGCCAACAATTGGATGGTAGAGTACCGTGGAGCCTGTTTGCAGAAACGGAGAAGTCCCTGATAATGGAACTGTTGAATATTTGAGCAGGGACGAGTCCGGAGATGTTGTTGGATGACAAATACAAGCCGTCTATGTTTCGCAAGTTGACGATCTCAACCGGGAAATCGCCTACCATCGAATCGTGTCATCTTTAAAATATGAGTATAATACACAAAATTAATAATTTCATTTTAAAATCAACTCGATTTATATAAATTAACTGATAAATCGAATATCGACGACGATAAAGAAAATAAAATTTAAATCTTGATGATACATTATAAGATTATATATTTTACCGGTCAAGTGGTTGTATGAAAAATCAAAGTATAGCAGAAGTGTTAGGTTGCCGACCGTTCGAGGAATAGGACCCCATAAACCATTCTTTTTAAAGCTGAGTTCGACTAAATTAAGAAGAGTACCGATCTCTTCGGGAATTTCACCTGTACAGTAAAAAAATAATCAAATGATATATTGCAATTGGAAAATATTCGAACTATCCATTAAATCCTTAAATTCTAAAATTAAAATGTTTTTATATATATATTTTTAATTTTCACCGTACTGTATTGGAATCAGGGATTTAAAAAAGGTATGTTACCGCTATAATGGTCGTTATTTAACGATAATATTGTTATCCGAAATCGTTATTAATAAAAATAACGGCGACATTTAACTGATAACTGATTTTTTTTTTTTCTGTTATTATACCGTTATTTAAAAAACTCTCATAATAAGTTATGTGAGTTTTTAAAAAATTTACGATCGCGACTCCAGAAATGACCGCGATAACAATCGTTATGTTAGCAATCACGATAAACACGACACGACAGAAAACGCTTTATTTTTTATTACCTGTCAAGTTATTGCTCGAAAAATCGAGTAATTGCAGAAGTGTTAGGTTCCCCGTACAAGAAGGAATACGCCCGCTGAGCTGACCATTCGATAAGCTTAACTCCTCCAAAGTCACAAGCTTACACAGTTCTACTGGAATTTCACCTGAAAAGTAAAGTAATTTTATTCATAAAAAAAAAAAAAGAGTTTTAAAACTTTATTAATTTGATTGATATCGTATAAATATATTATTTTTATTAAGATAATTATTTAATATTTTAGGAGTGAAGTTTTAATCGAATATCATGTGTATTTATTTATTTATTTTAAATGAACTTGTTTTTCAGTAAAAAAAAATCAATTGAACTTTTAGATAAAAATTGATGAAAATATAATAAATTTGGGGTTTAACTTGGATCCTCTTACATAAAGATCACAGATTTTATTTAAGGGTAACTTAAATATAAATTTGAATTAAATTATAAAAAATTCAAGGGTTAACTTGGTCACTAGGTAATTTAATTTTTAACGGTTAGTAGTCAAAATATAAAAAAATGTAAACTAATAATTATTTTGTTAAAAAATAGTTCGGGGACCAAAATCGAAAAACGAAAATGGTTTCGTAACCTACGTAGTTGTTTACTCTAAAACTAACACATAGACTACGACGAGAAAAGAGAAAATGACATGAAAAATAAAAAAATATATATTAACATTAGTATTGATTTTTTAACGATTTGTGACCAAAATATAACATTAATGATGATTTTTTTTAAAATAAAATAATTGTGAGTAGATGAAGTTTGAACCTTGGAAGTTGTTTGAACCGAGGAAGAGTCTCTTAATCGTAGTCAAATTTCCAATTTCCTTTGGTATGCTCCCCTCCAACTGATTAATAGACAATGATAAATCTTCAAGATCTCGGCTATCGAATAAGCTCATCGGAATTGGACCGGAAAGCTGATTGTAACTCAAATAAAGGTACTGTAATCTCGGAAGACGATCGAACATGTCCGGCGGGAGATGACCGGTGAGGTTGTTAAATGTTAAGTCAATGTATTGCAATGAAGAGTTGAGAAGTGGGATTGAGGGCATGGAACCATTGACGCTGTTGATGCTTAAATCAATCTCCACTAACGAAGATATGTTGAAAAGTGACATAGGAATTGATCCGGAAAATTTATTGTCACTCAAATATAATAGTCTCAACCTCGAAAGGTTTCCCATGGCGTCGGGAATCGGACCTTCGAGGTTGTTTTCGGACAAGACCAGAGTTTCCAAATTCGATAAAGAGCATAAAGAAGACGGGATAACTCCGGTGAAGTTGTTGTTGATCATGTTCATATATTTCATCCTATGTAAATTAGCCAACTCTTTCGGTAACGATCCGTGAAAACTGTTGTTCTCGATGTTGAGTACAGAGAGGAATGATAGATTCCCGACATGCGGCGGTATCGTACCGGAGAGATGCATGCCAGAGAGATTTAAGCCAGTGACTCTACGATGTCGGGAACCACACGTTACTCCGATCCAATCGCAAACAGATACCGAAATAGACCAATTGGTTGCTAGTTGAGACCGAGGACCAAGACTAACATGGTCTTTTAGTGCCAAAAGAGCTAACCGGTCTGTATTAAGGTTGGTGGTTGATTTCACTGGCAAGATCAGCTGAAATTCCGGCAACAATGTCACCACCACCACCACAGTAAGAGCTACTAGACTGAATCTAGTGTTCCCCATGAGATGTGTAAGAAATTTTAGCAAGGCAAAGTACTTGGTCCGACCATTTATGTTTTTAAATAACATGGCTATGAGACTCGTCAATGCCGTAGAGGATAAGTTGCATCAAGGACCGGTTTAATGTTATTTAATATGTCAATACGTTAGGTGTTGAATTTCAATTTCTATTCGGACCTGGTGAGGAAATTTCTGTTGTCAGAAATATAACTTGACTTGGTTGGTTTTGGTTGGTTTTGTCTGTTTGAGGTGTTTGTTTTTATGTTGGAATCCTTCCATCCAATAAAATAAATTTTACTGAAAAGAAATTTAAGATTGGTCTTTAAAAAAATAAATTCTAAGATAATTTTTTTAATCTATATAAATTAAATATTTAAAAAATAATAAAAAATTATCTTAAAATAGTATATCCATACTATAATTATTTTAAAAAGGGAAAATTTTTCTTCTCAAACTTGAGTTGTTTTTGCCTCTAATGCATTTGCTACGAACCAACATCTTATTCTTTCGATTTTCAGACAACAAGATAAATCTCCTTTGATTTTTTTTTATCGAAAATCAGATTGTCGTAGGAAAGATTTAATAGACTAATTTTGATGACAATCGAGAATAATATTTTAGATGAAATTACTTATGAAAATTTAATTGATGAATTTTTATCTAAGAATATTCGAAGGATGAGTTTTTCAAGTGATATTCATATAATTTAATACTCGCTCTTTATTGTTTTAATTTTATTTAAAGTGATTTTTTAACAAAACAAAAATGATTTATTAAAAGAGTTTAATCGTATTTTTATAATTAATTAATTAATAAAATTTTAATTTAATAATTTAAATAGATAAAATATATTCTAGTTTCATAAGAGGCTATCTTTTAATCAAACATTAAACTCTAAATCTTAATTCTAAACTAAATATAAACCCTAAAATCATAATATAAAGGGTAAACTACCCCAGTGACCACCCAACTATTTGGTCATACCTATTTTGGTCATCTAACTAAAGAACTCGTCAATCAGACCACCCAACTTTAAAACCCTACCTATTTGAGTCACCGCTGTTAAAATTTTAACAGAAAAGTTAACGGTGATGACGTGCAGTTAATGGTGGTAACATGGACGTTAAATAAAATCTGTAAATTTATAAATTTAATCCCTTAAATTTATTTATTATTTTAATTTAATCCTAAATTTAAATTAATAAATAAAATTAAACACCCAATCGATTGATGACACGTGTCATCACCGGATTAGATGATTATTTTTATTTATTAATTTATTTTTATTAATTATTTAATATATTTTCTCTCCAATCAGGTGGTGATTTGTACCCACAACCTCCCCAGCAAACCACCCACCCGGCGGCTGAACCATTGGGCCAAGATGAATATTGTTCATAAAATATTCACATGTGCTATTAAATGATTACTTTGTTAGTAATAGCCTAAAAGAATTATAATATTTTAAATCCATTAATATTTAAACTAAAATATTAAATATTAAAGTATTCTAATCAAAATATTTTAAATTAAATAAATACTTTAATTCAAATATTAAATATTTTAAAATATTAATTCGAATATTAAATATTTTAATATTTTGATTCGAATACTTTAATATTTAATATTAAAGTATAATTATTATTTTAATATTTTGACTCGAATACTTTAATATTTAGTATTTAATATTTGAATATTTTTATTTAATATCATTCGAATTAAAATATTTGAATATTCGAATTAATATTTTAAAATATTTAATTTTTGAATTAAAGTATTTTTTATTTAATTTAAAATATTTTGATTCGAATACTTAATTAATGGATTTGAAATATTATAATTTTTTTAGGCTATTACTAACAAATTAATCATTTAATAACAAATGTGAATATTTCATGACACAATATTCATTTTGGCCCGGTGGTTCAGCCGTTGGTTTGCTGAAGAGGTTATGTGTTCAATTCCCCTCAAAAGCAAATGTCTTCAACATTTTATTTCTTCCATTTTTTCTCACCAACCAGGTGGTGACTAATTAATAAAAATAAATTAATAAATAAAAATAATCATCCAATCCGGTGATGACACGTGTCATCAATCGATTGGGTGTTTAATTTTATTTATTAATTTAAATTTAGGATTAAATTAAAATAATAAATAAATTAGAGGGATTAAATGTGTAATTTTACAGATTTTATTTAACGTCCACGTTATCACTATTAACTGCCACGTCATCACCGTTAACTTTTCTGTTAAAATTTTAACGGCGGTAACTCAAATAGGTAGGGTTTTAAAGTTGGGTGGCCTGATTGACGAGTTCTTTAGTTAGGTGACCAAAATAGGTATCCCCAAATAATTGGGTGGTCACTAGGATAGTTTACTCTAATATAAAATCCTAACCCTAAACTTTAAACCCTAATTATAAACCATAAAATCATAACATAAAACTACCTCTAATGTTTTTCACCGTATGTACTTTTCACAAGACCCATTTTGAGGGTGCCGTGCGCTTAAATTAAATAATTGGGTAAGCTACATAACTGGTCCCCCGATTATACCCTATTTATCTTTTGTATCCCTTGACTATTAAAAGTTACAAATTGGTCCAATGCCGTTAAAAAATTAACGGTTGATGATGTGGCAGTTAATATAAATTGATATAGTTATATAAGCTACACTTATTTTAATTTGACCTTAATTTTAAAAATTAACCCACATAATTTTAATAACCTATCAATTTAATCCCTCTTTCACCCAAAACTTCTTTTTCCTCTACTTATAACCGTTCCATTATTCACAAATCCTAAAACCATTAACACCCTTTCTATTCCTTCTAATTTCCGCGGGTTTTGAAGATAAAGTTTGCAGCTTTAGGTGCCTGTTGATTGTTACAACTCGGTTGTAGTCCGTTCTTTAATGAGTATGTCTCTCTTTTCAATTTCAATGCTTGCTTGCTAAGAATTTAAGGGTGTTAAAGCTCTGTTTTTTTGGTTATTCTGAATGGAAACTAATGATTTGAGTGGTGGTGGTGGGTTGTTTTCTGGGACTGGTTCAGGAATGTTAGGCCTTGAAATGCCTTTACATCCCCACCATAATCAACAACAACAACCTAGAAATCCCCAAACTGGCCAAAACTTGTCTCACTTGCAAAACACCCCACAAATGTTTGGTTTTTCTCACCATGAAATCGACCACTCACTGCACCAGCAACCGGTTAAACAAGGCCACTCTTTTGGTTCTAAAGCCAAACAACAGTCTTCTCTAAGTGATGAAGATGAGCATGGTTTTAATCTGGAGGATGGCTCGGCTGATGCCAAGAAAAAGTTGTCTCCATGGCAAAGGATGAAACGGACTGATAACATGGTTAGGTTGCTTATAACTGCGGTTTATTATATTGGTGATGAAAGTGGATCCTCGTAAACCTTGAGTTAAAATTAAAGGTTTAAAGTTAAAATAAGAGGTTGAATGATTTGGTGTTGGACGAGGGATTAAATTGATAGGTTATTAAAATTATGTGGATTAATTTTTTAAATTAAGGTCAAATTAAAATAAGTGTAGAACTTAGGGGCTAATTATATAATTATATCAATTTATATTAACTGCTACGTCATCGGCCGTTAATTTTTTAACAGCGTTGGACTAATTTGTTATAATTTTTAAGTCGTTGGACCAATTTGTAACTTTTAATAGTCGAAGGATACAAAAAATAATTGGGGTATAATTAGGGAACCATTTATGTAGTTTACCCTAAATAATTTTAGTTAAAAATATTTTTGATTAAAATTTTATATAAAATCTAATATTATTACACAATTAATCCTTTCGCCTATACAAATAAGCCCCACAATTAAACAAGAAAGCGACTAAAATAATAAATCAAGATCGAAAATAATGACAATGAAAAGGCAAAAGAAGACATGGACTTTGTCAACAAAGCATGGCAGGTCACAAGTATTCACAAAAGGCGATGGTTATTGGTTAAAGTCAAACATTTCCTAATTGTTGATGTCCATGGGGGAAACATACAATGGACTGGCAAATGGCAATTGAATTGGAGACATTAATTTATCCTATGGAAAAATCAAACAAGGACAAAGACAACAATGAATCATACAAGTCGGATCATTTATACGATTTTTCCTGAAAATATTCATGTACGATGCTTATAATAAGGGTATGATACTCAAAACATGTCTAATTTTAACTATATGCTTGTACCGGATACTCCGGTTCCGGTACAAGTAAACCGAGTATAAAAGTTCTTTCATTTCTGAAAAAAAAGCTAAATATATAATTTAGCAAGAGTAAAAATTCCAAAAGTTAAATAAAAACTAAAACAAGAGCAAGTTATCATGGTCACCTTGATCTATTTTGTTCTTGCTGAGAGCACGGTACAGAATCGAAGCTCACACAGATTGCTTTATCTGCAAGAATTTGCGACACAGTAAAAAGACTAGTAGTCAAGGTTGGCCATCTATTCGATAAGTTTAGAAACTCACCTAGTTCTGGAACTGCCAAGAGTGAGTTCTAGATCATCAGATCCGCATTCTTCATGAATCATCTCTCCTTCCCATGGTTTTACGAGACCTGTTGCATTGCTTCCAAATGCAAACTCGTCTGAAATAACATCAGACATGGGAATGTCGGCTGTGTGATCTGATCCTGCGGCTATTGCAGGAGAGCATGTCCCGCTTTGCCCTGGAGTCCACATACGAGAACCTCCACCAGCTAAAACTTCTTCCTTAAAGCTAAACGGGTTTGAGGAGACAAGGCTGAATGTGGGAGAAGTTGGCCCACTATGAGGAATTCGGAGCCCAGCAAACCACTCTGGGTCAGGAACGATCTGACCAGGGCTAGGTGGAGTTGAAGAGGGCAGGAAAAAGTGTTGTTGTGAACTCCAACTTGGACGAGCAGACTGGTCCTCCCAATCAGCTTTGGTTCGTGCTGTTGGCGAGCTTAACGGAGGGGTGACAGGAGCACTGATAGAACCACTAGGAATATAGATATGAGGAAGCTTGGAAGACGACCCTGAAGAGGATGCAGATGAGAGATTTTTGAGCCACGGGACAAGAGAACTCCCATCACCATTGGGATTATTAACTACATGCGAAGACGAAGTTGGGCTTGGAAAGGATGATGACATGGGGCTCGGGTTATAAGAAGCACAAGGGCTTGGGTGATAAGATGAACTGGGGCTTGCTGTAGCAGACCCACCTACCATATCCATGCGCTCCAAAGGCTTGCAACCCTGCAGAAATTAGATAGTTGTCGATGCCATTACTGTAAGCTCAGAATGCTCAATTATTGTAATAAGGAATCCAAATAAATAGCAGTTCCAATAACTGTAACTAATTCCAGAAGTTAACAAGATACATGATTTCGTGTTTTGACAAACGTCATTTATTAAAAAAAAACAGGGCTTCACTGTTCACCCCCTTCATTTTCCTTTACTATGTCAATAATCTTATTTACATCTTAAATCAACTTCAGTTATAGATATATGTAGTTGAATTCAGCCTAATGATAGTATCATACTATACATTGTCATTCCCTACCCCCCCTCCCCGAAAAAAATTCATCTCTCTGCAGTTACGAAGGTACGCCAAATTTTTATGATTAATTATACTTTGTCCCCTAATCTTAAGTCTTGGCTCCATCCTTGTCTCTTTCTACTTTGATGGAAAAGCTTATTATAAATGTTTTTGACAACTTTTACCTTGATCTGCTTGGGAGCAAAAACCGACTCCTGTTTTATACATGATAATGACCTAAACTTTTCCCCTTATGCTGCAATCCTAGCAATCATCCAACTGATTCAAACTTCCATAAAAATAGTAGGCCATACTTAACTACTTATACAGACTCTGCTTAGTTAGTGATCAAGCTTAGAACATCAAGATAAGCTAAAATGTGGTAATCAATACATGTGTCCGGTACAAGATAAACTCGTCCCCCAAAAATTTTCATATGTTTTACAAGATTATACTCGCATGCCAATGTCCAAATGTGCATTAGACATAGATGTTGAACTTGATTACTTCAAGAAAAATAATGAATTGAAGTAATATACATAAATATTGTCAAGAACCCAAAAGAGGGAAAATGAAAAAAAGGTGGTTGGACCACATCTCAGGTTGCCAGCTAAATCACGTGTAAAATGGTAACAAAGCACGTGAGTTCCTAGATTTCTTTTCCCTTTCCCTCTGGTGTTAATATGGTTCAAGTCAAGATCTCATCATCTCAAAGAAACTTTGCTATTATTGCTACTGCTAATTCATAGTAAATGATAAGATGGTATCGAAATGACTAAATTCAATCACAACACCGTATTTTGAGTGCTGTATTCTAAACTTTCTCATTCAAACCTAAAATCTTCCCACGAGCTGGGCATGTTAGCACCAGATCTTCTTGTTGGTTGAATTTCAACTTTGGCTCGCCAGGACCGCCTTATGCTAGCTAAACGGGGACAATTCCAAAAACTAACATGCACCGTAAAAGGCGGCACAATTCAGAAAACAGATCACTATTTTATTTGATTTTTTCTATTTCTTGTGATGATTATTTATTATTACTGCAATAGCAGTAATTACGATCTTCCCCGTGCTAACAGAGGTGAAATTTCAAATTATTAGGATCGACCTGCTAAATATACCGGAGAAAATCAATTTTCTGTTCTAATTTTTCAAAAAGTGAAAATAAACAACTCTAAATGCAAGATTTAAGCCTCTTTTTTATTTTCAAAAAAGAAATTGATTCTTCCATCAATTAATCAAAAAGAGAGAGGTTAAGGTGAGGATAGTGATTACCTTACGATAGGTAGTGCCATCGGGTTCAACAGTCCAACCGGCTTCATTACAAAGAGCTTTGAGAACTTCATTGTTATCGCAGTGCTTCGGAAGCTTATAGTTACCGTACATCCGAAGTCCGGCGAAGATCTTCGAGGTAACTGCTCTCCTTCGCCGCTCTCTCCGCTTGTTGTTCTCTCTCTCTTTCCATGACGGCATCCTCGTCCCTGACGCCATTTCAAATCGAAGAAAAAATCCAATACCAGATTCGTTGAATTTACAGCAAAATTAATTAAAGCTGCATCGGCTCCGTGAGAAATAATTTTCAGTTTTGAACTTTTAAACCGCCAAACGGAGAAACCAGACGGCAGTTTATGGCGGGAAATCCGTAGAAGATGAATTGATGAGATCTAGTCAAAGGATTTTGATCGGAGGATCATTGGATGGACCGTACCGGAGACTGACCGGGGTAACCGGGGATGGATTTTGTGAAGAGTTGAAAACCCGGGAAGAAGGAAAAACTCAAAAAGGAACAACGAGGAATTGAATTGAAGGAGAATTTGCGAGGTGGTCAGCTGATACTGCACTGATAGGATATATTTGCCCCTAGATATCACCTCAAATTACTAATTGACCATTTACCACATAATTGAGAGTATAGATTTTAAGGTAAAACATGTTAATTGTGACGTCGATACAATCATTATAAGATATAATTATTAAAATAATTTTAATATGATTAATTTTTTATTAAAAATTAAATAAAATACGATACAATAATTTTGAAAATTGATATAATTATATATTTAATTCTTAATATTTATTAATTATTTTCTAATTTTAATTAAATTTATATATTTTATTAATCGGATTGTTCTATTTCCATATCTAATTATATTAATAAATAACTATGAATCGAATAACAAATTTTTGGTATAGAAAACTTTAAGGGTACACCTTTAGCTTTCTGTAATTTCGTCTGTTTAGTTTATAATAATTCAAATATATTCATATGTTAACTTATAGGAATATAAATTTATTTTTTTTCAAAATTCAAAAGATCATATCATCATATGATTTGAATACATTAAACTTAAAAATACTTTTAATATTTTTTAATTTTTTTATCAATTAACATAGTCAAAGAACCTTCGGAGCATAGACCAATCCAACATGTTGACTTTTGCCAAGACTTGTAATTAAGAGATAGTTGAACAACTCCATAAAGAATGAAAATTTTAGAGTGAGATGGGTTAAAATAAAATTAAAATGAGGGTGAAATTAATTTTTTTATAAAAATTTAAGAATTTTGATATTAATTTTTGATATACTGAATTTCTTAAAAAAATTGTAAATTTTTTAATATATACCAAATTTTTTTAAAAGAAAGATAATAATTTCGGTTCTAACTTATTTTAGCCTCATTTAAATCCGTTTCACGTTAGAAGAAACCTATCAAAAAGTCAAACATAAACCAGTCCATGGGACAAACCAACCATTCTTCTAACTTGTCACTTTGGATAAACCAAGTTTCCAAGTGCATCACCATTTGAATTCTAGATAACATGCACAAATGAATCACAAGAATGCATAAGCAGCACGAATATACGGTTTAACCATCTCGGGTTTGTACAACCTAAGGAAGAAAAGTTCGATTTGAATGCCTCGATGATTCGAATGAGCAACCTAGAGTTTTGCAAGAAGTCAAGAAAATGAAATGCATTGTTCATGAATGTACCTGAACATCAGCCATCAATATTTTGCTTTCAAAATTCATCTTCAGACGTGCTTCTCTGCCAAGAAGATCATTCATGCCATGAGCTATGTTATTCAGACGGGTGTAAGTGTCGGATACGGGTATGACTAGATTTTTCTAAGTTTTTCGGATATTTGGAGGATCCTTGGAGGTTATATCCCCATATCTAAGTTTTGAACACAAGTAATTCATGAAAGATGAAGAGTCCGAGCAACATAGGTCACAGCATCAACTGTACTCATGCTTCTTACAATCATATCGATAATCTGTAACACGATGAAACAAGCAAAGTTACTATGTTACTCTGATCCTTCAATATTTATTCAAACATGGATAATTGGATATGGAGGTATGATCCTCCAAATATATACCTGTATCTGTTTTACTTCCGAATAACAGGAATTTCATGTGGGTTGACTTAGCTTTATAATCACCTTCAGCAATCGGTTGATTGAATCCTTTACTTCGTCCGGAACAGTGAGTTTTGCAGGCAGTAGGTCTAAAGCATACAAAGTGATAACTTTCATTACATCAACCAAAAGCAAACTATTGGTACCAATTCCCCATACACTCTTATTTGCATACTCGCACGAGTCCTTTAACATGCATCGACTGCATACCTGAAGTGATCACAGACAAATAAAACAAACATATGAGGATTTATACTCAGCATATCACACAAACTTTTCTTGGTGGAATCATCGGAAAAAATGGCTTACGGTGTTTTCTTGAATTTTAAAGAACTTGCGCAGTCTCTTGGCAGCAAAGACGTTATTCTTATCAAGGGAAGGGCAACCAAAAAGCACCACGCTTTTCAAGTGATTGCCTGGCAACCATCTGTACATACCAAAATTTTAAGATCATGTTATTTTACAAGAAGCAAAAGGCCAGTCATTCAATAAAGAATCCACCAAAAGAAGGCCAGGAGAACTGGAGAAGGGCTACATAAAAGCATGGAAAACGGTGTTGGCTTATGATATGATTGTCCATAGCATATCGAGTCAAACTTATGGCAGAACCATTGACATACTTGGGGGAAAAATTAATAAGTACATGGTTTTCTCGTACCATGTATCTACGAAATGGAACTTCAGATCAGTCTCCAACATCGATACCATCGATGATAAATTGATTGTTCATGGCATAATCCTTAATAAGCTCTTCTTTTTGTTCTTTAAACATTTTAGCAGAGCTTCAGCCATTTATCAAGGATTGTGGAAAACCAATTCATTTAGCTACACCTACCAACTAACCAGAACTTATATACCTCACATAATTAGCTTGAGTTATTCAATTGACCTGGTTGCCATTGACAAAAGAAGCCATAATTCCTTGCTAGTATCCATGTTGCTCATTATTCTAATGACCTATATCACCTGGACTGAGCGAGCGTAGCCATGGAAATGAATCCAGCACAAGTATACTCAAGTTGTTGAAGTTTTTTCAAATATCCCCATAGCCATTCCCAAAATTCAATCCCGAATATGTATCGAGTGTTGAAACCGAGTACTTAAGGGAAAATGAAGTCATATTAACAAAGCCAATATATGTATGAAGCATAAAACTAATGTAAATATGTAATCAATCAACATAATTGCCATGAATTCCTTTTAATATTCAAAACCAAAACAGAAAGAACCATAATCCTCAAACTCCACTTTCCCAAGTCCTAACTATCTTAAGAACAACCAAATATAACATGAAGAACATCAATCAGCTGACATATATACAAAACATTAACAATTAGCAAACAATGCCAAATCCAAATTAAAAAAGAAAAGAAGACAAAAGACAAAAGGGGGGGAATGTTCTTACTTTGCAATATCTTGATGATCTTTACCGAACTCGTAAGCAGCAAACTTGATAAAATCCCTGCCATAACTATTCCCAAAGTAACCAAAATCCAATTTGTTGTCTTCCAAAAAACTAGCCTTGTGAAAATACCCTTTTGCAAACAAATGCGTAATGAAAATCTCAGCTAACTGTGAAAGATCCTTCAAAGCTCTTACCTCTCCCCTTTCTCTCCTAAATTTCACCATCTTGTTCACCTTCTCTTCTTTCTTTTCACACCCAGACAACTCAACCAAACACTTAACTTTCTGGATTTTTTCCCCATCCAATCCCTTGATTTCTTTCCTTTTCCCTTTTGGGTTTCGTTTCAAATTCGTAACTTTTCTCTTCAACCCATTGTTTTCTCCTTCGCTCTGGGTTTCAGTTCCACCAGAAGCTGCTTGAAACAATACAGAAAGTCTGGTTTTGGTTTGTTTCTGGGAAGAGGAATTAAGGGTTCTTCTGATCATGAAGGGCGGTGAAGGAGAAAGGGTTTTGTGAAGAGGATTTTGGGTTTTGAGGAGACATTTGGTTAGAGCTTTTAATCGATACATTTGCAATGGAAGGGTTTAAGATTCAATAGAGAAATGTTTTTTTTTTTTTTTTTTTTTTTTTTCTGTAGCCGATGGATACCATTGGAGAGCTCAGAAAGCTCACAGGTATATTTACTTTTTGGGTAAATTACATAAATGACTACTTAATTATAGGTTAATGTAATTTAATTACTATATTTTCAATTTTGACAATTTAATCATTTAATTATTTAAGTAGTTCTAATCAAGTCATCAACCAAAAATAATAAAGAGATTGATATAACAAAACTGGTATTATTTTATACTTAGTAATGACTAATTCTCTCATCGTGGATGCTTACGTTAAGAGATAAACGATTGACATAAAATATATTTTATTTTCATTAATAGGAATCGAACTTTTGAATTCATAATTGTTATAAGAAAGACCCATAACTCTTATAGAAGTCAAATTCTCAATAATTGTTGGAATTTCACCCGAAACAAGCAATAATTTTATCACAATATCACCTTAAATATATATATTTATGTATCAAATCCCAATCGTTACAGGTTCAAATATTTTTTCACGAACTATTTTGTCTCAATGAATAGGGAACGATTATTGTTTATAGAGATTACGAGTTCGAGCAACAGTATTACAACATAATGATTGAGCGATTAATGTCTAATGATTGAGAATTCTAGAATAGATATTATTATAACCACTATAGCTGAATGAAAACAACAACAACAACATATATTTCAGCCGGTGGAAGTTAGGTAAAGCACTGTGAAAACTATTGTTACGACTGGTAAGAAAATCAAGGAAAGATCAATGAGCTGCGATGATGCCTGTGAGATCCATATCCGACCAATCCAATTACAAACAGAAGTAGAAGTGGACCAATTGGTGTTTAAGAAGCTGTGTGGATCATGACTTATATGGGATTTCAAGGCTAAAAGGGCTGAACAATCTGTTGGGTGAATTTGCAGACAGACAAAATATAGTCCAAACTGTTGGAAATGGCAGAAGAAACATAAGAGGAGGGAGGAAACCAGGTTGTGTCATAAGGTTGGGATGTGGATATTAAGACAACTGCTGAGTTTAATGCTTTTCTGATGTTAACTCAACATTCTTCATATACTTTGATCCTAAAGGATTTTTGACTTGTTCTTCGAGCCTGCAACCCAATTCCTTTTATTAAAGCTAACAGTAGTTTGAAGCATGGGAAAATAAGGGTAGATTCTCGTTGAAATTGATTCTTTATCTACTACACTGACATTGGTTTAATGCTTGAATTGTAATATAGATTTGTTTTCTCTGAGTATGCCTTGTGCATGGGAGTTGTGGTATTGAGGGGTTAACGGAATGGGTGGTTTTACGTTGGGTGGAAAAAAACTTGATTATCCGGTCCTGGTTTTGGACTCGGTAAGATTCAATAGATTTTTATTTGGTTTTGGTTTCGGTAGTATCGGGACTGGATCCAAAATTTAGGTCTCGATCATAACCGGAACCAAAATTGAATCTTGATTTTTTTTGGATTCGATACCCAGTGGGTACCCAGTAGAACAAGACCAATATCAAATATTCGATATTAGAACCGGTTTCCATCAGTAACGGGACCGGTTCTTAATTTAAGACCTGATATGACCGAGACTGGTTCCAATTTTTTGGAATTGATAGTTACCAAGACCGAGACCAATTCTATTTAAATTGGTCGGGTACACGGTATTGCCCACCCATAGTTGTAAGAGTGTAAATTGTCTACCTTTTAATCGTGCTTGTATTGGTATCTTTATTTTAAATTAGTAGGTTTAGGGTTTAGAGTTTAGGGTTTAAGGTTCAAAGTTAGGGGTTATGGTTAGGTTTTAGAGAATTAGAGGTATGTTGTATATTTTAAAGTATAGGGTTTAGGATTTAGAAAATCAAGATTAGTGTTTAAAATTTAATTTTTAATTTTTTTTAACAAGAGACATAAAAAGAGACACGACTAGGAGATATAAAATTTTTACTTGATTTTAAGCTTATAACCGGTATCCAGAGGTTTTGTATTTTCACCCTTAATAATTTGAAAAAAAATTAAAACATTTAAAATTTAAGTATTAATTTAAAATAAGAGTCATAATTTAAAAACATATGATGTTAAGGTAAGTGTTCGATCAAGTCAAGTTAAAAAATTTTGAGTTATTTAATTTCACACAATATATTTTATAACACAATTTTTATTTGAAAAATTTTAATTCAAGTCGAGTTAAATTTTTGAATTCTTATACAAATTTAATTATAATTATTTTTTGTGTTATAGCATGATTTGATTTAAATTTGAAAGACTTTCTCAAATAATATAAGATATACATATATATTTTTACATATAAAACAGTATTTTTTTTAATATTTTTATATCGATGTATATATCAAACTTTTTCTTAATTATTTAAATTTATATTTTATAACTTAATCTTTATTTTTTTTTAAATCAAGTTAAAAAAATTATTTTTTCTAAATCCAATTTTACTCGTCCTATACAATATAAATAACTAGGAGTTTAGAATAGACTTAGAATCCTGAGTTTGAATACTCTATTTCTCTTATATAAAATATAGATGATTATATTATACTTTTTAAATTTACTTATACTATTAATGATTAAATTTTATTAATAAAATAAATTTCTCATTTCCTTAAAATCTCGTTCCAGATATTTTACCAAGTTGTTAATCTGATCAAGTCTTGGTCATTATCAAAGTCCATTACATATCTCCTTTTCATTTACTTGTCCATGGGAGGTCAAACGAGTGTCGTCCACGTTGATTTTGGATGCATTCAATTAAAAATTCCATACCCTAAATTTATATAGGACACATATTAAAAAAATAATTTTATTTATTAGTATATATGAATTCATAATTTAAATGATTTTTTAATACAGTTCGGGATCGTGTTCATATCCGAGGGAGATAGCTAATAGTATTAAGGGTAAGTAATATTTTATTCGATTCGAATTTTTTTAAAATAAATTTTAAAATTTTAGTAATTAATGAATTGATTTTGAATTTTAAATAAAATTTGATTAAACATATAAATTGCCGTTTGATTCACTAATAGAATCAAACATATTTGTCAATTAACATACTAACTGAAAAGAATGGACACCCTTGCCACCAAGTAATTTCAAACTTTGTCGCACGCAATGATTCGAATATAAATTATTTGTCCGATTTTAATGTCTTATTTATAACCATATACTATAAAATAGGTTTAGGATTAGAGTTTTGGGTATTGGGAGTAAGATATTTTTTAAAGTTAAGACTTCGAACTTAAATTTTTAATGTTAAGTCATAGAAACACTGAAAAAAAACATGATTTTTATTCGATATGATACCGAAAATTAATCGTAAAGAATGACCAGACTGTTTGATTTGTCCCATATTATACGATTGAATGATTTTCCATGTCTATCGTTTTCTTCTTCGTGTCTTGACGTATTGTCTCTTGTTATGGAGATTAATCGAACCAGAGTGTGGAAAATTCTACCGCAAAACCTGCTCAACAACATGCCAATTAAGTAATTGTTTCTCCGACAGAAACGCTGAGAATTTGGTTCAGTCGTCGTCGAGTTAAATTACGAAATTAAAACATAAATATTTAAAAAATTTGATTCGTTGTACGAATATTTTTATCTTAATAATTAAAGTAATATTTATTATTATTAGAAGTTACGGATTCGAGCCTTCGATAGTTACGGTTCATAAATATGATGTTTTGACAGAAAATTGTACGAATATTTTTATCTCAATAATTAAAGTAATATTTTTATATAGTTACGGTTCATAAATATGATGTCTTGACCGAAAGTTGTACGTGCAAAACTTCATTTTTACGGTATAAATTATGATATTTAAATTGCCCATAAATCCTTATGTGAAATTGGTGTTTGATTTCGGAAAATATATGGTGCTATTTTTATTTTTTTGAAAAATATATAATATTAAAGAAAATATATTTGGTCATAAAATTTAAAAATAATTTATAAAAATAAAATAAAAATGATTTAAATTTTAAAAATATATAAAAAATAATAATTTTACTATTTTTATTGGAAATATTTTAGAAAGATGGAAAAGATGAAAACACAGATTTTTAAATTTTACATCTATTTAACTCGGATTTGAATCTTTCTGACAGCGATTTTAGAACTTCAGTTTATTTAATTATATTTTAATTTAAATATTTAATGAGTAATTATTTATTTATTATTTTAAAAAAAATAGACATCAAACACGTTTTTACTATTTTTATTTTTAAAAATAATTTATTATTTTTATTAACTAAACATGTTTTTTAGTTTTTAAAAATTTAAAAAATAAAAAAAATATATTTTTAGAACCAAATGGTTACAAAAATAATACTGAAAATAAAATTAATATTTAATCAGCGGAAATTTGATTTTTAAATCTTAAATAACTCTCTTAAAAATTGATTTTTTCTCAATCAAATAAATTTTATTTATTTAATTAGTAGGAAACGATGTTGGCCAAATCAACGTCCCATTTAGCCTTTGAATTTTAGAACTATTAATAAACGTAATTTATTCATGATATAGAAAGCTTATAAGTATTCATAGATGAAAACAACTGATGTATTTATTTCTTCAAGAAATTTCATTTTGATGAAAACAACTGAGATATTTACTTTTTAAAATATTATATTTCGTGTTCATAAATTAGATCGTGATTGATTCGTAAAAATATATATTTATATTAAAATCGAACCTTATCTCAACTCAACCCAAAGATTAATTTCATTTGTTAACAAATACGAAGAACTTTTTTTTAAAAATGTATTAAAAACATTCTATACTAAATAATATTAAGGGTAAACTACAGAAGACTTAGATTATGATTTGATTATATCACTGTACCATTAAATCGATCATGTAGATGTATCTTAACGGTCCGCATACGATGATGCGGAGAGATTTAATAATTCAATAATATAATTGAAGTTTAAACTAAAATTCAGTGCTAAAATAATATTAAATTTTAATATAATATTATAATCGATACTAAACTTAAAATTCAGTGATCTGATATAGTATATTTAAATATTAATATAAAAACATTTATTTTGATAAGAGTATCTCGTTTATTATAAATACCTAACGTAGGGTGCTCACTTCTTCACAACTTTACAATTTCTTACCAAGTCTTCCTCGTAAAACAATGACGATTTCAAACATTGTCTTGTTTTTTGTTGTGGGGATTTTGGCATCTCAGGCAATGTCTCGTTCAGTTCATGAATCCGCCATTGCCGAACACGAGCAATGGATGGTTAGACATGGCCGAACTTACAAGGACAAAGCTGAGAAAGATAAACGGTTTAAGATATTCAAGGAGCACTTTGAATATGTTCAAAACTTTAACGATGCAGGGAACAAAACTTATAAGCTGAGTATCAACAAGTATTCGGATTTGACGCGTGACGAATTCGTCGCGGCTCGGACAGGAGACATCGATCCGAGCAACATGGTGGCTTCGACAGAAACATCGTTCCGGTATGCCGAGTTTACAGAAATTCCAGCAAGCTTGGATTGGAGAACCATAGGCGCTGTCACCGATGTTAAGAACCAGGAACAATGCGGTAAGATTTGGCAACTCCTTTGACTTTGAAGTCTTATTACTTAATAACTTTGTTTACTTCGGATTTGTTTTCGATTAAACAGACGTTTAATAAACGTGGATTGTTTGAGATTATTATTGCCGGTGAATGGACGTCGACTCCCGCAACATCAAAAAAACGTAACCTAAGTTTTGAATTTTTGGTAGGTTTATATCGAATATAAATAATGGTTGGACACACGAAAATTATGTGTTAAAAAAGTATATAAATATCGAATATAATTTTAATATGACACACGAAATATAAATAAATCCTACATGATTAAGATCATGGTTGGACATTTTTCAAACACAACTAAACACACCCATACATGTAACTAATACTTTTCTTTTACTTCTTTTAAATTTACTTCATTGTTGTGTCTTTAAAGTTACTTTCACTAATGAATTAAACCCTCCAACCTATTAAACATCGGCATTTTGGTTAGGGTGTTGTTGGGCATTTGCGGCGGTAGCCGCGACGGAGGGCGCGACCCAAATCAAAACCGGAAATTTGGTCTCGTTGTCCGAGCAACAAGTATTGGACTGCAGCGACAACAACGATGGTTGCAACGGTGGTAGCAAGGTATCAGCCTTCCAATACATTATACAAAACAATGGATTAACGAACGAAGACAATTATCCATATCAACAAATGCAAGGAATGTGTGACATGCAAAAGCAGGCCTCCCAAGTTGCCGATATCAGAAACTACGAAACGGTACCGGCCAACAGCGAACAAGATTTAATCAAGGCGGTCTCGAACCAACCGGTCACAATTAGCATAGAGGCTAGTGGGATCGATTTTAGGCATTACAAGAGTGGGGTTTTTAGTGGCAGCTGTGGGACGGATACCGACCATGCCGTTACCGTGGTCGGGTTCGGGACTAGCAACGATGGCATCGATTATTGGTTGGTGAAGAACTCCTGGGGCAAAGATGATTGGGGTGAAGATGGGTACGTAAGGATGGAAAGGAACGTGGGTGACCCCAGTGGTCTTTGTGGACTAGCCATTAGACCTGCCTATCCAATTGCATAAATATTCATAACTTGAGAAAAATTAAAAGTATGGTGTTGGTTGGTTAAGTCAAGGTCTCTGTAGTTTACCTCTAAAAATGTTTGGTTAGCATATGTACGTTTCGGAAAGACTAAAAATAAAAAAAACATATATTATATTATAATCACGCTAAAAATACTTCATACTGTTATTTTTATATTTCATCTTTCTTTTTTTTTTCGGTTTCAAAATTTTTTCTCGATGTCGAAAAATGGGCCTTTTCGAGCCTCAATTTAGGCCCGTTTCACTACCTTGGTCTTCGAAGTTCGAAATGGGCCTCAGTTCCAATCCTTTTCCCATACTTTGTTTTATTATTTATAGTATAGACCTCTTATATCAAGATGTCACATGACATTATTAATTTATATGATGCTGCCTATCGTGGGCAACATGATTTAGACAATCGCAATAAAAATAATTGTACAAGCTCCTCAAAAGAAAGATATCCAAAATTAAAAAATATATTTATAAAAAAATATATAATTATGTATATATATAATAATTATCTAAAATTTAAAATATAAAAATATCATTTGTAAGTAAAAAATGAAAATATTTGATTTTTAGATGTTTAATATTTTTTTTTGTTGTTCAAGAGGACAATCTGATAATTTTTTTTATTAAAATAATTTTTTTAAAGAAAAAATTTATATCTTTAAATAAATTACACAAAGCTCTCGAAATCTTTGAAGATAATAATATTTTTAATTAAATAAAAGTTTTATTTAAATAAATTATATAAAACCTCAAAATTTTTGAACCATCGAGGGAAAAGGTGGAATTATTCTGGTCAATGTATAGACGTTCAAACGATGGATTAAATTAGTTTGATTAATTAATTTATTTAATATTTAAATTTTATAAAAATTTAATCGTTAATCAATTAGACACTTGATTAACGTTTAATTAATTGAATTAAATTTTAATTTAATTAATTAATTTAATTTTATCCGAACAATAAACGATCCATTATCTTTCTGTCATTTTCTATAGCAGGTTTCCTAGTGTCATATACCAATTGCCATCACCATTAAAACTATTATTTTCCAATGTCCCAACTCCTACGTGTGGACCGTTTTAAGTCAAGGTCTTTGGCATTTATTCCTATTAAATGTCATGCTTTTAACAAAACTAAGATGAGATTTAATTTTAAAATTAAGAAAATAAGATTTAATTTTAAAATAATAAAATTTAGGGTAAACTATATAAATAATCACTCAACTATGAGATTAGTATCGATTTGGCCATTATACTTTCAATTCTGACAAATTTACCGCATAACTAATTTAATTAGTTTCAATCAAGCCATAAAAAACGGAGATGATGACATGGCTCTATTAAATAAAACTAGAATAATTATATATTTGATTTCTATTATTTATATAATATATTAATTTAATCTTAATCTTAATTTTAATTTAATAAAATAAATTAATAATTTAATTAAGTGGTGATACAAGTAAATAATAGTTATATATGTGGGAATCCTGGTTCGAATCCTTCTAAAGTCATTTTCTTTGCTTTCATTAAAATGATATATTGCGTAAATAGTGGAGACCAAATATTCAATTATTTCAATTTTATTTAACAGCCTCATAAGCATCTTCATTCTTTTAACGGTGGCTTAATTCGAATCAATTAAATAGTTATATAGTAAATTTATCAAAACTAAAAGTATAATAGTCAAATCGACACCAACTTTATAATTGGGTGATCATTATGTAATTTACCCTAAAATTTATAAATTTAAATAAACTAAAATTATTATCAAACAAAATGTTTTGAAAAGAACAAAAACCTCTCATATTTAATATATTTGTCTATGCTTTTGTTTCAATTATTTAAGGTGTTGGTGTCAACATCGTATACGAAAAATTTCTATTTTCTTCTTATTATTATTATAGAGAAATGTTCACAACCATTGATTTATTTTGAAAAGTCAATTAAATTCCATGTGGCCTGCTGTAATATATATATATATATATAATTAAGGATACTTACTCAAAAAAATAATCTAATAATTATTAAAATTTTTGAATTATTCGAATTTCTATTTTATAACTCAAACTTCATTTAAAATATTTTTGAATCAAATTTATAAAATTTTGAACTAAATTAAGACGAGTTATATTTTTCATCTTAAATTAAATCGAAATTTGCTTATTGCTGAAAATAATAACACCTAAAGTGATTAATGATATAATTATCTATCAATATACATGGCCCTGCTTTTCATTAAATTCTCATGCAAGATATTGGGCAAGAGATATCAACATGATAGTGTTTTTTTAACTAATGGGATGGTCTAAATGATAAGCATGATATTATTTAAATAAATAGGGATAAAGTTAGGATTTATTGTTTGGAGGGACAAAAGAGGAGTAAGAGTCTATTAAACCTTTAAATTAAAAATTGAGTGGAACAAAAATCGTTATTTAATTAATATTTAAACTAAAAAAGACTAAAAAATGCAATTATATCAAAATTTTTGAAAGATGTATGACTCCGTCCCCATAAATAGATCTCAAGTTTAAGGTTTCATATATAAAAAAATATTATTACGAGATTCACCAACCAAAACTAAATGTATAACATAAATCAATTCAAATTAATCAGATTCAACTCCTCAATTATTTCTCCATATGAGTTCAAATCATTGTCTTCTTCATTGCTTTTTGGTTGCATTTCAAAGAAACTTCCAAATCCCACACCCTAACATCTCCTATTAAAACCCAAATCTTTCAACCCATTTCTTGCTCATCAAAATCAAGCAAGAAGAATCTCTTGGATTATCCACTATGTTCTTTCATAGACTACTTTTTGCTTCAACATTCATAGTTTGTTGCCTTTCGAGGTTTACAAATGGAGCTAGACTTGGACAAGATGAAGGTAATATTCATAATATTTATATCTTTATTGGTATGATAACATGATAGTATATGTTTAATGGTGTATGTATGTATGTATTATATAGGGTGGACATAGTCCTACCTTTAATTTTTTAAAGTTCATATATTCACCTTTAATTTTTTAAAATATTATGAGTTAGTATTTAATTTTCTTTAATATTTATGAGTTGTGTCTACTTTGAAATTTTAAAATTTCATGTATACCTACCTCAAATATTTTTTCTGGATCTGTCACTGCATATGTTCATACTTTTTCTTAGCCCTTTAACAATGTATACACACCTTGCATGCAAAATTATTCAAACCAATCTTTTAAGACATACATTGTCCTCTTTTTTGAGTAAAAATCTCATGCCCCTAACCATGTCTCGTTCCATACCCCACCCTAAAATATCCTTTACAATTAAATTTTAAACCCTAACCCTAATTTCTACATCCTAAACCCTACACCTTATATTCTAAAAAACACACCCTATCCCTAATTAATTAAACCTAATCACAACCCAGAACCTTAGACTCTAAATTCATTATTTTAAAGTAGGATACCAAAAGAGACACAATAAAAGAAATAGGCAATTTATATTTTTTCATTGAAATCACTCGTTGGGTTACAATATTATACTTGAAAGAAGCTTAATTTGCTTATTTCTTATAATCAATTTCACCCCTTACAATTATATATCATAGTGGATGCTTTGATAAGCATTGGTAGAGCATTGGGGAAGAAAGATTGGAACTTTGATATTGATCCATGCAGTGAGGACATGAGTTGGGTCGACCCATCATCAAATAAGGATCATGCCAATAATGTCACATGTGATTGCTCCATCAACAATAACAATACCTGCCATGTCACCCACATGTAAGCAAATATATATTCCATTATTGAGTTTTTCATCCAAATTTGTAAGAGTAGTTCATGGATGAGGGTTTATTAAGCATATGTTTGTTAACTTTACTTTTAGATCAAATTACGAGACGAATGATTTATATTAATTGAGATTATAATCTATATAGTAAAAATATCAATAATATAATTTTTCATGTCGTGATGTTACCTATTAAAAAATTATTATATTTATTTTCAATTATTAATTTACTAACAATTATCTTAATTATGTGTTCCGCTAATATTATATAAATTTTTTTTTATTATTCTTAATTATGTATCACCCACACATAGTTTCTGAAAAAGAAAATAATGATATTCATCTTAATAAATTTGAGTTTAAATATCTTCGAAATATTAGACTTCTCACCAACTAGTTTAACTTTGGTTTTGTATCAGACTACTCAAGTCACAAAATCTATCAGGTACTCTCCCGAAGGACTTGACCAGTTTACCTTTCTTACAAGAAATGTAAGAACCTTTCCAAAGCTATTTTCATATGTATATATATATATTGTTATCGTGTAATTACGTTGGAATATTTAAAAAAAAAAATTATCATTCTTGTTTATGACCGAGTATTAACAGTAATTTCTGTTATAAATTATTCCTACAGCGACCTGACTCGCAACTATCTTAGCGGTAACATTCCTCCTCAATGGGGTTTAGCCACACAACTCCTCAACATGTATGCTTCTTTCCTGCTCATGTATGTATATATATATATATATATGTATTTCATGGTTGCATGTGTATATTGATGTTATGTACATGGAGGAAGCGACGGAGGTCTTAGGCGGTGTGCGAACTTTGGTCATCCATAAAAAATACATAAACTATACGAGAGTTTAAAATCTTCGGCTCGATATATCCCTGGTGATATATATGTGTTTGTATTTCAGTTCCCTTCTTGGAAATCGACTAACAGGTTCAATCCCAAAAGAGCTAGCAAACCTCACCAATCTTATCAGCTTGTGAGTTGGATTCTTTCGGGGTTTTTTTTTCTCGGCAAATATGATTTATTAACGGAGGAAAAGAGTACAACACTACCGAATTTTACGATCAAGAATTAATTTTGTTTACTGCAAAATGTGTAGAGTTCTTGAAACCAATGGCTTCTCAGGAACCTTGCCTCCTGAATTGGGGAATCTACCCAAAATTCAGAGATTGTAAGACAGACCCTTTTCTTTTTCAAAAAATTGTATCACAAATTTAATTTTTTATTTATATCTATTCTGTTTTATTACAGCCATTTTGGTTCCAACAACTTGACAGGAGAAATACCAGAAACATATGCTAGGCTGACTACCTTGACGGAGTTGTAAGCAATTCTAATGTTCTTTTCCAATATCTGTTCCGCTCATGTTCGAATATAAATTTAAAACACAAACACTTGAAAAGATTAAGAATTTCTGTACATATCGATTGTGTTGTTGTCGCAGTCGGATTAGTGACAACAACTTCAGCGGACAGATTCCTGAGTTCATATTCCAGAATTGGAAGAATCTTACTAGGATGTGAGAATCTGATTAACATTTTTTCAAAATTTCTTTGGAAATATTTTGTTTTATCAGACAACTAAAGAAATCCATGTTCTGTATAAGGACAGAGATATGGAGGCAAGTGGTTTGAGTGGGCCAATTCCATCCATTAATGCTACTTTGGAACACTTAAGATACATGTAAGCATCACTTCTTTATCTTGGTTTGCCATTTTCATGTTTTTTATTATTTGATTTGATATTGGCTTACAGAATAATTAGTGACTTGAACGGAGATGAAGCAGCTTTTCCACAACTCAATGCCAAATTGCCTAACTTGGATAGTGTGTAAGAATGCTGTGTAAATTGTAATAATGCAGACATTTATAGAAGTTATGAAATACTACCGACAACAATTCGGAACATAAATTGTATGTTTTTTATTGTGTTTCATTTGATATCTCTACTTTAAATTACTAGGGGTTATAATTTTTTTTATTGTTGTGCATAAAAAATGCCGAAAAGGGTTAAAGAATTTATGTTCATATCAAACTTTTGCAAGATCTGATCCGAATTAATCGGCTTTTTTTATATTAAAATTCAGGATATTGAGGAGCTGCAATCTCATTGGAGAGATACCTGTTTCTCTTGGGAATTTCTCAACGATAAAGATATTGTAATAATTCTTATTTCAATGTTTACAACCTCTTCCCTTGTTCCTTGTTCATTGCCTCCCTTATAAGAAGAAAATGTTTTAATTTCTGACATGTCTTAGAACATACTACTTGTCTTGCAGAGATCTCAGTTTTAACAGACTCAGTGGAGAAGTTCCAAATCTTTCTTCTAAACCGAATTCGTTGTAAGGATATTTTTTTTGTCGATATTTACGATAACAGATAGTCATAACATTCGTTACGTCTACGATCGCTAATATATAAATATTTCTTCGATTAGGTTCTTAAATGGAAACAATTTTACTGGAGCAGTCCCTACATGGATACTGGACACAACAAAAAATATGTAAGATTCTGTATTTCTCTTCTTAGCTACTGTTGAATTGCATGAATATAACCATGTAATGAAAATTAATATTCTGAAGTAATCTATTTGCAGGGATGTTTCATTTAACAACTTCAATAGCACAGGTGGTGAACCAGACTGTGGAAACTCAGACCTGTACGACAACCTTCTTGGTTCTTATCTAATTTTATTATTTAAAGATAAATTACGTAAATCGTCACTAAACTTTACTTTTAAACTTATTTTGGTCATTGAAATTTTAAAATATTAAATTTTCTCACTGAAGTTTAGAGATTGAATTTTTTTGTTACTCTTATACCTTAAATGGTAGTATATGGTGTTCATTCGTCATAACGTCCTGAGTCTGAATTTGATATGTATTTTTTCGGAAAGTTCTTCGAAGTTCATGAATGAGCCAAAAACTTTATGGTTTTTTTTTCGTTGGATGGAATATGTTTCTCAGTACGTTGCTTCTCTTGTGTCGATAAAGTTTTCCATCATTCAATAAATGGATATACTAAGAAGTAATAAAAACGTTAATGTCTAAACTTTAGTGAGCAAGCTGAATGTTTTGACCAAAATAAATTTGAGAGAAAAGTTCTGTAATGATTTATCCAATTTACACTTATGTAGTTGTTTGTGATTTCATTTTAATTATCCGTGGAAGTTTATTACAAATATCTATCATTGTTGATCCGTAGGAACTTGTTTTCAAGCATTTCAAGGACCAATAACTCGTAAGTAGTGTTTTTTTCATGCATTTCCTTGTCTTTGGTCGACTTCAAATTTGTGGTTTATAATGGCTGATTTTTTTTTTTCTTTTTCTGGGGCATATGGTTGTTTTATCAGAAGAATTGTTCCATGTTTGGAAGTCCAAAACTGCACAAAACGTAAGTAGAATTTGCATATTGTCACGGGCTACAACTTAGTCCGTGACAATATGCTTCATCTGTGTTAATCTCGATTTATATTCAATGCACTAATCAATGAATAAATGCATATATTACTAGTGAACTAATGGATTCAGATATATTTTCTATGTGACTGATTCAATTTCAAACCGTTGTTATGTCCCAGTTTTTCACTTTGGCTACATAAACTGTGGAGGAGGACCAAAAAATATTAGTGGAACCGAGTACGAAGCCGACCTTAATAAAGCCGGGCCTTCGACATTTTTACAGTCGGAATCAGATACCAAGTGGGCACTAAGTAGCACCGGAGTTTTTCTAGACGACCATCAGAACGACATCTTAGTTGTAACCGGTAACGCCGATGGTGAACTCTACAAAAGTGCAAGGCTTGCACCTAGCTCTTTGACTTACTATGCATTTTGTCTAGCCAATGCAAAGTACACATTAAACCTTCATTTTGCCGAGATTCAATTCACTAATGATCAAAGTTATGCCAGCTTAGGGAGGAGGATATTTGATGTTTACATTCAGGTATTTAGTATCATTTGTGTTAGAATTCGAGCAATGAAGGACCAATTTAGCCTATTCGGTTACATTCGAAATGTTCGAGATTCAAAGCTATATGTTTTAGCCTATTTGGTTTATACAGCAATGGAATGGATAATAATTGCAGGGGCAGCGGGTGCTGAAGGATTTCAATATTAAACAAGAAGCAGGAGGGGCAGGGAGACCAATAGTAAAGTCTTTTGCTGTAAATGTAACCGATGGCACTTTGGAAATCAATTTCCGATGGGCCGGAAAGGGGACGACTAGTATCCCCAGGAGAGGCGTTTATGGTCCTCTTATCTCTGCAATATCTATTTTTGATCCTGGTTGGTTGTCGGAACTCGGATGTTATGATTCGTCTTTTGTTGTCTATTATAAGTTGTTTATAATGTTTTCGAACCAGCTTATAAACCTCCACCAACAAGCGACGGCGGTATCGCGACAGCAACTGTGTTTGGAATTGTGGGCGGAGCCGTGCTTGCAGCTTTGCTGTTGATTGTGGGCATCCTTTGGTGGAGGGGCTGTTTAAGACGGGAGAGAACATTGGAACAAGGTAATTTCAGCTCCCTTTTCCTATAATATTCATCAGAATAGTTCACCATTTCACATGTTATGTGACCGAAAACACGATTGTGATCACAATTTAAACTCGGTCATTCCATAGATCTGAAAGGTATACAGTTGCAGACAAGTTCCTTTAGCCTAAGGCAAATTAAAGCTGCTACAAACAATTTTGATGATTCTAATAAGATTGGAGAAGGCGGTTTCGGTCCCGTTTACAAGGTACAATGTGCAAGGAAATCTCGAGTTTGTGACTGAGATTGGCATGATATCAGCTCTACGAATACCTGATAATCATTTTTTTTGGTTCATTTTAAACCCAGGGAACTCTACCAGATGGCACAGCAATCGCTGTTAAGCAGCTATCGGCTTGCTCGAGGCAAGGAAATCGTGAGTTTGTGACCGAGATTGGCATGATATCAGCTCTACAACACCCTCATCTTGTAAAGTTGTATGGATGTTGCATCGAAGGAAATCAATTGATGCTTATATACGAGTACCTTGAAAACAACAGCCTTGCTCGTGCTTTATTCGGTACATGTTTCATCCAAATGATCTGTTCTAACATGTGTGTCTGTATGTCTGTATGTATCTGAGCTTCTTTGTATCTTGGTAATGAAAAGGGCAACCAGAGTTTCAGTTGAAATTAGACTGGGCGACGAGACGGAAGATCTGCATTGGTATAGCAAGAGGATTAGCTTATCTCCATGAAGAATCAAGGTTGAAGATAGTGCATAGAGACATCAAGGCCACCAATGTGTTACTTGACAAGAATCTAAATCCTAAAATATCCGACTTCGGTTTGGCCAAACTCGATGAAGAAGATAATACACACATTAGCACCCGAATCGCCGGAACTTAGTAAGTCTCTTTTCAGGTTCATTATCACTGTATTCATTGATGCTTAGAATCTGTACGATTGATGTTAAATTTGCAGTGGCTATATGGCTCCCGAATATGCCTTGCATGGTCATTTGACAGAGAAAGCCGATGTTTATAGTTTCGGAATCGTTGCTCTTGAAATTGTTAGTGGCAGATGCAACACTAAAATCCGCCCGAAGGAAGAACCTTTCATTCTCCTTGAATGGGTAAATCAAGTTCACTTATATCCATATCCGAATATGTATCGAACTTGAAATGAACCTAAACGTGACAATTAAATTCTGTGTTTTCTATAGGCTCATGTTTTGAAACAGCAAGGGAACTTGTTGGACTTGGTTGATACAAGGATTGGCTCAGATTACAACATAGATGAATTGATGACAATGATCAATGTTGCTCTATTGTGCTCTAATCCGACTGCTTCGGGTAGGCCTCCGATGTCTTCCGTGGTGAGCATGCTTGAAGGCAAGGCTTCAGTCAAGGAATTCTTTATAGACTCGAGTATTTCTTCGATTCGTCGAGTGAATGCTGAAGCTATGAAAAAGTTCCATGGGAAACTCGACGAAGATGATACCGATATTAGCCAAACGAAAAGCACGTTAGCTGATGGAGCATGGACTGGTTCTACATCTTCTGCTGATCTCTATCCAGTTAGTTTGACATCTGAGTATTGGAAGAATAGAGACTCAACAAATTAGAAACAACTACATCCAGTTAGTTTCGAGTTCGAATTTCGTATTTATAGATGCTTCTCTTACAAATATGTGTGTAATTTAGAGTCGAACTCATTCTGTTTTTAATCATGTCCACTCCTCAAACATGAGAAAATGTAGCAGAAGATATCTGATAAAACAGTTCTCAGTTAGGATTATGTTACATATGCAATATGTGTAGTCCAAATATTTCGGATACAAGTGTCGAGACATAAATAAACACGTAAGTTTATTAAAATCTCGTTAATAAATCAAATCATATCCGAAACACACTATTCTACAAGAATTCAGTTCGTACATTGCAACCAATTAACCCCTTAACTAACATGGATCGACGGAAACCGTTAATCTTGTCGGTACTTTTAACTGAAAAGTTAAAATATTGACGTGACTTAAGTATTGACGTGTTAAAAAATATAATTTTAATTTGTTGTAATGTGCGAACTGGATGACCTAATTGAACGCGTTTTTGCACAAGAAACAATATCACTAATTTGGATCGAATTCGAAAATAAAATAACCCTTTTAACCTAAAACAATCTAGTATCTCGTATCCTTAAACCAACTTACCCATCACATGCAATATCTTTCTTTCATGCTCTACACATCATCCTTATTTGTTTGTCCTAATCTCTTACAGGACATATCAACTAGGAGGCCTTGGTGTTGGTGTTTTAAGGGAGGCGAGGAAAATGCTTGGTTTTAAATTTTCATGTCAAAGATTCATTAGAATTTAGTTTAATGACCATTTTGTATCTTTGAAAATAGTTTAGTGACCATTCGTGTATTTACCCTAATTAATATTAAGGATGAACAAAAATATAATTCAACATAAATCGTAAACAAATAAATAATTAATACTAATAAAATAATTTATAAATATATGAACTCGTATTAAAACAATTTTATACTCATTTCAAAAATTAAAATTCTATCATTTAAATGATTAAAATCTTATAGGCTCAAAGAAGTTTTGAACAAAGTTTCAATAAAATTTCTCGTAAATTCTATGTAAAATAATTTTAGGTCAAGAATTAGAATCTCAATTATTGATTTTTTATTGTTTTATTTAATTTTTATTAAAAACAACAACAACATTATATACTATACATCGAAAATAAAACATTATTTTAATATTTTAAATTTAAATAACGTCAAATTTATTCGTAATAACATAGGTATAACAAAATCATATTTATAATAATTAGCATATTTTTATTATATGGATTAAAGTCCAACTTTTTAAAAGTTGATGCCAAATTTCATAATTAAATATTTTCCCTCAGCATTACGTTTATGGGACGGCTTCACTGCCAAGTTCATCCTTGAGTTCATAATAGCCCATATCTGTAAGCACTTGTTTGCACTGAGGGAGAGCTTCCTTCTTCTTGAACCCGAGGTTGTTGGCGTGACGAATGTCGCCGCTGACACCGTCTTTGGTGGTGAGGACAACCCTGGCTTTCCTCCACGACTCGGTCGGTTCATTGCAATCCTGTCTAGGACTCTTCTGCAGGACGACGTCGCAATCGGAATCCGCATAATCACCGGTCACATCAATTCTGAACTCTCCCGTTGCGCTCGTCGTTACTTCCGGGCTCTTAAAGGTGGACTTGTCGTCGGTTCGGTTGTTGCATTCCAGTGTTACGGTTGCACCTGCCAATTATAATATACCAAAGACACACCACTAATGTCAAACCGGCTTCACATGCATTTGAAAAAAAAAAGATTCTAGTGATTTTGATTATATGTACCACTTATTGGTTCACTGAGTTTGGTCTCGAATTCGACACGGCAAGTGTCGCAATAAACTTTGCCGACGACGGTGAACTTGCCTTCTTTGGCAGCGCCATGGGAGGAGATGAAGGAGGACGAAATACAAACGATGAAGAAAAGGAGTGTGATTTCAGAAGGTTTTGCCATTTTCCCTTCTTCTGCTTGTTATTGTTTGCATGAGATGTTAATATTTGTGAAAGAAAGATGGATTTATAGGGGAGGGATTCACTATTTTGGGATATGATTGTTATTTAATTTTCTATTTTTTAAAAAAAGACTCATTCGTAGAGAATTACGAGATTTTACGAATCTGTGGTATTTTTTTGTTATTATTTTTTTTAATTTATCGTTAAAAAATAATATTTTTTGTTAAGAAATTTTTTGATACACAATCCGTTTAGTATATACATGTCGGTTAAATTTAAGGGTTATAAATTTTATTTAGAATTTAGAATTTTAAGATTATAATTTTATGTTTAATTTTAAAAAAGTTTGTATAAAAAAAATATATGGCTTGTGTATCGAAACTTAACATCTTTTTATTATATAGTTGTTTTTTAAAGGACTTCAAACTCAACATATCATTATTATTTCATGAGTACGAACTTTTATATTGATTTAATATTAAAATAATATTTTATTCCGTGACATATTTAAAGTTTTTCCTGACAGTCGGTATTTTTTTCTTTTATCCGATGAAATTCTAACATGCGACATTTTTATCATTTAAGGTTTTTTAATTTTGGAACCACATGGTTAAGTTGATCATGCCACATTGTGAAACATTAAGAAATACAGGTTAATAAAAACAAATACCTAACTACTGCAAGTAACAATGGCTTTTTTAGTACACTATATGTTTTTTTTTACCTTACTAAACCCAGATGGCTACTGCAGAATTAGATGGATCGACATGGAAGAAAGTGGCATATCTCGAACTCGGAGGACGGAGACAAGCAGAGTTGTTTGGACTAAAACCATGTCTGGCAGGATGGATCTGAATCTACACTCGTCACCGACGTTTCGGATTGGAGCTGATATGAGATTAGTGGAAAGGGCTTTTAACACTAGACCAAGATATGTCGGGAACGAATACCATGCAATCGGATTGATTGTGAGAGTCTTTAGGCCAATGCAACCCAGAGGCTGTAGGAGGTGAAGGCATTTGTGGGACTGCCCCGATAGGAATCCGGCACCAGACCCGTGCACTCGTCATCAAAGGCATCTTCCTCAGCAGATTGCAAGATCAGTGAGCTATCGGAGTCTCCACGCTTGCCACTATCAGCCTGTCAGAATACAGCAAACGTAACCCAGAATTCTTAGCTGCATTAGGCAGATCTTTTAAACGATATAAAGAACTAGTAGAGTAATAGAAGACACAGGAGCTCGGTTAACTAGCTGAGCCGACAAAATGTACTTTTCCCCCCTTCAACTTTAAATTATCTTCTTAATGCTCTTCCGAAAAACATGCAACTCTAAAACGGTTAACTAGCTCAATGATTTCTTGCACAATATACGCTAGATTTTCAGTGTGTATAAAGGACCGAGGAAGGATGCAGAACAAGAAGGTAGTGTGTCTATGTTACGAATGGCAAGCATCCTAACCACTTCTCAAGCCAATCTCCCTCACATCAATACATCATGCTGCAACTTAATCTCATAGCAAATACAAAGTACGGAAATTCATAGTAAATCATTGATCAAGTTGCATGGACCTTCTCTGTACGTAAAGATCTAAATTGCTAAGAACCATAAAAAGAACACACCAATGACCAAACAATAGGGGTCGAGTCGGAACTAATTAACTTTGCTAATGAAGAACAGAGTAAAATAGTTGATTGTCTAACCATTAGATAGAAACTTAGATATTCATTGGTGCCCCTGAGACCCTCTACCAACTAAATTTACTTTGGCAAGGTCCGACCTAGCAGATAAAGTAAGCTGCAATCGTGCATTCATGTTTTAACTCGCTCATGCCGATCTGGGTGTGCTGAGTGAGAGAGAGAAAGGTCAACCTAATGTACATTGTTTGATTACCACCCTAGTAAAAGTGACTTTGTGACCCGTAGAACAGACATAACAGGAAGAACATCGACGGCCTCCACTCTACATGAGAACAACATTAAATATAGTACCAAAATCTAGACTGCAAGGATACCTTAGACAACTCATTATCCATGTAACCAAAGCTTTGATTAGAGTCAGTTAGCCCAAGTAAATTGTCCATTTGCCACGGCTGAATGATTCCGGCCGTAGAACCCCCACCATACGACACTTTTATTGTCAAGCTGTTGTCGACTCCAGCAATCGACGGGAGAACATCATCGTATTTGCTTGTAAATGCCATATGAGCCCTGCTTTTAGATGTGGAATTGGATTTAATTTCTGAGGTATTTCCATTACAAGTGACTTGACATTGGGAGAAGATCCAACAGGGTCAGCTGTGGTTTCAAGACCAACTTTTACACCAGTAAGAACAAATCTCTGATGACCAGACACATATGGATTGGCAGTATGTATAGCAATATCACATTTTCGGCAAAGTAAAGCTCGATCTTGCAAACAGAAGAAAAACCCAGATGTTTCCTGTCAAAAAAATTACGATCTTGAAAACATAAACTATAAAAGGTTCCTGATTCTCCTTAGTAATTAAGCTAAACCAGTTAAAGGAATCCAAATTAAACCCAAATCCCACCTTAAAAATTAGACCTTTAAAACAACTATAATCCAAGAAAAAGATTTTCTAGGGGAAATTGAAGTACCTGGCAAATGTCACACTTAGGCATGTGAGAAGAAGAAGAAGAGAGTGGAACACGCTGATGCTTGCTGGCCAACTTGTTTGCGGCATGGACTTTCTCGTCACACTCCAAACACAGAGCCGCCTCGTCGGAGCAGTACAGCACCTTCGCCTCCGCTACCTCGCACACGTTGCACTGTATCCTCATTTCTCTCCGTTTTTCACTTCCTCATCAAATCTCAAATTTTTCTTCCTTTAAGAAATGTGTATGGATTTATTTCTGGTTTAAGGTAGCATGAAAGTGAAGCCAGCTGATTCTCAGTTATTTTTAATTAATTAAAGTTTGGATTTATAGTGTTGATTGGGGAAGAAGATGATATTTTATTAGAAGCTGTGATTTGAGAATTGCCCACGTTGTACTTGGAGATAATATTTTTTTAGTATTTAAATTTAGTTTCAAGGTTTAATTTGGTATTATTATTTTTATTTAATTTTTATCAATTAAATATTATTTTTTTTAAAATTCATTTCAGTACCTATTTTTAATTAATATTTAAATTAAACTTTTTATTTTAAATTAATCTTTAAAATTTTAAATATTTTAGTTTTATCCTTAAATTATGATTTCTATGCTAAATTGATCCTCAAACATTTTGAACATTTTAATTTTATCTCCAAATTATCAATATATGTTACTCATAACTCATGTTAATAAAATCATTATAAAAATTATTAATTATCATAAAACACTGATGTGTATATTGCAATAATATGATGAGATATGAATGACAATTTGAGAATAAAATTAAAATATTAAAAATTATGAGGATCAATTTAGAATAAGGATTATAATTTAGGGATGAAAATGAAACTTTCAAAATTTTGGTGACTAATTAAAATAAAATACATAATTTAAAATAAATTTAAAATATTTAAAAATTGAGAATATATGATGCAATTAACTCATTAATATATACATATAAGGGTAAACTACATAAATAGTCCCTTGACTATACCTCAATTATCTTTTACATCCCTTGAAATTAAATATTGTAAATTGGTCCATTGATTAACTTTTTTGATACAAAATGATCATGTACCGTTAAAAATTTGACAGGAAACTGATGTGAATGTTAACATGCTGACTTGGATTATAGAGATTGAGGATGCCACATGGTTATTCAAGTCAGCATGTTAACGTCTACACCAATTTTCCGTCAAATTTTTAACGGCACATGACCGCTTTGTATAAAAAAAATTAGTCAATATACCAATTTATAACTTTTGATAGTCATAGAATGTAAAACATAATTGAGGTATAATCAATGGATCATTTATGTAATTTACCCTACATATAATTAGTACTTGTACTGTTATACCCTTATCACGTTCGTGTTGTCTGATCCTATTTATGTCATTTCATCACCAAGCAAAGCCTATTTATCGAATTTATTTAAATACTCAGAAACTCTAGTATTTAAAATGAAATATTCGCGCCAAAGTGATATCTTCAAGCTTCATCCCAACACGAACAGAGATTTTTCGAGGAAAAGACTGATTTGTTTTCCTCTGGTAAATCTTCAGAAAATTTCAAGGTAAATTAAGATTTTCCTTTGATATCAACTTTTACTTACAGCGTTCTCTATTTCGTTTATTTCTACTATTTTCATCTTTTTTTTTTTCAATTTTCCGTATGATTTAATCATTCTTCTGTGAATATCTAGGGTTTTGAGTGAATTTTGATCAATTAGGTAGAGAATTTGCAGTTTTCGACGGAAATTCCGGTCAACTATAGGATAATTACGGTAATTTTATTACTCTGTTTGGCTATAAAGAAAGTTTAGGAAGGGAGGAAAAAAAGGAATACTATGGAACCCTAGAACTATAAAATGTCTGTTTGATTTGATCGATCCTCACGGTGATGTCCAAAATGTGATTAAAAAATAAATGTCAATTGTCCCGTTTATTGAGAATCCGTGATTTTTAGATGTTATTTTAAAAATATATTCCCAGAAATCTGAAGATGTATTATCAAAAGTTAATTATGAATAGTTAATGAATTAATTCTTCTCTCAAGTTTTACAGATGTTTTTATTTTTGTAAATATTCAATATGTTGTGGCTGTGCTTAACCAAATGTAAAATTTCAACTTGATAGGTTTGTTTGTCATCGATCATCTGTTGTGCTGCTTGATTTGTAATTTCAAGAGGCTAAAAAATATATTTTTAGTACTTAATCAATCCCAAGATGCAGAAATTTTAACAAAAATAATGATTTTACCTTTGTATAAGAAGAGTTATTTATTATGAATTTCTGTTTCATCCACCCATTTTATAAATTTAAAGGAAGCCGACTAGAACCTAAAATAACAGGCAAATGGAGGATTCGGGTCATATTGATTAAGCCATGTTGAGGCCAAAGCTTTGGTTTCCTTATGATTCATGAAACACCAAACTATAGCAGTCAATGACTTGACAGTTTATGTAGGCCTAAAGAATCTTTCCCATTGACTGGTTCTGATGTGCAGATACAGTTTAGAATTGAAATGAGATGCAATGCATGCTGGCGTGAACTAGAGGGGCGAGCCATTTCCACCACATGTGGTCACCTCTTTTGTATCCGAAAGCATTTTGATATCTTTTCCTTTCCATTGTTCAAGATAAACAGTATGCGTTGCAAAGATTCCTTGACATTGTAAATAGGTAATGAAGATGCAAGCAAGATACTTAGCAATGATGCAGCATGTCCCATTTGTGGTCAAGTTCTCAGTAAGAAGTAAGAATTTCATCTGATGGAAGTTGGTCACTGTAATGCTCTCCAGAATTTTGTTTACCATAAGCCAGTGTAAATATAAAGTTGCAAAATTATAACTCCTTTATAGAGTTTATTATATGTGAATATAGATGACCTGTTTCCGAAGGAAAAATCTTAGTTATTTCTTAATTGGCACCCGTTCGTAGAATATCTGTTATTGTTAATTTTATCAAGCACCAGGTTAGGATTGTTCTGGATAGCGTTTACTTTCCTTGTATGTTGTATCTTATTAGTTTCATCTGTACTCAACTAAGCTAGGAACTTTTATTTCCAGCCTTATGAAACCTGTGGATATCAACCCAAATGATGAATGGGCAAACGTAAGCGAATGCTTCACTTGGATTGTTATACACAGCTTGTTTACACTGATTATCTCCACAGTTAAATCTACAGTTTCTTTGCCTTCCACTTTGGTGTTGCTTTATAATTTCTCTATTGTTCTGTTCCCTAATATGATGTGTTTATTGCAGATGGCAATGGTTGGTGTGTCTCCACAGATATGTATCCTTCATAATATAGACCTTTCTTTTTCCAATTATATGAACTTTTGTTCTGAAACCTCATTGTATCAGATAGTAGAGAGCTACCAAAATAAGAGGAATTTATTAATTGATTGTATTTTTCTATTTAGTTTAAAGAGATTGCAACTAATAGAGAGAATAAATTCCGATCAACAAGAGAGAAACCTTTAGCATGTGCATTTCCTTATGAAATTAGTAATGAAGAGCGCCTACAGAAGTGTGAAGTTTTACTCTGGGCAAAAGGAACTACAAATGCAGTACAAGATGAACAAAATTGTTGGTCAGTGCCGGCAGAAATGTGAGGCAATGCAAGAAAAGTTCTCAGAGAAACTGGAGCAGGTGCATACTGCATATCAGAAAATGGCCAAAAGGTGTCAGATGATGGAACAGGAAATTGAGAGTTTGACAAAGGATAAGCAAGAGCTTCAAGAAAAGTTCTCTGAGAAATCAAGGCAAATCTATATTATTTCTTTGAAGTTTTTTGCTCTATTTGCAATAGTTTATTTCATGCTTCTTTAACCCTGCTAATCTGCATATATACAAAAACCCAGACAGAAGAGAAAGCTTGATGAAATGTATGATCAATTGAGGAGTGAATACGAATCAGTAAAACGGTCCGCCATCCAACCTGCGAACAATTTCTACGCTAGATATCAGCCAGATTTATTCTCAAATCCAGCAACTAACATGGTGGATAGCAGAGAGCCTATTCGAAAAGGTAATCACTAATCGCTTTCTTTTATTTTATTTTTCTTGTAATAGCAATAAGGATAGTGAAGGCACCTACCTACCTTATATCAAACACTAAATTAGCAACATTGTACCAGATGAAAAAAAGTTCACTAAACCCATTTGAACAGTTAATATTCTTCCTTTGATCTCGATATCGCAATTGCTATGATACTTGGACTCGGATGTCTATTGGATGGAAATGGATATGAGTACGTGTCTGATAAATATATGTCTGAATATTCAAGAACATGAAAAGGAACAACATAACCTATTTGTGTCTAGTGTTTTGTAAATAATTTTCTATTGAATATTTCCCTAGCCAGTTAACTTATTTGTCGCAGATTGGTTGGTTTTTCTCCCGGGACTCCAGGGGCGCACGATAACGTATGGCCAGGAAAACAAAACAGTTCAAACTCTGGTCCTTTTGAGATATCAATTGACTCACCATCAAAACCAGCAACTGTTCCAGTTGATGGTGGAAATAGAAGGGTTACTGGCCATCCTGTTTTCGAACCTGCTGCTGCTGCTAATCCTTCAATGACTTTAAGGAACCTGATAATCTCTCCTATAAAGCGGCCTCAGCTCTCTCGTAACCGCACTCAACTCTTTACGTAAGCAACCGCCATACAGGATATTCAGTTTAAGCTTGATGTTCATCAGCTGAATTTCAATCAACTCCTTGATTTTTCCAGATTGTAGACTCTGAAATCATGGGATTTATGAACGGCTACGAACAAAGGAATGAACTAAAAGCATGTAGGACTCACAAATCACAGGTATTGCACTGTTCCTCTTTGCCTTTTTGTAGTTTAGTTGAAGCGTAGCTGTCAAGGTAAAAAAATAGAAATAGAATTTTTGATGGAAATTTAGTGTTGAAACTTGAAAGAAACTTCTTAATTTTTCTATTTTTAGCAAATAGTATATGCACAGGTTTTGTCAATGTACATGCATAAATGTTTTCGGGGAGTAAACGCTTGAAAAAATAAAAAAATATTAATAGTTCATGTATTTATCGAACGTTCATTTCTTCATATCAATTAATATAATTATTTTATCTTATACTACTAATTTATATTTATATATTCTTTAAAAAGATTTGAATTTTTCATTGTCTTTTTCTAGATAACAATTTGTTTTCCAAATAAAAATTCAAGATACAAAGCACGATTTGATATATGAGGAAATTAAAATATTTCAAATTTGTTATTTCTTAGATCAAGGGTATGAAGTTTCACGTGTTGCTTACATCCGTCCATATCCGAACAAATTAATTCTTACAACCACGAGACTCATGTTTGAATCTACGACGGATTTGGTCCTGAACTCTGCAGGCTTCATTGCTTGTCACAATGCCTTGGATTAATCATGAAATTTGTAAAAATATAGAGTGCTTCGGATGGCTTAGAAAATGCAACATGATGATCCCCGTCTATCACCGTGAAGAATGTCAACAAGTCACCAAATGAATACTTCTGCCCTCCTTCCTGCTTCATATTTGAAAGTAAATACACTCGTATTCGTATATAAATCAAATCAAATGCTTATAGAAACGAACCTTGTTGTCATGACTCCAAGTCGATGCCTTTGTCGATTTGATGCTCATCTCCTCGGCCAATTTGTATAAATGTTGTAAGGTTCCCGTCGCTGGTACCGTCCCGTCTGCATCTCCACTGTAACATTGTAGCAGTTCACTTGAGTTTTACACTTTTTCTTTCTTGTACGCACAGCTAAAGCCTAAAGGAGATGAGTACCTGAATATTGTGATGCGAATGGATTGTTGAAGAAGACTTTTAAGCACGGGAAGCATGTCACGGCTCATATCTTTCTCGTTGTAATAAACTGTATCACTGCATCAATTGAAATGAGAGGTTAAGATCAACGGAGGTAAACAACTTTACAAGTGATGGTATGAAAGAATTACTTTTTATTTCTACATCCCTTCCATTTATTTGTCAAGTTGTTTCGATTCCCGTGGAAAGCTTTCTGAACTTCGGGGAGATTAAAATAGAATTCCGGCCTTATGAAAGTGCACATATCGACTCCTTTACTGACCGTGGTGAGCTGGAAAAAAATCGAAGCAGTTCAACATCCATCTCATCGATGTAGAAACGAACAACATTGATAAAAGAATGTAAACCTCGCCGCCCAAGATCAATTTCTTGAAATTTACGACACTGCAAGGATCGCGAATGGCATCAAAGAGTTTGGAGTTTTCATAAATAGTATCGAAAGCATCATTGTGAAACATGAAAGGGGTATAATTCAGAAACACTTGGCAAGTGAAAGTCCAGTTGGCTTCGAATTTGGACAAGTAATTGTTTTCGTCAATGGTATTACACTCCTTCTTGGCTTCATTGTACATCCCTGAGTCTATCAGCCCTAGAGTGTGATAGAAATCGTATCTTGCTAGAAGGTCGAGCTTTCTTCGGAGCACTGGGTTCCCCAGCTGTTGAAAACAGGATTCATAAGCAAATATATATTTGAAAACGCTAATTCAGATAGAATAGAATTATTTACTTACAGCAATTCCTTTGACGTTGAATTTCAATTCCTTGGATCGCTTGTTGTCATCAAGTAAAGCATGAGCCAAGTTGGGTACGTAATGTCCTGAGAATAAGAACCCACCAACCTAATCAACATGTGATAGGGTCATGTACTGCAGCTCGAAGGGGTGTTAGGTCAAGTTTATTGAACCTGCATAACTTGATCCAGCCAAGTACAGAGCTTTGGACTTGAAACTTGGATATGTTTCATACCAGTTGTGCATGAAGGTGACCAATCGTTTTGCTGTAAGAAACACAATTCTCTTAACATATCCGAAATATTTGATTTTAAATTCCAGAATCTAGAGTATCATCTTACTGGTACTATCATCTCCGTTATAATATCCGTTGCTTGTGTTTGTATTTGAATACGACCATCCGGCTCCAATAGGGGAGTCGATGAACAACAGGTTTGACACTGCAACATTGAAACATGATTAAAATCACGTACATCATATCATATCACGTTAAACACTGCAACACATTGAATCAAACTACACCAGGCAACCTTTGTTCCAAGAAAATAAATTTCTGTTGAGACCACGAGCATTCTTTGTTGTAATAAAAGGACCAACACTTGAGAACGAATCTCCAACCGAAGAGCACCCTTGTCCTGAATAAGATTACGTTATTATTTATTTATAGTAAGTTACATTTACGACCGTGTGATATAGAAGAAGAAGAACTAACCTCCGGTTAACCAAACCGTGAGGGGATGATTCATGGGATCATTTTCGGCTTCCACAAAATAGTAAAAAAAACTCATGCTCTCATTACCATCATCCACGTCAATATACCCGGCAAATTGTCGGAAACTAACATCCGGTTGTCCCGGTAATTTAGTTATCAAATCATTCATCGGAAAGCCATCAACACCAACTCCAAGTGCAAGAAAGAGATGACAAAGGAGGAATATTCCATGAATCTCCATATGATCCTTACGTTGAGGAAATAAGGATCACAACCCTTTTATTTGTTTATTTATCTATCTATTGATCTACTGTCTAATACATGAAAATTGATGCACAAAGCTATATATATTTATAGTACACAACATTCCTCTGTTTAACTAAATATAGTGTTTTATTAGCTTAAAAAACGTACCAATGGTGGAGGATGGGGTTTGAACTTGTCATTGTCTTTTTTCAGATAACAATTTTTTTTTCGAATAACTATGTTTCTCATCGACCACACATCATTATCTGTTTCAGCAATAGGGAACAAGTCAATTAACAAGTACCATATAAGGAAATAAATATTATAGGTATATAATATGAGATAGCAAGTGAGTGTAGCACATGAATTGAATAAATAAAGAGGATTAAGTAGAACTCTCTGATCTGAATTGTGTGACTTAAGGTATGAGCAGAAACTAAGGTTGGGCGTGCACATATCACATTCGGTTACTTGTTTTTACATACCTATGTAGGGGTGAGCGTTCGAGCGAGTTGAGTCATCATATTTTACAACTTGAACTTTTTTGATTTTTTTATTCGAGCCTGTTTTAGAGAGTTCGAGTCAAGTTTGAGTCGATTCAATTTTTTGAGTTTATATATAAATTTTAATTGTATCATTTATAATAGTATAGTTTATTTTTATTCTAATTTAAATAATTTTCTATTTATATTTGCATACATATTTTTTTATAATATTTTTATGTGTAAATATGATTTTGAATTATTATTATTATCATCATCATCATCATCATCACCATCATCATTATTATTATTAAATTTTGGTCCTCGTTAAAAAACTTTTTTTTTTTATTTAGATAAGGCTAAGACAAGATTTAAAATAGCGATAAATTAAATACAGAAATTGAGAAAAAAATAAAATAAATAGAATAATATAAAAGATACAAATAAAAATGGCATTAAATAGAATAAAAAATAATATGGAACGTGATCATATTGTAAAGAAAAAAAATTAAAAGAAAAAAGTGAAAATATGACAAATAAAACGAAAAATAAAATTATAAGGACTAAATGTACAATTAGAACCTAGAATTATTCGTATTTTAAAAATTTGAGCTCAACTCAAAATAAAATTATAATGACTAAACCGAATAACTCAAATTTTAAAAATTTGAACTTAACTCGAAATTGAAATTTTTTAGAATTGTTTGATTCAACTCCAATAACTCAAAATTAAAAAAAAATAATTTTTTAGTTGAGTCGAGTTTTGCTCACCTTTAACCATAAGGAACAATGACTTAGACTAGTAAAGGAAAAAAAAAATTTCCCTAAAAGTTTTAAAAAATTTAATTCGACCCCTCAAGATTTTTAAAAATTTATATTAAGATTTAAAATTTAAAATATTTTTAATTTAATTTCCTCTTAATTTTTTTTTGTTAATTCTCTCAAAATTATATATATATATATTTTGTTAAACCCTTCAATTTTTTTTTAAATTCTTTGTTTAAGTCTCCAAATTTTAAGTTGTCTCCTTCAAATTTTTTACTTCAACTGAATGAGAAAAGAATATTGTTCTTTGTTTTTGATGTAGTGTGGCTTGCTTGTTTTCCTTGGTTTTAGCAATTGTACTTGGTTGTTGATTATTGTTTAAATTATGCATAAATGTATTGATAATTATTTCTTAGCAGTTGTTTGAAATTGCTAATTTGGATCTTTTAGTTCATTTTCAATACAAGACAGTAAAATAAAAAAATGTTGCTAAAACTATTGAAATTGTGAAATTTTTTATTTTCAAGAATCATAGTCAGATTACTGGGCATGAAATTGGACATAAAAGTATAATGTGACATCTAGTCAACAGTTTTCAAAAGGCGACATCAACAGTTTTCAAAAGACGACATCAACAACAATTAACAAATTAGATCTGATTTGAAATTCAAAACATGGAAATAATCTTTAAAATTTTATTTAAATTATCTTTAGGGATTATTGCTTTAATTTGAATATTTTTTAGGGTTTTTGAGGACTATAAATACACCATTAGGGTAAGCCTCAAATCATCTCATCTTTCATTTCTTTCTTAATTGTTTCAAACTTTTGGAATTTTATAAATTTTTTTTTCTTTTAGTTTTTATTTTTTTAATTGTTAAATATTATTTTTACCATAACCATGCTTAATTGAGTTTTTTGCAGCCAAAGGCTAAAGTAATTACCGAATTTCATTAGTGTGAATTGAAAATTACTTCATACCTTTCAGGGTTATATTTTTAGTTTTCGAAATCAAAGATAGATAATCGATCATCCTTTTATAATCAAGGTGATTTAATTTTAAAAGGTGCACGATAGAATTGAATTTTGGTTTCAATTAATAGTTGGGAGGAATGATTAGTCTTTGACTCATTCGACTTCTTGTGAATACAATTAACCTTTGTCCACTAAAAAAAATCAAAATCAGGTTAGATTCTCAATTAAGACGATATAATCCAAGTCAGATTTTCCAAAAATTTAAAGGTATTAATTAATAAACGATTGTCATTAATTAATTCACAAAGGTCATGCACGTGACCTCCATGTGCACGTAAGGGGAGTTGAGTTACCATTACTTAGCTCGATCTGGCCTGTCAGATCAAAACCTAATTTGATGGATGATATCTAGTCACGCAAAGAAGTAAATATCATAATTTATGTATGCCAATTGCACCCAATTTAATAGTATTCGATCACCCTTATAATGTTTACCTAAACCTGGAAAAATTATTAGATGTGCTTAGCTCACGAGAAATTATATAATATGTCATTTTTGTCACGTAATTTATGGTCTCAATTAATCAAATGCATCTACTCACTTGGTAAAAAAAATGATATAAAAAAATTAATGAAATAGATGCATTTGATTGGTTAGTTTCATAAATGACCTGACAGGAATAACCCGTGATATAATTTCTCCTTAGCTCACCATGTCATCCATGGTTGCATACAATAATAAATTTCACCTGATTTTTTTTTAAAGTGAATCTTCACCTCCTTCTTACATATCATTAAATGAATTAATTTTATTAGATGAGACCATAGATAACGTGTTAAGTCGGGACCATGTAATAATTTCTCCTAAACATTACACATTTGTGTAATTGTATGCTAGTACCTGTGAATCTCTAAACGACACCCTTAATGTCTAAAATAAATCCGATTACTGGCCCCGAGTTTTTCCAAACACATTTAATGTCTCAAATCAAAGTATAAGGATGAAATTTTGAACTTAAAAGAATATACTTTTAAATATTTAAACCAAACTATTTTAATTTTAATATTTTGGTCATCTGTAGCCTATCCGATTTCTTGATGTTGTAGTCTCGTTTTGATTGCTCACACTATTGGGGTGTGATTCAGTTTATCATTTAATTTAATTGAAAAGCTTAGCAAAAAAAAAAATGATATGAGAAGAAAATATTGAAATTTTGTTATTTTGGTACTAAAGGGTATGGAGTTTCATGCAGCCTCGGTTATCTCTTGCTTACATACATATCACAACAAATATTATGACCATGAAATTCTTGTTTCGATGAATGATGGATTGGTGATGAACTCTGTAGGTTCCATTCCATTGCTTGCCTCAGCTCATTCGTTTCATTGTAAAATTTTTGAAAATATAGAGTGCTTCGGATGGCTTAGAAAATGCAACATGATGATTACCTCTGATTACTGTGAAGAACGTTAACAAGTCTCCAAAGGAATACTTCCTCCCTCCTTCCTGCTCAATTCATAAAATTAAACAACTTAAATTATGCTAAATACGTGCATGTATACGTGATTAAATATAAACTAATGCAGAATGAAACGAACCTTGTTTTCATGACTCCAAGCTTCTTCTTTTGTCAATTTGATGTTCATCTCCTCGGCCAATTTGTATAAATGTTGTAACGTTCCTATTGCTGGTACCGCGCCGTCTACATCTCCACTGTAACATAGAAGCAATTTACTTGAGTTTTACTATTTTTGAACGCACAACTGTAAGAGATGAATCAATGGAAACCTGAATATTGTGATGGGAACTGATTGTTGAAGAAGACGTTTCAGCACGGGAAGCATGTCAAGGTTCATATCCTCCTTGTTGTATGGAAATTTATTCCTGTATCGATCGAAACGAGATGCGAAGTGAAGTGAAGAATCTGACATAGGGAGGGAAGGTATGAAAGAATTGGAAAAAAGTATATGTTACGAGGCAAACTTACATGTTACAACCCGTCCATGGATGTGGCAAGTTGGTGCGGTTCCCGTGGAAAGCTTTCTGAACATCCGGAAGATTGAAATAGAAATCCGGCCTTATGAAAGTGCACATGTCTACTCCGTGACTGATCTGGGTAAGCTGGAAAAAATTTGAAGATGTTCAACTTCCATAGGATCAATATATAAACGAACAACATTGATAAAAACAAATGTAAACCTCTTTTCCCAAGATCAAAACCGTGAAATTTACAACACAGGGATCACGAATGGCATCAAAGAGTTTGATATTGGCATAAACAGGATCATAAACACCATTGTGAAAACTGAAAGGGGAATAATCCAAAAGCAATTGGCTAGTGTAAGTCCAGTTGGCTTTGAATTTGGAAATGTAATTGTTTTCGTCAATGGTATTGCATTCCTTCTTGACTTCACCATACTTCCCTGAGTCAATTAGCCCTAGGGTGTGAAAGAAATCATATCTTGCTAGAATGTCAAGCTTTCTGCGGAGCATTGGGTTCCCCAACTGTTGAAAACAGTATTCATAAGCAAATATATACTTGAAAATGGTAATTCAGATAGAATAGAATTATATGCTTACAGCAACTCCTTTGACGTTGAATTTCAATTCCTTGGATTGTTTGTTGTCATCAAGTAAAGCATTAGCCAAATTAGGTACGAAATGTCCTGAGAATAAGAATCCGCCAATCTAATGAACATGTGATATGGTCATGTACTGCATCTGTAAGTGGTGTTATGTAAGTTTATTAAACCTGCATAACTTGTTCCAGCAAAGTACAGATCTCTGGACTTGAAACTTGGATATGTTTCATACCAGTTTTGCATGAAGGTGACCAATAGTTTTGCTGTAAGAAACAAACAAATGACAATTCTAGTAGCATGTCTGAAATATTTGATTTTAAAATCAAGAATGTATATTGTCATCTTACTTACTGGTACTATCATCTTCGTTATTATAATCATCGCTTGTATTTGAATATGACCATCCAGCTCCAATAGGAGAGTCGATAAACAACAGATTTGACACTGCAACATTTGAACATGATTACAACTATGCACATCATATCATACCACATTATGATTTTGACTCATTTAATCGAACTTGACCGGACAACCTTTGTTCCAAGAAAATAAATTTATATCGAGACCACGAGCATTTTTTGTTGTAATAAAAGGACCAACACTTGTAAACCCATCTCCAACTGAAGAGCAACCAGGTCCTGAATAAGATTATGTTATTAATTCTGAACAATAAGTTACATGTATGAAGGTATTGTTTAAAAGAAAAAGAAGTAACCTCCAGTTAACCAAACAGTGAGAGGTTGATTCATAGGATCATTTTCAGCTTCCACAAAATAGTAAAAAAAACTCAGGCCGACAACACCATCATCCACGTCAATATACCCAGCGAATTGTCGAAATTTAACATTCGGTTGTCCTGGCAATTTAGTTATCAAATCATTCATCGGGAAGCCATCAACACCAACTCTAAGTGTAAGAATAAGATGACAAAGGATGAATATTTCATGAATCTTCATATGATCCTTACGTTGAGGAAATAAGGATCACAACCCTTTTATTTATTTATCTATCTACTTTCTAATACATGAAAGTTGATGCACAAAACTGTATATATTTATAGTACACAACATTCATCTGTTTAACTAAAGATAGTGTTTTATTAGCTAACACATACCAATGGTGACACATGGGGTTTGAACTTGTCCATTGTCTTTTCTTAGACAACATTTTGTTTTGTTTGTTTGCCAAATAATATTTAGTGAATGTAATTGCTAAAGTTAGTTTAATTGGCTTTAAGAATCAATGGTGGCACATGGGTTTGAAGTTATCTATTTTAAAAAATAGATCTAATTAAACAATCTAGCATCAGTATTCTCTTTAATATTGTATTTTTCTTTTAGAAGAAAAAAGTAGGATAATTTCCTTTCTGTAATAATCTGTGATTTTGTCATCTTTTTACCATCTATTAATTTAGCCCTTGTAGTTGTCCAAAATCAACAATGATGCTTCTCATTTTAATTTTATCGATTTAGCCCTTCATTTCTACGGATTGTATCAATCTCACCCTTTGATAATCATTGACTAAAAGAGTCATTATCACGAGTCTCTCTTTATCATGTTATGTCATGCACAATGTCATTAAATAATTAGCAACGTCTGCGTTAGCATGTCCAATGACATTTTCTTTAATAAATTAATATCCTTCAATAATATTACATGTCAATTTTTTTTTACTCGATAAAATAATTATTAATTAAGGTTAAACATATAATTTTGTATGCTTCGTTAAAAAAACCCTCTAATAATAAATACAGAAAAAGAATACAACACAACAATAAGGTGCAATGGCTAAACCAATGAAAACAAGCATGCCACACTACATCAAAAAGCAAAGAACAATTCTTTTCTCAGTTACCGACGAAAGTTTAAGTAAGAGTTTGAAGGGGAAACTTAAAATTTGGAGGATTTAATAAAAAAAATTTCAAAAATTAAATGGTTTAACTGAAACTTTTAATAATTTTGAGAGATTTAACAAAAGAAATAAATATTTTGAAAGAAAATTTAATTAAAAATATTTAAAATTTTAAAGCTTAATATAAATTTTTAAAAATCTAGAGGGTTCAAATTAAAAAATTTAGAGGGATAATTTGTATTTTTGCCCCCACTAGTCTAAGCCATTGTTCCTTAGGGATGTAAAAACTAGTAACCGAATGAGTTTTAGGTCTAGTCCTATCGAGTTAAGTTAAATTAGATACAAGTCTTTTTAGGTTGATTTAATATCTCAACTTGATTCGATCTGTGTGCGGATCAGTTTCAGGTCAAGTCAAAACAGTTTAGGTACGACAAAAAATAAACAAAAATAGTAGAATAAAAGTAAAGTTTTAGGGGCTATAATGAACAAAAATATAAAATTAATATTAAAAACATTATACTAAATTACCAAAAAATAAATAGGGGTCAATTTGGACTAAACATATAGTTTTAGGGACTATAATAAACAAAAATATCATCATATCGAAAACATTAGACTATATTAGAAAATTTTAAAATAAATAATGAACAATTTCAGTCCTTAAACCCTAAGCCTGATCCTTTAAATCTTACAAAATTATAATCACTAATAAACAAAGTACAAATCAAATCCCTAAACTAAACCCATAACCCAACCAAACACTCTACTTAACACATTTATCCTTAAGTCCCAAATCGCAACCCCTAAATCTTATAATCACTAATAATTAAAGTGCAATCATATTCCCCTAATCCCTAAACTAATCCCATAACTCAAACACTCAACTTGACACAATTAGCCTAAATCCCAAACCTTATCCCCTAAATCTTAAAGTCACTAATAATTAAAGTATAAACATAATCCCCTAAATCTTAAAGTCACTGATAATTAAAGCATAAACATAATCCCCTAATCTTTAAACTAATTTTATAACCCCAAACATTAATAATTTTAATTAAATATATTATAATGGCCAGTGCTATTTTTTGGACTAAAAATTAAATGTTAGTTACTAGAATAAACAAAAATATTATTGGACTAAATTTCCAAAAATATAAATAAATATGGGATAATTTTGACTGAAAATTAAATTTTAGGAACTAGAATAAACAAAATATTATTCGATTAATTTATCAAAAATAGAAATATATAAGAGTCAATTTTGGCTAAAAATATTTTTAAGGACTAATGTGAATAAAAATAAACTCCAAATTCCTAAAATAATCTCATAACCCCAAACATACAACTTTAAGTACGTTAATTCATATTAACTTTGATAAATAATTTATATTGAATGAATTAGTACTAAGACAATTGAATTATTACTAAACATTGAATTCTTTACCAAAATTTTAAACTTAGTAGTGTAAAATGAATATCTAAATCCAATATTTCTTTTTTATATATATTTTAAATTGATTATATATATATATGTAGCTTCGATCAAAAAGATTATTTAACATTTTAAATTAATAAAGAAATTAATAGTTTACATTTATCGATACTTAATACTTTATATTTATCAACATTTTAAATTCATCAAATTATATACTTCTCCAATTACATGTCAGGTAAATATTAATTCAGGTCAATACCAATTCAGGTCAACCACAGGTCGAGTTCAAAACAAGTTGGTTCAAGTAACAGGTCGAGTTCAAAACAAGTCGGATAAAATCAGATCTCAAATCCATTCAGTCGGGTAATATCGATTATCTATCAAGTCAGTCTTGAGTACATGTTCATTTCAGTTAGATGCAGGTTAGATTTTAGGTCCATATTAACATGTTCAATTCGGGTTTTGTTGTTCTTTGTCGAATGCAGGTCGAGTTCGGTTTGGGTCAATAATAGTCGATTACAAATCAATTTCAAGTCATCACATCCTTGAATCAAATCAAATTTTGACTCGAGTAGGTTTTAATCGGGTTTCTGAGTCTAGTCAACTTTTTATATCCCTACCGTTGGTGGTAAAACAAGGTTGCTTGAACACAAAGAATAAGCAACTCCTTGAGTCATGGACCATGACAATTTGAAACCAGCTATCACCATGCCTTAAAACATCTCTTTCCAACATCACGGGGCATTGATCAACTCGTTTCCTTTCAAACCATCCATTGCAAGATGACCTGTCATACCTATTCGTTATATCGAAACATGAAATACACCAGAAATCAACATAGAAACCAACAACTTACTATTCCTCCAGACCGAGCATTAATTCCTCGATAACTTCTTCGTTTCCATCGATAATTTGCTCCATATGCACCATTGTTGATAATTAAATGTCACAGTTAATTTTAATCGTTCATTGTAATTATAAAAAAATCCAAAATAATCTAACTTCGAAAAAAAACTCGAAATCAAATATCAATAGATGATATTTATTTTATTCCGAAGGTCTATTTTTTGATGTCTTTAGAGACACTAATTACATGGCTGACTCCCTTGCTAAACTTGGTACCTATTATTAATTTCCCCGCAATTCAACCGGTAAAAAGCAAAGACAACATATATGGTACTTGTTAATTGACTTGTTCCCTATTGCTGAAACAGATAATGATGTGTGGTCGATGAGAAACATAGTTATTCGAAAAAAAAATTGTTATCTGAAAAAAGACAATGACAAGTTCAAACCCCATCCTCCACCATTGGTACGTTTTTTAAGCTAATAAAACACTATATTTAGTTAAACAGAGGAATGTTGTGTACTATAAATATATATAGCTTTGTGCATCAATTTTCATGTATTAGACAGTAGATCAATAGATAGATAAATAAACAAATAAAAGGGTTGTGATCCTTATTTCCTCAACGTAAGGATCATATGGAGATTCATGGAATATTCCTCCTTTGTCATCTCTTTCTTGCACTTGGAGTTGGTGTTGATGGCTTTCCGATGAATGATTTGATAACTAAATTACCGGGACAACCGGATGTTAGTTTCCGACAATTTGCCGGGTATATTGACGTGGATGATGGTAATGAGAGCATGAGTTTTTTTTACTATTTTGTGGAAGCCGAAAATGATCCCATGAATCATCCCCTCACGGTTTGGTTAACCGGAGGTTAGTTCTTCTTCTTCTATATCACACGGTCGTAAATGTAACTTACTATAAATAAATAATAACGTAATCTTATTCAGGACAAGGGTGCTCTTCGGTTGGAGATTCGTTCTCAAGTGTTGGTCCTTTTATTACAACAAAGAATGCTCGTGGTCTCAACAGAAATTTATTTTCTTGGAACAAAGGTTGCCTGGTGTAGTTTGATTCAATGTGTTGCAGTGTTTAACGTGATATGATATGATGTACGTGATTTTAATCATGTTTCAATGTTGCAGTGTCAAACCTGTTGTTCATCGACTCCCCTATTGGAGCCGGATGGTCGTATTCAAATACAAACACAAGCAACGGATATTATAACGGAGATGATAGTACCAGTAAGATGATACTCTAGATTCTGGAATTTAAAATCAAATATTTCGGATATGTTAAGAGAATTGTGTTTCTTACAGCAAAACGATTGGTCACCTTCATGCACAACTGGTATGAAACATATCCAAGTTTCAAGTCCAAAGCTCTGTACTTGGCTGGATCAAGTTATGCAGGTTCAATAAACTTGACCTAACACCCCTTCGAGCTGCAGTACATGACCCTATCACATGTTGATTAGGTTGGTGGGTTCTTATTCTCAGGACATTACGTACCCAACTTGGCTCATGCTTTACTTGATGACAACAAGCGATCCAAGGAATTGAAATTCAACGTCAAAGGAATTGCTGTAAGTAAATAATTCTATTCTATCTGAATTAGCGTTTTCAAATATATATTTGCTTATGAATCCTGTTTTCAACAGCTGGGGAACCCAGTGCTCCGAAGAAAGCTCGACCTTCTAGCAAGATACGATTTCTATCACACTCTAGGGCTGATAGACTCAGGGATGTACAATGAAGCCAAGAAGGAGTGTAATACCATTGACGAAAACAATTACTTGTCCAAATTCGAAGCCAACTGGACTTTCACTTGCCAAGTGTTTCTGAATTATACCCCTTTCATGTTTCACAATGATGCTTTCGATACTATTTATGAAAACTCCAAACTCTTTGATGCCATTCGCGATCCTTGCAGTGTCGTAAATTTCAAGAAATTGATCTTGGGCGGCGAGGTTTACATTCTTTTATCAATGTTGTTCGTTTCTACATCGATGAGATGGATGTTGAACTGCTTCGATTTTTTTCCAGCTCACCACGGTCAGTAAAGGAGTCGATATGTGCACTTTCATAAGGCCGGAATTCTATTTTAATCTCCCCGAAGTTCAGAAAGCTTTCCACGGGAATCGAAACAACTTGACAAATAAATGGAAGGGATGTAGAAATAAAAAGTAATTCTTTCATACCATCACTTGTAAAGTTGTTTACCTCCGTTGATCTTAACCTCTCATTTCAATTGATGCAGTGATACAGTTTATTACAACGAGAAAGATATGAGCCGTGACATGCTTCCCGTGCTTAAAAGTCTTCTTCAACAATCCATTCGCATCACAATATTCAGGTACTCATCTCCTTTAGGCTTTAGCTGTGCGTACAAGAAAGAAAAAGTGTAAAACTCAAGTGAACTGCTACAATGTTACAGTGGAGATGCAGACGGGACGGTACCAGCGACGGGAACCTTACAACATTTATACAAATTGGCCGAGGAGATGAGCATCAAATCGACAAAGGCATCGACTTGGAGTCATGACAACAAGGTTCGTTTCTATAAGCATTTGATTTGATTTATATACGAATACGAGTGTATTTACTTTCAAATATGAAGCAGGAAGGAGGGCAGAAGTATTCATTTGGTGACTTGTTGACATTCTTCACGGTGATAGACGGGGATCATCATGTTGCATTTTCTAAGCCATCCGAAGCACTCTATATTTTTACAAATTTCATGATTAATCCAAGGCATTGTGACAAGCAATGAAGCCTGCAGAGTTCAGGACCAAATCCGTCGTAGATTCAAACATGAGTCTCGTGGTTGTAAGAATTAATTTGTTCGGATATGGACGGATGTAAGCAACACGTGAAACTTCATACCCTTGATCTAAGAAATAACAAATTTGAAATATTTTAATTTCCTCATATATCAAATCGTGCTTTGTATCTTGAATTTTTATTTGGAAAACAAATTGTTATCTAGAAAAAGACAATGACAAGTTCAAACCCCATCCTCCACCGTTGGTACGTTTTTAAGCTAATAAAACACTATAGTTAATTAAACAAAAGAATGTTGTGTACTATAAATATATATAGCTTTGTGCATCAATTTTCATGTATTAGAAAGTAGATCGATAAATAAACAAAAGGGTTGTGATCCTTATTTCCTCGATGTAAGGATCATATATGAAGATTCATAGAATATTCCTCTTTTGTCATCTCTTTTTTGCATTTGGTGTTGGTGTTGATGGGTTTCCGATGACTGATTTGATAAATAAATTGTCGGGATAATCGGGTGTTAGTTTTCTGCAATTTGTTGTGCATATTAATTCGGATGATGGTGTTGCTAGATTATCCTAAATTTTTTACTAATGTTGTGCACCAAAACGTAACTCATATATTTTAAAATGTTGGTTTATTTCAAGATGCAACATAATACCATTGTGACATTTAAATACCATCGTCAATTTCAATCATTCATTATATTCACTAATACCAAAAAAATAATCTAAATTCAAAAAAACTCGAACTTAAAAATAAGAAATCGATAGATATAGTTACTCCTTTCTAAAGGGATCATTTGTTGAGGTCTCTAGAGAGACGAATGTCACTGCTGAAACATATAATGATGTGTGGGCGACGAGAAACGCAGTTATTAAAAATTTTATCATGAACTCGTCGCATCTGTAATAAAAATAAAACTTGATTCGTTCAAAAGATTTGCTTGCACTCAACAGTTGAAGATCTACATCAGACACAATGAATCTATCATCCTTGAAAACAGGGACGAATGTAAATTTTATGTTCGGGTGTAATAACAGTATACCCATAAAGAAGTTGAAATATCATTTTATTATCCGAAACCAAATCCAAGTCCGAGTCTGAACAACACATATCTTTTAACTATTAACTTAAATTTAAATAACTACATCAACCATAACAAAGAGTTGCTTTGAATTGAGGTATGGCTATAAGCATTTAGTTGTTATTATCCTAAAAATTACATTCAATTTAAGTTTCCAAAGCCACACTGAAACAGCATTATCAAATAGAATCTGGTCAACGCCCAAAGCTCAAGTGCTTCAAAGCAATCAGATGCAATCTCATTAGCTTAAGAAAAGTTCCATGTACCTTGCATGTGAAACCCATAAAAAATAAGGTCACTTGCAAAATCAGCTAAATCAATGCAAACAGAAGCTTACCGAGCAGGTGAGGCTTGGTCAATTTGCTTCAACGTAAAGGGGTAGAGCATAATGGCCTGACGACGGCGTTGCATCTATTATGTTGATAACAATAGTGTATTGTTAAGAGATGACGAATTATAAATTATTGTTAAAAGAGATAAAATTGAATAATGCACGCACCATCAGATTGTGTTCGTAACCAATCCCGTGTGCATATCAAAGCCTGTTGAGTATCCGGAGTCAGTGAACTCCGACTGCTATCAAGCATCCGGCCTCCAGCATTGAACACAAACTCCAGTGCAACAGTTGACATAGGAGTTCCTAGAACATCACGTGCCATCATTGACAAGATTGGATATCTTGGTGTGTGAACCTTCCACCAATTCAAGATACTGAAATCGCAGTTACGAGGAAAGACAGGTTCATCTAAATATTTTTCCAAGTCTGATATTGAACTTTGGCTCTGAGATGTCTCGTGGAGGAATTTGTCAAAACCCTTTAATCTATCTCTAGTATCATTACTACTGCTAGGTAAGCTACTCCCAGGCGAAGCTGAACCCTGATCAATTAAATTCGGGTAGATAGAGTACGCATTAAAGAGTTCCTTGATACCATCAGATGCTTCTTTGATTCTTTCCAAAGCAGTACTGCCATAAATTTGGGAATAGTAATACTCAACCAACTTCATCTTGAATCGGGGATCTAAGATAGCTGCTACAGCCAAAGCTAAGCTGCATTTGCTCCAATATTTATCAAACTTGGCTTTCATCTTTGTTGCCAATGAACAAAGAAAACCATCCGAGCTCTTGCACCATTCAATCAATTGAATGTGAACATGACAAATTTCAGGGAAATATATATTTGCAGTAGGACATTTGTTGCCAGAGATGACATTAATGATTTCAACGAATAGTTTCAAATAGCTGGTAATCGAACTTGTCCTTTCCCACTCTTCACCACTTAAAGCAAGGTCAGGATCAAGATCCGGCAAGTGATGGAACACATTCCTGTACTCTACAGCAGTCTCAAGCATCATGTATGTTGAATTCCATCTTATAGGACAGTCGAGAACTAAGCTCTTCTGGTTGTTAATTCCGTGTTGCTGGGCAATCTCATTGAACGTCACTAGTATTGGTTGTGAACTTTTAACAAATCTAAAACTTCCCCGAATCTTTTGGATGACTATTTGGAGTGCTTCAATGGCATCTTGAGCAATAGAATTTAGAATATGTGCGGCTGAGCGCACATCTAACAGTTGACCATTGCTTAAACGAGGCCTGTTTTCAGAAATCCGATCTTTTATTCTTGGGACAATGTCATCATTAGTCAAACAATCATCAAATGTCATGGCAAACAACTTGTAGTCTATGTCCCAATCCAGTAGACACTTCATAATTACTTCGGAAAGCATGTCTTCGGTATGAGAAGAATCAAGTGTCAAGAAATTAAGAGTCTTCTTTTGTAGTTTCCACTCATCGTCAACATAATGTGCTGTCAAGCATACATATTTAGAATTCTCAGGTGAAGACCACTTCTCAACGGCTAGATTAATTCTGCCTTGCAATTTACTTACCATATCATAAATCCTCTGCTTCTCCTTCAAATAAATTTCCACACAAGACAGCTCAATGCTGCTATTTGGCACAACATCGAACAATGGCTGCAGATTCTTGACAAATACCTTGAATCCAACATGTTCAACCATGTCTAAAGAGTAACCGTGCAATATAATCATGCGGGCAAGATCTAACCGACTTCTCTCAGGGTCGAACCAACTGCTTCCAAGGTTGAAAGCTTCATCCTTTCTCTGGTCCTGTTCATACTTGACAATAGTGGGCTTCATATATTCGTCCTTTCTTTGCCCTTCATCGTAAGCAATATTCGCAATGGTAAGGGTATTTTCCTTTTTCCTTCTCTTCACTGCAAGTAGTTGGGAAACATCGTAGTTTGATCTTTTCAAGCACCGCATTAAGTGATTCCTTAAATGGGTGGTTCCACTATTACTCGACCCACTTAATTTCTTGTTACAATGAACACATACTGCATAACATATATCGGCTTTCTTGACCCTTTCAAAGTGGTTCCATACAACAGAAGTCAATCTCTTTGGTTTCTTAGTAGTGGATTCATTAGCGCCTTCCATCGCATAGGCTTCAGACGAACCAAAGTCTGGATATTAAAAGTAAAGTCATATGTCAAAATAGTTCCTTGTGAATAAACTACCGACTAATTCACAACACACGTTGCGGACGTGAAACATCAAAAACGCACCAAAATAATCTTTAAATATAATCAATTAATCCTAAAATGCAAGCATAACCCTTAAGAGTTAAATAAAAAATCAAGGTTAAGTATCGATATTAAGCTTGTAAAAAAGCACAAGCAGCATAGTACAAATTACAATTTTATTACCCTTGTTCTGTGATAAGCAAATTGGTGTAGCCTTGCAACTAGGATAAGTCGGAGTGCAAAAGAAATCTAAAACCGCATGAGAGAATGAAAACTAAACAAAACCGACGGAGAAAGTTATACGAGTAAATTCAATATCTTATTGTTTGGGTTGCAAACAACAGATCCACATGGAAACCATGAATTTACATACAATAAGAGAGTTTCTGAAACATGATTTATTGAAGAAAATAATGACATATTGGCAAATTCATACAGAATTTAAATTCAAGAGAAATTACACATGATGATTCCTTTTCTGTCTAGACTTTTATCCTAAATCTCCTATCGAAAGAAAGTCATTTCACATAATATCTCCATTGATACTCCAACAAGAAGACACTGTAAGGCTGAAAATTTGTTCTAATATGTAGTAACATATGGTTCTTCGTTTTCAATAGCTCAAATCCGAAAATATAACAAAATCCCATTAAAAGTTAACGCTAAAATAAAGCACCAAATTCACATTCAATTCAGATAAGCAATTCCCAAAGGATGAAACTTTTCAAACTGAAAAGAAAACCCATCAATAAAAAATGTTTATTTTACCTAATAACAAAGGAGTTCGATCAAAATTCAAGCAAATAAAACACATACAGGAAAGAAAAAGGAAATTTGTACCCAGATAACCAAAGCTTGGCCCCACAGGCTGGTCCAATCGGATGATCCGAGAAGGTTTTAGGGTTTGGATTCTGTTGATAACAGACAAAAAAAACAAAAGGAGAGAAGGAGCGAGCGGATCGGAGTTTGGACTTTGGATTATGGAGGAGAATTTGGGTCAAGATCCGAATGAGAATTTGGGCGGGCAATCTCTAAGAGACGCTAGTTTGTTTTGGACAGGGTTGACTACCATAACCGAGAAAACCGATAAACCGATTGGAACTGAATTATAATGTTTGATTTTTGTTCGTATATTGTGGTTCGGTTTAAAATTTAAACTTTTAAATTTGATTTGGTTTAGAAATTAAACTTTTAAATTTGGTTCGGTTTTGAATTTTTATACGGAACGTGTTTATTTTATATTAACTTGAGTTAAAAAAATATTATGATTCATATCCAATATATTTTAAAATAATCTCTTAAAATATTTAAATTTATTTTTTAATATAATCCTTTGAAATATTTAAATATATTTTTATAGTATTAAGTTTATTAGATATTATGTTTCAAATTAGAACATTTTTATAGTATTTATTATTCATGATTATGTTATGTTGAATATTTTTTTGAGTTTAATTAAACAATATATTAAATTAGATATTTGTGTTTTAAGTTGGTAATGTAGAATCAATAATTGAATATTAATTAAATAAATGTTCTTTGATATATTTTTTAAATAAATTATTTATTTTATAATCATTGTTATTTTTTAATTTTTATTTGAAATCTTAGATCTTTAAGGTCTTAATATGAGTTTTCTGTTCTTAATATCAAAATAAATTGATATCGAAGAGTTTGTGATGAATTAAAATATGTTATTTATTTTGTTTATTTTTATTGAATTTGAAATAAAAAAATCTATTAAAATTGTGGGTTTTAACCAAACCATAAAATTTAATTTTTGATTTTTTTTTTTTGACTGTACATGAAAAATAAGCAAATTAATCTCTATATGTTAGAAATGAGTAAAATAGTTATTTCGTTGATAAAGTATTATTAAATGTTTATTTATGGTGTGCTTTATAATTTATTTTTAAAAGAAAACACAAGGATAAATATTTGGTATGATATTGATAAATGTTTAATGTGTTATAAAATTTTATTATCTTTACCGAATGAGACACGTAAGTGACAATGTGATAATTATAAACGAAACAAATAATTTTATAAATTATTTCATTATGTAGTTCTAATTATAACGACAAACGGAAAAATAATTAAGTTATTTGTAATCTTTGATAATCTTAAATTAAAAACTAATGTTATAAGAATTTTTAATTAAAATATTTGTATCCATGCTCATGAATATTGTGATTAACTAGAAATCAAAAAAAAATACTAAAAAAAATTCTAATAACCCTAAAATCCATCATTTTTATAGTAGCTACAATATCCTTCGAATTCGTTCTTTTAATTTTTCCAGTAAAGATCTTTACATCTTTTGTTATAATATCTCCTTCTTCACGTGTCATTTTGGTCAGTATTTTGTTCAAATACTCGTTCCATTATCACTTGTCACGGGACTAAAGTTTTAACCTAATAAATCGTGTGGGTTTAGCCAATATTTTCGAGACAAACAACTATGTCATCCTTCAAACTCTTTTCAAAAATTAAACTCTTCTCAATAACTAAAAACACTAAATCATTTTAAACAAAAACAAACAACGAGAAGTCAACTCAATAAATAAAGAACACAAAAGAGAGTTTAAAGTAAATATCTTTTTAATCGGAGAATGGATAGTTTACAAATTAGATATAAAACATTTATTTATAATTAAATCCCCATACAATAAATAATTGAGATCGATTTATATCAACGACTTAACTCGAAAGCTACCAATTACATTCCAGCTATGGAAAGTCTATCACCACCTTGGATTGCTTTCCTTAGGTTCACGTTCACATAGATATTTAGTCAGATGTCATCTATTAATTTATCAGTCCTCAGTCTCCAATGATCGGACCAAGTCATATTTCTAGGAGTATCTGGCTGAAATAATTGTCTGTCTGGTCTTGCAAGACAAATCTCGGGTTGGGAACAAGAGGTGCAGTGGGCTGTTACAAAGTGGAAAAACAAGTCCCTAGTTGTTTGGATTTAAAGATAATATACCAGGTTTGGAGGCAAAGGAATCTAAGGGCACTTCAAGGGTCTGCAGTAATACAGATGCTGTAAATAGTAGGAAGGAGACTCTGTATAAAATGGGGTTTGATTTAGTTACTGTAACATTAGTACAAGAGTGTTGAAGGCCAATATATTCAACTAATGAAATACAAAAATAATACAGTTGCCGGCATGAAGATAACAAAATCTGTCAAGTTCCTACAGAAAGTTGTTCTCAAACAAACTAGGATACAGCTCTGTTGCAGCCAAAAAGGATGAAACAAGAAAAAACTAAATATTTGTGTTACTCGAACTTGAGTATGTGTGTCGGAATGAGTATGTATCCAACACATTATATTTCCATTCCCATGTTGAAGTATGGGTTGGACATGGATACTTAAAGGAAAAAATCGAAGCAACATATGTGTTTTATAGTTTCAGTAAAGTTAATGTGGTGGAAGATAACAGTAACAATGAGTGAAGCTTAATATGCTCAGGTTCTCTTGTTGGGTTCAAACACATACTTCATCAGTGATTCTTTGATCGATAGCAACTCGGGGAACTCCTTCTTCAGCTTGGATGCATCCAACTCATTATTGCTTCGGGGTGCGACGATCACCTTGGCTTGTTCTTCCAATGTGAAGTTCTCCCACTTAAACTCGAGATCAATGTATTTCTTGTACATCTCCAGGATCTCATTGTGGCTCACGACTCCAGGGTTTGTGAAGTTCCATATGCCTTTCAAGTTCCTCTTTGCCATCTCGATAGATATGGGTAATAGTTCGTCCAAGATCGTCATGCTGTTGGGGATGTTAACCACCTTGTTGTAACGTGAAATCTTGGTGATGAAGTTACGGGGATTGTTTAGGTCGGATGAGATCGGCATTCTAACTCTGAGGGTGCAGACATTGTCATACTCTTTCAACAGCTCTTCAACCTGGAAAAGATTGGAGATAGATCATGAGCACACTTAAGACATAAACCGGAATCTAATGATATCCAATGTAATTACCATAGCTTTGGTTTTCGAATAGAAGGAGCCGATGAAATTGGGTTTGTCTTCTTCTTTAAACCCAATCCCAGAGCCCAGTGGATGTGCAGCATCATACTCAAATATGCATCCTGTAGCAAAATTCATCATCAACAGCCCATGCTCTCTGCAAACATCGGCCAAGGTTAAAGTACCAACAACATTAGTGCGAATTGTTTCTGTTTTGTGAGATTCACACCAATCAACATTAGGTCTGCCGGTAACACCGGCAGCATTAAAAACATGGGTCGGCTTTATATTCCTGATATCTGCATTAAGCGATATGCGATCTTCCAAGCGTCCTCTTCCATACTCAAAGGCAATACCTTGTTTTTCACATAACTGACCAAGTAAACCCCCTATCCAGCCAGTCCTGCCATAGATCAAAAACTTCAAGGAATGCTTCTTGGGAGAGCTACTGCCCTTGTGGGTTGGAACCACCATTCGGGTCTGGTTGGGACCACTTACATATGATGTCTCATTTACATCCTCGGAATCGAAGTGTCTACCACCAGGCATCACCAACATTCTCGGGTGTGGTACTAATGCGCCAGTCACATCGCCCCACCAATCAGGGTTTTGAGTGTACCATTCTATGGTCTTCTTCAACCCCTCTTCCCAAACAGTTCGCTCGGACCATCCCAATTTTTTCAGTTTCTGATCATCAAGAAAATACCTTTGGTCATTGAATGGTCTGTTTTCGACGAACTTAATGCTTGTCTCAGGATCCATCGAGAAAAGTTTGCATATATCTGTGGCAACATCAATCACTCTCCTTTCCTTCTTCGTGCCAATATTATAAATATGGCCAACTTCACCCTTGTGAAGAATGACCTCAAATGCCTCAGCAACATCCTCGCAGTATAAATAACTCCTCACATTAGAACCATCCCCGTGAATCGGAAGAACCTTCCCCCTCATTGCCAATAGGATAAACTTGGGAATTAGTTTTTCCGGGAACTGATTGGGACCATAAACATTGTTTCCACGGGTCGTAATAACTGGTAATCCATATGACCTGCCATATGCCATAACAAGCATTTCAGCACCGGCTTTTGTTGCCGAATACGGATTTGTCGGGAGAAGTTGGGAAGCCTCATGGTTTCCAACAACAGCATCCTCATCTGTCTCCCCATAAACCTCATCGGTGCTGACATGGATGAACCTCCTGATCTGACCAGTGACTTTACAGGCTTCAAGCAAAACATGGGTACCATAAATATTGTTCTTCGTAAACTCAAAACTGTTCCCAAATGAATTATCAACATGAGTTTGCGCTGCAAAGTGCATTATCGTGTCAATAGACTCAGTGATAAGAAGATAATTAACAAGATCAGCGCTTTCAATGTCCCCCTTCACAAACTTAAAGTTCGGGGATGACTTCAAAGGAATAAGATTTTTAAGGTTCGAGCAGTAATCAAGCTTATCAAGTACAACAATCTTGTAGTGCGGGTAGTTTTGAATGAGCCGATTAGCAACATGAGATGCAATAAACCCAGCAGCCCCAGTTATCAGGATATTCTTCGGCATATAAGAAGCCATAGTTAATTCTACAGAAAGAAGAAATAGACAACCTAATTTCAGAACTATGGAAAATATAATAAGAATCAGCACCAACTTGCATGAACAAATACACAAAAATATACACACAGAACCTAGGAATATTACTAAACATAAAATAAACATGATACATGGGAAAATCCAAAACCACATAAAGAAAAACATACAAGAAAGCATCTGAAAATCTGTGTAAGCAAAATCAACCTTAAAAACAGATCGACAGAGAGCATAAGTGGGTATCATCGGAGCCATCAAATCACATTGCCACATACATACATACATACATACATGTGTATTAGATTTGGTTTGGTTTGAATTTCCCTAGCATTTATTTCATCATCTCTTTCAATTCAATATCTGCAATCAAAGTTTATAACACCTCTTAATTATCAAATCCAAATTCCAATACTATAAAAATATCACTACTTTGAAGATGAAAGAAAATGAAAGACAAATCTTTGGAATCCAATTCCTTCATATATATCCAGATCCAATTAATAATCAAATAAGTGCAGCCATAATTAGCAGCTAAAAAAGCAATCCAATTCATAGACATGAAATTTTCTCACATTTAAGAACAGATCTTATAAAACTAAGAAATACCCAGATCAAAAAACAAACCCGATTAATCTAAAAGCGTCAAATTTGCAAACAAACACGATCAAGGATCACATCTTATCTTTCCAAGAAATAACACTGAAAAATGAGAAACCTTTAACTTACAAGATGTAGAGAAATCAACGAAAATCCAGAATTAACAATCGTAAGCTAAATTCAAACGATAAAGAGAGAAATTTGGAGTAAAAGACGAAGCTTGGACGGACAGGGAACTGGAGGTGACTTCATTTATGTCTGTGCCAACGAGAGAGACAGTTAAGGGGAGCCATGAAATAAGACAAAATGACAATAGTACCCTCCTTCCGGTGTGTCAAGTTTCTTGTATGATTAACGGAGTTAAGGGCTAAATAGGAATAAGAAAGCAAGTTTCTTGTATTCATTCATTTACTAATTCGAATCATATGGGGTAGAGTTTTGTTAACAAAATAATTATTTTAATTTAATTTGAATAATTGTTTTAATTTTTAATAATATTTTGATGATGAAAGTATTCAACACATATAAAATTTAATCATATTTTAAGTTTTTATTAATTACAAAATTATTAAATTATATTTAAAAATTTATAATAAAATTATTTAAACTCGATTATTATAATAATATCACTCCTTAGTTTCCTGATTTAGGCCCAACTAGCTCTTCTGGATTACACAATATACAGGCTTTATTGAAATTATAATTTTTTTAACCAACTCTTATTTTCTTTTTATTGCTCTTTTGGTTTTTAGAATTTTATTTTAAACAATCTAAATTTATCCGTATCGCATATTTAACTTTAATAAGTGAGTATCGGATTTTTTACGTATATAATTTATTTAAACATAATTAAATTATTTATCACTTAAACCAACATTTATGGGTAGCTAATTACACTCTCCGGTTGTTATAAAAGTCGAGAATATGGGAATTACTTGTGTAGATAATCATAATTGCTTTCAAATTTTTTATTTATTTTTTAATTAATAGAATTCACTAAATCATATGTAATTACACTTTTATCGACTAAACATGTTTAGATAAATAATATATTACAAAAGAGGGTACTAATACTAGGGATGTTTATTGTCGGATATCAGATCGAATCTGATTTTTTTATATTTGGGTTTTTGGATCGATGATATAGTGATCCATATCCAATCCAGAAAAAGCGGATATTCGCATATTTGGATACTCGGATCGGATATTCGGATATCCAATTATCCAAAAATATAATTTGATTAAATTAATTTTTCGAATTTGAATGTTGTATTTATAAAAATTTTGGATTTTCGAATATAATAAACAATAAATTACTAAATACAACAAGAATTACATTTATAAAAATTTTAATTTTTAAAATTATTGAAAATAATAAGCACTAAATTGTTAAATATAACAAGATTGATATTAATAAAAAATTGATTTTTGAATTTTTGAATTTTCTGATAATTCAAAACTTGAAATATTGTGATCCGTATCTGATCCGAAAAACTTAAAATCGGATCGGATATCCGATCTAAAAATAAAAATTGGATCGGATCAATAAATAATCGAATTGGATCGACCGATCGGATGTTTTTAAACACCCCTAACTAATACTACTTCAATCATTACACTTTACTACCATTATTGTACATGATACACATCATATATATTTTTGTTTATTAAATTGAGAGATTATATTTTTTTTAATTCAAACTCATACAAGACGGAACAGTATGAGTATCATTGACCACTACATCAATCAGTAGATTTCGGTGCACATCAAGTTTTATTAGTTTAGCTGTATTTTTCTGAAATCAACTTATTCTTATTTTTCAAAAAAAAATTCAGTGGTATTGAACATTTTTAATTTAAATTTAACATATTTTATCAATATTAAAAATTAATTTAAACTTTAATAGAAAATAAAATTATCTCATAAGATAAGATGTAATATCTCTTAGTAAGATTATAAATTTAAATCTTCGTATTGTGAATGAAATAAATTTGATTGAATGAATCATCCTATAACAAATTTTATAATATTTAATTTAAATTAATCGATTAACAAATTAAATTTTAATGATTACGAAAGATACAAATAAAAATAATATCAATACCAATGCATAGAAATAGAATTATAAAGCAAACTCACTTAAACTTTACAATTGTTAAAATATTATTGGGTAAGTAATGTAAAAATGATATTAATAAATATGTAGAATATAACATAATATAGAGAAAATAAACACATTTTTCATGAAATATAATAATGTATATGACACAATATATTTTAATAATTTTTATCTGGAGAAAAGGGGAAAAATATATGCGTTCAATTGATTTCAAACTTATGATCTAAAAGAGAAAAAAAAACTATCAAATAAGAGTATTATTATTTGTTTTAAAAATTATTGACATAACACAAAATATTTAAAAAATTTAAAAACGTGATTATTAATATATTTATCCCGATCATGATTTTTCTACCCACAAAAAAAAAAGTTTTTCTTTTTTGGGTCGTTTGTGGGTGAGGAGGGATTAAAACCTCCGACACCGTGGTTCGTAGCCACATGCTCTAATCCTCTAAGCTACATGCCTCACTTTGTCTCCATTGAATTTGTTCCCAGGAGAACCTTAAAAAAAATATTTCCTCTCCCCAGTCATTCAGGTTAAGAAAATATGAAAGTGTCTTTCTCTCTATAAAAACGATACGTTCTGAAATATGAAGTGAAAGAAAAAATTTTATTAATTTATTTAATCGTTATAGTTTTAAAACGTTTAATTTATTTATTATTTTTTATCACTTCCTTATTTATTCTCTAATATTATAATGACGTAAATCATAATATATGAAACTTTAATGATCAAAATAAGTTAAAAGAACAAAGTTTAGTTACCACCAAAGATAAATATATAAATTTTTTGTATATACTACATTTGTCCCATTTTATTTGTTCAGTATTGATATTTTTATCAAATTTTTTCAATTTTGACTCATTATAACTTTAAATCTATTATTGATAAAAATATAAAAAATATATTTTAGAAACCTCTAATCAAGTAGTTTAAGAATATATATTTTATAAAATTTAATAAATTAAAATTTTGAAAAAAACATATAGTCAAAGTTTAAAAATTTTGACTTTAAAAAGCCAATACTAGACTTCTTATATGGAACAAAGTAGGGGTGTGCAAAAAGAAATGGTAAACCGAAACTGATTTCGAAACCCGAAAAAAACAAACCGAAAAATGGTTAATCGACCAAAAAATTCAATTTAGGGTTAGGTTTTTATTCTTTTTATAAAAACCGATTCGGTTACGGTTTACGATTTTAGAAAAAAAACGGTTAACCAAATCGACCGTTATATAATATATATTATTATATTACATATTATTTTAATATTTTATATTAAAAATTATATTTTAATTTATTTTCTAATTTTAGAAAAGTAAAATTGTAATTTCATTTTATAAAATTTAAGTGTTTAACTTTCTAATATTAAAAAAAATATTCTAATATCATGTGTTATTTTTTAAAATTATTTATTTTTTCTAACATGTTATTAAAATTTATATTGTTAATAAATAAAATAAAAAATCGTTACCCGAATTGATCCGAACCGAAGTTTTCGATTAACCAGATAAACTATTCACCGGTTGAATGGTTACGATTTAGGGTCGAACATTGGATGACCCGAATTTATCGGTTAACCGAAATAATTTACTAATGGTTAACCGAACCCGATTTTGTACACCCCTAAGATAGAGGGAGCATAATTTTAAGTATTTTATTTTAAATATCAATTAAATATTTTTCTCCCAATTTTTTACTCTAAAGATTTGATAAACATGTCTCTTTTAATATTTAATCTTAATTATATTCTTCTCGTCACATAAATAATTTTATATATTTAACGATTAAAATATTCATATATAATATTTTTATAATTAATAATTTATTTTTTCTAACAAAAAAGATTAAACATTATTATTATAATGAATTCTTTAACTTAAATCAAAATAATTATAAATTTTGATCCACTTGAAACTAATTTACATTAAATTAAGTGTTATATTTGAATTAATGAATTAAATATAATTAAGAAACACCAACAAAATAAACTGATACCTAAACTATTCTCATAAACATTTATTATATTATCATTAGATGTAGTTTTAAAATGACGAGAAATTATATCATGGGTCGTCTTATCACGTCAGTTGTGATCTTATCCAATAATAACCACCCACTTCATCATTAATTTTCACCTTATTTTTTTCAACTAATGAATCTTCATTCAAAATTTTCATGTCATTTTAAAAATATTATTTCTGAAAATTACATTAATTACATGGCTGATTAGTGGCGGAATGGGTAGTTTTAATTGGCTAGGGACCACGGCTGATGTGGTAGGCCGGACCTATGATATAATCTCTCTAAAATGATAATGAAGATTGGATGAGTTTACAACGGACGTCGAACACCGCTGAACATCGTTAACGTTGAACACCGCTGAACATTATTAAATTAATTTATAAAGAATAAAAATCTAAAGGACTAATAATACAATTAATAATTATATGTTAAGTTTATCACACTTTTATTAATTATATACTGAGTCCTTAAGATTTTAAATTTTTATTAATTGATTTAATGGTGTTTAACAATGTTTAACATTAATAGTGTTCAGCGTGTTCGACGCCCGTCGTAAAATTTTTCAAGAAGATTATACTGATAATGCGGAATAGATAAGATTGACAACTGGGTGGGACCTGCCAGCTCAGCATATTCTGTCTTAAAAGTTTTTTTAAACAAAATTTTGTCTTAAAGTTAAAGTTATTTGTTTGACATTTTAACTAAAAAACACGTGCCAAATAAAATAGGAGGATAACTTGGGTACCTCAAATATTAATATTTTATTAAATAATAAATTCATATTATACTCATCTAAATTTACCATAATTGGGATTTATTTTTAAGTCAATTTTATGAAATTTGTGATAATATTGTAATTTGGTAGTTTTTGATACTAATTTCAATTTAGTACATTTTTCGTCATCTTTCATTAGGGTAGAGATGGCTCAGAACTTAGTATAAAAAGATACAAAGTATAAAAAATTATATTAAACCTGTAGAGGTATAAGATTATAAAAGTTTAAAAATGCAAAACTAGATTATTAATAAAAAATACAAAAAAATATATAAAATATAGAAGACTTAAAATTTTTAAAGAGTGCAATAACCGGTGGATGCGCGTATAAAATAGGATGGGCTCAGACTCACCTTGAAGTTTTTCAAGTTTATATTACTTTTAAAATTTTAAAATTTTATGAGTTAGTCATTAATATTTTTGAATTATACCCACCCTAAAACTTTAAAATTTTATGTGTATTCATCTTTAAATTTTTTTTTTGGATTCGTCACTGAATAAATATGTACCTTCAGTACCCCTGGAATCCTGATAAGGATAGATTATTCTATGGACCGGTTCCACCACGTCATCAATGGTCTCTAACCACTAAAAGTTGGATAACTAATTTTTATTTTCCATGTCACTTTTTCTTTCCTAATTAATTTTTATTTAACCACCCACTACCTATTTACATGTCAATAAAAAAAGTAAAGATTCATTGTTGAAAAAAATAATATAAAAAATATAAAAATTAATTATCGAATTTTTAATGGATAAAGAACGTGATGGAATCATTCCGTATAATAATTTCTCCCTGATAAGGGTTTTGATAGTTGGGGTCCGCCAGTGGCTTAGTGGGTTAAATTAAAGAATTTTAATGAGAGATATAATAATATCTTTATTTATATAAAAAATATAATTATATATTTATATTTAGTAAAATAAACTATATTTATCAAATGAAAGGATTGTTCTAGTATGAGATATTTTTATGATACGATTTAAATTAGATGATTTTACATAAAATTTTATTCGGTCAATAAAAATTTATATTATAAATTCACACAAATTCTTATCATTCAGATGAGAGTGTAAGTTATAATATAATAAATTATATAATTACAATAATTTTATTTAAAATTAAATATAAGCTAATTAATACTAAGAAATTTATTTATTTAATTTTTTATTAAAAAATTAAAAATTTATGTCAATATTATTTTAACTAATTTTAAGCTTTTTTAGATTTTCCCAATGAAGTAGTGGTTTACAACTTTACTTCATAATTGGCATTCATTGTTGGCGCCTGAAGTCTGTGGCAAGCACGATTTCTTTACTATTTTATTATTTAATTTTTGTGAAAATCCAGCAAATGTTCTTACCAGAAAAATATTCCAACCAAAAAGAAAACAAAAATATTTCAGAGAGAGAGAATTGTCTGAAAAAAAATACCTGTGAAAGGACTGGGGACCTTGTTTTTCTCTTGAGATAAAATCATTTGGCTTTCGATCGGATATTTTGGTCTGAATTTCTGTTTTTTCTTCAACTTTCTGTGTGTAAGAATATTCCCCTGTTCATGTTTTTCTCAATTCCAGACGGTACATTCACAATTTGCAGAGATGCAGCTGGAATCGCTGGTAACATGATCTTCCTTCTTTGCCTTTTCTTCTTCTTGTGAACTTGATTTGTTTTCGTTAGAATACTGAGTTTATTACAATTTTGTTAATTGTTTTTGGTTCTTTGATTGGTTTTAAAATGACCCATTAGTCCATTCTTGAAGATGAACTGATTTTATTACAAAAGTTTCCATTTTTGATTGAGTTCAAAGTGACCCATTACTCCATTGTTAAAGATTTTGGAGCTTAAAGGAATTTGTTTTCTTATGAAGCTTAGAAAGCTTGATTCTGTTCTTCAAAATGCTAAAAGTTTTATCATTTATACTGAATTGATTCTTCAAAGAGTTAGGTTTTCCATATTGTGTAATCTGTGTCTTTTCACTCGAGTTATCTGTGTTGTGATTGTGTTATTTTACCGCATTCGTGTATTCGTATCATGTTTTAGTTATTTCCCCCTTGTTATGTTGGTGTTGTGTCTGAAATTATCAAGTTGGATTCTAGCTTATGTGAGTTCCCTTATAGGGAAATTGAATGCATTATAGTTAATGATGCCTTAAACTGACTTCTCCGAGCTGAAAACACGAGTTGAGTTCGGTTTTATATGATCTTTATTTGCATCTGATGTGAAAAGTTTTGTTCGTTTTCCAGGGGGAAATTGATTACAATCTTACGATTCGATGTTTGTGTATTGTTTGTAGCTTGTGTGTTTGGTTTGAAATGTTTTTTCTAGCTTAATATCGAGTTAATACTCGAGTCCAATGAGATTTTAGAGGTAGCTTCTCCAAATATTGGTTGCACCTGTGAAAGATAGTCATGTTTCTACCAATCTCTAAGTTCTGGATGGTATTGCCGTTTCGTTTACGGATTCTTTAGATGCACTGTTGGTGTTCCTTTGGTAGTTCAATCTGATCTTGATCCTTCTTTATTTCAGGGAACATCTTTGCTTTCGGGCTGTTCGTGTCACCCATGTATGTTCTACTTTCTAAGTATTTTAGTCCAAACTGTAAGAATTTGTCATCCGAATGAATGGTTCGGCATCTTATACTCTAATTAGTTCCGATTATTGCTTTTCCTTTTAACTTTTCAGACCCACATTTAAAAGAATTATCAGAAACCAGTCCACCGAGAACTTTTCGGGATTGCCTTATGTATATGCTCTCTTGAACTGCTTGATCTGCACGTGGTATGGAACACCATTGATATCTTTTGACAATGTGTTGGTTATGACGGTTAATTCGATCGGTGCGGTTTTTCAAATAACCTACATTATCATCTTCATCGTACATGCCAACCGAGAGAAAAAGGTTATCCGATTTTTTAAAACTTATATGCATTTGTTGTTACCGTCTATTTCTTTCTTAAGAGCACTTTGTATTCTTCTTATGTTCCGTATGTGTGTAGAGGATATTAAGTACTTTGAGAAATCGAGAAATCCGGGTAACATAGGTGTTGGTTTAACATTGCCAGTCATATTCTTTGTGTTGATGGCAGATTAAGATGCTCGGGTTGCTACTTGCAATTTTTGGCCTTATGGCAATCATAGTTGCTGGGAGCTTACAGATAGCTGACCGAGGAACACGATGGGTCTTCGTCGGGTTATTAAGTTGTGCTTCTCTCATATCAATGTTTGCTTCCCCATTGTTTATAATCGTGAGTTGGTCAATCAAATTCATTAATAGTTCTTTCATACATTCGATTGTTATTGGAAATTTCTTAAGATTTTAACGACATGTTGTCCTGACATGATCTTTGTTCCCAGAATTTAGTAATTCGAACAAAGAGTGTTGAATTCATGCCATTTTATCTCTCACTCTCGACATTCTTGATGAGCACCTCGTTCTTCCTATACGGCATCTTTAACTTCGATGCCTTTATATACGTAAGCTTCGTCTAACATTGACGACAACAACCTTTCTTCGATATAAAAGATGTTGATTTTATATGATGATATCGCCTCTTTGTTTTTCAGGTTCCAAATGGAATTGGAACTATTTTGGGGATTCTACAACTCGCGTTGTACTTCCATTATAAGACAAAGTCCGTCGAAGAATCCAGAGAACCACTCATGGAGTCACATGCGTGACTCTTTCTTTTCCCCGGAATAGGTAATCACTTATATGTCCCGTTTCTATGGTTCGATGATTTTTCAATGGTGTGCTGGTGGAAAGTTTTTTTGATGTTGTGGTGTATACTGACCGGAATCTTGATGTATGGTCTCGTCGTTGTATTGTTCTGAATGTGTTCTGATTCTTTGTCTAAACAAATTTGTTTGTCGACACTACGAGTTATATATAACGGACATTGTCTAGGCTTTACAAGCATGAGTGAAGCAAAATGTGATTTCGGTTTTGAGATCAACTGAATTACGTATCGCTGCTATTTTTGCATCCTTCAACATTGAGCACAATCTGTGCTCGCTTGAATGCATACGAGTGACACTGGTTCTAAGTACCTCTGGTGATCGTTTCGGCCTATGTATGTTCCGTCATTGTATAAATTCCGAACTGACGTCGTTTATGCAAGAGTTTTAGAAAAATTCTCAATACTAGATGGTGTCGATGATCAGGGAAACCGAAAAGAAAACCGGAGGTTGCCGCTTGCCGGACATACATGCATCACATAATCATTTTGCTGCTATGTCAGTTTTCTCTTGCTGTTGTAAAACCTCAGAAACATCATCTACTAGGAATAGGAATGTTCAGATATGTGTTGGACATGAATACCTCTAGAAAAATGAAGGGTCGGGATAATATAGATTCTATGAGTGACTCTTGTTATATCTCCGGTGATCGTTTAGCCTATAGATGTTCTGTCATTGTATAAATTTCTCGATACTAGATGGTGCCGATGATCCGAAAAAATAACCCCGAGGTTGCCGGACATATACATGCATCACATGATCATTTTCTGCTATTTTGGTTTTCCCTTGCTGTCGTAAAACCTCAGAAACATCATCTATTTGTACTACAGATGTTCATATATGTGTTGGATACGAATACTTGAAGAAAAATTTTCTCGAATGACCGGGATAATATAGATGCTCGCATTCGGAACTATGATTTATTTTTGTTTTGAAATGCAAGGCGTAATAGAATAATTTGTACATGACTGGAAAAGAAAAAGAAGCTTCAGTTACTTTCCTGGAAAATCTTTTCTCTGTTACAACGAGTTGCGTAGGAAAACTAGAGAAGGTCCCTTAGTGTTGTTCTCACCACTGCACTGGATTTCCCCTGCAAGAAGATAACCAACATTGCTTTAGCAGAAAATCGGGGTGTAATCGAGCTGAACCGAACTCGAAACCAAAGAACTTCAAGTTAAATCTCGACTTAATATTCAAAACACAAGTTCAAAACCAGTCACTTATGTTCGAGTTCGAGTTGAGATTTTTTTATATATCAATTAATTAAAATAATCAAATACACTTATGAGTTATTCAAATAATATTCGAATTGAGCTTCTTAAGATAAGAGAAAAATAATTTTGCAAACTGAAAATATTCAAATAAAAATAAATTGCTTAGGAACATAAAGGTTAAATAATGACTTTGGTCATTTGGATCAGACTCCAACAAAAAATTTTATTTGTATCGGATTTAGAGGATGATGTTAAATTGAGTTTGGATTTAGAATGAAAGATTCTCGATTATAATAGTAGATGTTAATTTTATTTGTGTTTTAGATTCGAATCTTATTCATATGAATCGAGTAAATTTAATTAAAAATAATATTTTTCTTATAATATTTGATTCATAATAATTAATTATTAAATTTCGTAGTTATAAAAAAATTGGTTTTAATTTTTAACTAAGAACTAATGAAATCACCTGGTGATCGTCTCCCTGGTCGGAACTTCTCTCGACGGAACCATCAAGCAACTGCCCTCGTTCATCGTACAAAATCAGTCCACTAAACCGCGGCAGCTCGCATTTCTCCCCCATAAGTATCGGCCGTTGCCAAACCGGCGAGTCCGAGTTATGGCTCCGCCACCCCACACCCCCACCATACTCTTCCAAACCCAACAAAGGTGGCTGCCTCTCCTCCCACCGGAAACTCCTCTCCCTCCACCGTTTAGCTCCACTCCACATCACCGACCTCATCAACATCCTCTTCGAAACCCAGCCACAACTCGGTTCACACCATTTCCCATTCATCCCACCGTCCGACACCGTCTCTCCATCCGCCATCCTCTTCTTCCGAGCCTTCCTTCTTAGAACCGTTGCGGCACAAAGCCCGACAATGGCAGACGCTGCACAAACTATGACGATCACTGCTTCTTGTGTTGTGAGTTTCCATTTATCCTCTAAACTCCATAAAGCTTCCATCGATTCTCGTTGTCGAACTGAACCCCACACACGAAGGCCAGGTCAAGTGAAGTTACACATATATGTCTGTACGTCCGGTGGATGTTTTTTCACATGAGGACCACCGCTGGTGCCTGGTTCGTGTATGTAAGACTACTGTAAGGTATTTACTATCAATTTCAATGGTGTTTTAGCCGTTGGGAAATGTATTTCCACCGTTTTAGACTTTATGAGTAATAATGGCTATTCACAAGACATGCAAGGGGGAATGATAAGTCATCTATTTTAATATCATTGGGACTGGGGAGGGAAGAAAATTCTACATTTAAACTTATTGAGCTGTTATACCGAAAAAAAAAGTATTCGATCACATATTCACAACCCACGATAGATATATTTTTTAAATTCACATCCTTTTTCTTAAGTATATTATCAAATCTACATGCATTTACTATCTAATTGGATATCCATCACTTAACTTGTACCCGCTTGTACCATATTAGAACTACTAATATTGAATTATCATAAACTTTTATAAATAATAATAAAATTTTATATACTTTATTGATTAATCAAGTATATATATAATATATTTATACCGATATAAATTTAAAATTAACTATAGATAATTTAATTAAAACACGTTACACAACATAAATTTTATTTTAAACAATTATTTTTTAAACTATTTAATTGAATTTAAAATCTATAAATGGTCCAAAGTTAATATGGTGGATGGTTAATGAGGTGAACAAATACGATACGAGTAAATTCTCAAATCCATACAACTCACTATCTACTATAAATATAATTTTTTTCATTCATATTCATCGTTATCTATCAAATTTATATTTATCTTTATTCTAAGTTCTAGCTAGGACGAGTGTGAAATAAAATTCATAAAATTATCAGTATATCAGTTTTACGTACGTTAAATTTTGTCTTAAATATTAGATTTTAACTTTAAATTTGTAAATCATTTCCCCTTTTTAAACTTAATATTTGTTACATGTTCATTTACTTTAAAACACTTTTTACTGATTAAACATTAAATAAATATTGGTTAAAACACAAGCTCTTGCACCTTTTTTATTCATCTTACAAAAAATTTCAGGTCTCCAAAACCGTATTCAAGGAAACATCCATAGTAACCATGTTAGGACATCATTTTTATGTTAATTGAACGTGCCATTTGTCTTTCTTTAAACGTGTTAGGTAATGGTTCTGCATGTTTTAAACGTGTTATAATATTATAATTGTGTTGTTGAATTCTGGTCGATGAATCATGGTGTTAAAACAGCTTGAATTTTCAAATACGTGTCTCCTACGTAAGAGGAAGCAGTTTTATTTCACTGGTAAATGATACAACAATTCTACTTACAGGGCATAAATTAAATAAACGGGAAACTAGCAAACAACACCAGGGACCCTCCCCCTTCACTCAGCTAACCTCACCTCACTCTAATTAGACCGATCAAACGATACAAAACGCTGTCTCATGTTAATCCATATTGAACCGTCCCTACATTCCGATGAGCCGCTATGGCAACAGCTGCAGCACCAACTGCACCGAACTGGGTTTGTGCTTGCAGGAGTTTTGTATCAATGGGTAGTCTTTGCTCGGTCTTGGCTTGAGTTCGGTAATAGGGGTTGCTGTTCATACCCAAAGCTGTTCCCGGGGAAGGTTTTCCCACCATGCTAAGCTGTGGTTGTGGTTTGGATTGTGGATTCTTGACCGTCTGTATTCCTGATTTCTCTTGATTTACGTGGAAGCAATGTGGGGAGAAATTATGTGGAGGAAGGACTGTGTTTCGGTAGAAGTTCTTAGCATCGTAACCGTCTTTAACGTTTTTCCCATCATCATACGGTACGACCGATCCTACAACTCTCCCCGGCTTTGCTGTATGAAAAGGAGAAGAAACTCCTTGATTAAATGGTGAAACAACAAAGGGAAACCAAGTAATAGCATACAGAAATCACTCATATACCTGATGGCACCCTAGGAGGAGGCCGTGTTGGCCTCGGACCAGAAATCCTATTCGTTACTTTTTTGGAATCAGCTTCTGTATCTTTTCGGTTCTCATACGAAACCGAAGTTGACTGTGTATTTGGAGGGATAGAATTTGAGTGAACGGTAGACCTGCAATAAACATAAAAAAGAAGTAAATTTGCATGCATATTGCAATGGGGGAGAAAACGTGCTATTTTCTTTCGAGTCCATATGTCATTCGACTGGAGGAAAGTTCATACAAAATAGTGGTAATGCTAACATTTCTAATTAAAAGTAAATTGACGATATACTAAAAGCCTCAGATGCTCACGTGAAGACCTTCCAAATACATGAAAATCTTATGGGGAAAAAACTGCGAATAGTCATGTACGGACAAATATAAGCATATCCGAGACAAGCACCGTTAGAAACCTAGTAGTTGGGAACATGTAATACCTTGGGAGGGATACATGCTTCCTCTCCAGAGGGAAAACCGGTGCACTTTTACCACCATTTTCCTCAAGATATGCAAACTGCTTTTTGAATTGACCAATGGGACTGTAATAAAAAGAAAGTTAAATCAAGTAGGTTAAGATAAAAAAAGAAATAAAAGATACAAACACTAACATTTATGGTTAATATATTACATAATTAGAAAGTATTCAAACCTAGGATAAAGAAAATTGGCTCCTTCATGTCCATTTAGATAGTCTTTGAGCAGCTGAGGATGATATTCTAGTGCCTCCCTGTAAATTAACTCCCTGATGTCCTCCTTTGTCACCCGTCGCCTCTCAAACTCGAACTCTATTTTCGAGATTGGTTGACAAGAAGGTTCCCTCTCGATTTTAGCCAAGCCTTTGAAGTATGGATCGGCTAAAGCCTATATAAAATTAATAGGGAAAAATTCAGTCTGATGAAATGAAAAGAATGCACACAAGAAAGTTCTGTTTTTACTACAGATTGAGAGAAAATAAGATAAACCCACCTCCTCAGCAGTTGGCCTGTCCTTGGGGTCGAATGCTAACAGCCTCTGCAATAACCGTACTGCTAACGGATCTGCATTTGGAAACTTTTGTGAAAACGACACAGGACGTTTTTTCCGCATTTCAGACAAGTATTTTCTAGCTTTGTCATTTCGAACCTGCACTTACGTAAACCAAAATCACCAATTTGCACTAAAACGCACACATGCATGCAATAAAAAAGGAGAAATAGCAAGAAGCCGTACCCCGGAAATGATTTCTGGGGAAGGTGTCCCTATAAGATCAGTTATCAGTTCCAACTGATGAACAACACTTTTTCCAGGAAATAGGGGTTTCCCCATCAATACCTCAGCGAAGATACAGCCAATGCTCCAAATATCAATAGCTGGTGTGTACTGCAAAAAGTTTCCGAAAAAAACTCATAATTGAAATTTAAATACCACATACCAGTAAAGGCACTGCAGAGAAATAGACATAACCGGATGCAATTATCTGAACGATAGATATTTCAACTTCCAGGAGAGTTCATAGTCCTCCCCGAACAACAATTATTTTAATCTAGGCATTACTGCTTACTAAAAGGCACTCAAGTTTTCTTTATACATATAAGAAAACTAACTGATTTCCTAAGTGAGACAAAACCTAAACAAGATATGATTTCTCAATGATTGCGCTCCAATACTATATATTTATGATTACTTTTAATAAATCAGTAAACAAAATGGTCAGTAAAATTTAACCCCCAGAAAAGAAAATATGACACATTGAACTCCTATGGGAATTAGAAGATGCTAAATATGATGGAAAAGCCGCCCTACCTTGGAAAAGAAAGATCCACAAAGCTCTGGAGCTCTATACCATCGTGTAGCAACATAATCCTGCAAGGGGAATCAGAAAATAACATATATACATAAATACATATAAATATGCATATCCGCTCTTCTTCAAGAAAAAAAAATGAAAGCATGCAAAAAGAAAAGAACTACATACCGTCCAGAAAACTGTCATCGGGGTGTCATTAAAAGCAACTCTTGCTAGCCCAAAGTCACAAACTTTTAGCTTGCAATTTGCATTAGCCAGTATATTCTTTGGTTTAAGGTCACGATGGTAAACATTGGCTGAAACCAATAACTTAGAAATCAGTATAAATTTGCAGTTACTTCAAGCACTCTACTGTCAAGCCATAAGTACTTTACCTGTATGCATATATTTCATTGCACGGAGCATTTGGTAAAGGAAAAACTGGTGATGTTCTCGTGTTAAGTCATCATTAGCTTTGATGACTTGGTGAAGATCTGACTCCATGAGCTCAAAAACTACAAATAAGTCTTTGAATTCCCTCTTTGATGGTGGCAACATTATACGTTTAATGTCAACTATGTCGGGATGTCTAAGAAGCCTAAGAAGCTTTACTTCACGCAAAATCCTAATTGCGTCAGACATGTGCTCGAATACATCCTGTATTTTCTTTATTGCCACTTTCTCCCCGGTATGTGTGTCGAGTGCCGCACAAACTACTCCATAGCTTCCCTTGCCAATGACTTCAAGAATTTTGTACCTGTTTGCGTCCCCATATTCGGTAAAAAAGTCCATATCTTTTAGCTCCTGATAAAAGAAAAAGAAACTAGATCAGAATCAGGCATACTTTGAACATAAGTCAGTTAATAATCTACATATTTAAGAAACGAAAAAGTAGCAGCAACATAGAATAGATTCTAAAAACTTTTCTTTAGGGAACAGAATGAGGTTCCAAATGTTTTCTTAGCTTGGCCACTTATATTAGTAAAAAAAAGCACCTGGAATCCATCATGATAGATTCAATTCTTGCAGGGGAGAAAAAACTAGAAACAAAACCAACAGCACCTTTATTGAAGAAAACTAGATCGAAATCGATACAACAATATCTGTACCTATCTCTATCATACTATAAAAGAGGCAACAAAATATTTATACAAAGCCGAAACAGTTGAAACAGAATAATATTCACTAATCATTTCCAACATTAAGCACTACAAGTAATGCAATGAAATCCAACATTTTAAAAGCACCAAGCTTAATTCCTCTCTTAACTATATCACCATGATCATCCAACTAAAACACCAGTAAAGCTACAAATGCATAACCAAAATAACCTGAAATTTAAATACAAATCACGGTTCATTTTTTCTTCTTCTTTTTACTTATTCATTACAGAGAAAATAAGAACTCCAATATGATCTTCTCTAAAATCTCCTCAGTTCCTACCTATGTATGCTCAATCTTAGAGAACATTAAAGCCAAAACCTAATATTTCAAAAAAGAAAAATCATCAATCTATTTCATTTCACAACACATTTTCTCCAACAATACAACTAAAAAACTCGACCAATACCTTATTTTCTGCAAAATAAATGATGACACTTTATTAATTTGAATTTCAATAGAACATCAAAAGGTCTATTAACCTAACTTTCCATTACCATAAAACCGATAAAACCTAAGCAGGATCCTTTCCAACAAGATATCAATAGAAAAAGAACAACCCTAAAACTTTCATGTCGAAATCTTGTTCAATGAAACAGAAAAAAAAAGTAAGATCTTTTCAACTTTCATACACAAACAAAACCCAGATCTTAAAACTCCGAAAATTCTAAAGCTTTAATTTTTTTTTGGAAAAAAATAAAGAAGTATACACCCCAAAACAAAAGGAAAAGAAAACTAACCTTCTTTAACTGATTTTGTTGCATCTTTCCTTCAACCCAATTCAAGAAAACACCCCAAAAGATCTCTTCTTTCCCCCCTCTAGCTCTCCTTTCACTAAAACACCAAAAGACCCAGAAACAGAAACAACAAAAGGGAAAAAAGAATTTTCTCAGAAACCAAACAAAAAGCAGACTAGAAAGAGAAATTCAACCGCATTCAACAACCCCACACACCTAGACCTACTTTTAATCACCAAAACCACGCAAAACAAGCAGGTTCTTCTTTCCCCTTCGTTTGGATGAAAAGGGTTGCTGATTTCCTGAATTCTGGGTCTAATGAGAATCTGTAAGATCTGGAGGAGATGAAGTAAAAGGAGAGCTCAAATGGGTTTCTTTTGGATCTCAAGAAAAGAAAGAAACAATAAAAGAAGGAATGAAAGGTTGGGGGTGAATGAAAAAATATAAATAAAAATCAAATCTTTGGTTTTTTCAAAAAGGAAATTATATATCGAAATCAATTTTTATCCACTGATTTAAATAATATTATTTTTTGTGCCGTTTGGTTCGGTACTTCGTTACGTACGGTATAATGTTCATACGGTTGTGGCAGGATTGTAATTATACATGCTCGGATTTAAACATTCGTTTTAACCATATTAAATGAAAATCATATTTTTACCATTTTAGATAAATTTGAATTATTCGAATCGATTTATTTGATTTTTAGTTTTAAAATAAATTTTATGATTAAAAATTAAAAAATGGTATAAATAATTTTTAGATTTATAGTAATTTCGAAATTGTCAATTCATTTCGAAACAAAAATTTTAAAAATTTAAAATTTTATAAGGGTAATTATTTTATGTATTGACGGTAAAAATAAAAAAATATAAGGGTTTAATTTTTAGGGTATAGGGATCTATCCAATGTGTATAATTTAGAAGTTTAAGATTTAAGGATTGTATTTAAAATTTAGGGTTTATAGATTAAATCTTAAATCTCTAATCATCTTATCCCTAAACATAAACCCTTAAACCTTAAATTTTAACTTATTAGGTTCGAACCAATCAATTGAATTTGTCAAGAGGGTTGAATCTACTTTTTTAAATGATTTGACTAAAATCGAAAAATAATGAATCATATTAAACGATGATTTTAGAATGATTTAATTTAGTCTACATTCACTGCCGTAATTATTTTTTTTAAAATTTATCAATGAATTTTTTTTAAGAAAATTATTTTTAATATAAATTAATTTATTTAATTTCAATTTTTAAAAATCTAAAAATATTTATATTTAATAATTTATTTTTATTATAATCCCATTAGAAGATTCACTTTAAATTTAAATTTTTTAATATTTAAATTCGATTTAATTTAAATAAATTAAATATTGTAAATAACTATTGATGGGATGTCATAATCTTTGGTGGTCGAGTGGTATATTTCAATGTAACGATCAGTTAATTTATTCAACATAAATTAACAATAAGTTCAACTATACCCTTCCCTTCAATAGTTTTTAATTGCAAATAAGGGAAAATAATACAATATAAATATTTTTTATTTGATTAATTATATTTTTAATTGAACATATATATAGGTATTTTAACTTAGACGTTAATATTATTATTTTGGGGTTAATTAAATTTATGTTTCCAAATCATAATATTTATTCTTAATTAGTTTTTAAACTTTTAAATATTTTAATTTTATCCTCAAATTATGACTCATTTTAAATTGATCTTAGACTTTTAAATATTCTGATTTCATTCTTAAATCATCGATATAAAAATCATATTTTATGTTAATAATACCATTCAAAAATTGTTGGTCGTTGTGTAAATATTGATAAGTACTTTGTAATAATACAGTGTGACATAAACAATAATTTAAGGATAAAAACTAAAATATTTAAAAGTGTGTGGATCAATTTAAAATGACAATTTTATAATTTGGGGATGAAATTGTAACATTCGAAAGTTTATATATCAATTTAGAATGAGAATTATATTTTAAAGATAAAATAAAAATATTTAAAAATTAAAAATTAATTCATAATTTGAAAATGTGTAGAGCAAGTTATAGAAACTGAAATTTTATTTTATTTATTAAAATTAAATATGTATATATTTAATTTTGAATATTTATGTATTTTAAATTTTTGCAACTTTACATTTATATAATATTTTTAAAATATATAATTATTTTACTACAAAAATGTAAGGTCACCTGTCCTGAGCATTGTCCTATCTCTTAAGTTATACCCACAAGTTGAAAAGGACAAACAAATAAAAAAAATAATCAGATTTTCTATCAACGGTCAATATTCTTTTTATAAAAATAAATAAAAAATAATTTTTTTTATTGAAATACATAAATGGTCATTAAATTATCTCAAAAAATATAAAATAATCGTCAAACTTTCAAAAGTTATATACTTCCTCCGTCCCATTTTATTTGTTTAGTATCGATTTTTTTATTAAATTTTTTTTAATTTTAACTCATTATAACTTTAAATCTATTATTGATAAAAATATATTTTAAAAACCTCTAATCAAATAATTTAAAAATATATATTTCGTAAAATTTCATAAATTAAAATATTTAAAATAATTATGGTCAAAATTTTAAAAAAATCAATACTAAACTTCTTAAATGAGATAGAGAGAATAATTGACACTAACAATTTTAGTTTTTTTATAAATTAATCAATGGACTGTTAATTTTTGTTAAGTGACTGACGAGACTTTTAATCATCTATATTTACACATTCAACTAATCTAATTTTAATTTAACCCATATCATTAATATCTAAATTAACTGAATATGTAAATATTAAGATTAAATATAATATTATATAAATTTTTATAATTATTATGTTACCCAATTAACGATAGTTAACGATTCAATAATCAATTTATATATTTTTTACAATAGTTTAATAATCATTTATATTTTTTATTCTTTTTTATCGAAATAAATAAATAAATAAATGTTTATAATGGGTTGAGTTGTCCATGTCATGGACCAACCTTGAAGGCACGCAAAGAAGAGAAGTATACGAGGAAGCACCTTTCTTTCCTAATCATTGTTTGGTAAAAATAATATAATACTCATGACAAATGTGATTAAATAAATAAATACTATTAAATTAGATATTAGAGATCGGGTTTAAATTTTTAATATGTATAAATACCATGTGGAGATTATTTTTTAAAATTTTAAAATAAAATAACTTCATTTTTTGTGGTACGTTTTTTTTCTACCTTATGAGACATTAAAGAAAAATAAATTACTCACCAAACATGCTACATAACTTTAGATGTACTAAGGGACGGAACTACATGGGATGGGGGGCAATCGTCTCCCTCCCCGAAGAATTTTTATTTTTGTCCTCTATTTAATTTTTTAATTGATTTTTTATGAATTTACCCCCTACTTTTAAACATTTATGTTTTGCCTCCCTCAACCCCAAATCTTGACTCCAAATTGATCGAAGAACTTTCATAAAGAATAGGATATAGTAGTGTTATCAAAGCTCAACTCATTTTAATGGAGGAAAGCCATATATATACACAACAAAGGACAGCACAAAGAAGACAATCAAAACAAATGGAGTACAAGATAACATGTATGGCTTTACACATGACTCTTAAGCTCATCCCTTGAGCCATTGTAACATACTGCATTGCAAATCAAAGCAAAAAATAACATGCATAAAGAGACAGAATAAACAATCCCAGTTGACAAATTAGACATTAATTGGAAAAAGGCTCAGAGTTCGATCTTGAACAGATATTAAAAAAAATATTGGACCATTAACAGTGAGCACAAATGCATAGTAGTTGATAAAATCACTGTATCCAAAAATAAAATGCGGACTTACTATTTCGAGATGGGAGGAAGCTTCTTTGTTTTCTTGTAGTAGAGGGCGAGCCTGTGAATCCTACTCTCAACAAGGATCAACCTGAACTTGGAATCCTTGTCCTTCCTATTCCTCTCCAGCTGATGCTATGGCATCAAGTTTGGAACATAGAAGTACTAAACTTCCTCCATGTTCGACTCATTACATGTTTCTCCTTTGTAGCTTGTCTACATCGACTTTCGATACCATCTTTTATTCTTTTATGCATCTCATTATCAATCAAATTGGTTGCTCCCGCTGAATTCAATGCACCACAAACTAACTTATATGTATACTCTCTTGGGATAGATCCTCCTGCAATTGACTCGCAAAGAAAATCCTTGACCTCCAACACCCTTCCAGCTTCACACAGAGCATGTATAATCGGAGTATACGAACTATTTGTTGCTACCCCATGATTCATCTGTTGCATCTTCCGCAGCATCTCAATACCTTTATCAATCTCATTAACAACGCAGTAGTACCTAATGAAAGAGTTATATGTGATCCGGTTTGGAGCACAATTTCTTTTATTCATATCTTCGAAAAGTTCCAAAGCCCTCTCGATTCGATTCGTCTTACAACAACCATCAATTAAACAATTATAAGTCACAACATCAGGAACAAAACCCTTAAACAACATCTCACGAAACAAGTGATTTGCCTCGTAAAGCCTCCTTCGAATTGCCTTTCGACATCCAGTTTGCATACTGAACTTACAATAAGAACTTATCAAAATCGTATAAGTAAACACATCCGGTGGACATCTAAAACCCGGTAACTCCATTTGTTCCAACAAGAACCTTGCTTTATTAAAATTCCCAACTCTACAAAGAGCATGAATAATCATATTATAGGTGACAACATCAGGTTTGCAACGGAACTGCTTCATTCTATAAAAGCAACCCAATCCTTCATTAACCAATCCTTCTTCTCCTAGGACTTTAATCAAACAGGTGACAGTTGAAGTAGTAACAAGCCTCCCATTCCCACTCCTAGACATTTCCTTTAGAAAATGCCAAAGACCGTTCAAGTTATTGCCTTTAGCTAAAACCAAGGCCATTTCTTTGCAAGTTTTCTCATCATGGGCAAACTCGAAATACTTTTCTACCCAGAGATAGAATTCCATTGCTTTATCTAATCCCAAGGCTACCCTTTCTGGGTTTCTATAAGCAGCAGGGCCAAGGACGAGAACATTGTTGGAAACCTTATATTTCTCTTGCTTAAGGTTTCTTTGCTTTAAAGGAGCACGGTGGCGAAAACCCTTTTGGCGGCCGAAGGAACGAGGGGATTGAAAAAAGAATCTTGGAACGGATCTTAAGATGTCTGAAACCGACTGAGTCGTCCATGGATTTGAGATTGTTGAAGAAGCGAGTTGAGCATCGAAGGGTCGGTTTTGTAGCATCACTGATATTACTTGGTGTACTATGCCTTGCAATGGCTTAGTTGGAAACATCTTTCGCTGGCTGCGTCAATTTTTTACCCTTTCGTTAACATATCAGCTATGGAAGGAAAAACCTTAAGCATCGCAACAAGGGGCATAAAAAGTGTAAACTACAACTGACACATCTCCTAATCCACCAATCAACACAAATGATACTCTTCTCTTTGGTTCGGCAGGACTGCCCATGTTTGAGTATTTATAGATGCCTTATTCTGTTGAAAAGCAGACGCAGAAATGAACCGAAAATAGACTACCTCAGAACCGCGCGTCAAATAGCAAACTCAGCAATGCAACCAGTTCCTATAGCAATTAAAGATGCTACCAAATGCTTCAGTAGAATCTAGAAAAATAATGTTCTTAAGCACACTAAAAGTCTAAAACCTCTGAACCCAACACAAGCTTAGTGTCTTTTGGGATGCTAAAAATTTACAAATTGGATGGCAAATGATCTACAATTGGATTTGAAAATCATAGGTGGGGTTGGTAACCATAAAGCAACCAACTTGATTAAGTAATCAACAAATCACCAGGATTGAAATATCTAAAATGTAGAGTAAATTTCAGTAGGATATCAACAAAAAATGAAATGAAAAATATTTACCAGAAATTAGAGTCTAACAATTCTTAGTTGATACTTGCTGCCTACTTAGAACCTACAAGTTTTACTAATCCATTGATTTGAGTTCACTAAGGTTTTACTTGAGGAGGGTTAAGTGATTGGCTCTCCCTTGATGGCGGCAGAACGGGTTGGGAAAAACAGAGCAAAGCAAACGCAATGACGAAAAGAAAACTTACCGAGGCGGAAAACGGAGGAACATACGGCGGAGGAAAAACCCAAAGGGAACCCGAAATGTTTCTCGGTGGCGGTGGGAGAAATATCGTCTAAAGCGAAAGTGATGACTGGGGCGGAACCGGAACGATGATGGGAACTCAGAATAGATGGCGGGTGGTCCACGGCGCAAGAAATGGTTTTTAAACCCTTACGGGAAATTTCTATAGATGCTCCCTAACATGTTTAGAATTTCACGAATAAGACCTGCACGTTTTCTAAATTCAATTTTAGTCTAACATTATAAAAGGGGGAAAATTCAAATCCCTAATTGAAAATCCTCCATTCTTCTAGGGATTTTTAAGTAAATATTATTTTTTAATTTAAATTTTAGGAATATAAAACATATTGTAATTAGAGATCTGGGTCAAAAACTATAATAATTTACGGATGACATCTTTTTAAATTTTTTATTAATAAAATTTAAATTTTAATAAAAATACAACTTGCAAGTGTCGACTTGATTAATAAAAACATTTTCAAATTATTATAATTTTTATTATAGATTTTTAATTATAAAATAATATATCTTATATCCCTAAAATTTAAGCTAAAAAATAATATATACTTAAAATATTCATTCTTTTAATTTTAATTTAAAATTTTAAATATTTTATAAAATTATGATTTAAATTAAAAAAAATAAACGATTTTTCCCGGTTATATGAGTTTTGTTCCCCTCAAATAATAAATAATTAGGTCAAATAAATTAAAATCGAAATATTTAATTAAATGCATAATCTCATCAAAATTAGATAAGAAATTCAAATCTATACCAATAAAATTTCACCACATCCTCGGTGGTCAACCTTTTGACTTCACTAACCTCAAAGTCACTGTCTTTTAAACCGACTGAAACTTTTTTTTTTCTGGGTTTTTGGTTTTGTTCTTCTTTTGTTGAAGCAAACAAGGGATAGGGGGAAGTCATGGGCGATCATAATCTGATAATGGGAGAAAAAGATTACATTTTTTTGAAGGATTTCAAAGTTGAAACTGAATTTGATGAAGAAAAGGGTTTTGTTTTATGTTTCTGGATTTATATTTTCGACTCCAAAGCATTCCCTGCCACCATTCTTAAACAGGTTTAGCAGCTACTGCTCCCTTTTCTCTGATTTGGGTTTCTCTTTGTCACTCAAATGGGGCTAAAAATCCCTTTTCTTGGTTTAGTTTCTTTACTGTTTGGTTGTTAGGAAAATACCCATTTCATTTTATGAGTGTTTTGTGTTTTTTAGAAGTTTTAGAATCTGTCATATGTGAATTTTAATTCTGTTGTTGCTTTATCTCTCCTGTTATAGTCTACTAGAACAACAGTTTTCATTGTTTTTGATGTTCTTCTTCTTGAACTTGTATTAGTCATTTTCCTTTAATAGAGCTTTCAATTTTCCATTTTTCTGATAAATTGGGTTGTTTTTCTGTTTATAGGTATATGCAGAGACTAACAGCAGTTCTCCTTTACTTGTTCTCATTGAGAAGACATTGATGCTTTTACCTTTGATTTGCCCACACAATGAAGCTCCTGGTCCTGGAAACACTGATTTACCTTCGGAAGTTCCAAAATTGGCTGCAGAGATTGATCGCCCTCAAAATAAATGGATACATGTTGGATACGAGGTATGCCATGATGATAGAGCTACAAACATAAAGGCATTATTGGTTTTAGAGCTGCACCTTTATATGCAGTTTCATATGTTTCTTTAATATCTTACCATGATGTTTGAATTGTTTGAAATAATTTTGGGAATGAGTGAACTGGTTTTAATTTGGTGTATTTAGTTGCCTTGAATTCTAAATATTGATCACATGGATGGTAGGCTCCTACACTTGCATCTAAATGGGTTATCTATTTTGTGCGTAACTTGAAACAGTTTTAGGACTGACATCGAATAAGAATGAATTGATCTAGAAACATAGTGTTTCTATGTAAGTTCTATCAATACAAGGACAAATTCAACACGTAGACAGATTTTTTTTGCATGTTCTGGTTCTGGTTTGGTAAGTGGTTGGTTGTTTAGAATACTCGAGAATGAGGAGCACCAAAGAGAAGGATAAAAAAAGAAAAAGAAGGGAACAAAGATGAATTAGGAAAGTGTATTAGAAACTTTGAGGTTATGTAGCCTACACCAATGGTCAATCTCTCAAGGCATAAGAGGAAAGGAAAGAGGGATAAAAATAAATTTAACATCAGAAAGGAGTAGGGGGAAAATGTTTTTTTGAGGCAACAATCCTCAATTTGGATATGCCTCCTGTTTGTTTTGCCCCTTTTTCACTTTGAGATTGAGACGTTACTCATAGCTTTTTGCCTAAGGTTTTAACGAAGTATACTTTATATGTGAATGTGATTTTTGTTGTCCTGGCTATTACCATGTATTTGAATTTTTCTGTTTTTCCTTCTCTTGTCAGGTCTCTTCTAATTTTGTGCGGCTTTACATTGATGGGGAGATTGCTGGAGAGTTGCTTCTCTCTTCCTTGTTAAACAAAGATTCCACACCCAATGGTTCGAGGAAGAGGACATTAATTGGTATTAGTGGTGATAGTAATTTGCAAGGTTTTATCCATGATGCAAAAGTCTTGCCTTCAACGTTGTCCGTAAAGGACCAACATGTTAAGGTGGCTTTACATTCGTAGTTCTCACTTCTCATGTTTCCTGGATGTTTTTCAATAGCATGTAAGTTTACCTTAAAGCTTGGAAAACTGATGCAAAAATACGATGACAGGATCCACCTCTAAGATTGTCAATTGATGAGTCTTCTATCTCTGATATCGAAGAAGACAATGGGTTTTGGAATATTGTTGGTGGGAAGGTAAATCCCAAAGAGTTCCAAACATTTTTTTGCTGATATTTAACTTTTATCCTCACCATCTGATGTGGTAATATAGCCTATGTTACTTGGACTTTGTTGTAAATTCACTTTTTCTTTTTCAAGATTAATGTGTACAAGTCCGAATATGTGTTAAACACGGATACAGTAAAAATGAGGAGTCAAAGTAGCATAGAATATAGCTGCTCATTTCACAAAATGCAAGACAGAATTTAACCATATTGATTCCTGAATGATATGGTGTTACTGCTCCTTATATTTCCTCTAAATTTACCCTTTCACAGGCATCTTGTCGCAGGATCTTTTCCTTGGATGTTGTTCTATTAAATGCCTTTGGCCAGCCTGTAAACAAGGAACTAGAGGTAATTTAGTCTTTATGTTTAATTTCAGTGTTCTACCTTCAGCACCTAAATTTTCACATTATTTGTGGGAAAGGTTGTTGCATCGCTCTTGTATGCTCATAATCAATTACCTGTCGAGAAGACAAATGATGAAGAACCTCCTCTTCTAGCTAGCTGTGATGGAATTGAATTTGCCTCTTCTGATCGACCTAGTAAATTATCAAAGGGGCGAGCATCCTTTAAGCTGAAGATTTCCAAGGTGGTGATGTTCGATTTAGTTTGTGTAATCTTTTGTTCAATATGTTTGCTTCTAGGCGTATTTGTAGAAATTTATAGCGGATCTTGTTCCATGAGAAACATTTTTGCGAGAATTTGGCTTTCTATAACATATTTGTTTTCTTATTGATTCATATTGAATTCACTAATGTTCTGGTTCTGATGTTATCTCAGCTCTCGTCCAAGTGTGATAATAGGCTGTTCTGTATTAAGTTCGGGATATCAAAGCTTGAGGGCTATAATTTCCTTGAGGACTTCTCCCCTTCAATTCGTTGCATCTCTCGGAATCGTACCCCTAGGACATCGACTATTATTTGGAAAAAAGTCTCTGCAATCCATCCAGTTACTGGATCTCATTCATTAGGCTTAGATGCTATTTCTTGTGATCGTAAGCACAATACTGTACATGAAGCAAAACTCAGTCCAACATCGAAGAGGGTTAGATTGGGAGAAGCAAAAATTTCTAAAATAGACCAACGCCACGAAGAATGCAACTCTATTGCCTCAAAACACAATCGGGTATGGATTGAGACTTTTTTCCATTTCATTTTCCATAACATCATCATTATCATGTTATCTCTGTGTAGGCTGTTAATGCAAGAAGGCATAAATAACTGTTGAACTATAAACAATTGCATTGCCTTATACAATCAGGTTGAGAATGGTTTTGGGTCAAGATTTGAGGCAAGACCTGAGAATTTTGAAGAAGTGAACACTTCCCTATCTGATTCAGAGAGCACTGGGGACCGAGATCCAGCTTTAAAGAGTGTGTCTAGTGGGGGTCATTCAGTTTCGGATGTAACAATTTTTAGGTACTGCCTGGGGGGATTGATGGATAGGTCTATTTTACTCAAGGAAATTGCCTCAACTGTTTCAGATGAAGAAATTTCAGGCTTTGCAGACCAGGTTTCCGTCTACTCCGGATGTTCTCACCATAGGTAATTTACAATGCTTTGCTTCTTTCAGACATTATTGTTCTTAATCATTAAGGCTTTGATTGGTAGGGTGGAAAGAAAATTGGAAGGATAGAAAATCAAATGGGGTAGAAAAGTGGAAAGATGAAAAATTATTATTTTTTCTTTTCATTGGTGTGATTGGTTGAAAGTATGGAAAAAATTAAAACATAATGCAATTTTCTTTCCATTCATTGGTTGGTAGAGAGAGTTCAAAAAATGAGAGGAAAGAAAATGAAGCTTTGAAAATATATATTTTGAACTAACTCATATCTCTCTCACATTCTTCTCATCTTTTCCTTTCAAATTGGAATGATTTGTTTTTACACACGATGATGGAAAATGATCATCCCTCTCATTTTCTCTCCCCTTATCTTTCCTACCAATCACACTCAAAATTTATTTTCTTTCCACTTTTCTACTCCTTCCATTTTTTCCACTTAACCTTGCAAAGTTTGTGTTCTTGTTGGAAAATATACATCAGTGTCAGTTTTTCTTGGGATCTATATTGAGTATTGTTGATTTTTGTATTCCTTTTGGTAATTGAAAGAAGTTGCCTGCTCTTAGGCATCAAATAAAAATGGCAAAGAGATTGATAGACGAGGGAACAATAGCCTGGAATTCGATATCACAAAAGAACCTCCAAGTTCAATGGGAGAGTGCAGTTTTCGAGATTGAAGAGCAATTCATGAAGATTGCTTGCTGCACAACTAGATCACTTTCCCAACAGGTATCCATATATCCATCCATTTCTCTTAATGGTTACATTTTTTGGAGGGAAATAACAGGAATGGGGACGACAAATTTTCATATTGATAGTTAGATGATGACTTGCAAAAGAGTGTGCATATATATACACACTTGAGTACTTGTTTACCATCATATCTGGATGCCATATGTATTGTATGGATAATAGTACTATTTTTATTAAGAAAATCTCTGAAAAAATTGAGTCAGATGAAAATTCATCGAGGTAACAATTGTTTCAGGACTTTGAGCTTTTAAGGAAAATTGCTGGGTGCCAAGATTACATGGCCCAGGAAAACTTTGAGAAGATGTGGTGTTGGTTATACCCTGTAGCTTTTACATTATCAAGTGACTGGATAAAGGCAATGTGGAATTCTACATCGCCAAAGTGGATAGAAGGATTTATAACGAAGGAAGAAGCCGAACACTCACTTCAGGGTCCGAGAGGCCTGCAAGAGCCTGGGACATTTATACTTAGGTTTCCTACTTCAAGGAGTTGGCCCCACCCAGACGCCGGCAGCTTGGTTGTGACATATGTCGGCAGTGATTATGCTCTTCACCACCGGCTGCTTTCCCTCGATAATGTATACAGGTGTGCAGTTCTTGCTTTATCAAATTTCATTGTGGTCTTAATTTGAACTATTACCAAGGATATACTCTTTTTAGGTTATTCTTTATTATTTATATTTAAATCCTTAATAATTTCTTTGCATCACCGAATATGATAGAGTTTGTCCGATAGAGTATAGACAAAAAACGTCATAATTAGGAGCAGTCATACTATGCTTGGCTTGAATGTATATCTTCAGCTTTTGGATTTAGAGGGCTTTTGCAGGGTTCTTAAGTTTCAAACATTAGTGGATACTTTAGGTACTGTTGGTTTGTTTTACACTGTTTAGAATCATTTATCATTATCGTCATCATATTCCGAGTTTATAGATAAATTGTCTCGCATCCTTTCTATACCTTGAACTGAAAGAGATTTGTTGTTTACAGCTCCGGAGCACGGGAAATGAATGACAAAGTAAAACCATTGCAAGATATGCTATTTGAAGAACCCGAGCTCTCTCGACTAGGACGGTAGGAAACACCTCCACTTCAATTTCCTTGTGTGTAATTTGGACATGTCATGTTAACCTCTTGTTTTTAACATGCAAAAATGCAGGATAACGAGACGCCATTGACCGTTCCTCGGGTCTCTGCTAGCCATTATGTGTTTGGTTTCCGGAGACCATTCGTATATTTTGCTGTCCTTGTTGCTGGTTTAGGTTCACTCGAGTCTCTTTTCGTTTATCATATACTTTATGTTACAATATCTGTAGCATCAGGAGCCAATGCAGGATCATTTCGACATTGTTTTGATGACAAATTCATTGACCATACATGTTAACATCGCGTTGCTACTGCTGTTCAAATCCGTGTTGCTGCTGGCCATTGATGATTTCACCAAGTAAACTGCAATCACAAGTGGTCTTTTACAGTTGAGTTCACAACCCCATCTTAGGAACAATCCAGGTGCACCATTTTGTTTCAAAGGAATCAGTTTTTCTAACCTAATCCGACACTCAAGATCAACAGATCTTCACGTATTTGTATGAAGATACGACCCTCTACTAACTCTTCAACTCGATACTCGTATATCCGTATGCAAGTACATAAGCTGAAACCGTAAAGTAATAAACTTAACATTGAGTTGCTACTTCTGTTTAAATCTTCGTTGCTGCTAGCCACAAGTGTTGCTCTTCTTCCCTGCAAAAACACAATCAACAATCTGAATCCACATCCCCCTAGGAAGTAGGAACAAATCCATGGTGAACCGTTTATTTCAAAGCAGAATCGACTTTCTTAGATTTTCTTGAAGCATACAACATTCGACATTCATGTTCAACACATATTCACATACAATGGAATGGATATGAAACTATAATCTTCTAAAAAAACTTCAAAATTATTTGTATCTGACACTCGAATTCGTGTTCAAGTAACAAAAGCTGAAACCGCAAGCTTATGGACTTAACATCGCATTGCTGCTACCTGCAGCTATTGATGATTTCACCAAACAAACCACAGTCACAAGTGTTCTTCCCTGCAAAAACACAATCAATAATCTGAATCCACATCCCCATCTTGGGAACAAAACCATGGCACACCATTTGTTTCAAAGCCCAATCAACTTCCTTCACCATCTTCACCTTACAAAAGCCATGAATTAACTTCTTGAACGAATCGAAACTCGGATTAACCCTCTCAAAAGCCATCTTCCCCATCACCTCTTTCGCTTCGATAAACCTCTCGGCATCAAGCAAACCATACAAAACCTCCTGATAAGACCCTGCATTCGGATAGCAACCCCTCATTTTCATCGTTTCCAAAAGCTTCACACATTCTTCAAGCCTGCCTTGCTTTCTAAGACCCGAAATCAAAATGTTAAAGCTAACGGCATCGGCCTCAATCCCTTCCATTTCCATCCTCCTCATCAACTCGAAAGCTCCATCGACCTTCCCCTTCTCACACAACCCGTGCATTAATGTCGAAAAAGTCCTAACATTAGGCTTACACCTTTGTTTAGGAAATTCATCGAGCAGCTGGAATGCAGACTCCAGTTTCCCATTTTCACACAACCCTTTAATGAGAATATTCAGAGTACAAGCTTCGATTTCAATTCCCAACTCGGGAGCTGTCATATAAACCCCATGAACAACATCAAACAGTTTATTGTTCACAAGTAAGCTCAATACGATATTGAAGGTCTTAACACTAGGCCAAGTCCCGTATTCCGGCATACTAAAAAGTATCTCGATCGCCCGTCTGATTCGACCTCCGACGTGCCCATATTTCTTAATCACATTCTGGAAGAAACCATCGGATAAACGACAAGCTTTTTCGTGTTTGAGCTTCTCCATAATGTTTTCGATGGAATCAAAATCCTGGGCACATGCGAGCTTGTTGATGACCAAAGTGAAGAGCGATTCAGTTGGTTTATAATCTTTGCGAGCTGAGTATTGGTTTAGGACCGAATTAATGGAGTTTGGGTCTTTGAGATTCTCAAAGATTTTGAGGATTTCGGACGGGGAGAGCCAGTCTTTGTGGGTTAGTTTGAAAAGTGGAGGGGAAACGGTGGGGATTGGTAAATGGTGGGTGGAAAATGAATGGGGTTTTAAAGATGAGATTTTGGTAGTGATTGGATGGTGGGAAAGTGAGGGAAAATTCTGGAGGTGGGAGTTTTTGATGGAAGAAAGAAGGGAACGTGAAATCATACTTTTGGCCATTAGAGAATGAAAGAGAAAACTGGGGAAAAGCTTAACTGCTTAAAGCTTCGAACTTTAGGAATGCAACGGGTTTATTTATGATTTAGCCCTTCAAATATACTCATATTTTCACTTTAGTACAAATTATTATTCCTAATTTAATTACACTATGATGAATAAAAAAGTTGTGTTAATTTATTAAATCTACAAATTTGAACAAATATATGTTTAATTCGTGAATGTTCACGAACAAATTCATATTAACTTGTATATTAGTCCCTTATAAGTTCAAGTATTATAGTCAAATAATCGATATAACAATTAAATTGATTGTTAATTCGAATATACTCAAGATAAAGGAATCATCTATCTATCTATCTATCTATTATTTTTTTAGTCTTTTTTTATGACATGAAACTCTAAATTATGTCAAAAAAACACAACCTCAAAGTGCTCGGTGATCAAAATGACTGAAATTTTGAGGAATGTGTTTTAAAGTAAATGACTCTTTGTTATTTACGACTATGTATCTTTTATCTTTGAGATGTACAAATAAATTTTCCAGCATGTTTATAAATGTCAAAATGTTATCTCTGTTTCTTCCTCCCTGCAAGAATTGGTTGGATTTGCAGATGCCTGTTGAAAGCTTGGTTGAAAAGGAATCGAGTTTGGAATGCCGAAATGATCGGAAGCCAAGCCAAGACAGAAATCGGCGAGAAAAGGATCGTTCCCATTCCGTAATCGTATGCCTGAGCAAGTACCTCGGTGAAGTGCCAGAATCCGGTGTTTTCAATAATCGGCCTCACAGCTTGAGCAACCTGAAATGAGATTCAGACATGAATATGAACAGATTTTGAATGAACTCAAGTGTATCCATGTCTGTTACTCATCATACTTGAGACTCAAGTCAGAGTAACATAGGATAAAAATGTTCAACTAAACATACCAGTATCAAACCCCATCCGGTTGGCAGGAATGCGAGACAGCAGACGAGTATATCCATCGAAGATAGTTCGCAGATGACCGAGAGAGTGATAACGATGGCGAAAATACTTAGGAAGAGGAATGCCTTGAAGAACCTAAACATCAGATGGTAATGAGCACTGAAGAGTTGCCTTCCAATGTTCACTGCCTGTGTGTCATGTGGAGATCGGGTTATCGATGCGGAAAATTCTAGGCTAATTCGGATTTCGTGAATTAAAGCTCGATATCAAGTGAGAAAACATAAGTGAAAACTGAAAATTATGATACTCATATGGATTCTACCTTGACTGTCAGGAAAACTGCAAGAATAACAACCCAGGAAAGCACATAAACCAGGAAATTTTTGCTTTGTTGGGAGATATCAAGATGATAGACCAAGCCATATTGGTACAAGAAAAACCGAATTGAGAGCAGAATTTCAAACAATCTAGCTCCGTACCCTGAACGCCGAAGGTGAGCTTGTTCATCGTTCCACCAGGATTGCCAACTCTTATCTTGCCGAATCCCGATACCGCCTTGCTCATTGATCCACTTATTCCAGCCTTTCCAATCATCAACTATCTTGTCCCAATCAAATCCGGAAGGATTAAACAGAAATGGTGCAAACAACCAAGTTATGGTCATGAACCAAACGGAATAAGTGATTAATACATACGCCATGCTACTCTGGTAGGACCTCCGGAACAAATCATAAACGACCAACAGGAGCAACAGTTCAAATCCTTTAACGAAGTGGCTTCGTGAATACAATCTGTAGTTCTCGGTGAAGCTGGCATGAAACACAACGACCTTACGGCCAGTAGGTATATACTGAGCTCCTCCATACATAAGTGTTCGACCAAAATGATGGGTTTTTGTTCCAAGGGAGAACGTGAAGAAAACGGCAGCAAGCTGAAGTTGCATCAGAACAAAATCTTTAAGGGCTGTAAGAAATCCCTTCTCAAGTCCAATCTCCATTACCATCGGTAAGCCGGTTAAAAGCCCGAGCTGAATAAATGATTGGGAAGCAAGAGCAGTTTCCAATGATTCAATGTTATGCATTCTAGCCTCAATAAGGAGCGCCTTCTGCAGTCCACTAAGAACAAGGTATAGTTGCCCGTAGAGGAACACATAAATTCCGAGTACAGAAATCTGTTTTTTTACAGATCATAAGATGAGAAAGGAAGAAAAATCAGAAAAGCATGTAAATAGAAATCAGATCAGCAATTCATTTATTGTGAGAGAATTACCAGGCTACTGAAATAAAATCCAATGGTTGTGAAGTAACAAGACAGCATCCTAAAAAAATCAAATCGACGACCAAGACGGTGTATATCACGGCTTATAGTTTGTTCACTGTTCCCATTAGCAACTTTGGCTTCAAACTTTGAGATTTGATTAAGGCCTACATCACGACCTTTGCCAACTTGCAGATACTCATGATATGTAATACATCCCCGCCGCAAGGTAGAGTTAAATCCTTCACAAGGTATCAAATATATTTCAGTGTAAAGCAACTACGAGTCTATGCCACAACCATTGGTATATAATATCAGAATTCACAAAACCTACCAGCAAATACATCCTCACTCAAGTTTATTGTTTTTGATGCTTTGCTTATTCCACCTCTTGTGATGTGAAACAGCCTATCGAATACATCTGGATGTCCATAGTGGAAACGCACCCTGTATAAAAGGAAACATTAATAAGAACAATCTGAGCTTAACCTTACAAGAATTAATGGATTGGTATTAAGGTTAGATACGTGTAGTCTCCTATTCGTATGTTTAATAAGAATAATTATTTTCAAATTTTGGATACTAGAATGTTAGATGCTAGCTGATTCAAGGAAGACATGTGCCGTGCATTATAAGTAACGCAATATACTGGGATATTCGTATGATATTCGACATTGGTTACCTGAGAGGGTTGGCAAGAAGCCTTTGACCAATTGTAACAAAGCTGGTTTCCTGATATGACATAAACCATGCTAAAGAAGAAACACTGCAGTTTGAAAGAATGAATTTTCAGTCTTTAAGAATAAAAAACATATACTTCCAGTTTCACATAAATGAATGATGGATTCCTACACAAAAAAATGAAACAATGTTATCTAGAAGACATAAAAACTAAAGCCAATTTTGTTTAAAACAGTATCTAATATCAATAGTCCATTTCCTTCATGATGCCTTGAGTTTGTGTTAAAGCATCCGCCCTAAAACCGATAGACTCAACTTCGATGTAAGAACACTAAAAACCAAGAACTACAGATCTAGAATAATATCACTTTAACACTTCATAAAGTTTGTTTCATAGCTATTATTATCGTCATCCTGTATTCGAGTTACTGCTAGGTTGTTTCTCATTCTTACTTTGTCCTTGTGAAATATTTACGCATGTACTAATATAGAAAACACAGGTCCACAGACTAATTGTTATCATCATTTATGAGTATAAAGGAGTAAACCTTCCAGTGAATATGTGTTCCCTCAGACCAAGTATTGTGGGAGGGCACCGACCTTGGTTTTGAAGAAATTCTTGCAGAAGATTTCTCATTTTGAGAGCTTCTTCCAAATAATTGTCCTGAAAATTTGAAATAGTATGAGACTAAAATGCATGCAAGGCAATAAAAATTTCATTTCAAGAGCAAGAACCTACTTGGTTCATATCAATGGTTTGGAGAGCATCTCCACGTGTGAAGATTATGGCGTGGTTTTGATTTTCCGGCTTCCCTTCACCAATGATTGGTGGACCAGGAAGCTTTATTCGATATATTACCTGTGGGAAAAGCAAACCATATATGCTTAGACGTTACAGACATCCATACGATCATTTAATTTAGGAATAGATATACACTAAGTTATTTGGACATAGAGGTGAGTTTCGGTTATGAGTATGCATCTAACACGGAAAAACTCAGCTTTTTCTAAGTTTTTTTCGTCTGTTTGGAGGATTATACCCCCCATTTCTATGTCTGAATATATGTCATACAATCAGCGTGGCATAACATATAGCATGGGAACAGTTATGCTCTTGCTAGTAAATAAACTGACCTTGACAATATTCTTACTTCTTTGGGAACAAATTAAAGGTCAAGGGCTTATTTATCCTCGGCAAAATGGTAAACCTCGGGTGCATTATTTTACCATCTACTTAATAATGTTTAAACTACTTAAGTGACTTAATACCTGATCAAAAGTACCAACAGCTTTTGCCAATACAGAAGAATAAACCTTTGGAGGCTCATCTCCCACCATCTTTAGAGGCTTATCTCCTACTATTTCTTCTTTCTCTTCAATATATGCAACTCGTAGAGCTGGATATCTGCAGAGAAGAAATTGTATTTTTTTTCTTTATTTAGATTTTTTAACATTTTTCTTATGTTTTATGCAGTTTTACTATATTCCGGTAAGTTACCTTATCATCAATTCCTTTATATCTTCCGCACGAGGGTCTCCGGAAGATTTATGTGATCCAAACATTTGACAAGAGACAACAAACGTGAACTTCATGTCTGCCAAGGCATCTAGTTCAGCAGATAACTTGGGATTGTTTCTTTCAACAACATTAACGTCCTCAAGAACATCTGGATTAACACAAATAGCTACTAAGTTTAATCATTCTCATTAACTTATATTTGATGCTGGTGAAAGTCCTCATTAAACATCAAATCACAGGCAGAGGATCATTAACCTTTATACTCAGGCCTTTCGAGAAGAGCTTGTAATTTTAAGGCTTGTCTATAGTACATAATCCCTCTAACTGCCACATCGAAAAGAACAGAAAGAAATTAGTAATCGTATTTTCATATTCACTTGCAAGTTCATTGATATACTTCACTACAAAATTAAAGGCACCTGTTCTGCTTAGTGTTTGGCCACGGAAAGAAGCCCATCTTCTAATTTCTTCCTCCTTTCTATCTTCTATTAGTTCATTGAAGTTTTGATATCCCATACGCTCCAAAAAGTTCTTCCACTCATCTAACAAAAATTAAGGAATGTTATGAATTTGAAGCTGTACAAAATGGTTTTTCAACCATTGTTACTCGGACTCCAGCATGACTGCCAAATACAGATACGTGCTGAAGATTGGCATGCTTATTTTTTTTAAAAGGCTTTCCATCTATATGGAGGGTTATATCCCCAGACCGATACAAGTACTTCAATAAGAGAAAAAAAAAGAGTTGGGAGTAAGTAACATAGTTTTCATTTTTCAATACGAGTTACTACATAGATAATATTTTATTACCTGGGAAGATTTTTTGCATATAGAAGATGATAGAAACTTGCCCTTTGCTTGATTGTAGCTCCTTAAGTGAAAAATTTACGTCCTCCATGTAATGTGGGGTCATAACACTGTACTAAACATAATACATTGGGTCAGACACAAATTTTGTACAGTTGAAGACATAACAGTTTGACCAAATGATAGAATAGAAACAAGAGAAGACAATTCGACCTGAAAGACAACATACTGCCCACTTCAGGAGCACTAGGCATATCCATAAAGAGGGAAGTAGCAAAGAACGAAATACGCCTCCGGGCTTCTAAATTTGAGGGTATGTCCATTGCCTTATCTTTGACGGTAAGCAATAAATGCAACCGCTTAATCTGGAATATAGAGATTAAAATTCAGATTGTAAGTATATATAACATGAGTCACATCTTTGTACAAGTCGGTTAAATGTTTATGATACTGGAAAATCAGCAATGCCTCCAAGTAAAAGTAAGGGATGAGAGGAAACTGTTACCTGTTCTATCAGAGGGCCATCATCAGGCAAAGGAAAACATATAGAAGAGTAGCTAGCAACAGATTCAAATAACTGTGGTTCAATCATTCTAGAGAAAAAGGAAGAATCATCACCAGCTTCTGGGGAGGATACTATCAAATCCATTATCCTGCATGAATTTGAAAGATGGATTTCAGAAAGGTTAAGAAAAATAATTTCTCTTCAGAAACAGTACAAGAGTCCAAGCATGAAACCTGTGACCATTTTCCATCATATCATTTGTTAAAAGCTCAAAGATATCTTGGAGAACTTCCACAACTTTACTACTTTGGTTTTCATTGCCCTCAACCTTGTATCATGCCACATAACAAGTTATGAGATTTCAAGCACCAATTTTATTAGGGGAAATACAAGAGAACAAAATGTTTGCAACTTAGCTTTAGTGGTATAAACACTTACCAGTAATTCAAGCAACTCAACAAATTTAGATTGTAGAGCTGGGAGTGCACTCATCTTGAATTCCTTAAGAAAGCTCGATTCTTCAATGCTTCGTTCAATTTCATTCACGATGTTTGATACAATACTAACCAACAAATATATAGGTTAACGTAGGAAGGCTAGTGAACGGCACTCATAAGTCCTAATTTATCTTCCTAACAAAAAAAAGATTGGAACATTTCATCATAGAAAATTTCTTTTTCCACAACAATAATTTGATACAAAAGAAACACACACGCACACAGACATATAAATGATGTTGCTTCCTACCTCTTTTCAAGGTCACCGACAATAAGAATTTCGAGGATGTACTTCACCGACTCGTAGCACTCCTTTACAGAAAAGTACATGTACTCATCTTTTCTAATCCTTTTAAGGAGTTTCTCATCCTTCCCCACAAAATCTCTCGCAATGCTCACTGCGGTTGAAAACTACAAGATGAAGCAATGTCAAGGAGGAAGGGCAATAATGTTGAACCAGGAAAAAAAACTAAAATTTTCTTATGTAAAACCATACCTTATTTGCAAGAAGGAAAATGGGCCAACGAATAAATCCAGGGAACAACCCTGATGTAGGTATTGTCATCAAATCCATTTCCCTGTCATGGAAACAAATGTTTCTGAGTTAATTAGTAAGATATCTCCTGGAAGGACTTACGCAACAGAAAACAAGAAACCTGTTGCTTATCAAGTCTTCCGATCTAAAATTACTGATAATCTGGTTCCAGACTAGAACAAACTTCTGATCTAATACTTCACTCTTAGACACCTGAAATAGCATCAGTTCAATGATCAGAAAGGGGGGAAAACACACATATGAACTTATCATTAATGGTCCAAGTTCTGGACCGCATACCTTGCAAAATAAGTTCTTGAGGAAATTTTTTGTTCTACTCTTTTTCGATTGTGGTGGGATAAGGCGGTTGAATGCAGAAGGCAAGGAGTGAAATCTACTTCTCAACATTCCCAATGTCCGGATCTGTATAACAAGTAGTATTACTATATATCTCATCATAGTGGTATGCTGCTTATGGAAGGAAATCAGGTCATACCTCACCAAGATGATGCAAAATTCCATAAAGTCCTCCACAGACCGTACAATAAACAGAATACCAGATTTGTGTATCCATGAAATACACCTGATATGATTTTCAAACAATATATGAATTTTAGGTGTTAAAAATCAACATTGAACAAAGTAACTATGATCCAAGAACTAAACTTTGCTTCTCTTTTCAAGCAGAAATTTACAATTTCAATTCTAGTCCATTATTAACTTTTTTTCATTTTCATTGGTGAAACCAGACAAATGTGGCTTTCATCATGTTGATACACAATATGCTTGAATCGAAACAAAATTTCATTACAGCTAAACTTTCTAGGTTAAAGAGAAGTTGCTGATCTATGGGAGAGGGAACTTACCACTATTATTGGAGTCCAGACTGCCACAATAGCACCAGCATTATTCCTGACTGGAAGAAAAGATGTATGCTTTATATAACAAGACTGCTCAAACTTAGATCTTTAAAACTATTTTAAAAACTACAAAAAGAAAAAAAAAAAAAAAGAAAAAAAGATTGGAGAATACCTTTGGGGAAAAGCTCGTGCCAGTCATATATTTCTACACCAATTTTCATAATTTCTCTTGTTGGTGCTATTAGGGGTTTTATCTACATTATTTGATCAGCAGTAAGAATTAAAAATTTGGAAATACATGGGAACATTTCCAACTGTAATCACATAAAAAATTCTTAGCACTTTATATCCACAAAATAACATAAAAAAGCTGTTTTTCCTATGCTAACTAACTGTGCCCATCTACTTAAACAGTTAAAGCCTTAGTAACATTTTTATGTCTATAATCTCCCCACTTTTACAAGAACAAGTGATTGAATTTCCCAATAGTTCTCCCTGGAAATCATGTATTCTCTTTTCATGTCATCATGATCTCATAACACAGCATGAAACAGTTATATGTTGCTCACCTCAAAACTGTAGCTGAACACTAACTTGGTTGACAGCACTAGTATCCAGAAAAATGTATACCTATATTGTAATAAAAAGACGCATTTGGAGTGAATTTTTAAAAGAAAAAAAAAATGAGATGCTTATAAAGCTTCACAATAGGTACATAGGTCATACTTGAAAAGAGAAATTTGAGTCTCTTGCATTCCCCGTCCAACGTATAGTCTAGGCTACAAAAATGAAAAGAAGCTTAAGTGATATTTGTATTCAGTGTTGGCATTTCTATCTAAGCAGATGAATGATTCAATACAAACATACAAGATTTACCCAGAAAAGGAATGGTCTGTACCTGTGCCCACCTACATAAAATTTTGCAAATTTTCCAGTTTGAGATTTCGATGTACTTGCTAACGGACGGAACAAAGAATAACACCAGGTCAACTGCATTAGTCATTAGGTATATTACTACAGCAACCATATAGGAGGAATAGCACCATTCTCCAAGCCAACTTTCGTATTGCGTGGAATAACAAGTATATTTCCTCCTAGAATGAGCATAAATGACAGGAAGAACAATGGTCCATATCACCGCAGAACCAAGTCTTAGTACTTGTATCCGTTTTTGAGATAACTCCATAGTGTTTCTTGCTTTCCAAGTGAAGACAATTTCAAGAATTGCTGCAGGCACAAAGCTGTATAAGACTCCATTCTATGTATAAATACTCGTGCATATTCATACATTTTATGGATGTATTTAAATGAGGCATACAAAACATATATATGGTATGTAACTGTATGTGCATTTATATTATGCAAGTATAGCGACTTATTTTAACTCATACCTTGAATGAGCTTAAGAATCGCAGATGTTATAAAGATGCTCATAACATCCTCCAATACGACAGCATCAATCACTTCAAGTGGAGATCCAACATCATGGCAAGCCATAATTATCATTGCCTGGAAAGGAAACAGATATGATGATCATAACCTGGTATTTATATATCACAAGTAGCAGCCATCCAGTAAACAAACCTGAAGGGATAGTATAAAAAAGCTCCACATCCTATCAAAGCTCCTAAAAACTTGCCAAAAGGAACGAATCTCTACAAAATTTGTCTTCCCTAACCATTTTGATTCACGATTTTCCTCCAAAGGTTCCTGCTGGAGAAAAAAACAGAACAACAGAGACATAAATGCTGGCCATATGTCAACTACGGAGTGGTTAGGCCTAGCAGCTGAAAGCCTGCAATATATTATTTCTACATTCAGGCATAAAGTCATGATCCCCGTACTAAATGTTCTATAAGTAAAAGAGGAAGAAAGGAAGTGAAAGAGGAAGGGAGCATGCGGACAGACAGACAGAGATACAAGAGAGATGAGTATTATGAGTCAAGAACGTAAAGCTCAACTTATGGTCCAAACTAATACCCTCAAAAGGATTAGTCTCTTCTCTAGAAATTCAAAACACGTGAGGAGACACATGTAAATGATTGAGTGTGAATGTGCTCGGGCATATCTATCATAACAAAACAATATTGAATAACAAAATTGTCAGAATTTCTAGATCTCTTCCTGCATTGTATAATGCTTCTCTGATCAGCTTTTGATCAAGAAGGATTTTTTTACACCATCGAGATTATGAAACTGATGAATCTTATTCTCAAGTTACTTGGCAAACCTTTCAATTTTAAAAAGTTAGATGCCTCTTTGAGAAGTTCACAGATCAAAAAAGCAATGTTCTCTACCCCTCCCCCTTATTTATCCTTTACTTATCATTGAAATAATTAAGTCCTGAGTCCTGACATCAAAGACCAAGTATTATATTTGTATTTATGGCCTTTGTCAAAGTCAGTTCAATGATCAGACAAGTGCAGGTACAACTGCATAAAAACACTGTACTACGTTCCTAGGATTATCCACAGGATAAAACAGCAGATAGTCATTACACAAAATTTAGCAGGTAGATGAGGATAGAAGCATATTTAACATTATTGCTAGGTAATGAACAATATCTTTTCATTCGTAGAGAGGGCTCCTTACATCATTTAACTCCGTCTCATTATCTTCAGTTCCTTTTTCCTTCCTCTTTTCTTTAGCACCCTTAGAAGTCTTAACTTTTTGCTTCTTAGGAGATTCTATGCAGAAAAAATCATTTTCTAGACGCATAGGCCAACCTATTTCGAAACAATCAGGAGACCTGAAATTGACAGTTATAATTACCAATGTCTTAACTTCTCGAAATATAATACATGGACAAGGAAAAGCACGAGTTCAATTTGAAAAGGAAAAAAAATAAAAGCTAACCAGAAAAATTCATTCAGGTCATCATAGTTCCTCCATGTAGTATGGTCAGCTGTTCCATGTTTGTTTTTCTGAGCTTCCTTCATATTAGAAAACAAAGTTAGATACTTAAGAGGAATCGGAAGGATGAGAATAAACACTGAACAATACCTTCTGTATGACTTCGTATATAGGGGTAACCACATTGCTAAGGAAAGACTCATGGCTTCCTCCATATGCTGGCGTGACTGTTTCACCAGTTGTCATACTAACAGCACCAGTTAACATACCATGCAATTCATATGCCATCTGATGTAAAGCCACAAAATGATATCACAAATTTACCAATAAAATAACTTACAAAATACACTATTATATATTAAACAGAATTCAACAATGAGTAAATAATGTGCACGCAAATAACCAAATTGTTTCAAACCAAAAGTCAAGTTTACAGGTTGATTATTGCATCTCCTGATGACTGATGCCATTCTATTCCATAACATTCTACGGTTCAGATCATTAAAAGGAATACACATAAAAGAAAAATAGCATAGATTTGTGATTTTAGTAGAGTCAAATCTCTATTACAAATATTGTCCTAGTGCTTTCATTTTTAAATTTCTTTAAGCCACCAAACCTAGAAAACCAATTGGCTTTAGAACCAAGTGACATCAATGATGGTTATAGCTTTTCCAACATCCTAAAGAAACAGTGTTTTCAAACTCTAGTTGTTTCAGTTCGTCTACAGTGATCTCTGTCACTAATACGGTTTATGCTCTCTATGCTAGAACCATGAGTGCATTACACCATAAAGAATTGATTGAAAAAAAAAACTTGATATTTCATCTTACATGGTGAAAGATATAGCAAAGACATTCTGGCATAAGTCGCAAGTTCGCAGCTTCTCCCCAAATAAGAAGATAAAGACCTATATATAGAATTTTATATTGCTGGGCATCTTGTTTGACACAAGGCAACCTGAAAGGACAAATAATATAGTTTTGAATGAAAAATAAAATTTAATAAGGAGTTACTGAAAATTTTCAGATTAAAGGGAATAATGAAACTTAGGCTTGGCCTTGGCCTAGAATTTATCCCTCTTTAGAGAGTCAAGGTGTAAGGTTCAAACTCTCTTTGCTTCCTTAGATTTCTTTGTTATGTAACAAAGAGATAAAAGAAATAAATAGCTAAGAAATGCGAACAAATTGATTGAAGGGAATCGGAAATTCCATTCACTCGTTTACCTGATACTGCTTTTTCTGACCAAATATTTGCACCAGTTTGTATAATTTTTGAAAAACTTTCTCATTAGCTCATCAACAGATGTATCAATTATCTGGCAACATAGTATGCATGTCAAATGCAAAGATTATTTAAGTCTAAAAAAGTTCAAAACGTATAGAGAATAAAGAAAGAAGCTAAATCACCTTCAAGGTAGACGGATCCTTAGGTTGCCGAGAAAGGATATTAGCAAGGAGTAGAATAAGATGTTCCCTCTGGTTGGCTACACTTTCTTTCTGAAAAAAAATGAAGTAATGTTAAAATATGAACTTCACTCGAGTCTTCAATGGAATAGAAACACAAAGAATAGTATTCTATAACCGTCTACTCATGTTTCCTCCCCCGAAAAAGAAAGTGAGAAAGAAAGGAAAAATGATATTTCTGAGCACCTGGAACCCAAAAGCATACTGAAGAAATTCAAAAGAATCCACGAAAGTCCCACGTTTCGGAAGGTTTTCTGTTGGGGGTAAACCACGAACATTACGAATAACTCCGATAGCAAGTTTAATCTGCAAAAGTTCATTAGTTTGTCAACAATCTGTTCCTTTCAACCACATGTTAACACAAATATAAAATGATATATGAAGATTCACTGCAAAATTGACCAATTTCTCCAACTGCAACAACACAAAGGCTCAACAGCAGAGGAAACAGGTGCTGAAGTTTTTCACAAAAACATGTGACAACTTCATATTACAAAAAAAGAACTGACAGAAAAAGAATATCAGAGTGTATTTAATTTTATGCAGCATCAGACCTCAGGGAATTTCATTATTGCTTGCTGAATACCTCCATGGTCAAGTGGAAGAATATTGTATGCAAACAACTCGGATCTGACTCGGATGCTATCTCTGTCAGCAAGGGCCTTCAAAATAAAAAAAAATTGATATAACATAAAATGATAAGCATAGTAACAAAGTCCATATATTACAAAATACTTTGATAAGAAGGCTAAATCACAGGGGAAAATAGAACCTGAGGACCAGCTATAACTGTCTTTAGTACTTCATACAGCACTGAAACAATTCGACTTGCATCCAATAATTTCACTCCATGACTAATCCAAAAGAGGGGGGACGGGGGAGAACACGTTAATTTCTTGTAGAGGACATATAATGCCATATAAAAAAGAGTGAAGAATCAGCAAAATATGCATTTTACTTATTTTCCAAATCAAATGTTTCGGCATGCTGGTTGATATATCTTCTATTTTCGTCATAAACACGTTTAAGTTCACGTGCATCACTTGGTTCCTCCCTAGTTGTTTTGGAAGTTTCTTCATCCTATCAATAATAAAAAGCAAGCAAGGGATGATAAATTAAATACCGGAGAAATAGTTATAGGGTTAAAATCCCAAAGGATCATATACTAGGAAAAGATAATGAATAGATAGAGGAAATTTATGTAATGAACATGCTGAAACTAAATTTTATGCATAAAGCAATGTAAAGGTAATAACCAAAAACTGATCGTGAAGCTAATGCAGATGACTTGACTGGAATCATTATCAGTTCGTAATTTTCAACACTGTCAATATACTTCTGGCCTATGCAGGTTTCTGCCCTTAATTGGATATTCCGTACAATCCATAATTCATGGTATGGCACCATGTTGCTGCTCCGTGTTCACAACTCTTATTGATAAGCCACATACATTATTATTTCCTATCGGAGGACTATGTTGCTCGGACTTTTCATTTCCTTTGAATTATTTATAATTGCATGGTGAAGCTTAGGAATTTATGTACGTAAGATCATTGGAAACGAGGAAGAGTAATGAACATGAGACCAAGGCACCTGTTTGATAGTATAATGGCTGAATATATAATCCACAAACAATCACCTTAGCCTGTCCTCCCAATCAATGCAGGAACAAAAAAACTAAATAACCAAAACTATAAATTTAACCCTGTAATATGAGTTCAAATTGCAGTTCTTACACGTTCAAGCCGCTGAAGAAGCAAGGTTTTAAACTGTCGAACTTTCCTTCCTGTTGAATTACGGTCCAAGCTATGTGCTATTTCAAAAGCATGAAAGCGGCCTATCCAAAAAAAGCAACATGATTAGAGTTGATGTTACCAGTTAAGTAAAGGATAACAGCAAATGAAGGATCGCAAAATAAAATTGAGACACAGATTTAGGTGTAAAACACTAAATGGAGAAAACCATGGACAAAAGTTTCACTATGTCTGCGGCAAATACAAGAAGGTTTTGCAAAGGTACATCAAAGCCTAGAATCCAAGTGGCTTGGAAGCCTCCGCATCCACCACAGATTCTCATTTTTTTCTTCCAATTTATTTGGTTGCACTTGCATCGTGAACCTTTCAGGTCGGGCCACAACGGAATTCGGATCACAAAACTCTAACTTGGATACATTATGTATATCTTCAACCAAAACTTCATAACAAATTTAATGAATAAAATATGTTTAGTGCATAAATTATCAAATAACACAACCATCTTGAATCAGTTGATGACACAACATATGGGATTTGCACACAGATTTCAACCATAATACTCAAATTCATAATTTCATAACTCCATAAATGAATAGACTCAAAACTTAAACATCTCACTAGGCAAACTATATGGATTATGGACAGTATAAACTATAAAGAGCCATAGTAGCAACCATAACTCTGCTACTTAGATCTCTAGGAAAAACACAAAGACAATGATTTTTTTAAAAAAAGACTTACAAAGATAAGCAACACGCGGTGCTTTCCATTCCAACATGTTTGCAACTCTAAGAAACCTTTGTATTTCAGAAGCCAAATTAGAAGGCAAGCTTTCACTGTTAAACACTTCATGAACATACCCACCACTCCCACTACTACTACTTTCACCATAAGTAAGTGACCTCATACCACCCTTACTCCCTTCACCTTCATCCTCATAATAAACGACTGGTCTTTTGTCGTGTCTGGGTTCTTCAATGGGCTCAACAGGAATAATCTCATTCGACATTTTTTCCGTAGCAGTGGCAAGGGGAAGCTTAATGAGGAGAGTAAAGGGTATATAAGAAGTGGGATTTTGATGTTTTTTCTTTTCATTTTGATCGTTTTCTTAATGGTGTGTGTTTTCTGCTTGGCTTTTTTGGTGGGAAGATGGAAAGATGACTTGTGAATCTTTGATTGTTTGATTTTGTGTTTGAGCTTTTTCCTGTGTCTCTCTGCTTTTGCTTTTTCTGTGAATCTTTAGTGTTTTTTATAGAAAAAGATGGAGAGATGCAGCAGTCGTCTTTTTTTGAGAGTGTGATGTCTATGGCTGGATTGCTTAATTCTTTGGAAAAAGAAAAAGCAAACTGTTGAAGATAACAGGGAGAGGGATCAAATGATTGAACGTTCTCTCATGGTAAATCGTGGTTAAATTCTGGGTTTTTTTAATAATTCTGTTTGATCTTAAGTAGATCATACTTTCTTTAGTGATCAACGAAAATTATATAATATACTCCGTTTATTATATAGTTTAAAATCCTATATCCTTAAATAATTACCTAATAAGTAATAATTTCTTACGTACTAATTATACGTAGTAAAAACGTTATGATTTATCTTAGAAAAAATAGATGAATGAATCTGGTTGGTTGAGATCACGAATGACGTGGTGAACATGGTTCATAATATAATTTCTCAATGATCATCCTAAAAAATTATATTATGGGTAAGTCCTATCACGTGTCATGAGACCAATTACTAAAAATCATCGATCTCATCAATTTTTGTGATATTTTTCTCAACTAAATCTTCACTGGAAAAAAATTGTTTTTAAAATAAATTAACAGTAAATATGAGTAAATATTTACTTAGGAAAATATGACATAAAAAGAATGATGATATGGATGATTTTTAGTGGTTGGTCCCATAGATGACATAATGAAATTTACCCATGATATAATTTCTCGATCATCCCACATTTATTCATATATTTTACGGTGAATTTTTAATTTGTTAAATTTAATAATTTTTTAAATTAATTAGTGTAATGTGTCGTGTTATAAGATATTTTTATAATTTTTTATATATAATTTTTTAAACAAATTATAAATGTCACATGATATAACTGTAATGTGTCATGCGATATTTTTATAAAAATTCATTAAAGTTGATAATCAAAATTAATTTAAATAAAATATTCAATTGATTTAATTAAGTGAACAAAAATTTAAAATCTTTTATTAACTTTTTTTCATAAATTTAATTACTTCAAACACTTTTAAACCAATATAAAACAGCAAAAACATACGCATGCTTCATATAATTTACATGATCTAATTTCAATCTCCTTTTTATTTTCCTTCTGATAAAGAAAAAAATATTAACAAAAATTTTAAAATCATCACACACTTATTTTAAGTTTAACCCTTAATTTCTAAAATTTCAACCATAAAATTTTAATTATAAATTTTAAAATATATTCCCAAATATTAAAATTTAACTATAAATATTTAATCCTTGATATAAATTTAACTTTTAAACCCTAAAAATAAATAATTATAAAAAATATTTTTTACGATCATAAAATATATTTCATATATTAATATGTAAACTAGGTTTATGGGTTTATGTGCTTGCATATATTCGAGTTTAATTAAAAATAAATAAATTTAATTCAATTATTAATAAATCAAACAAATTAAATCAAATTTTTATTCTAAGAAAGAATGAAATTAACAAAATAAATAAATAAATAAATAAAAGAGATACATACGAGTTCTTCATGTATTTCTTTTTTAGCTTTGCCTTTTCCAGAGGGACCCTTTTTTAATGGTGGCTAATTCTTTTCTTTATGTATTAATTAATTAATTAATTAATTAACTAATTAACTTGCAGTCACCCCTAAGCTATCTAGTTGTTTTCCAATATCTTTTATAAATCACTAAAAATAAAGCTTAATACACTTTCTAAATTATACAAAAATTTTTAATCTATCTTTTATATTATTTTTTACATGTTTTACCTCTTATATTTTATATCGTGATCGAATTATGTTTTAAATTATAATATTTTTTTTAAGTTATCCCGTAAATAAAAGTGATTTTGATTTAATTTCGTAAAATTTAGAAGTACAATAAACTAAAAAAATTAAAATATAAATTATAAATTATAAAAATAAGGCATAAAGATAATTTTAAGCCTTAACGTTTATGATTTTTATCATTTTGATCCTCATCCTTTTTTATGATAAAATTTAGCCCTTAACCTATATTTTTTTGACAAATATCTCATTTTTTAACTAGCATAATTATTAGATAGTTAAAAAATTAACGATAATGATATGTCATATATATATATATATATAGAATGATATTTAAGATTTGAAAATGCTTAGTAACCTTTTATTTTAGATTTAATTATTTTTTAATATTTTATTTGAATTTTAATTGTTTTATATTTTATGTTAGAATAAAGTTATATTTTACATATATATATTTGTCATTATCGTAAAAAATTTAACGATAATGACATGTTATATATATATGAAGAATGAGGCTAGATGTCATGTTATTTAAAATATATTATCACATATATATGACATGTCAATATCGTTAAATTTTTAACGGTCTAATCATTATGTTAGTTAAAAAATAAGTTATTCGTCAAAAAAACATATATTAAGGGTTAAATTTATCCCAAAAAAGTATGAGGGCCAAACTGATAAAAATTATAAACGTTAAGCGTTAAAATTATCTTTATACCTAAAAATAAATATAATTTAAAGGACAAAATGTGTATTAAGCCAAAAAAATAATAATAAAATTCAAAGTAAAAAAAGTATAATACTTATAATGTGATAAGGTTATAGATTCGAATATCGATAATATCAATATAATAAATGAGTGATCAATATCTAATAATTAAAAATATATTCTAAAGTAAATATTACTGTAATCACGATTAAAAAATATCGTATTTGAATACAACTGTGGGCGTATATCAACGGGGCTAAGGAATCTGCAGAATAATGAATTAAAAATAATTAAGAAGTGGATTTAAAGGTCAAACAGATTTATATATAATAAGAAAAAGCTGTGGGGGACTTTTTATTTATTTAATTATTGATTTAAAGTCTAAGAAAGGCACGTTCTCATGGCATGGCTTCATGCTGCCTTTAAGGGTATTTGGTTATTTTCTTTTTAAAAAAAATATATTTATAATATTATTTTTATATTTTAAAATATTTTATTTTTTTATAAAATTGTTTTATTATTCTTTTAATATGTTTAAGTTAATATTATATATGATAAATATATGTCAAGTTGATCTGGTTAGTGTCAAGCTTATCATCCTCCAAGTCTAAATTAAATTCCCATCAACTTTACGAGTTCTTTATTTCTTAACTTTTTGTTGACGTGACAGTATAATTTTAATAATTCAGTTTATATTAATATATTTAATTAATAAAAAATTCAGTTAATAATTTTTTATATCTATAATGGGTTATTTTAATCAAAAATTAAAATATTAAAGATAGATACTTTAAAATAAAAAATAAAGTTTTTTTTAACTAAATTTTAAATAGAAAAATTAAATTAGTTTTGTTTAATCTCAAGAATAAAAATTATATTTGAACTTTAAAGATAATATTATTAAGAATAATAATTATAAATTTTGTCGATTACAAATTCTCAACATAAATTATAGTCTTAAGATCGTAAAAAGTCTAAATTCCAAAAAAATCAATTAAGCTCATAAATTATTTTTGTACTCACTGAATCAAAAAATTTAATTAATTAAACTCTTAAACTAAAAAATTAAATCAATTAAGTACTTTGATCAATTTTAACTATTAAATCTTGATATTTTTTAGATATTACAGATATATGATATATAATAATTCTATGGTATTGCATCTAATTTTTTTTTTTATATTTGGTTACATTATACATCCATCGAACACGAAAGTCGAAAATATCGATTAAACCCTTGATTTTTTTTTTATATCCAATTAAGTCTTTGAACCAAAATATTTATTCGAGTGAATTTTTTTTTAAAGTAATAATTTTCCCTTCACTTTCATCTTTTAGTATGATCCAAATTTCAAAGGCTTCCATCAACAAAGCATTGAAAAGGAAATTGGAAGAAGCATTTATCAGCTGAGATTTCCATGAACTCTGGTTAATGATGTGCAGGTCTATCAAGACTATTTTTTCGGGTTATTTCACTAGTTTACAAACATGTCATGTTTCAGTACCTAAAGAAAATTCAGACAAAGAATCACTGACCTGTTTCAGGGTCTCTTAGATTTCGAGTTGATACATGAGTACGGATCGAAGACATAACTCGTCTCCTCTAATGCAAACCGAGTATGGGGTCTAGAATTCGAAAACCTTCTACATGAAACTGTATTGGAAGAGGATTCTGGAACTGGAAAGTGATTGAAGATCGAGAACGGATCTCCGTTGCTTGCGTCGGCATAGTCTACTGTACTGAAAGAGTCTCTAGCACTCTCCGTCGTGAAGGAAGCCTCGTCTGAGCTCGTGAAAAGTGACCAATCGCTAGATGTAGCATCAGGGAACTCGATGTTGATAGGTTCGACAATGTTACCATTTGAGCGCTGCCTAAGAAAGTGGGTACCATTGCGGTGGGAAGCAATTTCAGGCCTGAAATCTGGGGCATGCTTGGGGCCAACAGAGTGGTTGCTGTCTTTACTTTTTGCTGCTCGTGAAGGCTGCTCCAGCATAGCAGGACCTTGCTTCTGTATGTCCTTTTCGGTTAATTCTCTTTGTGGACGAGGACATGACCTTCGGAAAAAAGTATATGATCTCAGAGATCGAAGACAACTTCGACACGAAAGCCAAAGGTAACATTCAACACAACAAAGAAACATCCAAAAAAAGTATTACAGCAACAAAATTGACTCGAGTTTCGGCATTAATGCCACAACAAACTAATCCTAATACGTTCTCTCCTAGGAGAAATATAAACGATTGATCCTACTTAAGAAGCAACATTGTAAGGCAATTTCGACAAAATCTAGCCAGTTACATGGGGTAGAAGATCGAGAAACGGAAACAGGAATGAAATTAAGGGAGACAGCATGAAAAGGAAGGTAGGTGTCTACCTCGTGTAAAATAAGATGTATGCCCCCTCGGACATCACCTGGTTCAATGAGACTGAATGCACCTGTAAGAGAAAGGGCGAATACAAAACCACATTTCAATACCATTTGCAACGAATTGAAAAACATTTCAGAAATGAACTATACAAGCATGAATGCGAGAATACTTCCGATAGTATTAACAGGAGAAAAGAAAATGACAAAAACACATGGAAAAACAGTTCATCAACATGCAAACGGATGTTCAGGTAATTACTGAATTAAAGCTGTATGTCTAATTAACATTCACTAAAAATCTATACTCATTTATATAACCAATCACCTTTCACCAAAACTAATGAGATGAGATTTACCTCGGTATCATCTATCCTGAACCAGTTGCCTCGCAAATCTTTTACGTATGACACGTAATGTCCAGAAAAAGACGCATTCATTGTATCTAAATGCACCACCACTGCATAAAGCATGTAAAGTGGAGGGATGTCACCTGTTCCAGTCATAAAAGGAACCATATCCAGCATGTCGGGGAAAGTGATACACTTGTTTATTTTCCCATATTTTCCCTCCTGATTAAGCGACAGCCACATCAAGAAATAATCAAGTCAAACAATGAACAATCCAACAGATACACGGACAGGAACACATGCACCTAATGAGAAGCTAATCAATTTTAGGTTCTGGCATGTTGAGGTCAAATTGTCCACTATTTTGCCGGGTATACATACTTTGCGTAAGTTAGCTAAATAAATAATGAAGCAGATGGTAAACCACTAGACCAAAGCACAAACATAATTGTTTATAGACCAAAACAGCTTGTTTCTATGTTAACCAGTCTCATTGTGAGCATCGGATCGGATGCGAGTTTACGTCAAACACGGGTATGTTCATTTTTCCTAAGTTTTTCATTTATTTGTAGAGTCCTTGGAGGATCATATTCACATACCCATATTGGACACAAACATTGGAATAAATAGCATTTATAACATGATATCTACAGAGGACAGTAAAGTGTAGAGTGGAGTGATACTTGAAACCGCTTTAAGACAATAGTCAGTATATTAGGAGCCTCGTGTATGCTCAACTGCTTCTGAGCTCGAACATAACCAGCACACCTTTAAACAATTTTTTGCAAAGCCGGTAAATAAAAAAGGTTGAGATCAAGTTAGTTGATAAGTCTAATAAAGGACAATATGATAACACCATAAAACAAGGTTTTTGTACCTTCCACATCGGTACATGTTTTCTCCATCCAAATCTTCAGGTCTCGTAAACTGAGTTAGTGCATCTTCCAGTGATTCAACCCAACCAAATATCTCTAACGTGAGATCCATAATATTTTCGTATCTTTCGGACTCGTGAAAACATCTTAGACACTTAACCTGATTACATGGAGACCGATCATACATATTGTAGAATAACAGGAGGTGAAAGGAAAACAGAGTAAAATAGTTATAAACACCTTTGATCGGAGGTGCCCTCCAAACGTATGTTGTATAAACGTTGTCTCTTGCAACCTCGGGTCAACCTTGTGTTCCCCACCTAATCTCTCCAAGCATATTGATTGCATTGAGGCAACTAGGAGTCTGAAAAGACAAAAAAAAATGGAATTTCAGAAATGCAAGGGGATGAAACTTCCATTCTTACTGTAAAAAAGTAAAAGCTTAAAGCAAAACTAACAAATCTAGACATGAATGAGGGGAAAAGAAGGGTTTGAAAGAATATTGGCTAGTGAATCTTGTAGACCTCAAGAATTCGTGTGCGTCTTCCTGGCTTCCAACGCCCATCTGGCAATTAATACTTCGGATGTAAGAAAGGATCCTACTAGATGACAAGGGGCCTCCCCTCTCTCTTAACAACATGACATGTTGTTCGAACTCACACATAAGACACCAATATTTCCCGTGACCTGTAATGAATTTAAAAGTTAAGGTATGTATTTCATCACAGAGTAACATTATTCTTATTTACAAACAACAAACAAAACAAGTACAGGCACTTGAATGTGATCGACGCAGCAAATAGATGCTGAGAGACTTCGTGAAGGTCAAACACTGCAGAACTGCATTGGCATAGCAACTGCAAAAAGAAAAAAAAACATAAGCTCCTATGACTTCCTTTTTATGTGCTTAAGAACAAGTTATCTGTCTAAGGAAACTCCAAAAACGCATTCCCGGAACAAGTTGAACTTTTGGATCACAAAGTTCATCTAATGAACTGCATTTTTACTTTGTAGTTTAACAATCAGACATTAGTATAGCATAGTTAAACTATAACTCAATCTTCAGAATTTATTTCTTTCCTTAGTTTATAGGAACATATACTGCTACGCCATGTTTCTTGGACTCGGGTGTGGGTGCTAGACACGAACAATAGTCCGACACAAAGATCTGCAAGTTTTTCCTAAGTTTCTACATGTTTACAGAGACCTAAGAAGCTCATATCCCCATACTCAATACTCATGTCCAAATCTGTGTTAGACGCACTACTTCAAGAAAAATGAAGATCATACTCCAAGTAATATCACAAGTATGGTGGAAAATGAAGACCATACTTAAAGTAAACATACCTGTTCCCACAATTTAGAAGGCCTCTTGGTGATAAGTCAAAGACTTCACACTGCATGAAATTTACGAATTCTTCATAAGGAAACAGCATCTGAGACAACAGGCCTTGACGCTTACGACTCTTATGCATCACAGTACTTGCATTTTGCCCGTGATTATGCATGTTCAAGCCATTGGCATTCTGCTGCTTTGTACCCTCTTCCAATACAACAAAGCCACTAGATCGTGACTGCAGCAATAGTTCAATGTAGTATAAAATAAAAACTACACGGTTAAATAAAAGATAACACATTCCATGTAAAAATATTTAAAGATAAGAACCTTATGCCTTAAAAAAGCCTCTTTCGAACAAATATTATTAGATGTCGAACTACTAGCTCTACTCCTCCAAGTTTCCTCACAAGGATCAAATATAGTTGCATCGTCTCTCTGTATCAATTCTTTGTTGGATCTACTAGAAGTTCTCTCCTTTGTACTTTTCATAGCCTGTGGACGGCCTTGAGAGGTATCAACCGTAGAACAATCCCTATTAGCAGATACAATAGTGGTTATCAGACAAAGATTTATATGATCTAAAGGTGCTTGTTCAAAGATAGATTGCTTATTACCGTACCCAAACTGCAAATTCATGTTGTCACCGAGCAGTGAAGATTCTTCAAATGAAGCAACATTGGGAGATGCACTTGAGCTTGCACTCTCCAGCTGCAAGCATTCTACCTTATGCACTTGCCTCCAATGAATAATCTGGCAACTCCCAGAACTGCATAAAACTCATCAGTTTAAAAGAAAGAAACATCTTGCGGAGAGGGACAGGATGCAGGTCAAGCTGATACATATATGTGTGGAAAAAGCGAAAGCCGAGAAGCCACCTTGATGAGAACTTGAGGAAAATCCAAAAAGTAGAACATATAACGTTTTTGAAAGTTCCAAAAAAACATGAGACAGGAATTCGGGAAACGGGGGAAGATGAAGGATGCATTATATTTATAAGTCTTTCTACAGAAACATTTCGTTTTATACATTATGACATGGAGTTGAGCAGCAAAGAGCCAAAGATTTCAACAGTTCTTTGTTGATCTATTGCATCTCCTAACATATATTATTACATGCTTATTTTCTTAAAACTCCAATGCCATGATCTGGAATTCTTCCCTCCCTCCATTTATGGAGTACTAATAATAGTCCAGGACCCATGTTATTGATCCAATAAGACAAAGAATGTTACGGAAGAGAAAAAAACCAATACATTCTCAGAAGAAAGCTGGAATAAAATGTTTATGGAAGTTGGAATGAAATGGGGGTGAAATGAACCAACAAGAAAAATCTGCAAAAGTTTCAACAATCACACAGTTTGTTGGTAGAGTGCCTAACAATCTCAAGCATGCAAAAAAAAAAAAAATCAACAATCAAATTATTAATCAATAAATCAACCCATAATGCATTGTTCAATGTACATTTTACAAGAGACAACCACACAGCAAGGCAAACCTACGTGTTCGGAGTGATAATAAACAGAATATTTTATCATCGGCGAAATCTAGCTTAGTCATGGTTTTTTATTTGAGTGCTGCTATTAGCATTTAATTCCATATTTAAAGAACATAAAACAATAATGTGGTATAGAAATAAAGAAAGTACATAGTGGCGGTTAAGGTATAGAATATACCAATATTTGACAGCCTTGCATCTAGAGCAGCGAGTTGTTGCAGGACCGAAACACCAAGCACACGCTTGTAATTTTTTCTTTGAAGAAGGAATGACTGGAATAACACCGGGAGCGACTATTGTTTCGGCTCTCTTCGAAGAAGAAGCAAATGGAATAACACTGGCAATGACCATTCTTTCGTCTCTCTTTGAAGAAGGGACAAGTGGAACAAAACCGGAAGCAGCCATTGTTTCAGCTCTCTTTGAAGAAGGAACAAGTGGAATAACACTGGCAGCAGCCATTGTTTCGGCTCTGTGAGCTTCTTCAGCAGCAAGCTGAGCAAGTAAACTTACCCGTTCTTGTTTCTTTGAAGCCTCACTCCATTTCCCGAGTAAGTAGTAAGCAACAACAGGAAGCACCACCAAGACCAGAAATAACGCAGGTATATCAGCTTCCCTTGGCTCAAGCATGTCTTCGCAAGCATTCTCATATCCAATACATGACCAAATTCACTATCCAGAAGGCATTCTTAAAATACTACATCCCGCAGCAACTGGTTCTCAAGAAGAAAAACATGACATTTAAATTCCTATGTGCATCGAACAGTTCCTTTTCCGCAACACAGTCAAACCCAGCTGTACGATGAGGAAAAAGATTGGTCCATAGAGGATGATTCAAGTCAGGGAAAACCTTTTCTTACTTCTTATATAAACCTACCAAATAAGAGATAATAAATTGATTTCAAAATAAAATTAGCATGAAAATTTGACCAGATTTCCTGTTCGAGTTATCAACAAAGACAAGAATGCACAACAATGACAATCAAGTGTCACTCCCATACTATGCCAAAGAGGATCTTTAATCAAATTTAACACTACCGCAATAATCTTGCACATACAGGTTCTCGGAATTTCTCCACTGCCATCAAGTACTAAACAATAGAAACCAAAGCATGCTTCAGCTGACTTTATTCTATTGGTCATGAGTATACAATCATATGAAGATAAATCATACTCATCTCCCTCTCTCATACATCTTATTTCTATATGAATTTATAAACTTATATAGTTCCTTTTCAACACGAAATGTCCGGCTTAATAGGTTTACTATCGGTATTCGATCCCTTCCCAAATGCACCAATTATTTCAACTATAGTTACCCTAATCAAGCACACCAAGTTATACACACACATGATATGTATATTCCTCCAAAGCACCAGCATTTTAGCTAGAGTTACTTGAATCAAGAACAAAAGATAAAATATTATTTTAAAGAGCTCCCCCCCCCCCAAGAGAACAGGACATAAATCTTTCCCATTTGAAAATATCCATTAACAAATCTAATGTACACCCAAAATGGCCAACAAAACACACAAATTAAATCCAGCATTAAAAGACCAAAAACACCAACTTTTCTTCAACAGAATAGCAAACTCAAATGAAACCAAGCATTTCAACAATCTCAGGTTCAAAAACCCAGAAAGCTAAATAAACACTGCAACTTTAAATGAAAAAGATGGTAAAGTTTGAATAAAGCTTGAATCTTTCATACCTGTGGTCCTGTTGTTGATCTCTCTTGCAAGCAGAAGCAGAAATCTGAAACCAAAAATCTAAAACAAACAAACAGAAACAGTGTTTTTTTTTTTTCTTGTTCAAAGCTTCTTCTTGTTTTAATTTGCTTGAGAAAAATAAATTAAAATTCTTTGAGTCTTCAAATGGTAAGAGAAACTAAAGACAACAGCTTTTGTCTCTTTCTCTCTTATCCCTTACCACTTTTTTAAGAATTCTACAATTCTTTTAATGTCTGGTTTGTTTTCAGCCGTTGGATTTGTGGGATAAAAGCAATTTCCAATTTTGGAAGAACATGCATTTATTGTTAAATACTGGAATATGAATAATTGGTGTTATTGAAGCAAACATTTTGACTGCAGGTCAAAGGCAACCACGTGGGAAATTTTCTTTTTAAGTAGAGGTGTACTGGGTTGAGTCATCATTTGAAGTAAGCAACAACTGGCCCCAAACTTGTATACTTCAAATTTTATCACAAACTATTTTTTAGTGTAAAAAAATATAAAATTTATTTATTATTTTGATTTGAAATGTTTAATTTAAAATTTAAAGTTTAGAGTTATAAATTTAAATTTTATATTATAAAAAATTATATATTTTTTCATACATGATTGTATAAAAAATATAATTTTTATATTAGTAGATAATACACAACTGTGTTTACATGACGATTAACAATTTTATAACTTTATTAGTATACTAAACGATTAATATATACTGATAATTTGAGAAGAAAAAATTAGACTAATATAAAATCGCGATCAATTTAGAATGGTAGTTAGTTTGGGGATAAAATCAAAACGTTAAAAAAATTAAGTTAATTTAAACTAAAGTATCAATTTAAGGATTAAACTTTAAAAAAAGATGCTAAGATTAACCTTAAAATTATATAAAAGGGGACTGTAGATGCTAAGATTCATATCTCAAACTTATGGTAGAACATAAGCCAACTGCTTCTAATTCGTGAGTCAGATTGCACTAAAAGATCAAAACTATCATTAGAAACTAAATAGTAGCAAAGAAATTCAAGATAACATTGTCAAAACAAAAGGGATGGAATAAGGAAAAAATTCTCAAGCTCATGTCTGAATCCGAAACACGGTGCCGATATCTTCGAGCAAAGATAAAAAGAAATGACGGTTGCGATAGAAAAGATGGATGGGGAACGAAACACCGGAAAGTTTTTACCATCCATTCAACACGACAAAGTTTCTCTCTCCATTGGGAAGTCACCCAATTCCATCCATTGATCTTAAAAGGCTAGGTCGATCGGTTAACACGATGTTGGTCGGGTAACTCGTGGCCTCACCGGTGTCTTTGAAGGACTTACCCTGGAAGTTAGGAAGGAAACAGGGTTAGCTTAGGCAATAACAAATTAGACAGGCGGAATTTAGAGCGCAAAATTCAGGAACACACCTGATCGGCTGAGTTCCTAGCACCATCCCACTACAATTCAGTGCAACAATGGCACTTTCAGCCTGTCCAAAAACAGGAGCTGAGTCAAGGCAAAAAGAACCGTGCCGGAAAAACTATGAAATCGGAAACTAGTAAAAGTATCATGCTCAAAAATCTTTTCTATAGTCATATAAGTAAAAAATGCATGCACAAAGAATTCCGGATGATATTGATTTGGTGCACACATATGCTTGTACAACCGAGTTAATGGAAAAGCACATGAAGTTACATGTCATGGCAAAAGTAAGTCATAATATTGGAAAAAAACTGAGATAAAAAACAATTAGTCTGATCTTGAAACCCGATCTTGTAGGATTCCAGAAATGACAAAGGAGTATAAAATGAGAAGAAGATTGAAACTTTTTCCTGCATTTAGCTGATCTTTAGAAAATCGAAGAGGCTTATGAATCACATTAATTGGACAGACCTATTATCGAGTCTCACACACTTACATACGTAAGAAGTTGGGTGGAGATTAGACGAGGAAAGCTAAATTACAAAGAATATGACCTCGGTATAAACCATTTGCCATTATGGCTGAAAACTCACTTAACCGGGCTGGCTCTCACATACAAGCAAGCCAATAGAAGAGAAAAGGTGAAAATACATAAAATAAAAGTTTTGAAATAAGAAACTTCTGTTAAATTCGGCATTTCAAATCATCTAGAAAATGTAATATCCTAACCAAGTGATTTCCCATACTCTAAAATCAAATATTATGCCATGTAAGCAATGGTTGCATCAAGATTCAAAAAGGATAACAAATAAGCTAATATATTTCAACATCAGTCCAATAAGCATGAACTTACCATGGCAAATTCAACAAAAGCAATACGAGTTGAATGCACATTGTCCCCTAAAATCCTCAAGCAAGTGACCTGAGAATTAAAAGCAATTAATGTCGAGCTTCTTTCTGAAAACAGTTACAAAAAAAGGCATGACTGAATCGTGATATTAATATTGTACTAACCTCGCCGCTTGTAGATTCAAAGAAATTCCTCACTTCAGCTTGAGAAACCTTTCGTCAAAGATAAAATGATTGTGAGAATTACATCAACTATGTACCATCAATTACTGCAATGATAAAGCTAAAAATTTGGACCCGAGAGTGACTTTGGGACGCGGGTATGTTCATATTTTCCAAGTTCATATATGATATATTTGAGGGATCTTCAAGGGTCACATACCCACACCCAGATCCAGATATCGGCCAGACTTGGGTGCCTCAAGAAAAATAAAGAGTGGGAGTAACTTGGGATATAAGACAAGAATATTTGTGATAGCAATTAAGGGGTTACCTTCTTGTCAATATTTGTACAATAAACTGTTCTGGTACACATTTCCCTTTCATCTTCGGACTGCAATTGTAGTGAACTTGGTTAGTTCAAAAGTAAACTATATAGAGAAACTACGAGAGGTATTCAGTAACGGTGAAATGGCATAGAGTAAAATGAAGCCTTATGCAAAACCGAAACAACTAAGAGCAGAAAGTTATTCATCCATACCCTAGGTAGAAATGTAGGGTTCACAGGAAGGATTGCAGTTTTTGAAGGCAAGACCCTAACTGGATAAAACCCGAGCATCGTACCACCAAGGTTCAAAGCAGCTCTCGCACCTTCTGTTAAAAGAAAGTTCATAAAGAATGTAACATGTTAATCAATGTACATATTAATGAAAAAAGGTTTTTAAGTTCAATCTGTATTAGCTGCTTACCTTCGCCGGCAAATTCAACAAATGCAAAGCGAAGAACTGAACGTGGATCACCACAAATTCGGCAATCAACAACCTTCAATAATGATTTCGAAACAACTTCAGAAATATCATATATACAGTAATCTGTAGTATCAACCAAAGGCTCAACATCCGAACACTAAAAATTATGAAAATTCTTTTGGCGTTTTACCAGGCTCTGTTATGCGCACTCACAAAACTCTAAAGACGGAAATGATATAGCTCAAACATTATTGTAAATTACTCTACATCAAAATGCAACAATAACCAGGAACAAGCAAAATTACAACAAAATCTTTAAAGTCAACATTTTGAACTTACTTGTCCACAATTACTAAATAAGCCAGCAAGTTCTTCTTCAGTGATCTACAACAAAGAAATGATTTCCACAAGTGACTTCTAGAGATGATAATGAAACAATAAAAAAACACTAAAGGACGCCACTGTTTACACTTACAGTCTGATCAATATCAGAAACATAAAGCGTTCGCCTAATGCTATCATCTCTTTGAGCTCGAAAAGCTTTACCATTAAGCTTTCTATTTCCCTGGCTGTAGTTGTTTCTTCTCTGGAAAGAAAACAACCATTTACCAAATTTACCAAAGGAAAAGAGATACAAACAAATACGAGACTGTTAGGTGCCAATAACCGGCATAATGTTATCTCATATAGGACAAGTAGATGGAGAAAAGCTAACTTCAATAGAATCAAAGTCCTAACAAGTCAATCAAATCAATAATTAGACAATAATTATAGGCCAGTTGAAGACCTTACAATCATTAATACCAACAAAACCCAGGGGAATCGATCAAAAACTAGTTTAAAATGCAGAATTGAATCATCCAAGACACAAGAACCAACTTGACAGTTTAAATACATCAGGATTAGAAAACAAAGCAAACCTAAAACCCCAATTTGCTATGCAATAGAGATCATATCCACTCAATAAAAACACCAGTTTCACACAAGACAAAAACAACCCAAAAAACAAATACTATATAACTAAAAAACATCAAACACTCATCAGTCAAAACCATAGAAAAAGAAAAGAAAATGCAATTGAAAATAGGAAATGGTGAGTGGAAAAGAAAAAAGAAATACCCTTCTATTGGAGTAATTCTCATTCACCTGTTTATTAACAGGTACCTGATTAAAATCACCAGTTTTGGTATGATTGTGATAATAATGTGATGGGAAGAATTCTTTGGCCAAAGGATTCAACTTTGTGAACATATCAACAAGTTTTTGAACATTGAATTCCTTTGATTCTGATTTGGATGTTTCAACAACCAAATTGTTGTTTCCATTAGCTACTGCCGCCTCACCTGGCTTATCAGCAACTGCAGCCATGGAATCAAAACCCCAAACACCCCCACAGAGAATAGGAAAAGCAGGCAAGAGAAGAAAGAAACCCAAATGATGAAATGAAAATGGGAATTTGCTTTTGTAAATTTATTCTTTCTAAGGAGCAAGAAAGTTAAGAACTTTAAAAATAATATTAAAAACAGCTTCTTTTTGGATGCCTAATAATCGATACCCTTTTGAGCAAAAAATAATTGTCTAGAATGGAAATAAAGTAAGGGTGCAGATTTTCCTTATTTGAAATTAAAAATAACTAAAATTTATCTAAGAAATTAAAAAAAAAATTAGGGTTTTGAAGGAATCGAGTCTGAAATTAATGATCGAATAAAGATAAGGAGGAGGGAGGACAACATTTTCCTTCTTCTTCCTTTTTTTTGTTGGTATTTTTTTTTAACTTAATTTAAATTTAATCTCTTAGTAAATAAATAAAGGGTAAACTGCACAGATAGTCACCATATTATGGGGTTAATATCGATCTGACCACAATGCTTTAAAAAGAATAAATACACCGGTAAACTATTAATTTGGTATTAAAATAACCATTTGCCGTTAAGGAAGTAACGGACTGTTGATGTGGCAGTTAAAGATAAAATAGAATAATTACACATTTAGTCCCTGTTATTCATACATTTTTATAATTTAATCATAGTTTATAATAATATAATTATTTAATTAGGTGGTGACACGTGTCACCACCTTATTGAAGGGTTATTGTCACCACCTTATTGAAGGGTTATATTTATATATATTTAATTTATTAAATTTTATTTTTATCCTCCAATCAGGTGGTGACATGTGTAACCAAAGAAGAAAATAAAACTTATAAACATTTGTAGTAAGGGAGATCTAACTTGGGTTTCCAAGGAAGAAGCAAGCCATGCAAACCACTAAGCCAACTAACAATTTTTGATACAAAACACCAACATTAATATTTAACCATTATTTTTATCTATAATTTTTACTCTCCATTTTACGTATAAACATATATTTATCTTTTAATTTAATTAAAATATTAATTGAATTATTTTATATATAATAAATTAAAATATTAAAATCCTAAACCCTAAATTTAAAACTCTAAACCCTAAATCTTAAATAATTTTTTATTATGATTTTAATTTTTTTATTTAGTTAGAGAATCCTAAACACTAAATATTTTTATTTAGTTAGAGAATCCTAAACCTTAAATATATGTTTTAGCATTTAGTGTTTGAATTTTAGGGTTTAGGATTCTCTAACTAAATAAAAAAATTAAAATCATAATAAAAAATTATTTAAGATTTAGGATTTAGAGTTTTAAATTTAGGGTTTAGGATTTTAATATTTTAATTTATTATATATAAAATAATTTAATTAATATTTTAATTAAATTAAAAGATAAATATATGTTTATACGTAAAATGGAGAGTAAAAATTATAGACAATAATAATAGTTAAATATTAATGTTTGTGTTCTGTATCAAAAATTGTTAGTTGGCTCAGTGGTTTGTGCGGCTTGCTTCTTTTCCGGTGACATGTGTCACCACCTGATTAGGGATAAAAATAAAATTAAATATATATAAATATAACCCTGCAATAAGGTGGTGACACGTGTCACCACCTAATTAAATAATTATATTATTTTATTATTATAAACTATAACTAAATTATAAAAATGTATGAATAATAGGGATTAAATGTGTAATTATTCTATTTTATCTTTAACTGCCACATCAACGGTCCGTTACTTCCATAATGGCAGATGACTATTTTAATACCAAATTAATAGTTTACGGGTGTATTTGATTCTTTTTAAAACATTGTGGTCAGATCGATACTAAACCCCATAGTATGGTGACTATCTGTGTAGTTTACCCATAAATAAATGAATTTGTTAAGGAATAATAATAAATTAAATTAATATTTTTTAATAAAGTTTTAACGTATTCGATATAAATTAATCGATTATTAAGTTAAATATTCATGATTATACTAAAATAAAAGGTTTAATACTAAAATAAATAATTAAAATTTTCCTTTTTTTCTTTTAGATGTCCAAATTTGACTCAAATCAAATTTTAGAATTAAAATTTATTTTGACTCAATTTTTTTTATAACAATTAAAAAAGATAGTAATAACATAATTTCTCTCAAATCAACTTAACATGACGTAATTCAATATTATTTAATAATATAACTATATTTTAGGGAAAATTCAACTTTATAATTATATTGGAATAAATATTTTAAAGGTTAAAATATTTTTATAAGAGTCAAGGCCTTCACTAGTCCCTTAAAATATCTGCAATTGAGTCCTCGTACACGAAAAGTGGGACAATTTGCTCCCTTAGTCCCTTCCTCCTGCGGATATGGGCAACCTGGAGGGCTGCCCATGAACCTGGTTCTAATGGATCCGACGGAACCATATCCCAGTGATCGAAAACACATTGTGTGAAAGCCTGTCCCGATGTCGCGGTTCGGAGAGTCAAAGAGAATCCGTAGGACTCGACTACCGGAAGGTAAGCTTTGATGTTGTATAGTGGTGTACCGGGCGTCTGCATTTCCTGTAAGACATGTCCACGTCTTTCGTTTAGAACACGGTACACTTCGGCAAGTGCTTCGATCGGGGATTGAATTTCGACTAAGTAAACAGGCTCGAGAAGTCTTGGTTTGGCCGTGAGCTGTGCTGCATAGAGCACTCTACGTGCAGCCGGAATGATCTGACTGCCACCTCGGAGGATAGCATCAGCAGGGAGAACCGCATCGCATACTTCGAAGCATATGGCTCTCATGTTCTGAGAAGCAAGAAAACCTTCCTTTGATGTCCATTGGAACCCGGCGACGACAGATTCCTTAATTTCGTCAACGTACCGGACACCTTTACATGTATGGACAATCATGTTAGGACCGAAATTTTCGGGGCCGAAACACCAAATGTTCCTAGCTAGATCTCTGTCCCAACCAAACTCCTCGGCCAAGATCTTGGAATGAACCTCGGGGTCATCCCTTGGACCAATACGGCCCTTGTCGATGGCCTCAGCGAGACCTTCCTCTAAGGGTCGAGCTTCCATGTAGAGACAGTTGTGCTTGTTAGGGGACATGCTCATCACTGTCCTACAAGACCTCTCAAGGACAGTCTCACACAATGATACGAAAGGGTCTCGTTTAATGATCTCGGCACCGTTCATAAAATTCTCTTCTAAATCCTTCAGACAGGTCTCGAGGTGGAATTCTCCGGCGCAGGCGACAATGTGCTCTCCTGACTCTTCAATGGTACAAACAACCATAGGATCAGACTTAGCCAAATGCCTCAAGCCTTCAACAAGTTTGGGAAGATCAGATGCAAACTTGCACTGAACAGAGATGCATACATCGGGTGAGACGGTGAACTTCATGGCACGGATCGGGTGTGCATCGACTTCCGTCTCATTAGTTAAAGTAGCATTCTTGGTAATGAACTGATCCAAACCGAGCATCGCGACCGTGTTACCGCAAGGCACATCCTGGACGGTTTCCTGGTTCTTTCCCATCCAAATAACAGTTCTCTGTACACTCTTAACATACAAGTCTTTCTTCTCACCTGGGACATAGTTAGGACCCATGATTCTGACCTTCAAACCGATCGAGACTTTCCCGGAAAACACACGACTGAGAGCAAAGAATCTACCCTTGTCGGAAGAGGGAATCATCTTTGAAACATAGAGCATAAGGGGACCTTCTGGATCACAGTTCCTAATAGCATTAGCATATACATCATCAAGAGGACCCTTGTACAAATTCTCGACACGATACGTCTGAGATTCGCTAGGAGACGGTAGGTGAAAGATCATCATTTCAAGAAGAACATCGCTCGCAGGAAGCCAAGTCTGCATTACACGCTTCATTAAGGCTTTTCCCATCAACTTCGTCTCGACGGACTTCATGGTGATCCCAACCTTTCCCAACATGGACCAAAGTGTATCTTTCTGGTCACTCATACACATATTAATGATCTGCTTGATCGGTTCGTAACAGAATTGAACGAATCCTCGTTTACAAGTGACAGATCCGGTGTTCTTGGTGGTCCACTTCCTTGTAGCCGTATCGAAAAAGTTCTCACCCCAAAGTCTTTCCATCATCTTCGACTCGTCGAAGTTAAACCTCTTGGCATACATTTTAGCAAAACTGGTCAGGGTAAATGCCCAACGGTACAAACCGGCAGAGAAGGCGACGGTCCCCTTCTCGGGGTACACTTGAACGTCGCCGAGAAGAGGATCTTCATAGGTGGCCATGACGACATTCACATCTTCAATCACTCTCCGGAATGTCTGATAAGCCTCCTCACCATCAACCTGGAGCTCAAGGAAGCAACGGTCAATCTTGTTAACAGCCAAGACAGGCCTGATCCTTTCTCCGAGCGCCTGACGGAGAACATTCTCGGTTTGCACACAGACACCTTCGACACAATCAACTACGACAAGGGCACCATCAGTGATACGAAGAGCAGCAGTAACCTCGGACGAAAACTCGACGTGCCCGGGAGTATCAACAAGATTGATGAGGTACTCATTCCCCTGCCTCTCCCCTTTGTAGTTCATCAAAGAATCATCAGACATTTGGTAATACAAGGAGACACCAGTAGACTTAATAGTGATACCACGTTCGGCCTCATCGCCGACAGCTTCTTGTGCAACGATACCGGCTGCTGCCACAAGAGAATCGGTGAGAGCCGATTTCCCTGCATATCAAAAATACAAAATCAGAACTAAATAAATGCCAACAAGATCATCAAGACATGTAATCATACTCAAAACATGATCAAGAAGAAGCATACCATGATTGACATGGGCGATGACAGATGTGTTACGTATGTTGTGCTTCCGGTCCATAATCGAACGAAGCTCCTTCGCCGTAAACTTCACCTATAGCCATATCCGGCATAACACAAATCAAGACGAATAAAAATCGTTGCAAAACAACATACCCAGAAACAAAAACCATAGCAGCAATTAATAGAAGAACACAACATGTTGGATCAACTCACCATCTAGAATTGTCTTAAAACCTGCAACAAAATCCAGAAATAAAAGAACAAGTCTTCTGTCGTAGTATACCGAGAGAGAAAATACCAACAATCCAAACAAAACTTAGGGACTACTAATAAGAAAAATAATAAGAATAATTAATTTCGAATTTGGATTTATTTCTTGCAGACTAAGTTACTAGACTTAACCCTAATATAATTACATTAGATGTCTGCTGTCTCCGACCAAAGTCTAATTAAATTAGAACTTTAAAAGTAAAGTCTAATTAAATTGTAACAAACCCTTTATTTGACTTTAAAAAATTATAATCTGATTAAGTTCGAACAAAGTTCTAGTCTTGAATCCAAGTCGTGATTAGGTTAAAACAAAGCTCAGAATCGAAGTCGAACTTAGTAATTGAACATATTTTAAAAAAAAATATTTTTTTTTCGGGAAAAAGTTCGAAAGCTTATACACTCTTTTTTTTTTTTACTTCGATTATAGGAAGAGTAAATGCTACTGCTAAACTAATATCACTGATGGAGGGACTTAATTGCTCATAATTTAACTTTTTACCCTCAAATTGTAAAATATTACAAGTTCAAGGTAGATTACGTATTTTTTTCATTTTCTTAAGGAAAGCCGTCAAAAACCTAGAATTTAAAATTCCCAAGAGCAAGCCGATGAGTTCATTTTCCCAGAAAATGGAGCGCAAAGATAATCAAACACCTCAGGGTATTCAATTTCTCGCTTTGATTTTAAATTTTTATTTACTATTTTTAAGTAATTTTTTTTTTAATTACAGGTGAAATTGCTAGGATTTTGGTTGAATTCTTGGAGGTAGCTATCACTTCAGTTGTTTCCCTCAAAGGAATTTATCCACCCGGTATGTTGTAATACGTTTCTTTTATTTCTTGTGAAATTTTTAGGTTTTCATATGAATTTTACCCTTCAACAAATTCCATTAACAAATTTGTGTTAAAATTATATTTAAAAAATTGGGAATTATGTTGTTGAAGATTAGGGTGAATGGGTATTTAGTTAATTAGTAAAAGAACGAAAGTTGGTGCAATTGGGACTATTGGCTTTTATAAAAAAAAATTGATCTTTATGTTATTATGAAATTTGCTTTCCATGCTCAAAGTTGCTCTTTTAAGTTTTGTTATCTTTAGCAAATGCATTGGGAATGATAGAATAAAGTTATCATTTACGTCGTTTAATACCTATGTTACTCGGATTTGAGTTTTGAGTGCGAGTATCGAATAGTTTCATAATAATGGATATATTCGATGTAAATTTTTCTATGAATTTGGAGGATCTTTAGAGTCATAGCTCTGTAAACATGTCGAAAAATGTCAAACAAAAGTGCCAACATGATTACTTCAAGAGAAAAAGAAGAGTTGGAGCAACATGGTTTAATCTATTAATTAACCTAAACTCTGTTGTTATTGTTTAGTTAATATTATGTGCTTTCTCCTTTGCTTGTATTGTTGGTTTTGAAATTTACACTTGGAGGAACTGTATAGCATTATAACAGTTAAATTTGAAACTAGCCTTGAGGGTGTTACCTCGTTGAAAATTCACTTTTTTTACATTGATTTCATGTCTGTAAATCGTGTTGAATTCATTGTTGAAGGTGCTTTTGAGAGGAGGAAGTATATGAATGTGGTCGTACAAAGGGCACAACATCCTCAGCTAAGAGAATACATCCATTCCGCTGTTTCAGGACTTCTTCCTTTCATCCAAAAGGTTGGTTTCATTCATTAGATGTTTGAGAAATGTTTGTTAATGCCTTGGGGTGTTTGTAATGTTTTGCGATGATCTGATCTATTTAGAGTTTCATCGGATATGATGTGTCCATGTGTGTTTTATGCTGCATATTGCATTCTAGTGTTGCGAAGATGATGTTCATTGCAGTGTCCCTCGTATTGATTAAACGAAGAGAGATTTACTACTTTAACGGGGATGATTGATTAGGTCTTATCATCTTCGTGAGGTCCAAAACAAATTCGAAATATTGCAGCTATCTGTACCAAATGAACATTAATAACGAGATGTGAGGATAGATTATTTACTCAATGATTCGAAAGCCAGCATCGCCTATACGAATAAAACCGCAACTTGTTCAACTCAGTGCTAAAGATGCATGAACATATAATTTTGCTGTTGAAATTCTACAAATATGTTTTGTAGGAAGGAAATCTCCATTTTATCATATAGTTTTCGAACTCGGATAGGGATGTTTCTGTATGAAATTTCTTTATAACTATGTTCCTTCAACTCTTCATTTTTCTTGAAATATACATGTCAAGTATATATCCGTATCTGACACGTGCGGCACCTAAGTCCAAATAACATAAGTTTATAGCTAGAACACTAAGGACTAGCAGTTTATTTGTTGCTGTCATCGATCATATTCAATTCTCTGTGTAGTTTTGGAATTGCTTTCTGATGAAATATTGCTTTTACGTTAATGTATGGCACGTTAAATGCTCATCTTCGTAATCTAGGGTTTGGTGGAGAGGGTTGCTGTTATTTTTTACAACACAGACAACATTCCCATCGAGAGGTTTATTTTCAAACTAACAGTTAATCTATCTTTCGGCTCAATTGTGGAAGAAAGCGATCTAGAATTCTCTCTTCGATCATTCTTGATCAAACTTTCGGTTTCCCAGACCTTAACAACAGTTCTTCCCCGCGGTAAGTTTAACTAAGCATAGCACATCGAATTTTAACATGCTTATTCAGTCTATGAAATAATATATGGATTCCAGTTATCCAGTAGGTGCTCTCTGTGTTGCTATTTTACAGATTGCAGGTGGGAGATCACGGCTTACTTCCGTGCACTCCCTCAGGTTAGTGCAAGTAAGGATGCAGAGATGTGGATCCCAACTGACACCAAACAGTGGCAACAACCTCCGTTAATAACTCCGATCAAGTCGATGAACAGTGAACCTCTGGGTTTGCAGTTATATTTGGAACACCCTAACGCATCTGAACTGTTGTCCGGGTAAATAAGGTATGAATCTGAGACATATGCTTCTCTATTTGTGCCTGATGTCGGAGACAAAGCAAAATGAACATAATCAAGCTCTTCAAATATTTGTATAATTTTACCCTTTATGTTTTAACTTAAGCACAGCTCAGTTATCTCTCTCTCTCTAACCTCTCCTTCATCCTCAGCTTATGTCGTCTCCCACAGTCCCACTACTGACCCCGTCGGCAGTCACCACCGTCGATCATTTCCTAAAGGTAGACTTAGAAAAAACTTGAAAAATGCATATAGACCACAGCTTGGTAGAGTGCAAGTCCAGTATATACAACAGCTTCTTGAGGACCAGTGTCCCCATCTACAAGAATCGACCGGCCATGAAAATCTCGTACATGAAAACCTCCCTTATCGGACTTAACAATGGATATTAAGCTTTTATCGACCAGGTGCTCATGGTCGGGAAACATGATCAATTGACTAGCATCCTGTGCTGTTAAACTGTGGTGTTGTTCCCCCGGAAAAAGGCCTTCCATGACAGCATACAGATAATACTGAAGAAGATATTTCCCGGCTTCTTAAGGGTACATTATCGAGTATTTCTATAAAAGGAGAGTTATGCAAGTTCAAGTTATTTTTGGCAATTTTTTCGAAATTTGAACTTTTATCGATTAAATTTCTTACAAATGATTAACTAATAGTAGACATTTTCGGTGATGTGGCATGATTATTTAAAGGACAACTATAGATTTAGCATTTCATTCTTGCGTTATTGTTTTTGTTTCTTATATATATTTTTCGACAAAATAATATTTAATGTTATGATTTATTTTTATTTAGATATTTATCATTAAAAAATTAATGATAAACTGATTAAAAGAGAAAATCATATGTAATAAGTTATTATGTCATTTTCTCTTAATTAATCTGTCAAATCAATTAAAATTATAAAAAAATATACATGGCATGTTGATTAAAAGAAGAAAATACGAAAGAAGATTAAATATATTTAATCATGAATAGTGTCTTAAAGTAGGGGTGGATATTTGATCAGAGTCGTGTCAAAAAATTTTAAGTTATTTGAGTTGACGAATTATATTTTACAATTTAAAATTTATTTGAATTTTTTTCGGTTCGAATCAAGTTTAAGAAATTCAAGTTGAATTTTTGAGTTCCTATAAATATTTAATTATAATTATTTTTCATATTATAGTATGATTTGATTTCAATGTAAACGACTTTCTTTTACATATTTATATGTAGTAATATTTCTTTATATATATATATCATAAAAAATTAAGAAATTCGTCTCAAACTTAAAATTAATCTTTTAATTACTAAAATTTTTTAGTTATACGAATTTCTATTTTACAACTCAAATTTTATTTAAATTTTTTTTGAATCAAGTCGAGTCTATAAAATTTTGAATCGAGTATTTTTACTTCAAGTCGAGTTAAATTATTTAATTTTTTCGAGTCGAGTTTTACTCGACCAAAGTATACTATCATCAAAATAATTTGGACTATTAAAGCAGAAATAGGTTTGCAATTGAGGGTTGTATGCCCAATCGGCAAGCTTACAAGCAACCACATTAGTTGCTCTCGGAACGAAATCTATGGCAATTTGAGAATATTATACGAGAATAATGCGAGCGTCAAGCACGTAATACAACTAAGATATGAATAGTATAGCTAAAACGAATCGTCAAATAAATATCCGATAAAAATCGTATTATTAACAAAGTGTATACACATTATCAAAAGATTAAGATTATATACGAACAAACTAAAAAATGAATTATTAACTATATTTTATTTTTATTTTACTATAAGCATGAAAACCAATTTAAAATAACCATAGATTAAGAATAAAATTGTACTACTGTTTAAAAATTATGAGTCAATATATTCAAAATTTAAGAATGATTTCAAGAGTATCATAATTTGAAAACATGATGCGAGAGCCAAAGCCAAAAACACATTAGTATCTAAACAGTGTTTTATGAACTTCAATTCCCTACACCAAAATAAAAATAACCTAAATCATCAGACCTCGTTCTTCGTCTTAAAGTATCCATGTCCGATACACGTCAACATGTTTCAAACATAAATGATACGAAAAGCGTCTCGTTGTTCATCATAAAAGATTTGAATTAAAGCTTTACTACAAAGAAGAAACTTGCTATGTTTACAGAGTGTAGGGTACTGGAATGTGTGTGACATTATTGTCATTAGAAAAGAGAAGCAGAAGATTAGGTAAAATGGAAAATCCATAGACAACTATTCATCAGATGATGCAATCTCATTTCTATAAAGAGGCACAATGTTATCGATCGAGCATGTGAATCTATGAAGACAACGGATCCATACGATTTATAAAACAATATCAGGTCCTATATTATATTGAGGTTACAACCAAGCTATAAGGCACAGAACCTTACAAATAAACAACAAAACGTACCGGTAATTGTAAATTAACCCAAGAGATGACAATAGGACCTAGTGAATGTTGCGATTTAGCAATCCTTGAAATAACAGAAACAAATCTTTGTTATCTGTCCCAAAAATCTCTTCTGCCTTCCTCAAAGTTTCCTGAAAAAAAGGGGAAAAAGGCTCGGTAAGCACAAAAATGTTATATGGTAAACTGGTAGAGTCTGATAAACAAAACTCTTTACCGCTCGGGATTGCTTTTGAGCATTCAGTTCCTTGATGTTAGCCAAAAAGGCACTGAACTGTTCATAGGAAAGGCGACTCCTGGAATTCCAACATTTCAGATTAGTTTGTGAAAAGTATGACAAATGGAGAGAAAGGGAGAAAGAGAATAGAAGAATTTACCTGACTTGACGAAAAAATTCCTTTCCATCAATTCGAGGAGTCCTTCCTAAACATATTTTAAAATACAAGAAAAACTCAGTTAGATAAAAAGAGTATGATGTAGAAAAACAAAATGAGTTTGATCTATTAGAATAACACTTGTAAAACCTGGCAGTGAACGGCCACGAGGAGGAGAGTTAGCTGCAGATGACTGCTGGCTTGATGGGTACCACGAGGAGAATGAAGTCCGACCATCAGATTGAGACTTTGTAGGAGAGGTTGCCCCAGAGGTTCTCTGGGGAGACACAGCAGCAGAATAACCCCTGGGGGATCCATTTGTGGATATAATTTTAGGAGTCCCGGTAGGAGTAAGCCGTGGTGTGATATATGGAGTTATAGAAAATCTTTGTCCAGCATATCGTGAAGCTGTTGGGCAGAAATCAGCTTAAAATCCATATCAAGACAAGTTTTCTTATGTTTTGGAGGATTTTCCATACTACTAATTCCTTTCTTTACCATTTCAGGAAAAATGGTATACAAATTGATATTGCTATCTCCCTTTATAACATCTATTAATATTGTTATTTTCCTTTATAACATCTATATCTGTATAATCTATTCATATGTATTTGCAATAACTATAATGTTAATTAAAAGGAGGTGCCAATATTTATGTTTTGTTTTGCCTACAATTTTATAAAAGGATGTTAGTACATTTCCAGCATGAAATGGAGATCCTTTAAGCTTCTACAAGACATAGGTATAAAAGTACTCAAAACAAAACAAAAAAATGGGAAAGAAATTTGTCCATTTACCTTCATCAGTTGTGCCGCTTCCGAAGTCCATCAAACCATTGGAAGAACGAACCGACTTGTAGTCCTTCATCCCATCATCTGTGGCAAGAGATATATAACATTGATGATCGATGGGAATATAGGCAATGAGATAGATGCTGGTAGTTAAAATAAAGGAGGTGGAATAGGCTGCTATTGAATTTCTGAAGTGGGAAATTACAAATGGATAAGGAAGATACAGAAGAAAAAAGAACAATAAGTGAAGCTTTATGATACCGTTATCAGAATAGGCTTTAGGGACTGACTGGTCACAGGTCCCAATGTCAACTGTTTCAGCCTGCTATTAAAAAGGGATAGAAATTGGTTAAAAGAAATCAGTTTCTTCAAGTATCTGAACAACAGAAACTAAACAGTTAAAATATAAGAGAAGATAAAGCAACCCAAGTTTCAATTCCAAACATAAACATACTTGAGAATTGAAAAAAGAAAAAAGCACAAACAAGAAGAAAAGCTAAATACATAAATCTTACAGAGGAATTATCATCATTCAGCGATTGCATCAATTGCCGCTTGAAAGTCTCCAACTGTCAAATATTAGAACATACCATGCTTTATTCTTCATATTTCAAATTAGAATAAAAACGAATGTAATATGATTATGTGCAAGAAAATTTCAATTACAAAAATCAATAAATAAATGAATAAAGAGAATAATGAACAACCATGAAAGTATAAGAAAAGAACAAAAGCAAGGGTCAATGCTATTAAAACACTGACTTAAGCTGCTTTATCAGCAAACTATTTTGATAGAAGCAATTAAGAAAACCAACAAATTTAACAGTGGTTGTTTCTCAATCAGAGGTACTTTGTTCACCATAACTCCATTCATGAAGTTCAAAGCTGTTAATGCTATTAAACACTGTGAAACTTAATGAAGTCATCCACTAATCAAACTTCCATAATAAGTAGTATTGTAACATGCAATTCATCTCTATAAAATAAAGAACACTGAACTTAGTTGCATTGATGAAATGAGTGAAAATACAGTTAGAATTTCAGTCTCACCTTAGTCAAATCACGGTTAAGTTTCTTTGTAGTCATTGCCAATGAATCACGCTCCTTTGAAAGCTTCATCTGTAATCAAATATATATAAGTCATGAACACTAAAACCCTAAAATTTTATATAAATACCCAGTAAAGTAGTCAGCAGCCATTGAAATTCAGAAACAAAATTATATAAATCCCTCAAAATGATAAGAATTTCTATTAAGCAGTGTTGTTTGTTTCGAAGAGATAACAGTATAATTAGTACTAAAGCAAGAAAAAAGGCACAAAATACTAAGCTAATCAGTTCTAAAACATGCATTTCGAATTCTGTCAAAAACAACAAAAAGGGCAGACTAAATTTCAGGAAATTAAAACACGAGAAAAGAAACAGACATTTTCGTCAAAAGCCATCTTTAATCGAGACTCAGCATCGTGATTCGCTTGCTGCAATCTTGACACTTTCTCTTCCAAATCAAAAATAATACGTTCTTTCTCGTAAACCTTTGCCCTCATCCTCCCCATCTCCGATTCCATCTTCGATACTCTCGATGCGATTGCCATCGACGTTATCTTACGCGCCAGATCTAACTGCTCGTAAGGATCCGTCGGTATCACCGCCAGAATCTCCTCCGGCAGATTAAACTCCATGCCTCCGCTGCCACAGTCGCTGCCGCCGCCTTGAGACATCGTAGATGGTGTCTCTTCTTCCGTCGCTATCGTTTTTTTGGGAAAAGGAAAACACTTCAAATGGGAAAGAATTAATATTTAAACAAAATGTAGTATTTCGTTGGTTGGTGGGTTTTGGCCTTAATTTGAGGGACATTTGTCTGAATTTTTTTTAAATTTCGGAGGGTTTTCCCTCCAAACTCAAAACAAAAAATTATAGATTAATTTTAGGGTTAGATTTTAAAATTTAAGAATAAATTTTATGGCTTATAATATTACCGTGAATGTTATATTATCTTATTTGATTTATTTAACTAAAATATAATATATTAGTATTTGGTTGGGAATATAAAATTATTAGAGATTATATTTGAACAAAGCATCCATATGATTAATATCGTCATATGATTTAAATATCGAATTATGTAAAAAAATATAAATTTTTATAAAAAAAAAATTAAAACTTCACTCAATTTATTGCACAAACTTTAGACCATGCTTGCACCATATTAAGTTTTAATATTATTTTATACTAATCTATGTATATTTATATCTGTATAAATATGATTTTAGTTTAAATATTACTCCAATGTAAAAAAATATTAAGTGGAAATAAATTTAAACCCTTAAAAAATCTAATGAAATTAATTGCAATAATTGATATTTCTTATGCATTTAATTCTTAGATTTTATTATTAATTTTCAAAATGAGAATAGTGTGAATTTTAAAATGAGAATAGTGTAACTACAATAAAAATATAATCTTCATTATTTGACATTGATCGCTCAATTACTCTGTTAGTATCGATGGTGCTTGAACCCGTGACCTCTAGAAACAACAACCGTTCCTTTAACTATTTGGGTTAGAGGGCTCGTGCAAAAACAAATCAGCATTTAGTGACACTTATTAAGGTATATATATATATATATATTATTAGTTAATAATTTATTCACTTGCATATCCAAAAAAATATTTAAAGGTAAGTATATATAAAATTTTAAAATTTTTAGATAAATATAACTCATAAATATTAAAAAAATTTAAAAATTAACTCATAAAAAAATTAAAAATAAATTTTATAAACTTTAAAAAGTTCACGATAGGTTTGTTTTAATCCTACATTATACATACATCTGTCACCGGATTTATTAATATTCTTTTCAACCTAATAAATTATAATAAATAAATATTTAAGTGTTTTTCAAAATACACACAATAAATATAAATTTACAGTAGTCTAAAACTCATTTAATTTTATACTAGCATTCTAGCTCAAGTGGTTAAAAGAACAGTTATTGTTTTTAGAGGTCACGGGTTTGAGTACCAGTAATGCTAGCAGATTGATTGAGCGATCAATGTTAAACAGTAAAGATTATATTCTAGAACGGATACTACTGTAAAAATAAATTTCTCCCTTATATATAAACATGAATATCAAACAAGCTTTCTTTGTATCAACTTCAAAAAAGCATCCATGGGACTTGTTTTGCCTCTTTATCATCTCAGTCTTTTTCTTTTTTCGATCTCTTTCATTCATGTTGGGCATCGAAATCTTGTTTTCGCCGACGAAACCCTAATTCGACTCCAATGTCACAACGCGAAAGTCCCCTCGACTTGCATTCAATGTGTAGAATCCGACCCCCGGGGGGAGTCGGCCGATAAAGTATCCATCGCCGGCATCGTCATATCTTGTTTAAGCAACAATGCCAATGCCTTATCGGCCAACATGACAGCTTCAGCTTTGGCCACTCACGACAAGGCCGTGAAGCGGGCAATGCAAAGGTGCGCGAAAGGGATGTTCGAAGCGGAAACCAATAGTCTAGCTATGGCGATAAATATGTTGAAGAACAAAGATTACGATGAAACGAATCGTCTGGTAAACAAGGCGCTCCGACAAGAGGTGGAGTGCCGGAAGAATTTGCGGGATTATAGGGCTTTGATTCCTGATTGGGTGATCTATGATATGAGGGTTTATGAAGAACTTGCTGATGCTGCAATCAGAATAGTTGAGAAGTTGTAGAAGCTTATCAAATTAAATCATGTTATTACAAAATTATGAGTGGAAAATGAAATAAAATAATAAAAAATATAATAATTTGTCTTAAATATAATAATCGAGTCAACGGTTGTTGTTTCTAGAGGTTATAGGTTCGAACATCAGTAATTCTAGCATAGTGATTAAGCTATCAATCTCTAATGGTTGAGAGTATACTCTAGAACAGACACTACTACTATAACACTGTAGTTAATTCAAATAATTTTGTTTTTATTTTTTAATGATCACGATTTAAACATAATTTTATCAAATTTATCGAGTATTATATCAAATTGAGTACAAGTCAATTCTTTTTAAATTGAATCGAATATTATTTTTAAGATTAAATAAAAATAATTATATTTTTGTGTTTGTTAGGCTAGTTTTGTGTTATAAATGAGTTGTATATTATTGAGGATTGGGCCTTTGCATTAGAAGTGGGCTTTATATGTAATATAGACATTATAACAAAGCCTTAAAACTAGTTATTTATTTAAACCGATTTATTTATTTATTATTTATTATTTATACAAAAAATATTATCACATATATTAACCAAAATAAAATTCGGTTATTACCAAAATCCTCATGAAAATGACTAAATTTCATTAGATGAATGAGCTATTTGTTCTACAACTCAAATTTAATTATCGATTTAATTTCGATAATCCATCGATTACTTTGTTATTTTTATAGAATACGAGTCACAATCAATGTAAAAAAATTTTATGTCACTTTAACAATTTAAAGATAGTTATTAAATTTTATGTATATAATCGCTATTTATTTATATATCAATCGTTTTTGTCAATTATCTTGTCATGTTGATAATAATAGATCTATTCTGATGTGATATTATGAATAAAGATTTTTATAATTAATTAATTTAAAATTATATATTAAAAAATCTACGTCAATTATATTATCGCATCTTCAACCCATCACCATTTTATTGAAAGACATTAATTTATTAAAGAAATTTATCTATAAGTATGTTAACTCAAACGAAGTTAATTATTTAATTATGAAATATTTGACATAACAAATAATGATTAATTGTAATGATTTTGTTAATCAAGATATAAAAAGAGATTAATACAATTTAAGAGTTTATGAACTTAATTAATAAAATAAATAAATAGTATTATTAATAATTTCAAAAGACAACATAAACTAAATTATGAAATTAAAAGAGAGACTCAACAATAATGATTCGGAATTACTAAAAAAAATTTGAATATTCGATCGAGTCGAGTCAAAAAATTTCGAGTTATTTGAGTTGACGAGTTATATTTTATAACTCAAACTTTATTTGAAAATTTTCCGGTTTTAGTTGAGTTTTTACAAATATTTAATTGTAATTATTTATCATGTCATAGTACGACTTGATTCCAATTTAAACGACTTTCTCTAATCATATAAGATATGTATATATATTTTTTCATATATAGTAATATTTCTTTATATTTTTATATATAATGTATATATTTCATAAAAAGTTGAGAGACTTATCTCAAACTTAAAAATAAATCTTTTAATTACTAAAAATTTTGAGTTATTCGAATTTTCATTTTACAACTAAAACTTTATTTAAAATTTTTTCGAGTTGAGTCAAAACAAGTCAGGTATTTTCACCTCGAGTCGAATTGAGTTTTACTTACCCCTAACTACAACGATAAAATTACCCTTAAACATTTTATGCTCTATTTGTTATTATTCTTGTAAAATGAGATAAAAATGTTTAACTATGGAATTATAAATGGTACAATCTAAATTAATCAATTTATATGTCGAATATCATTATTTAAATAAAAAATTCATAAATAAATTAAATTTAAAACTGATGATAAAGCATAAATATTTAAAAATAAGAGATAAATTCACAAATAAATTAAATTTTAAAAAAATAAAAAATAAAATCTCGTTTATCCCTATATAATTTCGTCACTGCTACTAAATACATTAAAAACTCTTTAGAATATATATCATCCCCATAAATTTAAATGTTTTACAACCCCCACTAAATTTAAATTTTATAAACAACCCATCAACAAATGAAGCGAATTCTACCGCAGTTTAATACTAAACAAATTATTTTAATATAAAAATCTTAATAAAAATATTTATTCCAAAAATAAATTTTAATAAATAAGGCCAAGAAAATGAAATTAATTTCAACACGTAATGCTTGTTATGCATGGAATCTTATCTAGCTTTTCTCTTTTTTTTTTTTTCTAAAACTGAAAAAGAGTATGAAATTGAAAGAGTAGCTGAAAATTTACCTTTTGTAGCAAATTCTAAACATTATTTGATTATTTGATGCAAACCCTACGTATTTTTATGCTAAATAAATAAATAAGAATTTAATGACACTAATTATTCAGTTTCATTGCTATTATTGTTTTTATATGTATAAAGAGAATATGATCTCTCAAATCCTTAAATCGAAAGTTATTATACGCTAAGATCTTAAGTTTAAGAGTAGATATTTAATTGAATGGAATTAAAAATATTAATTTTGTCGAGTTGATGAATTTATAGTGACTAAATTTTAAATTTAGGGTTTTAAATAATTTAAATTTTATTGAATTTTCGTTTTAGATTAATTTTTTTTTCGCATAAAGTCGAATAAAAAAATTTAATATTTTAAAGTAGAATCAAATTTTGCTAACCTATGCTTAAACCTATAATTTTTACAACATAACACTAATAAAATGCTAATTAAATTAAAAATAATCAATTATCATAAACATTATTAGGTAATTATTATTCATTTACTATTTCAAGGAAAAACAACTTTTACATGTATCGTGTGGATTGATGAACTATCGTTTTAAGAAAGTTTTTTTTTATTGAATCTCGTATTTTTTATAATCAGCGTTATTTAATTTATTAATTAATTTAGATTAAAACGATATCATCTTAAGAGCAATTCTAATAATTTAAATTTTTTTTATTCATAATATTAAATTTCGAATATTTAACTTTATTTAAAGATATAATGTATTATCTCATTCGATTAATAGGTAATTAATTATGTGCTAATTAATTTTAAAATAACTTCCATTCTTAAACCATTTTTAATGGCACTTATCAACATTTCCATAAATAAAGTGATTAATGCAATAAATCAACAAAAATCATATTTTAAAAGTGTAAGCTTTCTTAAATAGGCAAACACCCAAATTGGGTTTATTTAATAATTTTAATAAAAAAAAACTCAATTTTATTTAATGCATTACTTTTACTAATTCAGAAATTCCAAAAAATTAAAATTTTAATTATATTTTATAATTATATACGAATAAATATTTTATACATCTACAATAAAAAATCCATTTATGCTATATTAATTTATTAAATTTATAATAATAACACATCACAATCACATTATTATAATTATATTTTCGGAAATTATTTTTTTATTTCATTATTTGTGCATAAAATAGTAATTATATAGTAAGCTTTTGAACCGTACACATTCTAGCTTTTATTATATATAACACACACATTGCCTCAAAGAGCTTCATATGAACTTGACAAAAGCATCATGGGAATTGCTTTGCCTCTTTTGCATCTCAGTCTTCTTCTTCTTCTTTCGATCTCCTTCAACCATGTCGGACATCTCGTTTCCGCCGACGACACCCTAATCCAACTCCAATGCCACAACGCGGAAGTCCCGTCGATATGTATCCAATGCGTAAAATCCGACCCTCGGAGCCAGTTAGCCGATAAAGTAGGCATTGCCAACATCGTCATAACATGTCTAAGCAACAATGCCAGGACATTATCGAAAAACATGACGGATTTAGCTTCGGAAGCGCACGACAAGGACGTGAAGATGGTGTTACAGGGCTGCGCGAAAGGATTTTCCGTGGCAACGGAGAATCTAGCTAATGCGACGAGTATGTTGGTGGCCGGAGATTACGATAAAACGAATAGTCTCGTGTCCGCGGCGTTGAGCCAAGAGATGAACTGCATGCAGTATACTTCGGAATATAAGGTTGAGGTTCCTTATAGTGTGGTTTATGATATGAGGGTTTATGAAGAACTTTCTGAGGCTGCAATGAGAATAATTGATAGGTTTTAGCAACCTATCTATATTCACTTGTTATTACAATTTGTGGGGATGAAAGTTGAAGAATTAATAAAATAAAAAATAATAATATTTGTCTCGAATAACCTTAAATATTTTATTTTTTCACGTGTTATTATTATTATTTGATTTATTAATCGGTTAATTTAGATTAAGCATCGGACACATTATGAAGTAATTCAAACCCAATTTACTATATTCACACATCAGAATTTAAAACCCCAAACTTAAACGATATAATATTTCATCGTGATAAACCAACAAGTAGTTGATATTATTCCTTGTTCATTCAATAATTAACACTGATCGATTATGTTATTAAACCCTTCGTCTTAATAAACAACGACGGAACTCGATATTATTTATTAAAAAGTTATTTGTAAATTTAAGGAGATTAATAAGTAAATTATATACTTTTAAGGGGGTTAATTTTATATTTTATATTTAGATTATACATAAGTTGCATTTGAAAAAAAAATAACTTCAAACCATTTTGAAGTTGGATTAAACAATATAAATTATTTATAAAATTATCAAATGATAGTATTTTATGTATATTTTTATAAGGGAGATACAATTATATTATATAAAATTCAACAAGTTTTACATTAATTCAACTAGTTTTACATTAATTTATGATTATTTGACGAGTGAATTGGATGCATAAGATTAAAAGTAGGACATGCGAATATCACTTAAAAAAATCGTAAGGAGTTCATCTCGTCCATGAATTTCACTCATCTAATGATCATAAATTAATGTAAAACTTGTTCAGTTTTATATAGTATAATTGGATCTTATTCCTGTTAGACGTATAATATGTCTGAAGATTATCACTCGAAAAAAGATAAAAAAATAATCTCATCCATCCATCCGTTTCACTCATCTAATAGTTATAAATTAATATAAAACTAACCCAATTTTAATAATATAACTGAATCTTAACTCTATTTTTAAAATTTGTATCCAAAATGGATATTTAAACATGACATGGATATATGGAATAACTTGGAGAATATTGAGTTTTTTGAAGTGTTGTATTTGATTTGGTGAACTGAATTGAAAACAAAGGGGTTGGTATTTAGGGAAAAAGTAACCTTACCTACCACCACTACCCAAATCACTTATCAATATATATTATATGTACAGTTTTTTTTAATATGATATATACTATTTGTTGATTAAAGTTTAAATTTATTTTAATTTAAATGTTATTTTTTATTAATTATTTAGTAAGAAATTATTTTTATTATTATCAATATTTAATTCACTGATAGACTAATTCAGATTTAAATATTATGTTTGTCATGAGTAAAAGTATTTGATCTGTTATTTTCGGATCTAAATATTAACTCATCGACTCAAATTTTAAAAATCAGACATTTCTCTAAAAAAACTCAATAAGATACCCAACCTGTTATTTTTCCAAGTACTCGGCCTGATCTGAGATTTTTTTTCGTAACCAATACTTTTAATATATATTAATTTTAAATTATATTATATTTTATTTTAAATTATTACTATTTTATCACAAAACTAAAACTAAATTTTTAAGCTTAATTTTTCAAAAATATTTATATTGATTTATCAATTCGAAGAAAAAATTACGATCAAGATTAATATTTTTAATCTCTTATTTTAATGAACTTTAATATATATATATATTCACTTAAAACTAACATTAAAACATTAATTTTATATATTTGAATTTTAAATTTTAGGATTCTTTAAATTTTTTATTTTAAAAATAAAAAATGAGTCGAGTATCTTATTACCTGATTTTGCATGTATGAGAGAGGTAGATATGAGTCGGGATATGGGCTAAGGAAGACAATGAATCTTAGAATCGACCCGAATTTATAGATTTACATTCGTTTTATAGTGTTTAGATTTTAAAATTTTAGACTCGACGGATCTGAGTCGTATTTAGATCTTCTGAATAAAGTACTGATCTAGATCCGGATCTGACACTAAAATCTAAACCTAGACCCATACTTATTTACCTATTTATTAAAAATCTCACCTTTAATTTTAAAATATATATAAATATATAATAGTATGTTTTATATTTTATTTATTCTCTAATGTAATTTTTACTTATTTATAACAAAGAGATTTTTTTGAAAGAATACATTCTCATTCCACTATTAATAGTGAAGATTGTGATGATGATGCGAAAATTGTGAATATCATTAACATGGTATATAATAAAATTATTATATTACATAACCTTAATATTAATATTTAAATTGTATAAATATTATTTTCATAAAATATTTTTTTTTCTCTTTGATTGGTTGTTTCTTGTTTGTTTTATGATGATTATGATTTAAGTAGTAATGAAGACTAACACTTTAAGTAGAAGTACGATACTCAGCTTACAACAATGGAATATTTCATGATATGCATTTCTTAATGTTTGTGTTATTTAAGAGATATTTGTGTAATTATTGTATTTTTTTATATATTTTAGTTTATCTTTTATTATTATTATTATACTAGTTAATTAAAATTAAACTTTCTTCTATTGAAGTTGTGATGCGAAACTAATCAATGACAATTTTGTTACGTTAAAAAATAGGACGAGTGATATTTTTTAATAGATCCATTTTGGATCCGAATCTGTGAGATCTATTGAATCTAGACCTAAGTCTTAATTTTCTAGACCCATGAATACGGAGCGAATCTAAATCCATAATATAAAAATGGATCTGAATCTGGATTCAACTGAATTTAATCCAAATCCGATCTATTGTGATCCATAATATATTTAACATTTCAGAGAATATTATTAAAAGAGGATTATAAATTTTGAATATAAACTGTTAATTAAAGATATAAAATAAATATTAAATAACAAAATAAATAAAAATGGCAAGATCCTACGTGTAGAACCGTGGAAATGAATACACGTTAAAAAGCAAAGCCGTATTAAATTGGATCCACCTGTCTCTTGAGAACTCCGCCGAGAGGTCTCATTTTCCTCGGCTACTCGACAATCTCAGCGACGGGATTCACACCGTCGACAACTTGTCCCCATAAAATATTTCATGAGGCATACGTAAACCCGACTCGACTCAATCGTTAAAAATAAACCGAGAAATTAAAAAACGGATGTACACACTTTTAAAAATTTAAAATTTATATATAATTTAAATTTTTTATAAAAATATTTATATATTTTTATTAAAAATCTATTTTTTTCCCTTAATATAAATTTAATGTTCGTCCCTGTTGATCTATCAATCTAATTTATTAATATTTTATTTATTTATCCCATATTTTAATACTTTTATTAATAGTTATAGTCCCTAAAATTTATGCATTCTATAATTTCATTCTCATTTAAAATAATTTAATAAATTCAATCGTTCAAATTTATAATTTTCATTAATTTAGTATTTTTTAGGGTGGTTCGAGTCTTAGAATTTCTGGACATATAATGAGATTGTTCGTATAAAATTTTATAAGAAAAAAGACATAAAAATTAATTTTTAATGATAAATAATCAAAATATAAAATATAACACCGATTTTAATTTTATAAAAATAATAATTTAATAACGAAAATAAAAATACGAAAATAATTTAATGATTAATATTTATTAAAAATAAATTATACAACACCCTTAATTTTTTATCAGCGTATGTTGGTATTGATGAATGTATTAATGATTTTTTTACATGCATTAATTTCTGAGATTTGTTTAGATCTTTATAAATTTTTTAAGATTTCTATAATTATTGAAATTAGTTATAATTATTATCTTTTTAAATTTTTTTAAAGATTTTTTAATTTTAATGATTTTAATTTTTAAAGAAAAAAATCCAACCACAAGTTACTGTCAGGTCATTAAGTTTAACAATAATTAATATAATTGAAAAAATATAATTTAAAACGGTAAAATTTATGTTAATTTTGTTATAACTAAAAAAACTAATTAGTAAAAAATTATAAATTTAAAATATTTAATTCGATTTTTTAAATATATTAATTTAATACTCCTATTATATACATCTTTAAAATTCAATTAAAAATTAAATTTTAAGAATTTTGATAAAGGATTTTCTAAATTTACTTCTTTGTACTTAATTTTGGGAAATAATTCGATAGATTTTGGGTATAAATCTTTTAAAAAAGATAAATTAAGTGAATTTGTAAAATCTTTAAGAGTAATTAAGACCTTATTTAGAAGGTTGAAACATTATAAATTTTTTTTCTTGTTCTCATTCTTATTTAATTTCGATCTATTCAATCAATTCAACACAAATATTTAATTTATCGATGGACTATCATAACCATATATCTTATCATCTCGTCGTCGAAAATCGATTGATATTGTACGAAATGTTAAAATGGTCGAATGGTTCATTCGAATGATTCATAATGAATTATAATATAACGAACGATAAATAATGTGTGGGTCATTCGATGAGAGAAGAATGCTTTACTTTTTCATCGAAAATATAACCAATAAAACTGCCGGATTTATAATTTAAAGATTTAGAGACCATTTTATTTTTTTTTTAATTTTAAGATACATAAAAATGCTAGTTTATTTTTTAAAAAAGTAAGATTTAAAAATATTTATTTTTGTCATTAATTTAATTTTAATTGGATAACAATAAAAATTTAATATCTATTATATCAAAACTTTAAATAAATTATAAAATAAAATATTAAACATTTATTTTGTACAAAATATAATTTAAATATTTATTTATAAAAAAAATATAATTTGAGCCCTATAACGGTCAAGCCTTTATAAAAGCATAAACATATCACTTTCACGATGCTATTATTATATATTTCTCATTTGTTCTCGTGCTTCCTTCCTCTCCTATAGCTTTTGCAATGGCTTTTTCTCTCGTTAGATCCGCCGCTGCCGCCACCACCGTCTCCGCCTCCTCCTCCGCTCGTTCTGACCTCTCTCTCTCGCCCTCCGATCGTCTCAAGGTCATAAACTTTACTCCGATCAGCACTGTATATAGCTTTCAAAAGAAGTGAAACGATTTTTTCTTGTATTTTATTCCCTCCCGGGTTTTAAAGGAAAACGAATATTAAGAGCTGAGCTGAGCTAAACATAAGCTGAATGATTGAAATTTATGTTATTGCTAATTTTCTAGGACGTTTTCTCGGTAAAGAAACGGAGTACTAATAATTGCAATAGATATTTCATTTAATTTTTGATCTGTTTGGGGGTAGGTATTGTTTTTTTTTTTTGAATTTGTACATTTCAATTTGCTTGATCGGTGAACGAGCCTTATTTGTTAAGTCGTTTTTGTTATGCTTCTGAGTTTATGCTATTCTGAATATTAGTGTAAAGTGATTTTTTATTAAAATTAATTTTTTTAGTTTATTTATTTATTGTTATTTTATTGTTAGTTGGCAATGTAAATGCACTTTTTATTGACAATCTGGATGTTACTGCGATATTATTTAGGATTCAAGCATTGATTTTGGTGGAAATTTCAACTCCTTTTTTGGTGCTGCAGTTTCAACTAGATCTTCTTCCTTACAGTTGAGTTATAACTATTGGTTGTTCAGTTTTTTATTGTTTATTGTGCAAAGTTTTGGTCTTTTCTATGATATTGACGGTTTTAACAACTTAGGAAATGCAACTCAAGGAGTATCCAACCCATCAAAGCTACAGCTACTGAAATTCCACCTACAATTCCAAGTAAGAATTCTTTTTTAATTTACCATTTTTAATGATTGGAAAAGCAACAGCTAATAAGGGTGAAAAAAACATGTGATTATTTTGATCTTAGTTTCAAGTTGTATGTACTGATGTTCTGTTATTAACTTGTTTACTAATTTGTTTAGAGTCACAGAGCAGCAGGAAGACGAAGATTGGAATCAATGGTATGTTCTCTTTACTTGATTAAAGGTTTTCTCTTTATTTGATGGTTATATGCAATTGTGCATCTTTCTCACGTTGTTTCTTTAATCTCAGAAATTATTTCTATTCAATTATGGTGTGCATTTGAGTTATTGAGAGCATGCTTGAAAATAGAAAAGAACTAGCATGCCATAATTATCTCATGTGGTAAGTGTGGAACTGAGGATCGAGGTTTGGGTAGGTATTGTAGGCTTGAGGTATCCAATCTTATTAGACTACATGGTTAAAAGTTTCAGAAGCCATACATGCTAAACTGGAACTTGGATTGATACTTGCATTGTTGTTAATGTTAAGTTAGCTTTGGTCTATCATGTATTTTGATGTGGGTGGAGCTAAAAACATTTTTGGGATATTGCTGGATGGGCTTGGTAAGCATGTAAACTAACATGGGAGATAATTAGAGTCCTGTTAAAGTAATTGTTTTTAAGTAACAAAGTGCTAAACTGAGTTGATTTTTGATTTACCTTGATTCAAGTCTCTGTAGCACTGTGTAGCTTGATTTACTATCTAACTCATTTTGAGTTGACAACCTTTGCAGGTTTTGGTCGGATTGGAAGGTTGGTTTTACGAATAGCAACCTCAAGGGATGATATTGATGTGGTAGCAGTCAATGATCCTTTTATTGATGTTAAGTACATGGTGAGCATGTCCATTTACGCATTTAGATAATTAGATTTGGTCTTTAACCTTGTGTTACTATTCGTTTTGGTTGGCCTGGTTAATAAAAAATGTAAACAATTCTGAACATATGCAATATCTTAATTCTTTTTCTTTTATCCAGGCTTATATGTTCAAATATGATTCAACTCATGGACCCTTCAAGGGAACCATCAAAGTTGTGGATGAGTCCACCTTGGAAATTAATGGCAAGCAAGTACATGTTGTGAGCAAAAGGTATTTTGGAGATTTTGTCCTTGAATGATTGATTGGGATTTGAACTAACTTCTCTGAAATGTGTTGTTCTCATGGAATGAAATATACAAATTACAACATGACATTTCTGTTATTTGGTTCCATTAAAAAATGATTTATAAACTATCTTAGCTTGGAATAACATATAAATAATATCTACCAGGGACCCTGCAGAGATCCCTTGGGGTGATTATGGCGCTGAGTTTGTTGTTGAGTCATCTGGTGTTTTCACCACATTAGCTAAGGCTTCAGCACATATGAAGGTTAGTTATATTGGTTTCCTGTCATCACATAGCACAAGCACACTTGTCGGCATGCACTACGGAAAATTCTCCATATTGAACTTTCATGAATGTGCTTGCAGGGTGGTGCCAAGAAAGTTGTAATTTCAGCTCCTTCAGCTGATGCACCTATGTTTGTGGTGGGAGTGAATGAGAAGACCTACGACCCAACCATGGACATAGTTTCTAATGCTAGTTGCACTACCAATTGTCTAGCTCCACTTGCCAAGGTCTGGTTGCATGATTGCATCCTCTGATTTTAAGCATATCAATCTCATCGCTAAAAGGGAATTTAAACTAAAACCGTCTTTCCCATTGTTTTTATTGAGGTGTACCAGTCAGTAGAACTTCGAATTTTTAAGATTTTGCTTTTGTATGTTTGAGTTGGTAACAGATGGCAGTTACATCTGGTTTGCTTTTCTTCCTTTTTCTGGAAGTTTTTCTTAGTTTTTGTGGTGCAACATTTTGCAGGTTGTTCATGAAGAATTTGGTATCGTTGAGGGTTTAATGACTACTGTGCATGCAACTACAGGTATCTGGTCTTTACCCGTCTTTATTTCTTTTTTGTTACACATGATATTGCATTTTATGTTAATGCGGTTTTTAACATCCAGCGACTCAAAAGACCGTTGATGGCCCTTCAATGAAGGATTGGCGAGGGGGTCGAGGAGCTGGCCAAAATATCATCCCTAGTTCAACTGGTGCAGCAAAGGTATGACAGAAATACCCTAATTTATTCCATCTCGATTTTTGAGATACACCACTATGGTTGTCATTAAAATTAAATTACGAATTCTATGTTTTTCTTATAGGCTGTTGGAAAAGTTCTTCCTGACCTTAATGGAAAGCTTACTGGAATGGCATTCCGTGTCCCCACACCCAATGTTTCTGTTGTGGATTTAACTTGTCGATTTCAGAAGAGTGCCTCTTATGAAGATGTCAAAGCAGCTGTAAAGTGAGTTTTCTGATTTTGGTTTACGTATCTGCCTGTGTTCCCTCTTCTCTCTTCATCATTCATTCCCATTTTTTTTCTTTTTGATTCACGAAACTCTAAATTTAACTTTTAAATGAAGGTATGCTGCTGAGGGACCACTTAAAGGCATTCTTGGATACACAGATGAGGATGTTGTCTCTAACGATTTCGTTGGTGATTCAAGGTAATCTTTCTTTCTCCTACATTCCTTTTGTTGTGACATGATATATTGTCTACTTCATACGATGCGTGGGGTTTATACAAGCATTTCAAACATAATTTAGGCATGAAAAGTCCTAACGTGCTTGTCGACTGTGCCCCACCTGTATAGAGAGCATAATTGAGTCCCCGTGATTTCTTGTTTTATGGCATTAGATGTTCTAAATTGGACTGGTTTTCCCATCACAGATCAAGCATTTTTGATTCCAAAGCTGGAATAGGGTTAAGTAAATCTTTCATGAAGCTTGTTTCGTGGTATGACAATGAATGGGGTTACAGGTATGTTTTAAGCTCTCTTTTGCTTGCTTCGTCGTTCTTTATACATATTGGCACATCTTCCATCTCTCTCACAGACACCAGAGCATACATACTTGTCTGAGACACCGTCTAGTTTGAAATACATATGATCTTGTCTGATTATTCTCTCTTGGAATTCCTTTACAGCAACCGAGTGCTTGACTTAATCGAGCACATTGCACTGGTGGGAGCAAATCGCAACTAGATGTTTCAAAGGTATGCTGTTATGACCGAGTGACACCGCAATTTTATAGTAGAAGTTTGTTTCAGAGAGTAGGCATAAATTCAATAGTACCTCCGATGTGTTTTTTCTTTTCCGATATGGATTGCATATCCACCGAAGATTCCGGTAACCGATATCACAATTCTAATAATGAAAATTAAAGCCTTTTATGAGCACATACATTAAGTGAGAAAACATTGTTGGCTCAATATCTCTTATATCTACAAATCTATGCATCATCTGTTTTTTGTGTCAATTTATTTGTATCCAAATGTTTGGATTCAGGTGAGTGTCCAATATGTCCAATATTTGTCGATTAATTCGAATCTGGTGTAGTTGATGTTTATTACGAGAGTATTTACGATATCAGTAGTCGAACTTTTCCCATTTAGTTCGGATCTCATAGGTATGTCTGAAATCAACAATTAAGCACCGAAGTCCCATCCATTCTCCTCAAAGCAAACCTCTCCACCAACACATAGCAATCAAATCTCCTCCACAGACCACCATCGCCGCCAACACTGAGGAAAGTGTGAGGAAGACGGTTTTTGCATGAAAACCGACATCCCTGTCGCTGCATATTTTAAACCGTTGTAATTCATCTCTATGATCGAAGGGCCTCGGGTCGGCGTCTTGTATGCTCTTTATCGAGCAACAGTAAGTCACGTAGGCTTCAGTTGAACATCTGCTTGGTAGCCTGTTTTTGAGTGTTTCTCACCAACTGATCGTATACATAGTAACGATTCGAAAACAAAGGTTGAAGGACAGAGATGAAGAAGAAATACTCTCCGAAATCCGAGTTCGTGTTGACAAGCATAGCGTTTGAAGGCAGCGGGAGTTTCTTAAACAATCGCTTCGAATACCCGTCTCGGAAAAACCTCTCCCTTCTTCTTCGTCGGCCACTCCTCGGCCTCTCAACACCATTAAACTCGAGTGCAGTGACCCTTGCAAGTCGCATGCGAAACCTTGCTCGAATTCCTCCTGTAATTCGAAAGAGTCCTTGTTACATACATGCTCTCCCTACGTTTCTAATGGTTGCTTTTTGAATTTTGCCAATAATTCTATATATATCAAAGATACAGAAACTTAATTCGATTTATTTATATAAAAATATCATTTGATGACGACTCCAAATGTATTTCAATATAAAACATGTTCAAAGTCGGAATTCTTTCATTCAATTTTAATTTTTTAATAAAAACTACAAACACTATTTAAAGTCAAAATCTTTTTAATCTGACTTTAAATACAATATAAAAATAATATGAAAAGAAAAATTATTGGGTATTTTTGTAAATTTTCCAACTTTTACGCTTAAAACCATAATTCTAATTACTTGACCCATTTATTCGTCGGACTTCAATAAGGATACTCTCGTAGTTTCACGTATCCAAAATGGGTACAGAGGTAATTTCACACTCTTTGAAACGCCAAATTAGGGTTTCTCCCCTTCATTTTCCCTATTTATACTCCACTTGCTCACTGGCTATGTTCATCAGCCTCCGCCCCCTTCTGCAATTTTGTTTCAAATCTTTCTCTCTTCATATCTTTTTGTCAATTTTACATTACAACTTCAATAGAAAAAACTGATTCGCAAGGCAATAAATTAGAGTCACTGTTGCGCTTCGATTTGAGTAGCGACTTCAGCGCTGTACGTTGCCGATATGAATTGTTTCAGGGCTAATATTCTGGCATTTTGATTTTCTTTATCCTGTAATTTTTATGCATTCAGATGCCCTTACAATCTTTTTAATTCAAAGAAAGATGGAAGTGATGATTATTTCCCCAGATGATCGAAGCTGAATAATCTCTGCGAATGTTTAATCTCTAATTCGTTAGAGATTTCAAGCCAGAAATCTGATCCATCTTCATTTTTTCTTCATTATAGATATGTTTCTCTGAAAAAAAGCTGTTTGAAATTTGTTTGTTAAATTGGAAGTGATGATCATTTCCCCAGATGATCGAAGCTGAACATTCTGTGCGATTTTCGAATTCTCAATTTTCTTGAGAATTCTAAGCCAGAAATCTGATCCAATTTGACAGAATTATGTTAAATTTTATTCCATTGATTAGAATCGTTATTGTATTTTCCGATTTAGAATTAGATGGAATTGAGGATTATTTCCCCAGGTGATCGAAGCTCAACAAACTGCCCAATGTTTAATCTCCAGTTCCTCGGAGATTGCAAGCCAGATCTCCAGAAACACAATCAAACTGAGGAAAATATTTTTTTTCAAACAAGTACGTAAGTTATTATGTATAAATTATGTAATTTATTATTGAATTTTATTTTTAAATTTATTTTAGTTATTAAAATTTTAAAATATTTAATTTATTTAATAAAATTTATATATAAATTATAATTAAAATATTTAATTTGTATTTATTAAATATTTAATATCTAAAATTTAATAAATAAATTAATATTTTAATTCTCATTTGATCAAAATGTGTTTGAGACTAAAGTTCAAAATTTTATAATGTTAAAAATATGAAATTTTAGTTTTTTAATAAATTAAGGGTTTATATCGGTATGGTTATTAATAATAATAAAAAGGAAATCAAGTTTCTTATTAAAATTTTATAATTTTATTCGAAACTGTGTGTAGTTAAAATCGTCTTACTATACATGAATTTGAATTTTATTTGATTTAATTGAATGTGTTTCTTAAAATTTTGTGAGTTAATTTTTTGATTTTAATTTGGTTATATGATAATTTGGGCCGACTTGGTAACGGTCTTAATAATTATTTTTATTCTATAAATGAATAGTTTACATCAATACAAGAAAAATGGTGGGAATCATATTTTTGGTGCAAGATTTGCTTTAAAAGCTATAAAAGGGAAAAGTTTTGATTTTAAAGTTGGATAATCATTTGACCTTGATATAGGATGATTCAAAACATTTCGTATTGGAATTGTTTTGAAATTTTTTATCTCGTTTTTTATTTGAGTAAAGACAATATTAATAATTTAAAGGTTAATGACATTTTTGTAAATACATGGATTTAGATTAAAATCGTAAAATAAATTATTTGGTCAAAAATAAATTATTCATTCACTTTGACTCAATTACCAGTTTATTATAAAAAATAGTAAAAATAAATTTTTGTAAATACATGGATTCAGATTAAAATCGTAAAAAAATAAACAAAGTAAAAATAAATTATTCATTCACTTTGATTCAATTATCGGGTTAAAATCGGATTGATGTTCGGTTTAGATCAGTTTTGAGTAAGCTAATTTCGGGTTGCTTTCGGTTCGGATCAAATCGGTTACGGGTCTATATCAGTTCTTCTAGAATTCGGATTGGTTTCGGTTCAAGTTTTGTATCATGTTGGGATCATTTTGTTTGGATTGGTTTCGGTTCGAGTTTCGGATCACGTTGGGATCATTTTGTTCGGATTGATTTGATTTTCAGTTTGGATAAATCGGTTTGTTTTTCGATTCTCGGATTAAGTTTGCTAGGTCTATGTAAGAATCTAAAAGTTCATGATATGGTAACTCTCCGTCCTAAACCTGGTGTTCAGGATAATTTTTCGCAAATTGTCTATTACTAGTCGTGCCTCTAATATTAGTGTTTTTATTTAAATTAATGTGTTTAGAGTTTAGCATTTAAGGGTTAGGGTTAGGATTTAATTAATTAGAGATATAATATATTTTTAAGGTGTAATATATAGGTTTAGAATCTAAAAAATTTAAGTTAGAATTTAAAATTTAATTTTTAAAAATAAGAAACATAATTAAGAGGCAAATAATTTCTACTCTCCATCTCTTTACCTCCTTTAGACAATCCCTCCTTATTTCACCATCAACAATCCCTCCCCTAAAACATCTATTATTTGAACTTCTGGAGGACGATAATAATGGAGACTTTCATCGACGATTTGATTGATCCGGAAGGGTGGACAGTAGGGGATGATCATAGCAGCTTAAAAAATAGCCATTTCTCCGAATACAACAACCATGGGCCTGGTTCCAGCACGACTGGTCGGGTTACGTGGTCGGCGATTAAGAAACTTTCGCCGACGGCGGCACATGAATTCACCCTCGGAAACTTCTTCCTCGGTGATGAATGGATAAAGGAAAAAGGAGTGCCTTGTACGTCTGGGTTTTCCGAGAGCCAAACAAGAAAGTTGAACATGAAAGTTCCATTTGTTTTGGCGGCTGATAATTGATGTTCTAATGAAGATTTTCTCGGATGCCAAACAACCCCGAGTTTTCAAGAGATTCTAAATAAAGGACAATCTAATCACTTTAGAACAGGAAATACAGTTAGATTCTTGCAACATTTGAAGACATCGTTGCTTTTTTTGGTTATGTTTTAGCTATCTAAGACATCGGTTATGTTCATACATAGTTTTTTTTTTTTTATTTTTAATAATTTTGTTTTGAACGTGTAAGAGTATTATTTGTTTATATAAAATAATGTTAATTGATTCATTATAAAATATAAAAATATAATTAAAATATTTTTAATAGATTAATATGATTATAATATAATATGATATAATATATGTTTATTAAGCTTAGTTTTTTAATAACATATTAATTATACATACACATTACTCAAATCCGTGTCACGTAAGGATAATAATTTTATTTTTTTCTCAACATTGCAATCTTAACTAGAGAGTCAGAGACAAAGTAAATTGAGGGTCTAGGGTTTATTGTCCTCAGACAATTTGAAAATTTTACAATAAATTTTTTTATTTTTTTAATAAAGTTTTTAATTTAGTCGCTTCAATTTTTCAGTCTAATAACAATTAGATCCTATATATTTAAATATTAAAGAAATTAAACATTTCACTTAATTTCGAGTTTAAATACTTAAAATCTCCCTACATTTATAAGTTAATAATTTAACCCTCTGATATTTTATTCTGGCTCCGTCACCCTAGTCAGTAACAACAACTACAAAGCGATAAAAGTTGTTCATGAACTTCATAACCCTTCCAACAATGTCATCTTTAAAGATTGGATTCGTGTCCTCTCTTCAGGAATTCAATGTGCTTTATCAATACATCCAACACTTACCGGTTCAATAATTTCTATCTTTTGTTTTCCTCTAATTTTCTTTTCCGAGCTTGTCATTGCTAAAGACCTAAAGACAAAAGAAACAAGCAAAAATGTTAAAGGAAGAATGGTTTATCAACCTTATGGGATATTGTGGAATGAAGTTCTTACTCCATAGAATGCATATATAATGGCTTGAACCTCAGGAAATCAAATTATGACTAATGAAATTGAGGAAGAAATGTCGCCATTGTTGCTTTAATCCAACTTTCCTGCTGAGCAAGTGCCTGTTCCTTTTCCTTTGCTGCATCTTGCTTACTAACCTCATTGTACAGTTGGTTTATATGGTTGATTCTTTTCTTTTGGACGAGTTTAAGGTTAGTTTGACTTTGCATTTAAAAAAAATACAGCGAAAAAGTGTTTTTGAAAAGTAATTTTTGATTGTTTGGTTTAAAATTTAAGTGTTTGATATTATTGTCAAAAAAATGCTTTTAGGTAGATAATATATATTTAAGACATATTTTAAAAATATAAAAAAATTTATGATATAAACTAGGATATATAAATAATTTTACTAAAAATAATTTTGGGAAAAACTAAAAGCTAAAACTTACGCCTTCTGAAAAGCTAGTTTGAAAAAATTTAGCTTGAAAATCTACATATTTTTGGTCTCAAACTAGCTTTCGGCTCCAAAAGTTAGGTCAAAACCCAACAAAAAAAAGGCTTTAGTAAGAGTGTGAGTGTTGTCATCGAAAAGTAAAATATTATTATTATTCAGAGATCAATTGACAATAGATCTAACAAAGGGGCGACCAAACGAAAACGATCTACTTGTTGGTGAAAAACTAATAAAAAAGTATCAGTATCCCGAAGTGTGGTTATCTCACTAACTTCTTTATAGATCTTGGTTCAACATTTTGAGAATGTAATCAGTTTGTTACCCTCGTTTTCAATAATCTTCATCTCGATTTTTTGCCTTCCCTTAATTTTTTTTTCACGAACTTGCCATTATTAAAAGATCTAAAGAACAAGCAAGAAAGTTAAAATAAAATGATTTATTAGTCTTATGAGATATTATGAAATGAAATTCTTGCTCGATGGAATGCATATGTGTATAATACTAGAATCTCAAGAAATTAAATGCTCAAAACTAATAAATTAACCTTTTTATTTATCTCCTAGGATAAACTCTAGGGTTAATTTCATTAGTTTGAGTATTTAATTTTTCGAGTCTCCGATCCTACATGTATATGAATTCCATCAAACAAGAACTTCATTCCACAATATCTCATAAGGCTAATAAAACATTGGTTCTTAACCTTCTTGCTTGATGTTATTATCCTTAGATTTCAACAATGCCAAGCTCTTGAAAAAAAAGATTGAAATGAAATTAATCGAAAAAGATGATGACAATTGACAACATTCTCAAAACGTCGATCCGAAATCTAAAAAAATTTAGTGAGATAACCGCCATTTATGATACTGATACTCTTTTTATTTGATTTTAACCGGCAGATAGGCTTTTTTCTTTTGGTCACCCTTCTGTTGAATCTATTGCTAACTGATATTCGAATAATAATATATTGCCTCTCAATGACAACATTCACCCTCTTGTTAATATTTACAAAGATTGCAGCTCTTTTGAGGGTAGATAAAGAAGATATATGTATTTAAAAAGGCTCTGTACCTTCAAAGATTCGACACCAATCGACTTCAATACACACATCTTCTTTATCTACCCTATTTTTTTTTCGAGCCTGTTCGATATCCGAGGATGAAAGAAAGAAGAAGGCTAAGAATGTAATTGAGAGTCTGATCTTGGATCGAGTAGGTAAATATGTTTTTAGAAATTGGTACATGAAAATCTTTTCACATCAATCATGCTTAAATAGCATATCTTCGACCGCGTCCACGTTTGTTATGACCCAAACAATGTATTAGGATAAACTTCACATCGAAATAACTGAATGAATAAATCTATGAAATACAATAACATTTTTTTCATGTATTTTACTATTATTTCTTAATTAATATTTTTCTCTTATAAACATTTAACTTAAATCATTTTTGTCTTATTTTCATGGGGTCTTTTACGAGAAATTGTATCATGAATCATTCTTACTACGTCATCCATGAGACCACCAATCAAATATATTTATTTAATTATTTTTTATCTCATTTTTTTATCAGGTGAATCTTCACTAATATTTATTATAAATTAAGTTTAAAAATAATTTTTATCAAGATTTACTTAATAAAAAGATGAGATAAAAATTAATTAAATTAATTCATGGAGTCTTTTACATATGTTTTTAATGGCTTGAATTGGAAACATCTTTATTTTATACATTATATTACCAATTAAATCCTTCCTTATTTTCATGTTTATTTTTTTTTAATTTTTTCTTAATATGGTAGTATTTTTATGCACATTTCTTCATTTGGTTACCTACTCTTACAATTTTTTTGGCACAATCAAATTGTCTTTAATTTTAATTTAATATCATAATTTACAAGGCAACCAATTTTAAGCTAATTTAGGTAATATCACAATTATAAGGTAATATCATATTTAAATGGCAACTAATTTTAAGGTAATTTTATGGTAATATCATATTTTAGATGGCAGCCAATTTTAAATTAATTTAGGTAGTATCACAATTCTAAAATAATATCATATTTTACGATGCAAATTTTTAAAATTAATTTAGGTAATATTAGTGTGAAAATACTAGGGATGACAATGGATCGGACTTGGATCGGACTTTATAAAGTCCAATCCAATTAATAGTCGGATTTTCAAAAAAATCCAAGTCCGAATCCAAATCCATTTACATAAATACAAATCAAATCCAATAAAATATCTAAAATCCAAATCCAAATGTCCAAATCCAATTATTTTTTAAAGTAACAACTCAAATAAATATCTTTAAATAAAAAAATATTTTTTATCAAACAAATATTTTTTTAATTTATAGCACAAACAAATCTTAACAAATACTACAATCCAATATAAAACAAATTAAAGTAACAACTCAAACTTTTTAAATATAAAAATTTTAAATATTTTTATTTGGGTTTATATATGGATCAGATTCATATCGGATATGGATTTGGATTGAATTCGGATTGAATTATGGCAATATCCATATCCGATCCACCTCCTATTAGGACTCAGACATTATTTTTGGATTCGGATTCGGACTTTTTTAATCGGATTTGGATCAATTTTTTTTTTCCGAATTGAATCGGATTCAGATTATATTGTCATCCCTAAAAAATACCTTATATGACAATTCAATGATTAAATTAGATTCCTAATAAAAAATATGTAAATCTATTTTTTTTCAACTTTTAATTGTTGAATGTTTATTTGGAGAAATTATATCATGGTAAGTCCCACAACGTCATCCGTGGGACCAACTACTAAAAATCATATATATTATCATTTTTTCATGTCATATATCGATCAAAATATTCGATGTTGATTAAATATTGGATTAAAAATACAAGTTTATAAATTGATATCATATGTTATATTTGATTTGATTGAATTTATAATATTAGTTTATGATTTCGTGTTTATTTATGATTGTGTTTGAATTAAATAAAATTATATTGTTTTTTTATTACTATTTGTTTTTTACGATTAAAGGTGGATATGATATTCAATTATTACAGACTTATATACATAAATAAAACCAAAATTTCAACTTTAGAGGGATAAATAAGTAGGTAGGTCGATAACATCCATTTATACAATATATTTTTTAATCATTGAGTGAAATAAGTGATTAAAATTAACAGTAGAATATATAAAAATATTCGTTTGAAAAAATAAATAATTAATCTCGATTACTTATTTTATTAATCCAACGATAAAAAAAATTATAAAATGGAGCTTAATTGATTATGGAAATGAAAATATGCAATTTCGAGAAATAATAACTTTATTAATTATGGAGCTTTCCCAAGCTCGGTTTGAAAAGTTAGTGAACAGGCTCGAAATAATTATATATAAACATACATTAAAAATAATTTATTTAGCAAAGAAAAATAATAAAATAATTGAGAATAAATCCACTAAAAAATTAAATAAAATAAATTAAATATTATCAACTAAAATAAATTTACAAAACTACAAATAATAAATAAAAAATAAACTACAAATAAATAAATAATAAAACATAATAATATAGAAAATTGTCCATTTCGAGCCAAACCGAGCCGAACCTAATGAGCTTTGAGCCTGAGCCTGAGCCGAGCGCTGTAATATTATTTTCGAGCCGAGCCTGGCCTGACTCGAACTCGGCTTGGCTCGTTATCACCCCTAGTGATCGCATTAAAACTCTTTTCAATAAAAGCTCCATAGTTTGTTTTGTATCTTTTCTCTGTTTACTTTCATTCAACTCTTCAATATTCATCGCCGGTCACTTTCTCCGACACCGATATGTCCTTTCTTGCACATGAGTAACTTCGGGTTCCAGAAATAAAACCAACCCTGTATCAATGGTGGGAAATGGTAGGATGCAGATCCACCATGTATGACTGGGGTAATGAATCCAAAACTAAATAATATGATATCAACAGTACATGTAAGAGGTAAAGTTTCATATGATTTGATCTTATTGAATTCAAATTCAATTGCAAATAAACATCGAATATTACAAATCTAAACCAAACCAAATTAAATAAAACAACCTAACACATAATATCAGCTTCAAATCTGGAGTTGAGTGCCAAATCCTTTTCAGACACGTAAAATGTATATGTAACGTTGACAAGTAGAGTGTGGCCGAATTCGTTCAGAACCACTTGGCTCACAACTATCTGTTATTGCTACAATGATGAAAACAAAAGTAAAGTTGATGTTAAAATAAGATTGAAGATTGAAGAGAATACTATTCATTAAAGAACAAGAGGAGGAAGAAGAAGAGTTCGTAACATACCTAAAGTAACAGTCTAAGTGGATGCTGTAGTTACATTGGTTGCACTTGAGAACTTCATCTTGGCAAGGCTTACTGCATTTGAAGCAATAAGGATAGCCCTCAACAACCTTGCGGACATAATTGAGACGGCAGTCATGGAGGGGGCAGCGGGACCACTTAAAAGTGATACCATCTTTAAGAAATGGATATTTTCCGAGAGCACATTTAGAATGAACAGAATTATCGCAAATTGAACAGGAATAATACCAACGATTTGGATCTTTTTTCTCTTCACAGATGTCGCAATAAAACTGTTCTGGATCATAGTTTCCATCAGGGTAAGAGAGTCTCAATGAATGGGCGTCACATTTGTGCTCAACTGCAAGTGGTAATGTCAGGCATGCAAAGTCCAAACTAAAACTGCACTTCTGACATCTGAATCCACCAAAATACCGATGATAGAGACCACAACCACTGCATTTTCCTTGGCATTTAGGATCAAAAAAGAGAAAGTGCTGATGCCCTTCATGTTTGATGACATAAGGAATTGTTGCACACCTTAGGCAAGACATATACATGAGGCCTAGCGCTAGATTTCCTCTATAAAACAAACCACTGCACTCGCGATCACAAAAGTGACACCGGTTGTAGTAACTGCTGGCTTCAAGCTTCATGGCGGGTAGTTTGAACCAATGATGTTTGATTCTGGGCAATTCAGCGCAGGCCTTGTGAAGGAAGAAATCACACTCCAAACAATGATAAAATAGAGTGGAGACTGGCAACACGCAGCCGTCGCAAGCTCTATCATCCTCCCCTCTGATCTTGTCTGCTAATACTAAATTGTGGCAGTGGTTGAAATGGCGTACCTCTATAGCTTTGCCAAGATCATTCTTGTTGATAACAGTGATGGAAGAATCCTCAGCATCATCCTCACCTTCATTATCGTCATCAATTATGCGGTACAAGGAATCATACTCCAACACACATTTCACATGAACCACAAAATTGCAACTTTCCTTCCAGCAACAGTAACTTCCGTACTCCTTTTTCACTTGCCGGAAACAAATTTGGCATTCTCCAACTTCTCCTTTCTCAAGGAAATACTTGTGGAGAAGAACATGGTCATGTCGAGCGACTTTGATCTTCCGTGGCAACATAGTGCAACTTTTATGGACTTGGATGTGGCATGTATGACAAATATAGGAAGCAAACTTTCCATCAGTGCCGCATCCATCACAAACGAATGAATCATTTCTACAAAGCATGGTGAATGGGTGCTGATGATATATGTTAGCTTCAATAATAGGTGTTGGCCAAAGGCATTCGAGGTGAATATCAAACTTGCAAGCCAAACAATGATACACAAGATTATCACCACGATCATCCTTTTGGCAGACCTCACAAAAGAAATTGTTTTTCTTAGACTGAAGAAAGAGGGTGTGTGCACGGTGGCAAGGGTGACCCATTTCTGTGGGTAAGTTTATAAAAACATTTTTGATGAAGTTTGAGCTTACAACCCACAGAAACATAAATGGGACCTGTTAAAGACTGTTGACACCATGAGCAATGGACATCTCTTTTGAGTTCATCCTTGTGACTTTTAAGGAAGATGAAGGGAAGTTCATCTTTGAACTCAGACTCAGACATGTTTTTTCTATCAATCAAATGCGAAGAAGAGAGAACGCATTTGATGCAGAGAAAAAACCCGCTCCGGTAGAGACACTGATAAAAAAACAACTTACATTTTCCCTTGCACAATGCACAAACACTATGTTCTGCTGCATACAACTCTGATTGCAGGTAAAGATAAAAGTGTTTGGGATGGAAAGGGTGTGGTCTAATTTCCTCGGGTAATTCGTAACAATGTTGATGTAGGTGAAAGTTGCAGTGCGCATCCAAACAAGTAAATCTTGTGTCAGATTCAGCTATGAGTTCCCCGCACACCGAGCAATCAGCTTTCTCATTCGCATCGCCTTGCGCTTCAACCAACACCAAGGGATGGTAATGAAGACGACTACGTAGAATCTGCTGTCCCTTCTCCATCTCCATTTTGGTGAGTGAATGTGATTTAGATGTTTAAACAAGGAAGGAACAAAAGCAAGCAATAAAGAAACAAAGAGTTTTGTTGTTTTTGTTTGATGAATTGAATTGCCAGACACAAAGACTTATTTATACTTTTTCTTCTTCCTATGCACTCGATTCTTTTCTTGAATCATCACATAAAGGATAATTTTGAAATACAAGAGATTATATTTTTAGTTCTAGAATCTAAATACTTTACCTAAAGAATCAACTTAAAATTCTTTTCGTTTTTTTCTGATGAAGGAGAGAATTTTATGTTAATAATTTTAAAATGTGGTGGTATTTTCAAGTTGGCAAGCATTGTTTAATAGTATGTGGTGTAATTAAACCTTTTATTTTTATTGATTATGACTTATTAGTAATTAAAAATATTTTATTTATCTATTATGTTTTTAAAACATATATTAAAATTTACAACTGATAACATAACATAAACATCTTTAATTATTTGAATAATTAATAAATCAATACTTATCAATTATTTATATAATTGTAAATAAATAACAAGATACTAATTTAATGATAATATTGAACTTTATGTTAAGTTTTATTTTAATTTAAATTTCATCGTATATAAATATAATTCAGATATATTTTATTTACCAATCAAATTTGAGATTCAAAGAATCTTGATGTCTTAAGTTAGTATTATTAATCAAAATTTACTTATAATCTAAAAAAGAAAAAAACGATATGAACCGCTAAAAAACCTTTGAACCGGATGGAACCGGTCTACTTAATCTCAATTTTATTTTTTAATAATCCATCCTGCTTCGAACCCATTTTTTTAATTAAAAAACTGTCTTATTGGATCGGGTTGAGACTCGACATGTATGAATTATTTTTATCCCTAATTTAGACCGTAAAAATTTTAAATATAATAAAATAAATTTAATTTTTAATAATATTAAATTTATTAATCGATTAATCAAAATCGAGTATTGTATGAACAATCATCTCGACTTAATTTACACAAACAATTATACCAAGAAGCGATTTCCCAATAATTTTGTAATACATGTAAGTCGTAAATTCATATTTAAAATTTATTAAATATCGTTCTTAAGATAATAGCAAAATTTAATTGAATTAAAGTTGGTATATATGGAGAAATTATATTATGGGTAAGTCTCACCACGTGTCCATGGGATCAACCACTAAAAATCACTCACCTCATCAATTTTTTTATGTCATATATTTTTTCCAAGTGAATCTTCACTCGAAAAAACTGTTTTTAAAATAGATTAACAGTAAATATGAGTGAAGATTCACTTAGAAAAATATGATATGAAAAAAAAATGATGAGATAGATAGTTTTTAATGGTTAGTCCCATGAATGACGTGATGGGACTTACCCATAATATAATTTCTCGTATATAGATAATATTAAAATAAAAGTAATCACACAAAGTATAACTTTAAATACATGAGATTATAGTTTTAGAATCTAAATGTTTTACTCAAAAAATCAAGTTAAAATTCTTTTCCTCGTTTTTACGGACGAAGGAAAGAATTTTATGTTAATAATTTTAAAAATAAACCTTTAAATTATATCTTTTGTTTGTATTTAATCTTTAAATAATTTTTTTAGTAAAAGTTAATTCTTAAATTATTATATTTGACCACTTTACGTTAAATAGTTATTTAAGTAAAAAAAAAGTATTTCGATCAATAAGATATTGAGATGTTATAAAGATTTTTTTCATGATAGTTTAGAAATTAAAAAATATAATTTATGTACTTATTTTAATTAAAAATAATTTAGAGTATTAAAATATCAAAATGATAGTTTCAAGACTAAAATTAATATATATATATATATATACAATTTAGGGGTTAATTTTTTATTTAAAGCTATAAAAAATTTAATTATTTCGGACCGAAATGAGAGAGACATGCTCTCAGTTAAAGATATGATGTATAATCATAAACAAATTTAAGATATAAGGATCATTAGAAATTTACAAATAAAAATTCTCTCTCTAAAATCATGTTGCGGCATTGACATTAAATATAATTAGATTTATAAAAAAATATATAAAAATTAAATTATATATATTTATAAAATAATATTCAATCTATTTAAATTATAAATTGTTAAGTCAAAACTCTAAATAAAAAATTATATTTTAATAATTCAAACCAAAATAAATATTATTTTTTAGTTAACTTGTTACAATATAAAAATAAATGTTTTATATCTAAATCGGTAAAAAAAATAAATATGCTATATATATCAGCATAAAAAACATCTCAAGGACATAAACAAAAAATTTATACAAATATTTTTGTTTTAGAGTTTGATTGAATTTAAAAATTTAAATATAGGGATTTAAAATTTAGGGTTTAAAGGTTAAAGTTCAATTTTTAAAATAACATAAATAAAATTTTAACTTTAGACCCTAAATTTTAACAATATTTAAATTCAAAATTCGTCAACTAAAACCTTAAAATTAAGATGCATATAGATAGAATAATTACTCATCAATTAAATACTAATATATATGGTAATTATATAGGGATGACAAAAATACTCGTTCCCGACCCGACCAAATGTGTCCCGATACGACCTGGTCCGATTTTTCTTTTTAAATTTTTAAGATTGGGGCAGGGCAAAGCTTAAAAATTATTAAGTAGGGTCGGGTTGGGTCGGGTCGGGTATTTGCTTGAAATTTCTCATCCCGCCCTGATATATTTTTATTTATTTTTATATATTTTATTATATTTATAAAAACTATCATCATATATAAACATTTTTATGAGTTTTAAGTATTTTTTTTTTTACTTTTGAGGTTTGTTCGTATAATAAAAATTTATTATATGTTGTTCAAGTTTTAATATATTTGATTCTATCAGTCGATGATTAAGTTTTTTTCTTCTTTTAAATATGTAATTTAACGTATGAGTAATTTAAATTTTATTTTACTTTTTTTTTTGACGAAAAAAGAGTTTTTTACTTTTATATAGATTTAAAGTACTTAAAAACCCTAATTTATAATTATAATAAAGGAAAGATTGAATCTAACTTTTGTCATCGACAAATATTAACTTTTTAATTTTTTTGGGTCGGGATCGAGATTAAAAAATAATTTATTAGGGCGAGACAAGACAAGTAAATATTTTAATCTTAGTCGAATCAGATAAGATTTAGGGGTTAATAAATCGGGTTAGAGTTGGAGTGACCACAAACTCATCCGCCCCGTTTCCATCCCTATAATTTGATTCTCTGACCATGGAAATATTTTGATTCCACAAGCATCCTAATTTTAGGGTGTTAGAGATCCAATTTAGGATTTATAGCTTAATAGTTTAAGTTTAGAATTGAAGGACTATGATTTAAATATGGTTAGAATTTAAGGTGTAGTTAAAAACTTTAAAATCCGAACCTAAACTCTAAACCATAAATCTCAACCATAAACTATAAAATCTAATTACATTTCATAAATTCCAAACCCATAAACCTAAACGCATTAAACTTAAATCATAAACCCTAAATTTAGAATACGTGTGAAAACAAAATATTTTCATTGTCAATAATATTAAAAATAAATCATATACATTCAAATACATCAATAGTAAATCTTTTGAAAAAAATTCATAAAATAAATGTTTTCCCTTATTTTTTTAGCAATCTTTATCAGTTTAAAGTCGATTAGACCTTTACTGGTTCGACCTCCGGTGCTGATTTTTCATCCTATATGCAACTAAAATACATTGTTCAATAGGAATGTGAGTATACACTTCTTGGAACACAAGGTGTATAGAAACAACAGTATGTTCACTTTTGGTTATGTTAATAGGAGATGCAAAAAGAGAGTCGAATTAGAACCTTCCTGACCTCTAGGATGAAGGTCGTAACGGAAAAAACGACGACTTCCGGTAACTACTTTGCATACCTTTCGACTTGAGTGGACTCCACACCAATGATTTCCGTTGCAAAGCAACGACGGTTGGATGCCTCGGCTTCCATGAACCTGCCTGCGTAGTTGGAGGGCTCCCCATGAATTTGCTACTGGCTGCAGGTGATGTCTCTGATGGGTTCCTGAACTCTGGCAATGGAGAAAATAATCTTGAATATCTTACCTTTCTGGCATCCCGTGCTAACGACGGTCTGTCCATTGTACCGTTGTTGAATCCGGAAGCAGACCTGTGGAGTGGAGTGGTCATGTGCGAATCAGGCCGGAGGGTAGCGATGGATACTCGCCTTTTAGGCTGAAGAACTTGAGCATTGACTGTTGGAGGTTTGACAGCAATGGAACAACGTCTCGGTTCTAAAAGTTTTTTTCTATTTGCTGTTGGTGCCATCACCGTTACGGAGTTGTTTTCTTTGTCATTTGATGATGCTACCATCGACATTCTAGACGTCTTTCTCTTGGTGGCCAAAGGTGATGCTGGGGGTATGAAGTTGGTGATTCTTCGCAGTGGTAACCTCATTTTTGACGGACCAAGTGGTGGCTTTTTATCCGTTTTGGTATTCTCTGCTGCTTGTTTAAGAGGTGGTCTAGTAGAAGCAGAAGCAGCAAAAGCTCTGGTTTCCTGCTTTAACCGAGTTTTCCTTTCCTCCACTAGCTGATTTTCTAGGTCACGAACCTGACATCATATACTACGCAATGAGAAATGATACAAAATACCAGGAGATTGCTAATAAAAGTTTTACGATCTGAAAAGGTCGGAGATAACCGTTTCAGTTTGTTTAATATATGATTACCTTTTCTTGGAGACTTTTGCATATATGTTCTCTCGCAGAAAGTCTCAGCTGCAAGGATTGCACATTATCCTGCAACTTCTTTGTTTCCTTGTCATCATGTTTCAACCTTTCTGCCTGTAAATTAATCAATAACCAGAAGTCAAACAAATCGAATCCATCTCAAATGCTAAGAGAGCGAAATATTTCAGATTTCATTAATTTCTCATACCATTTGCTTATACTTGTAGAGCTCGGTAAGGTCCACCTGTTTGCGTGCAGGGCCACTTTCAATCCCCCTAACTCGGCTAGCAAAGTTCAATGAACATAGGGTCTCCCCGAGGTCCGCACTAGATGGACTGATCTGTACAAACATCACGGTCTTGCAATCTCCTCCTGTATTTCATGATTTTTACATTAGGCTACCAAACATGAATACAGATCCTTCATGGCCAATCATTCTAGATTAACTAGATTCAGATAAAGAGGCTCAACTTCCATTGATACCATGATGAGACAAAAGCTTACCTAGAGAGCTCTGTAACATATGTGTGAGCTTTGAGTTCCTTGTTTTCCACAGAAAAGAAGAAAGAATAGAAATGTAAATGTTAGACATTATTGTTTTAAGAAAAAAAAGTGTTAATGTTAGACATTGATTCTTTATTAGGCAGTTCGTATGTGTTGTTCATGTATGAGAAGGGTAGAAAGGGAGGGAGAGGGAGAAACCTGTAAGGAATATGGGACGTTTTCGATGCAAGAGCAGAAATTACATCACCAAGCGCTGAGAGAGATTTATTTATGAACTGGGATTCCTTCGATCTTTCACCTTCAACTTCAATCTTTCCAACGCGCTCACTGCCAGCCAAATCTACCAGCCATAGGTGACTCCTAGTCTTTTGACCATTCATCAAATTTGTTCCTGTTACCTTGACACGCAACAAGCTGCAAAGAGAGGAATTCTGGTCATTAGAGTTAAATGAATCAAAATTTTATCAGCCAGAGATGCTGAATAAAAAATTATTTCTCATTTATTAGATAACAAAAAGTCTACCAGTGAGAACGACTGCTCATTTCATTGGCGTTGGTAGCACCAACTGATCTGACCCGGTTTCCAGACTTTAGTAGCTCCCAAACTTCCTCTGTACTGTAAACACTAGCTTCGACAACTCCTGGAACTTCTTGTGTCCCATCTGCTGCTTGTTTGATATCCAACCTATATCAACAAAATGTAGGACATCAATATTGGAATTCACTCTCCAAATATGGGGTTTCTTAAATTTCTTTAGGGAAAACATTAAGCTCAGACTGGTTGGAAATTCTGAGCTTTATTTATCTTCTCAACATATTGTCCCTAAGAATAGTTAAAGTTCATGCCAATGGATTTCTTTCTTTATGGAGATAAAGAATAATAGATCGCACATAAGTGTCCTGTTTTGCAATCCGAGTTTAATAATTGGCCAACTGTATACAAATTAGTGTTAGGAATTAACCTTTTAGTAGGCTGATTGGAGTTTTCTCCTAGCAAGTCCCTTATCTTTTCGTTGTAGACCTCCATCATGCTGACAAATAGTTCATATTTCATTACACCACCTCTCTCTCCAGCAGCTCGAAACAACTCCTCCAATGTCCTGTAATTAACTCCTCTATTTTCTGGTGGTCCCTCCATAGTAAATGTCTTCCCGGTTCCAGTTTGCCCATACGCAAATATGCAAACATTATAACCATCCAATACAGAAGTGACAATGGGTTTGGTTCGTGCAAATACAATGTCTGTGTAATTAAAAGAACACAGAATTAAAAACTTCCACAATGAAACTTGGTGAAGATATCTAATAAACTCAATCAAGAGATCTTAAGGGTACCTTGGTCATCCTCGGGCCTAAATACATGATCAAACTTGAATTGCTTCTTGGAAGAATCGGAAGAAATTATTTGTAGCTCACCGTCTTGAGATGAGTCAAATTCAACAACAGAAGAGGATCCATTCGAGATTTCAACTTGGTTTAGAGGTCTACATCTGCAGAAAACCCGGATGTTTCCTTTAAGCTCAATCACTTCATTGTAAAGACGCTTCCTCTCTGATGATTCATCTAGGTATTTCTTCTTCAGAAGTTCATATTCATTATCTATACCAAACAAGAAATACAAAATCAATTCAAATCCGATTAAAAACGCAGAGACACAATCATTTTGTTTCTTCAATCCATTACTTACTGAGCAGCTGAAGAGTTCCTACAATGTCATTACCACGAAAAGACTTCACTTGATTGGACAGAATTTCATGCTCTTTCTTCAAGTTCTATGACATTAAGTTAACCAAAGTCAACCCCTTGAGCAACTAATGAGAACATAAGCAAGGTATATATATATATATAGCCTACTATGTTTTACCTGAAGATTGTTACTCAAATTAATTACTTTCTCTAATATTGGAAGAGTTGGCCCCCGAGCTGGAGATTTTTCTTGGCTCATGCTGGAAATAGTATCTTCATCCATGGAGTCGGTATTCTCTTCTAAAAGTTCTAAAATACAGCCAATGTTCTTCAAATTAGTATCTAACTACTCAAATATTTTGAATAACATAAATTTTCCCAAATATGATCATTTGAACACACAAATGCACCAACAGAAAAAGAACATTACAACAAATTTTCAAGCCAAACGAAGGATTCATGAACTGTAATCAATATGACTGATTAACAGAAGAAAATGCTTAAAATCAACTCAATTCATGCCACATATTCTAAGTTCTGAACTAAACAAGAAAAATCACAAGAATCGTCAATTACTTTCCAAGTACCATCCAAGTAAGACTTTTATAGGGTTTCGAATAAATTATCCTTAATTGATAACTTTCCTTTCAGATTTAGATAACATTTCATCAAAAATTCAACCAAATGCTTTCTTCAAAGTAACGCAAGAAAGAGGTAAAGAAAGAAACGAAAAAGAACTAACCAATCTGAGAATTCATTGAAGACTTTGTCTCATTCTTCACAGTTAGATCTATAAAAGCATGACAGTTTTTCACAGATCATAATCACGAAATAAAATTAAAGCAAAAAAAGAAAATCGAAACGCTTACCTTTATCAAGAACGATCAAATCGCAACTGTCAGAGCCCATTTCAGCCATTTGATTAAAGAAAAGAACTCGATTATTAGAAAAGAAAGAAAAACTGGAAAAGTATACGATTGAGGAAGAGAAATTGGTAGATTGAAAAATATTAAGAGTGAGAATTTTCAGAAATGGAAAGAAATCGACTTGAGAGAGAGCTAAACTGAAGTGTTGAGTTTAAATTTTGAAGATGGGGATTAGGGTTTTCGTTTCTTTGATTTAATTCAAAATGGAGAAACGTCAGCCGTTGGATTGACTTAGGTGTTTATAACGGCTATTTTCAATACAAGTATCTTTTTAAAGAGCGTGTGCCTCGGATCCATAAAAGTTCGGATTTGGGTAATTTAACCCGATTAAATTAAAGTTTTTTTTTTACAAATAAGTCCATAAACTATACTTATTCTGATTAAAGTACTTAATTTTTTAAAGTGATACTTAAATTATCATTTTTTACAGTCTACCCCAAAATGTTTATAATATTTAAAAACTTAAAAATAAGTGTCTAAAATATATCTTTTTTAAATTTTAGGTGCTTAAAATATTTTTTTGTTAAAAATAAATACTTAAAGCGATTTAAACTCATATTTTTTAAGATAAACATCATCTACTGTTTTTTATTGAAACACTTACTATGTCAAAAAAGAATTAGTATATCGAGAAATAAAGATAATTAGTATATTTTTAGGGGAAAACACTTTAAATAATTAATCATTGTACTGTAAATATTGTTATTCGAATACATGACCTCCAAAAAACAACAATCATTCCTTAACTAATAAAGTAAGATGGTTCGTATCAGGGCTGAACAGGGGGTGCTAGTGGGTGCAGCCGCACATCCTAAAATTTCAAATTCTCTTATATTTAATATATTTCATTTGTATTTTCTATTGATAATCTAATTCTGCACTTCCAAACTTTTATAATTTTGTACCCTTTATATTTTTAATATATTTTCTTAATAGTTTGTAATCAATTTTTAGATATTTTAATTTTAAATTATCAATATATATATATTAATAGCATCTCTTATTAATAAAATAATTTAGACATATAAACATTCATGTATAATATAAAGAAAATTGTGATATAAACGATAATTTAAGGTTAAAATTTAAATATTTAAAAAATTATAAATTAATTTAAAATGAGATTTTATAATTTAGAGATGAAATTAAATTGTTTAAAATTAAGAGTAAATTATAATAAAATTATATTTTAAGAATGAAATTAAAATATTTAAAATAAATAATTTAGAATTTAAATAATCAAATAGTATCGTAATATATAAATAATAACTATAATTAAATTGAATATAAAATTGATTTGACTTGAAAAACCCGAAAATATAAGTCAATCGAACCGAAAATCAATTATTATTAAAATAAGTTATTGAATTAAACCAAAACCGAACAATATACACCCAGGACTAGTTAAACCCGCAATTGGCTTGTAACTTTCAACAGCAAAGACATCAAACTGATGCAAATTCAGGAAGAAAACACACACAAGATACAACAAGCTAACGTACAGAGGTGAAGAAAAACAGGTACAACATAGTTTTTTTTCTGTTTGTTTTGCCGTTCCGGCTAACTAGACATCGGCAAATCCGAAAATTAAGAACACAGAAAACAGAAGGGAATGGAAATAGCTATAACAATATCATCTCTTCGTGTTGTTATTCGAACAACGTCTTATTATGACTGAAACATGGGAATTTAAATCAGGAAGAATGATCAAGGGAAATTTGGACACCTTTGCCGCCGATCCCGGCCGTGAAACACTGAAAACCGAATGATTCGAGCTCTTCCACTAGTTTATCGACAACCGCTCCTGATACATCTGATTCATGTTATCAAGGAAACAAGTAATGGAATTGCATATTCAAGAAAGTAATAATGAAGCAGCAAAGAATAGATCATAGGATGAACAAAAACATGACCGTATAGCGATTTATACGAATCAAAGTCGAAAAACTGAAGAGCAGTATCTTATCAAAGTATATTATTCCGATGAGCCTCTGCTCCCATGGGAAGAAAGATGCATGGAAAAGCTTTGTACTGCAGACAGATTCGATATTATTTAACCCATCTAGGCCTTTTCATCGGAAGAAGTTGACGGAACATCAAAACGATGAAAAAATAATTGGCAGAGGCATAGGTACTCAAATTAAAGAGAACATGAAAGAGGATACGGGTTGGCAGGAGTGTTAGAACGCAACCTCCGCCTCCAGCTCCGGTCAGCTTGGAAGGTAGCTTATACTTCATTGTTGTCCGAAGAATAGTTTCTATAGATGCATGGCTAACACCAATAGAGAAAAGCAAACCTTGATTCATTTCCATCAATTCTCCAAGCTTCTCTTCATTAGCGGATAAACATAGATCATCCACGGCATGCATCTGGATGATGGTAGACCATTCTTCACTGATAGCTTCGATGGCATTTAACACGGAACACATGGCATCGGGATGCCTTGATTTCCTTGCCGAAACATTAGCAACCAATGCCTTTGTATCCCTCCCAACTTTTGTGTTGGTAATGAGCATTTTCAGTGGCATATTGGAATCGATTCGGGTCATAACACCAGATTTGAATTTAATCACATTGCCTGTTCCGTTAAAACAATAAGTTACTTAAACACATAGATATTGATAAACTTATCATGCAATTATGAGGTAAACAATAAGCCTTCGTCGAGACAGAAGATATAAAACCGACAATTTAATTTAAAATGCTAGCCCATTATGAGGAAACAACTAAAGAATTATCACCAGTTTCAGACATAGCCAGCTTACAATGATATATAGTACACCATGCTTAAGCTACGCTAACGACAGTTTTTACTCTACCGAACCTTCCATTTAGATTTTCACCGTTACCAATTTGGTTCCAAAACTCAAATTTGTTCCAAATGTAGTTGGTTCGGGATAATGATCAATGACAGAGGAACAACAAATTAATTTTTAAAAGAATTTGAAGGAAAAGACAGGTGTTTATGAATTAACTGGAACAAGCTGCATACCAAATGTGCTAACTGAGTTGTCAACTCCGGAGGGCCTTCCGTGAATTATCTTCTCCCCTTCAAAAGCCCACTTATTCACCAATTCAGCCTTAAATGTGAACCATCCTTTTTGGCATATGTCCAATTTCGAGGAATCCGAAAGAGCTAACAGAGCTGCTGAAAGTGCAACACAATATGCAGCCGATGAACCCAGACCTGCACCCACTGGAAGCTCGGAAGAAACAACGACTGTAGCTGGCTTAAACCTAGCTCATTGCATCCATACGTCAGAAACTAGAAAATCGAGAAGAAACTTATAGTTAACAAGACAGTCGAGGCAGCATACATACCCTAAGATAGAGGTGTACAACCAAAGAAATGCATAAACCGCAGAAGCAAGTCCGATCTTTGACTCAGGAAAACTTTTCTCGTCAACAAGAGCAGCGAGAGATTTCACGGTCTCCAGCGAGCATGATGTGGGTGTCGAAGGAAATGGAGAACCTAAGTGAGATAGCACTTCTTTGATTCTTCCGATGGACCATGAAAAGTCTAATCCGATGTCATTGAGATGAAGTTTTATCGTATCTCCACCCTCTATGGAAAGAGCAAACATGATGACATGAAACAAAGTTACAAATATTAAATTGCAAAACAGAGGTGCGAATCTTATCTAAGTGCCAAAGATAATATAAATAAGAAACCAAAACATGAAATTTAACAGGATCAGATTTCAACTTATAAAGTCACTAATTTCGAGTAAAACTATAGTGAGCTCGATCTCGGAAACCTTGTGGCCACATACATATTTTTCTAAAAAGATAAGCGCTGATAAACACATTTGAAGAAACATTTAAACAAACAAAACATATCTTCACACGAGTGTCTTCCAAAACAAGACCAAATCAGATTTATCTGATCCTCATTAAAAACATGACATAATCAGATTTATTTGTCCCTACAGACTTAGTTTGCTCAAAGATAAGCACCAACAAACACATCCAAAGCAATATCTGCAGAAATCTAACATATCTTCGCACTAGTGTCTCTGAAAACAAACCATCAAATCTAATTTATAGGATCCTAGTTAAAATAAAACTACAATCAGCACAATCGCCAGAACTTTTTCCCCGAATAGGCAAATACTTGGCTCTCTCAAAAGATGAACAGACAGCAAACATATACAAAGCAACATTTAGAAAGAAAAAAACATATCTTCACACGACAATCGCCCAAAACAAACCATCAAATCTTATTTATTGAATTCCCATTAGAAGCAAACTTTAATGAGCTAAATCTCAAAAACCTTGTTCCTACATACTTAGATTGTTCAAAAGATACAAACCAACATCTGCAAAAACCAATCTCCCTAAACAAAACATTAAATCCAATTTATCAGATCCTTATAAAAAGCAAACCAGTGAACCACAATCATCTCAACCTCAAAAACTTTTGTTCCAAAATAGTTTGCTCAAGATATAAGAAGAACTTCAAAAGAGGCAAAATTTAGTGATAATTTCCAAACTTTACAGAAATTTCACATAATCTTAAAAGAGGAATTCCCAACCAGCAATTTAACAGAATAAAAATAAATGGAACATTAAATTCCAACCTACAAGTCATCAAAAACAAAATAATAATTGAGCGAAAAAATCATTCAAACAATCTTGCAAAACTATAATAATTAATGCAAATCAACATTTTCACACAATATAAAAACAACCCAACTCCAAATAAAGCTTCATTTCATCAAATTTTAACCCAGAAATCACCATTTTTTAAAAAAAAATAGTTAATTACAAAACAATAAATGAATGAAGCTACAGAAAAACAGAACTACCGGAACGAAGACGAAGAGAGACAGAAGTATAGAGATCAATTGAAGAAGCAACAGCAGTACATCCATGAACCACAGCATGTTCACCGGCGAGAATGATCTTCCCCGGAGCTCTGGCAGTTACCTCCATTTTTCAGATTTTTCTTTATTAAAAATGTTGAATTTGAGCTTTTTAGTTGATCAGTGATTGAGGAGAAAACAAGGGAGTTCGTCTCCGCTGTGGGATTATAACGAGGATGCCGTCAAAGTAACGCCGCCGTGGAGGTAGGCAAGGGAAGACGGATATTGGGTAGGGCGGAGAAAACTGAGTTGGAAATTATGGAACTTACGCGCCATTTAAACCAACCTAAATTCTTAGTCTTGTTTATTTGTTTGATTCATTGTTTTTTAATGACTTAAGATTGGTGCCAAACCCACGCGACTCGCCGGCGCGTGAATTTCTAAACTATAAAATATTTGTGACTATTTATTAATAAATTAGATTCCAAATTAACTAAATTTTCTTAAATTATTTACTTTTACTTAAAAATAATTATTTATATAATTTTATATTAATATTTTTACTGTTAAATTTAAACTAAATGTATTAAATTTATTATATTTATGTTGCGAACAAAATAAATTATTTTATAAATATGATCATAAAGATAAAAAAAAACTTTCACATCAAGTATTTATTATTATTATTTAATTTTTGAGAATTCGAATTTAAAATATTATTTAATTTAAAAATTTTCGTGTCAACTAATTAAACATGTAAATATATTTTTTTATTTATTTATTTATATTCGATACGTATTTGAACATCATTATGTAATTACATGCAAATATAACTACTACTCTAATAAAATACACAAATAATTATAAAAAAATTATAATTCCTCAAAACATGTTTGGTTGAGAAAATATAATTACATTTAATTTATACTTTTTTAAAGTAAATTAATTATAAAATTAATCTCTATTTTTAATATTTATATTTTATCTTCGATCTTTAATTTTGATTCTGTCTCTACATAATTATATAATTATATCTTAATTAATTTTTTTAATATTTTTTGAACACTTTATTTAATAGTAGCAGTCTTTTAGTAATAAAAAGGGTGAAATTGTATCACTAAAATTAAGTCCAAAGTCCAAGTCAAAATTTTGAACATGTTCATGACGGCCACCTACCCAATTTTTATTGAATTTATTTTCAACGTAGTACCTCATATGGTTAAATTATTCAGTCAAAAAAATATTTAATTATTGATATATTAATATTATTATTTAAACGGATAATTGTGAGTAGGGGTGTGCAAAAAAATTTGATCCGATTATTCGTTGATCCGATTCGAATTTTAGTTTTTGGATAATTCGGATCAGATATCCAAAAATTTTGGATCGGTTATGGATCAGTGTTTTACATTCGGTTCGGATATCTGATTATCCGATATCCAAAAATTTTAAATTTTATATATATAAATATTGTTATATTCGATATTTTTACTTGTTATATATAAAAAATAAAATTTTCATGAATAAAAATATTGTTATATTCAATAATTTATTGATATTATATTCAAAAACCAAAATTTTCATGAATAAGATCGTTAAATTAAAAAATACTTAAATTAAATCATAAATTCGGATATCCAAAAAATCAGATATCTAATTTTTTCGGATCGGATATGAATCGCTAAAATGTCAATCCGAAAATTTCGAATATCCGAAATTTCGGATCTAATCGAATCGGATAATCCAAAATGTACACCCCTAATTGTGAGATTGTGAAAATGTTATAACGACATTAGAATGTTTTAAGGGGTTATGCGCTTGTAGATGTAGTTTATGAGTTTTTTTTGTCTCAATTATGGTATGTATAGATCTATAAAATTTGTCGAATAATAAATATGGTGGATAAACCTGCTGCGAAAGGACATGGAACTAATGTGGGTGTAACCGAATATCACTTTATTTTTTTAAAAGCTCGTCAAATTAGTCAGTAAAGAGGTGGAGTATGGCTAAGTTTAGTGTTTGATTTTTTTTTTGTGTGTGTATTAATGTGTTTGTGTTGTTTGAAGCGGATTTTTCGATTCTTGTACTCTAATAATGCTATAGACAGTAACGAATCCAGAATTTATTTGAGGATAGACATATATAAATTTTAAAATTTCAAGGTGGACACAAACCTTAAATATTATAAAAAAAAAATTAAGGATCAATTCATAAAAATTATAAAAATTATGAGTAAATATATAAACTTTGAAAAATTTAGGATGGGCCCGTGCCTATTTTATACTTAAGGTATATCCTCCACTGGCTATAGGTACTCTTTTATTTCACGTAGGCTTAAGATTTTTAATAAGACTTATAATAATATCCACTTATCAATAAAAAAATATTATTATTTAAAAATTAATCGATTGAATATTTTTTTTATTGTTCTTCCGTTTTTCATGGTCTTGTCATGATTAATCCGAACCGACCCGCGTTGCACACTTAGTTTTAGTGAGTCCGAGATTTACTTAAACAAAACTAAATTGCTTACCACTTTGATCAATTCCTGATGATAATCGATTGAACATTAATCCGTTTTATATAGATGTTATTTAACACTTAGATGATCTTAAATTTAAATATTCTTAAATGTAGTTGTTAAGGGAAAACATCAAACACTAAATTTATTATGTTTCTTAAGAATACAAACGATCAAATTCTCTCTCAACCCTTCAGTCGTCGTTCTCTTTCTCAAATTTTATCTTTTTTAGTTTTTCGTTTTGATCGTTCTCTTTGATCGGTGGTCGACAATTAATTTTAGTGTTGGTTGTCGACCACCGGATCTATTTCTTTTACTTATTTTATTTTAATAAGGATCTTTTTTTTTTATCTTTGACACGTTTTTCTATGCCTTTGTGACATGTTTTTATTTTTGTTTTGGGGTTTGATTCGTCAGTCTTTATGGCATGTTGCAGCATACCCTAGCGGTCGGTTGTTGTTCGTACAAAGATTCAATCGATGCTAGTTTTCTGATTTATTGTTTTGTCGGTGGTCACTTGGAAAGACTTATCCCCACTCGGTTGATGGTTGTTTGCCGATAAAATCAGTACTGAGTAGCGGTACTTTTTGCACGACAGTTTGAATCGCCTACAACTCCTTCTTCCTTCACTATGTGTCTCGTGTGGACAGAGACAATGAGATTCAGGAAGCTGCTGAATTTTATTGGTACGCTTATTTTCATAGGAATTTTATTTTTCTTTGTTTTTGGGTTGTAAGAATTTTTGAATTTTTTAATTCAATTATTTTATTTTTTAATTACGTTGTAATTATAATTTTTTATAGATTTAATAAAAATTCAGTAGCATTTGTCAAAAAAAATACAAACGATCACTATGTTTATTTAAGGATAATATTATTAAGTGTATTAAAATATTAAATATATGCAGCTCATCAAACTATTAAATAAATCAATATTATCTTATAATTATATAAAATTATTTAAATATATTAAATATATTATTTTTTAAGCCGTCGTTAATGATGATATTGAAATAAAAGATTTTCTAACTGACAATAGTTTAATTGTGTTTTTTTATTTCGATGATTAAAGTGCAAAGAAACTAAAGTCAAGTGACTATTAGTGTAATTTATCCTAATATATTAATTTGAAAAATAAAATCTTTAAAAAAAATTAAAAACGTGGGTCAAATTTGCGCTGCTTTTAAAACCTTATAATTAATTATATGCTGGTCAAAGAAATGATTTGGATATATGATTATTTATTTTGACAAATACAGATATTAAAAATTATAATATATTACGTACTAGTCAAAATTAAAAGAATTATTAAAATTTATTTATTAATTAAATAATTAAAGATATTTATATTAATTAATTTTATATATTTTTTAATTTTAATATTTATTTTAAAATATAAATATTTATTTACTTAATTAAAAAAGTAGTTAAAATTAAATTGTTACCGTAATTAAGAAAATAGAGAAATTTTACTCCTTTTATCCTTCTTAACGATTAAAACTTTTGGAATTTTCACAATAAAAGTCAAAGTTGAATTTTTTGAATTGAAAGTGATTTTTTTATAATGATAAATAAGTTTTATTAAAATCATAAAAATATTTTAAATATAACGCATCTAAAAAAATAATAATAAAGAGTAGTAAATAAAAGATTTTCCGAAAAAATATATTAGTTTTTATAGAGTATATATATCGTTAGAATTTAGAAGTTTTCGTGAATCTTTTTGCTTCTATTGAAACGAGATGCATTACGAGTGAAAAAGCGGTGAGTGAGTCAAACCATAGACAGATTACTCTACTATCCGAAAGATTATATCGGCAATTGAACTATCAATTAAGTATGAATCGTTTCTATTGAAACGAGACGCATTACGAGTAAAAAAAGTGATGAGTGAGTCAAACCATAGACAAATTACTCTACTATCCGAAACTAATTATATCGACAATACAACCATCAATTAAGTATAAATCTAGCTTTCGTGAATCTTTTTACTTCTATTGAAACGAAACGTATTACAAGTGAAAAAAGTGATGAGTGAATCAAATCATAGACAAATTACTCTATTATCCGAAATTGATTATATTGACAACACAACCATCAATTAAATATAAATTTATCTTTTTATGATCACCAAAAGAATTATAATCATAAATTAACGTCATAAAAATTTATGTACGAGTATCAAACAACCATTAAATTATATAAATATAATATCAAAACAACAGATGAAATGCAACAACAAAAAAAATATCACAAAAGCACGAGCCCTCTAGCCCATCTGGTTAAATGAACGGTTGTTCCTAGAGGTCATGAGTTTGAGCACTAGCGATGCCAACAGAGTGATTGAGCGATCAATGTCAAATGGTGAAGATTATGTTTCAGAACAGATAATACTGTAATCACTATTAGCTTGTAAAAAAACATATCACGAAATAAAAAATTCTTATTAAAATTATAAAAATTAAAAAATATGATAGTCAAATAATTAATACTAAAATTAATTGTCGATCATTAAAGATCCGATTCGATATATGAATAACTTTGTATTATTATTGGGTTATATTTCTTTGTTTAAGTGATTTATCTTTTATATATGAACCGGGCTGGTACTCTGGGCCGTGAATGATCTGTGAATTATCAGCCTAAGAATATAAGATTTCAATAAGTCATATAATATTTAAAAATATAAAATTCATGGAGCTCCTCCGCCAAATTTTTTTTTCTAATTTTCATCTTTTTTCCCCCACGAAAAACCTTAATCACAGATTATTCAACAGTCGATTCATGAATTTCCCATTTTGATTTTGTCTCTCATTCATTCCCAGAAACTCAAAAACCTAACAATGCAGTCCACAATTCAATTGAGATCTCAATTTCTCCACTCCAGAACCGATTTTTTCTTAAACCCATTGCTTAAACCAACGATTTCCCTTCAAAATTTCAACTATTCGTCGAAACTTTCCGTTTTCACCGTCTCTCCTTCGTTTTCACGCAAAACCCAGATCCAAAAACCGATTATCTGTGCGAGAAGAAGCAAAAGAAGAAATGGGTTCAGAACATCAACGAATGTAGCGCTCGAACTGATCTCAATTCTGGCTTCAAATCTCAAGATTTTACCTCCACCGTTGGATCTGGTCCTTCAACATTTAGTTGCTGCAGATGGAGAAGACCTTGGATTTTTTAATGTCTTCAATGGAGAAAGATTTCATCCATGGAAAAGACGAAGAGAAAGGAAAAGAAACGGTAAGAAAATTTTAGGGTTCTTAGTGATTTTAGGGTCTTGCATCGTTTGTTTGTTGTTTGGAAAAGAGTTGAGAAGTGATGTAGTTTTTGGGATTTTAGGGTTCATCTTTTTTGTGTTTGCATTGATCAAGGAGTGGAGGAGAGGTTTTAAAGATTGGATTTTTGGGTTTGTTTGTGTTGTTATTTTGTTAGGATTAGGGCTTATGGGAAATGGAGGAATGAAATGGATTAAAGAAATTAGGGTTCCTTCTTCAGTGATGGAGATTGTCAAGAGAGGTAAAAGGAGAGGTAGATGGGCATTATAAGAGGGAGAGACCATCAATTTTTCATTTTGAGTTCTGAAATTTCTTTCAACTCTCAATTTCATTTGAGTTTTTGCAGTAGAAGAAAAAGTTGAGTTTTACATTTTTCAATATATTTTTTTTAGAATGAGTCTATAATTTGAATAAAAATATTAATTTATTTATATATTAAATATATCACTCTTTTATTAATTATATATTAAATTTTTATTAATTAATTTAATAGTATTTAATAATATTCTATATGTATTGTTTTAAAATAATATTTTAATATTTAAAATTCTCGTAAAATTATTTTATTCACTAACAATATATATTAAATAATAATTTTTATATTAATTAATTTAAAAATATTTATCAAATATTGTTTTAACAGTAACTTAAAATAAATAAAATAGCAAAGTTTCCAAGAGACCCTATAATGGTTCATCCAATCACTTGGATGAGATTGTTTAACTAAAACTTAATAAATATTCAATAATTAATTTTAATATTATATATTAAATATAAATACCTAGAAAAATATACATCACTTTGAGTATTCGATTTAAAAAAACAATAATATTTTAAAAGTTGACTAATTAGAAATAAATTATTTATTTATCATATTAAAAGAACAATAAAAAAATGCATTTCATTCAATGTAAATAATTGTGATTTTTGAACTTATAAAACAAAACCTAAACCTGTTATCGACTTTATTTTAAAAATAATACTAACAATTTTAAAATATCTAATATAATATTTAATATAAAATATGTAGTTTAAAATATCTCATTTTATGTATTATTATATTATCATATTTAATATTTAAACAAAATTAATACAAACACGATACGAATATATAAACATATCCCAAATTATATAAAATGAGTACTAAAATTATGTTATAAATATATGCTTATACCACAATAAACATAATTAAGACTTTAAAAAATATAATCACACCATAAATATATGAATTATTAAGTGTGCTGTAAGTATTACCGTATTTCCTGAGATGCAAGATTTCCCAGTTCAAGAAAAAACACTGCAAAGTTACTTGCAGCCATGAAATTTAATTAAATTCTTCAACCTCTCATTCTCTTTAAAGATTTATTTGACCCTTTTCTTCATTCACATATCAGATCATATTGCAGGACTAATCAAACTCGAGACGAAAAATACTCGAACAGCTTTCAAAAATTGAACTTTTTTTTGGATTAAGTCAGAATGTACAGACCGGAATTAGCAGACTGTCCGACCGTAACAAATCGATGCAATATATAGATTTTTAGCCCATTTTTCCTGTAACATGAACAGTAAAACCAGTGAGGGATTGTTCCACGGGTGTTAAAACGATGTCAAGGGACAAGGACGGTGTTACCCACCTTTACATGAGTGCTTGGAAAGGCAGTTGTTCGCAGTGTTTCCTGAGTATCATCGTTCGTGTTACATTTCGGAATGCTAAGGATGAAGGCAGCTTGATCCGCAGTTGCAGCCATAGATGTTATTCTGTAACCACTCTCCCATCGCCGATGTATTCCTTCGCTTGGATATAAAAAGTCGAGCTCCACTACCTTTGAATCATTGAAATAAATGTAAGTCGAACCATAATCAGCTATTTCGGTAACGGGGGAAGTGGAAAACTGGATATGTATGTAAAGTTTGAAAGAAAGGAATACCTGATCGGAGAATCCAGCATTCCTTGACATTACCACACCCCAGCGAGTTCCTGCGGTGGTCATTGATGTTACATGAAGGCCTTCTTTCCACTTCTTATTTATCCACTTGAACGGAAAAGATTCGCTCACTTTGTAGGATTGTTGGGTGTAAGGAGTCCCTACAAAGACACAGAATCATATCGATAACAGACTAGTAATGTGATACATAATATTTCAAAAAAATGTGATACATAAGAATCTAAGATAATGCTCAGAACACATAGCTTTAGCTGGTCTCATCTTGCAACCCAACACTAGATAATCAATATACTTTCACATATTTTGTGCTAAATAAACTCGATCGCACTACTAGAAAAGTAATTTTGTCTAGTTTCGAAATCATAAAAAAGGAAATGTATGTAGTACATAATGACCAACCTTTCGACATAACAACCAAAGAACTCCCATTATTTGCCCCAGCTACCGAAGTAATGTAGTAGTTCTTTTCCCACTGCTCCATAATCCACTCCTGATAAAAAAAGAGTTGATAGTAAAGTGAGTCAAAAGTGCAAGTAAAGCAGGAAGAAAAAAGATGCCAATTAGATCTTTCGAATGATAACCTTGTGCAAGAAGACTGTTGACAATTCATAAACCTGGGAAGTGAATCCGGTTCCCGCATCCATGATCAGAGCCCAGAGATTAGCTGCCGAGGCCACACAACTAATAAGCAAACCATCTTCATTACCCTTATCGACATGTTGGCTCAACCTCAAATCTGCTACATTGTAGTGGTATCTACAAAATTGAAAAAATAGTTAAAGGTTGGATGAACGACAGTTGATAACTTCCAGAAGATGAGCAAACTATACCCTAAAAAATTTTGTGCCTCACGGACTAATAAGCACATGCAATGTTACCTCTGCTTCATAGGACAACGAGCATTGTAAACAGAAATCCACTGAGTAGCAGCATTTCCTATTTGTACTTTTTTCTTAGGTTGTTCATCTTCTTCCAAATTAATGACTATTCTTCCCCGCTTTTGTCCAACCTATATATACATAAGGAAACAAAGAAAGGTTGTCTAATTGAACATAGTGTCAAAACCAATTTAATTGGCGGAAAAAGACATAATAACAACCTTAAGAGCTCCGTCGATTCTAATTGGTCGTAATGGCATGCATGGTTCAATTAGGCTATCAAAGAAGGATATGAGCTTGGCATAATTAGGCTCCTCATCGAACTTCATATTCGAAATAGCTTCGAGGAACTGCTTAAATGGTGGGGGACAAAAGCAACACATCAACTCAGCCGAAGTAGCCATTTTTTTCTTGCAAACCATAAAACTCTTGTTATCCCCCTGTGGAGTTCCAAAAAAAAAAACAAAGCCGAATGATAAAGATGAATGAAGTAAATCAGATTAGCTGAATCCATAATCAAAACAAGTAAACAAACCTGATAACCCTGCCATGGTAACCGTCCTCTTATTAGAAATATCAATGTGTATGCCAAGGACTCAAGGTCATCCCTACGACTTCCAGTCCGACCTAAATGTGCATGTACACTAGCATACCTAATTGTTCCCCTAATAAAAAAAATATCAAAGATGTTAATGCCAAGAATATGCAATAAGCGGCTTACGTTTAAAGAGAACGGTCAACACACCTGAATACATCAGGCCTCTGATCATAACAAACATGCTGACCTGAGCGTGTATCTTTCCATCTAGAAGCTGATCCAATAACACAGAAGCAGACAGCAATTAATACCAACTAGCAAACAGTTGAACAGAAATGCTCATGCTTAAGCGAAGACAAAAGAGAACTTACCTAAACCAAGATCGATGAGATATAGTTTCTTCTCATCGGGTGATCCGGGTCGGCCCAGTAAAAAATTCTCAGGCTTCACATCTCCATGCACGAACCTTTATTTCAAGTAGATAATAAACAATGGCAATCAGTTACAACTATGCAAAAGAACGGAAGGGTGAATCTAATAAACTACAGAAGATTACAATATGACCTACCCCTTTAAATGAAGCTTTTCAAGAATCGATATTGCCTCAACCGCTACACAAGCAACCATATTTGCTGACATCCTGTCACATTACAACATGTCACAAATTTGAAACAGTATGGTTGAAACATGCAGACATGCCACATGTAGGTACAAAGACAAAAGAGGAAGATTCTATTTCTTACGATTGTCCTAAAGAATTCCAAACATCCCAAAGACTAGGACCGAGCATATCCATCACCTGAAATATTCATTAATGTTCTTTAAGATGCATTAATTAACTCTGGACTTACGGATACTAAGGTGCAAGAAATTAAAACTCACCAGAATATAGAAGTCTCCCTGGATACCCTTGTGGTGAACCCAAGGAATCCCATAGCACCCATTTAAGGTACTTATCATTTAGTGAGGGCATCAAAAGGAAAAAAGTAAGAATTTAGATAATGCATTAAAATATGCAGAAACAAAAGCGAGAGATAAAGCTTTACTATTGAAAATGCCATACTTGTAGACTTGCCACTCGAAAGGCGGACCATAGTTGCAACCTTTACTGTTACGGTGCTCAAGTTTCAAGGCTACCTGTGATGAAAAATTCTCATGTCGATACACCCCAAGTGGTTTGACTAGAAATCCCTTCAGAATGTGAATAAGTTTCTTGGACATACCTCGATTGCATCCGGTCCAGTTCTACCACTACCACCACTTACCCTTCGTCCAACATAAACTTGGCCGAAACCACCTTTACCCAGTTTCCTTTCTACCTTATATACAGGCGAATTACCCACTTGTACCTGCAACAAGCTCAAGAGCTTCATTGAGGTGAACAAGAAATAACTACGTATGTTTTAGTTGGAAAAGTGAGGGTTAAAAGACAGGTAATGAAACATTTACTGAAATAGTGGAGGCAGAAAACATTAAAATCACGGTAGAAATGATTTTCCAATTAATTTGAAGCATATTCAAAATGCTGAAATGAAAGATACTGGAAAATTTTGAATTCAGCCACTTTTTTCTTGTCAAAAGTAAGGTGCCCCAGGATACGCAACTAAATATGGAAAGAGCGAACAAATATATTTTAAAAAGGGAAGTAAGTAAGCAATATGGAGTTACCCTTTCAGGAACCAGGGTTGTACTAGCTTCTTCATCGACTCCGACTATTTTGTCGGCACTTCTACCCTCCATTCCAATATCTTTATCGGCCACGACCTCTACTCGGTTAAAAGCTGGCTCAGCAGCAACCAAAGGCGCAGCTGCAGGAAGAACTTGACAAGGCTCAGGGTCTAAATCTATCAACCTAATGCCCCGGCCTCTACCAGCAGCTGTTGGTCTTGTGGGTACCACTGGTGGGGTCCCTTTGGCTACACCAGTAGCTTTACCCCTCCCTCTTCCTCTCCTCCTGGTTCCGTTTTGAGCAGGTTGCACACAGTTCTCCAGTTGATCAGCCGGTTGAGGAGGCTGGTCATCATCAAGACGTTTTGATCTCCGGGCACCACGTCGCAAGTCTGGCATCTTCACCCCATGCAATTCACATTCCACTTAATTACTCACCAATTCCTTCAACCCTTAATACTGAAAAAAGCATCCGCTTTTACCAATATAGAAACTAATATACATGTCATATTCGAAACACCACATATGTGGAAAGTTAATATGACCAATATAACTACATAATCCATGTACAAAACCATGTTTACAGTAATAATACAATTATCAAAATCAGGAAACAAATAATTCATCCGACAAATCATCCACTAAGCAGCTATCTCAATGATACTATTTAGCAAATAGTCCATAAAAATAAATCTAGTACAACCCTGGTTCCTGAAATAATACAAAAATCAATGCTAGCGTTGCCAAGAACAAACTAGCTATAAAACATATGCAGCTAAAAACATACAAAAATCAATGCAAGTTCATCACATATTGAAAAAAAAAAAATCAAACTTCATAGATCGTCAGTATCAGTCATTTCAACATCAAACCAAAAAAGAATAATCTTTTGAACAACAATTCCATTACCCAGAAATATGATGTAAACGATAGAAAGAGAGAAAAAAAAATCAAAACTTCACATAAAAACTTTCGATTCTATAATCAGTTTAAACCAGATTCTCAGTGACCAAACAATCTCTCATCCGATCATTCAACAACCCATCAAAAAACAAATAATCAAAAGAAAACCCGATCATCAAACAAACATAAAAAACAATAATAAGAACGATTACCTCAAAAAAAAAAAACTTCACGGGTCAACCTCGGATTCTTGATGAAATGTTCATAAAATACATCCTTTGGGGTTGATTAAAAAAAAACCCAGAATTGGAAAAAGGAAAAGAAGAAAACAGTGTTGTTCTTTGGATGATTGGGGGATAAAATCAAGTGAAAATATGTCGAAAAATCAGTTCTTTTTTGAGAGAGATAGGTTGATCGAAAGATACAAGAGAAGATTGAGAAAAACAATTTTGATTAGGTATAAGATTTGGGTGGGGGTCGTTTATGTGTCAAACAAAAAGAAAAAAATTAATAAAAAAATATTAAAATTAAATAAATAAAAATTGGGTTCAAAGTGCAAATATATGGTGGTGATAGTGGCTTTTGTTGTTTATAACACTATTTATTTATTTATTTATTTTAAAATTATAATTTATAAATAAATTATTTGTAAATATTAACAAAATAATAGTATATGATTTTTTTCTTCTTAATTTAGAACTATATACTTCTAATTTATTTAAATAATTTTAAATTGATCCTTGATTATTATTATTTATTTATTTGAATTTATCATATTTGAGTTTATCATATTTATAATTAGGTTGTGTTGTTTATCTAAGTTATTTATTTTAAATTATTTTTTTCGTATTTTTATAACATATTTTTTGTTCTTAAGTTAAATTTATAAGTTTTTTTATTCGGTGTTTACGAAATTATTTCGTTGATTTATTTTTATTTCAGATTAAACTCTTATATTTTGAATATTTTTATTTTTAATAAAATTAACTGTTATTAATAATTAAAATAACATATAGTTTTCTAATTTTACTGAAAATCAAAATCGTATATACGAAATCTCTTAAAAGTGGTACAAATATATATAAAAGAAAAACTCTTTTTGTCCTTTAATTTTCTCATTATTTATGACTCCCACTTTGTTGGTTAAAAACTAAAAAAATATATTTTGTTTAATTTAACATGTCATTAAATTTATAAATAAATTATACAAAATAAGATAATTAATTTTGATACTTATTTAATTTAATTTGATACGAAAAATTAATTTGGAATATTAAAATTTTAATTATTTTAAAAAATAAAGTTTAAATTATAAAATATAAAATTTGAATAACTTTAAAATTTTATTAATTAATGGGTTGTTTTAAAGTTTGAGTTGAATCTTACAATTATATCATTTTTAATCATTGGACGATAAAAAATATAAAATTTATATTGATAATATGTATGAAAAATATATAAAATATATGTTTATTAAAACCCGTTTAAATTAAAATTAATTAGAATCATAATATTAAAAAATATTTATTGTTATATTTGAATAGAAATTTGAACAATCTAACTTAAATTTTATATATTTAACTTAAACATAAAATAATTAAATTTGAACATAAAGTTAAATATCTTGTTAAACCAATTTTTTTCCTATTTTTTAATTTTAAACAAATTATAAATTATAAAATCTAAAAATTTAAAACTAAATATATTATTATATTTATTTTTGTTAATTGTCACGTCATCGATTATTAAAATTTTAATGGTATTGATTTAATTTATTAATTTTTAAGTCTAAGGATTAATTTGTAATTTCTTATAATAAAAGGAATAAAAATGAATCAAGTTATAGTAAGAGGACCATTTATGTAGTTTACTCAAAATATATTTCGAACATCTACGAATGTGTTCTAGGGTTTTTCCCGACTCACGCTTCCACTAAGTTCGTCTCCTTCTTCAAATCCAAAAACAGGTTCCATTTCCCCATTTCTAGGGTTTGTGGTTTTCAGTGTAATCTTCTTTGATTAAAGTTCGAGTAGAAGAAAAGGAGGAAAAGAAAATGGCGTTCTCTATGCAAAATTATGGAATACAATCGATGTTGAAGGAAGGTCACAAGCATCTCTCAGGTCTCGAAGAAGCTGTTCTCAAAAACATCGATGCTTGCAAGCAGCTCTCAACAATCACTCGCACTTCCCTCGGCCCCGACGGTACCCTTTTCGATCTTCAATGTTCTTTTTCAGCATTAGATTTAGTTTTGATCTACGGTTATCGGTGATTCCCTGCGGGCGCCATTCTATTGCTCCTTTTTTTTTTTTTTCAAATTTGAAATCCGGATCGATTGCTCTTTTTTACAATGCCATATTTGCTTTAATTGTTTTGTTATGCTGTTCTTTAGGTATGAATAAGATGGTTATTAATCATTTAGACAAGCTGTTTGTTACCAATGATGCCGCTACTATTGTTAATGAGCTTGAGGTTCAGCATCCGGCGGCCAAGATTTTAGTTTTAGCAGGTAAGGCTCAGCAAGAGGAAATTGGTGATGGGGCTAATTTGACAATTTCGTTTGCTGGAGAGCTTCTCCAAAACGCCGAGGAGCTTATTCGGACTGGCTTGCACCCTAGTGAAATAATCAGTGGTTATACTAAAGCAATTTCCAAGGTTTGCCCTTTGCTTTTCCAAATACTTTAAATTACCTGAGTATTTTTAATTGTGATGATAAACTTGTTAGTCATTTTGAATTCTGTTTTCGTGTTTTAAAATATGTAGACAATTGAGGTCTTGGAGGAACTTGTGGAGAAAGGTTCTGAAAATATGGATGTTCGGGATAAAGACCAAGTTGTTACTCGAATGAAAGCTGCTGTTGCTAGCAAACAATATGGACTGGAAGATATATTATCTTCCCTTATAGCTGATGTAATTTGCAACTGCTTCCTCTTCTCTATAACTAATAAACTATTCCATCATCTGTTACCTTTTGAAGGATAACATGATTACATTTTCTTTATTTGTTTATTTCTGTATATTATTAGGCATGCATCCAAGTCTGTCCCAAGAACCCTGCAAACTTTGATGTTGATAATGTCCGTGTGGTAAAGCTTGTTGGAGGAGGTTTGCATAATTGTATGGTAATTCGGGGAATGGTTTTAAAAGGTGATGCTGTGGGAAGTATAAAACATGTGGAAAAGGCGAAGGTACAAATGTCTTTTTCTCTTTCTTTTGTTTTGTTTCGTTTCGTTTCTCAGTGGTTAAGTCTGCAAAAGTTGCTCAGCAATTCTCAATTGGCTAAGTTAAAAGTTTTTGTAGCTTTCTAACTCGTATTGTCATGTGTTCACTTAATGTTAGGTGGCTGTGTTTGTTAGTGGTGTTGATTCATCTGCCACTGAAACAAAAGGAACTGTGTTAATTCACTCTGCCGAGCAGGTAAATTATGATATTCTTTTTATCCTGTTATTTTAAAATCTGTAGTTTTAGAATATATGCAAGGCAGACATGGTTTTGTCTTTGTTTTCCCATTTGGTTGTTTTTGTATATATATTATGATTTTTTGTATCTCGTCTTCCAATCTACATGTAAATTGGTATAGGGTGCTTTTGTTGGTCAAAGTATGTCTAAATGCAGAAGTTCTCTCTTGGTATTTTCTTGCAGCTGGAGAATTATGCAAAAACTGAAGAAGCTAAGGTTGAGGAGCTCATCAAAGCAGTTGCTGATTCTGGTGCCAAAATTATTGTCAGTGGTGGAGCGGTCGGTGAAATGGCATTGCATTTTTGTGAACGTTACAAGTATATTAAGCTTCCTTCCCATATTTTGAATTCTGTACTTTGCTCTTTCATGTTTTAATTTGCATATATGCATTCTAAAGTATTGAATTGAATCCTGATAGAATATGATGCGTTGTTAATTGGCCTATTGTTGGAATCATAATTATTCTTGATTTGGAGCTTTTTGCAGTCTTCTTCAACATTTCTGATTTGGGATCTTTTTTGAGCAGGTTAATGGTATTGAAAATCATCTCAAAGTTTGAACTACGACGTTTCTGCCGCACGACAGGCACTGCTGCTCTTGTGAGCATTCTATCTAGATTATGTTTTGAGAAGATGGATCATATCTTTTGATTGCAATCTAATGGGCCTTTTTCTTCTGACAGCTGAAACTCAGCCAACCAAAGCCAGATGATTTGGGATTTATCGATTCAGTTTCTGTTGAGGAAATCGGTGGTTCTCGGGTATGTTTGAAGAGGTGGCTTTAGTTATATTTGGTTCCCTGTCCTTTCCTCACTTTATCTTGCATTTCCATTAGGTCACTGTTGTGAGAAGTGAAGAAGGTGGAAACAAAGTAGCCACTGTGGTTTTGCGGGGAAGTACTGATAGTATATTGGATGATCTTGAAAGAGCCGTTGATGATGGAGTGAACACATATAAGGTGGTTTGTGGTGATCTTTTCATTTGTTTCTACTTATTCTTCCCAGAGTTTTGCATCATTTCCCCTGATAAACCTTATTGGATTCCTTTCTCACCTGTTGGATCTGTATTTTCTGTTCATTTTTTGGATGTATTTTTTAAGGAAAGAATCATTATCACATTCCTAATGCTCCAAGCCTTTTTGGTCAGGCAATGTGCAGGGACAGTCGTATAGTACCTGGGGCTGCAGCTACTGAAATAGAGTTGGCGAGAAGATTGAAAGAGTTCTCCTTCAAGGAAACAGGGTGATCTATTTTTTTAATGGTCTTCTTTTCCTTGTTGCAAAGTGCCATTCTGCATGTAATGTTTCATCTTTGAGACCTGCATGGTTATGTGCTAGCTTGCATGAATGACATTAAAAATATTTGTGGCTTCAGAACATTCTATCTTCAAATCAAACCACTATGTCTTCAGACACAGTGCTGATGATGTGTCAATTAAATCAACTTGTGCATTATTGTTGGTCAAGTTACTTGTTTATATCTTGCATTTGCCATGTACATTTTGATAGCTCTGCTGGGAATCTTCTAAAAGTTTTGAACTTTATAGCATATGTCGATACATACTAGAAGAAACTGTTAATATTATTGAATGTTTTGCAGATTGGATCAGTATGCCATTGCTAAGTTTGCTGAAAGTTTTGAATTGGTACCGAGAACCCTGTCAGAGAATGCTGGACTCAATCCAATGGATATCATTTCTAAGTTGTATGAAAAGCATGCATCTGGAAATACCAAAGTGGGCATCGACTTGAGGGGAGGTGACTCGGAGGATGGTGTTTGCAAGGATGTATCGACCATGAACATCTGGGACCTTTATGTCACCAAGTAAACTGCTAATTTACATCTTTTCTTGCTCGGGTCTATTCTTTGTTGTATTGAAGATTACCCTGTTTCATAATAAACATTTTTCATAATTATAGCCGTCGTATACTTTTGTCAGGTTTTTTGCTCTCAAATATGCTGCTGATGCTGCCTGCACTGTGCTACGTGTAGACCAGGCAAGTGACTAGAAACATAAAACTGGAAAATGAAAAGAACGATTAAAATCGTATGCCAATGGGATTAAAATCAAATCTGCAATTTTCATTTTCTGAAAATTTTCTTCCATCCAGCTCCCTAATCATTGATTCAACGTTTGTAGATTATAATGGCAAAACCAGCTGGAGGTCCAGCGAGGAGAGATCAGTCTGCAGGAATGGACGAGGATTAAGTATTGTGTGGACTGTGGTATGTTCAGTCATCTTTCTCTTGTTTCTCACTGTTCCATTTTCCGGACCTTGTTTAGGCGTCTTTTTATTTTTCCTTTGAGATGCTAAAACGCTTGAACCCGAGTGAAGAGAATTTTGGATGTGCTTTTAGAAATTTCATGATAGTTGGTGATGAACTATGTTTTTAGTGTATCGGTTCAGTTATCGAATTTTTCAGCTGAAGTGATTAGTTTATAAATTAGGGTTTGGGAGTTAAACATCGTCTTATTCATTCCTCTCGATTTTGGGTTTAAATTTTGAACATGATATTGTTGGAAGAAACACTCATAAATCTGTTTCAAAAATTATAGATATTCAGTAACTTCGGTTGAAGGGATTCAAATATATACCTTTGAATAAGTACCACAACTCTGCTACAATGACCAAAGATGAAGATTCTCTTTCAAATTTAAGCTTAACTAATGATGCAGACTGCAGAATAACTTTAGTGAACAAAATTGAGCAGTAACAATTAGGTCTTGTTTGTGTCCTATCAATATACCAAACTGAAAATGCCACTTTATCCATGAAGAAGGATCTGTCCCTGTATGACTCCATGCTTGTCGGTTTCTCGTCCTCCACCGGTATTCTTCGATCATCACACTTAGAGGTGTTTAACAAGTTGAGCTGCTCATGAGTTACTTGAACTCGATTCGGTTAAAATTTCATAGATACTTGATCTAGATTGACTTGACTCGAACTCAATTCGAGACTTTAACGAGTTGAATCGAATAAAATTTAACTCAACTTGAAAAGTTTGCAAGCAGCTTGTTAATTTTTTAAAATATTTTTTTAGTAATTATTTTAAAATTATTTTATTTAAAAAATAAATCTAAATAATAATTATTAATTTGTGAATTGTTATTTTAATTTTAATATGCTAGTTTTGTCTATCTATGGATTGTTATTTTTTAATTTAGACTTTGAAAGTGTTTTATACACTATTTTGATATTTTTGGTTAAATTTGTTAATTTATGTTAATATTAAGTCTCATATAGTATTAATAAATTTTACTTTAGTTATATAGTATTAACAAATTTTACTTTAGTTAAAAATAAAGTAAGTTTTTTAGTGAGCTTAAGGAGTAACAAGTTGAACTTAACAAGTAACAAGTTAAGTTGAACAACAAAATGTTTTAATGAGCATGAGTTGAGCATAAATTTAACGAGCTTAACAAACATAGAGTCGAGCAACAAATTTTTTAACGAGCACAAATCAAACAATACCCACTCGCTCGATAAGCACCCCTAATCACACTACCTATCGGCTTGGAGTTTCAAAATTAATGGAAAAGCTGAAGAGCTGGACTTGTCTCAACTTCCAAAGATTCCACCGGTCTTCTAGGGCGAGGTGGATTTGGTAGGGAATACAAAGGTGTCTTAGCATCGTTGAAAACACAGGTTGCGGTGAAACGAAGCTATCATGATTTGGCAAGGGATGAGAGAATTGTGCCTGAGATTGCAAACATCGGTCACCTCAACCCTCACACACCCGATTTTGGTTCGACTTCTCGGTTATTTCAGGCGCAAGCATGAGTTACTTCAGGTTTATGACTACATGCCTAATGGAAGCAACCTTAATGGGACACAAAGGTTCAAGATCATCAAAGACGTGGTCTCCGTGTTGTTCTATCGGCACCAACAATGGGTGCAAGTGATCATCCAGAGATATCAAGCCTGCCAATGTGCTGATAAACAACAGAAAGATGAACGCTAGATTGGGAGATTTTGGGCTTGCAAAGCTGTCAGACCTTGGAAACGATCTTCAAATCCTCCCATTTAGCAGGTGCACTTGGATGCATATTACTTGGCTCCTGAGCTTGCAAGAACGGGAAAGCAAGAAACACCCTGATGTACATGTAATTGTGGTATTTATGCTCGAAGGTGCATGCGGAAGGAGGCCAATCGAAACACGAGCGTCACCAGATGAAACATTTCTTGCTGACTTGATAATGAATTGCTGTGATAAAGGAGACGTTTTTTGCTTCTGTCAGTGACAGGTTGGAGAAGACATTTCTGGTACAAGAGGCAGAGTTGGCGTTGAAGCTTGTGTTTGCTTTGCTCGCATCCGGAGGCTGCGGCTAGGCCTAGCACGTCTAGCGTGATATCGTATTTGGACGGTGTTGCTTCATTCCTTGGAAGATCCGATGATGAGTTAATAACTGAAAGAGACAACACCATTCCTCCATTAACTATTATGGAGTCGTTTGTTTCTCATGGTAGATGAAGTTTGATTGTGCTCGCAACTGCAATAATGTATCGAATATAAATCCTAAAAAAATCATATCCTTTTCACCAATAGTCATTGCAAGAACATTTTCCATCAATAAAGTGATGGAAACGGTTAGCATCTCTTACAATAATCTCCCTCTTTACCACCATTGATATATATTTAGTTACTGTATGGCAATCACTACATACACGGAGGTTCTTAATGATCCGTATCAAGCTTCCTTTCGGTGTTCGTAGAAGCCCTAAAGCGATAGCTACCCTCTCGCTGTGCCTCCACAGCGATTTGATCTTCATTGCCTCGTCTACATCACGAAGAACACAACTTGTATCTGGTACATAGCCTGAAGCTTCAAGTTCTGATTTCAAATTCTCCAGAATCGGATTGATTTCATCCGAATTCGGATGTGAATCTTCACCAGCGAAAAAAGCATGGAGCTGCTTTCCGACTTCAATCAGGCAGTATCCCGGTGTTTTTTTCAGTCCCCGTCTCCTCACGAGACCTCGAATATGATCTACTGCATCCCATCTCCTTGCTTCAGCATATATGTTCGATAACATGACATAAATTCCCGAGTTTATTGTATCCAAACTTAGTAAAAAGTCTGCAGTTTTCGTGCCAATATCGATGTTCTTATGCAATCTACATCCACTTAGCAATGCTTCGAAAACTTCATGGCTAGATTGAAAGGGAATTTGTTAGACCAATTCCTCTGCTTCTTCAAGATGTCCTGCTCTGCTAAGAAGATCAACATAGCAAGCCTAGTGCTTCTCGGTACGCCTGATGTTTTGATCGCATTCCATGCTCAGAATCCTCAGATACAAACTTCTCCCCTGTTCCACAAGTCCCGAATGACTACAAGCAGATAGAAGAGAGACAAATGTAGTTTGATTCGGCTCAAGTCCCTTGTCCAACATCCGACTATAGATATCAAGAGCTTTGTCCCCTTGACCATGCATTCCATAGCCTGTTATCATAGAATTCCATGATATAACATCATTATAAAAGCATATCCGAGTCGAAATAACTGAACATGGACACTCCTTCCTTTCTTCAACGAACCCAAGTGGGCATAACAGTGGACTAAACTAACCAAAGTTATTGAATTTGCAGCGACACCCTCTTCTTGCATTCGACCAAATAATTTGATTGCGCCTTCAGCACACCCGTTTTGTGCTAATCCAACAAGCATAGCAGTCCATGTAATCACCTTTCGGTCTTTCATGCTATCGAATACAAAAGTTGCTTCTTTTAAGGCACCACACTTGGAATACATGTCTACCATTGCTGTAGATAAAATAAGGTTCATCTCGAGGCCTTTTCGTAAAATATAGCCATGGAGAACCTTCCCACTTTCCAAATCTGCTACTTGAGCACAACCTTGGACGAGGCTAATTATGGTTCTGGAATCGAAACCGCTGCCAGTTAAAACTAATTTCCGAAACAGATCGAAAGATTCATGCACCATAAATTCTGAACATACCCAGAAATCATGATGTTGAAAACTGATCGAGATCTTTCATGTTCACCCGTCTTACTATACATATCAATCAATGCAGTGAGCACCAAAACATCGGTTCCCATTCCGAATGCGAGAACAAATTCATGAACACATTTCCCAAGTTCTAAGTTCTTCATTGCTCCACAAGCTTGAACCAAACTGACCATGGTTACAGCACTTGGCCTAACACCGCATAGAATCATCTCAAGAAACATATCAAAAGCTTCACCATAAAGACACCCCTTTACATAACCACCTATCATCGAATTCCAGCAAACATCTCTTTGTATAATCCGATTAAGAACCCGTCTGACGCTATCGAAATCACCAAATTTCATAAAGAAACTAATCATTGTACTACCCAAAAACCTATCACCATCCACCCTTCTATCCACATCTTTCATGACTACTTCCCTTCCCCTCTTATAATCTTCTAGTTCCACACAAGCCTTTAACACAAAATTACACGAATAACTATCGAATCCCCAATGTGAAAAACACATTAGTTCAAACAACTCAATAGGTTCCTTATAACACTGATTTTTTCAAATACCCATTAAGCATTGAATTACAAAGAATGGGTTTTGGTTGAGGAATTTTATCAAACACTTTCCTAGCAATCCCAAAACAACCCAACTCACCGTAACTTTTAACCGAATTTGACGCCAAAAAATGGTGTTTAGATATAGAATTTGAGATGATCTGGGCATGTATAGACTTAATGAACAAAAGGGTATTTGACAATTCATGTAAAAGTGACAAGAATATCTGAATATCGGGAGGGAGATGATCGAAGTTGACATTTTTTATTCTTGAAAAAGAGTGCAAAGACAGGAGCTTGAAGGGTATTTTGTGGAAAAAAATTGAGTCTGAAGAATTGGGGAAGGCATAAAGTAGGTGAAGAGAAAGTGTAGTTTGCTTTAAAGTGTTTTCCCCCTAAAACCAAAGACAGGAACTAAATCTCTCGTTTGATTGTTTAAACTCAGTATCATTTGAAACAAGCTAAAATTTAAAAATTTAAAAAATACAAGGATTAAAATTAACTACATTAGGATGCATAGACTAAATCCGTAACTTACTTATGTTGGTACAAAAACCAGTATATGTACCAGCACAGCCATGCCACTGAACTCAAAACCGAAACAAAACCAGACAGAAGAATGACAAAAACCAGTCCCTCTCCGAACTGCTTTGACGTTCGAGGAGAAAAAGACATGTACAACTGTGTCTTCTCTGCTTCGTCCCTTACCAACCATTTCTGCAGAACATCTTAAATCAAGATTGACTTATCTCGTAAGAGTAGATTCACATATAAGGTGGTAGTGCAAAAATCTGCAGAAAAGCCCTTATCAACCATTTCTGCAAGAAGTTCAGTTGCCTTTGAGGGAGAGCTGTTTCGGAAGAACCCTCGTATCATTACATTATAAGTGATACTATCAGGCAAACAATCATTCACTCCCATGTTCCGAAACAACTGATATGCTTCATCTGGTAACCCCGCTTTACAGAATCCATTAATCATTATATTATATGTGTAAACATCTGGTTTTAAACCATTGACAGACAGTTCTCCTTTAATATGCCCACCTTTGCCCACACCATCAATCACTCGACTTGGAACTAGTCCAGAAGCAAGCATCTCCTTTAAAAGTCCACATGCAGTAGAATCTCTCCTTAATTGAAACATACCTTGCATTGGAACAGTACATGTGACGGTATTCGGGGTTGGACCTATTCAAGATATTTCATGAAACAGATTCATTGCTTCATCTAACAGATTAGTATTGCAATATCCATTGATCATAATGTTGTAACTATGTATATTAGGTGCACAACCGTTCTGAATCATCAACCGAAATACCCTTCTAGCTTTATCCATTTCGTTTTGCAACCAATGACTGTCTATCAATGCGTTATATGTAAAAACATCAAGCTTAATACCTCGCTTTCGCATCGTGTCAACAATATCTTCAGCTTTAGAAACCATTCCCTTCTTACAATATGTAACAACTAATATATTATACGTCACAACATCAGGCTCAATGCCTTGCTTCCTCATTGTGTCAACAATATCCATAGCTTCGGTAACCATACCCTTCTTGCAATATGCATCGACTAAGATATTATACGTGACAATATCTAGTGAAATATGATTCTCGCTCATTTCATTCAAAAGCCCTATTACCTCCTTCTGCTGCTCCAAATTACACATTGCATGAATTAAACAATTGTAAATAACAATATTCGGTCGGTTGCCCTTGACCTTCAATTCAGAGAAGAGATTGAGAGCCTCCTTCAGCAACCCCTTCTTACAAAGACCGTCGATGACAGTGCCGTATGCTACAATATCAGGTCGTAAACCTCTTTCTTCCATCATCCTTAAAAACCTAACAGCTCTGTCGGCATTGCCGATCTTACACATCCCATGTAGTATAGTATTGTAAACAATCAAATCAGGTCGATACCCTTTTTCAACCATTTCATCAAACATACTCACAGCCTGGGAAAGCTTATTTTGTTTGCAAAATCCATTAATCAAAGTGGAAAAGGTGACGACATCAGGTTCAACACCTACCTTCAGCATTTTCCCCACAAGTGACAACCCTAAATCAATTCGACCTAATCGACAAAAGCAATTAACCAAGATGTTGAAAGAATAATCATTATGAGGAACCCCAAATGCTTCCATTTGCCTACACATAGACACAACGACGGCATAACGCTTCATTCTAACAATGGAAACTAATAGTTTATTGAATTCCATAATTGAAGGCTTTGGGTACATCTCAATCATCTTATCGAACAAAGCCAAAGCATCACCAACATTATCAAAACGATCATACTTTTTAGGGTTTCGCCTGACAGACGATGAATTCTTGCTTAAAGCATCAAGGTGAGCAGCAATGGTGTTGGTAGAAAATGAAAGAGTACAGCATAAATTATAAAGATTCCTTCCACCACCACTAACAATGGAAGAAAGAGTTAAAGAGTTAAGCTTGCCCATACCTTGGAATTAAGCAACTTGGAAGAGAAAAGAGCCGAGCTTGAAATGAAACCAGAGCAGCAAAGAGGGAAGAATTCCAAAGAAAATAAGAGAGCTTAGAAAGAGTCCATTATGAACCATCTGGCCTATTTTGTGATTTTTTTAAGGATTTATACGGTCGCTTATATTATTATATGTTTAAAATAAAAAATAATTTTAAAATCATTAAATTTATTTTATTATTTTATTTTATTTATTAATTTATAATTTTAAATTATATAATCTTAAATTATTTCAAAAGTTCACGAATTACCTAAAAAAATTATTTATTAATTTTTTTTGTATTATATATACTGATGTAGTTTCATAATTTATTGTGTCTATTAGAAGAACTATTTTTTTTAGGTAAATAATTGTTGTATTTCATAAAAATACCGTAAAAACAATTATAAGGTTTCACATAACGTTATACATGTATATCTCACCGTGTACACAACTAAATATTAACAGAATCCAATATATCTATACGCCTAGAAAGAAGTTTTACTCTTACTACTTCTTTTATCTTATTTACAATGGCATTGGGATTTCTAAATCTTCCTCGGAAATATCTACAATTTCTCTCTTCCCATATATTATATATATATGAAGGTATTCCAAGCCAAACGAAATATGAAAACCAGCAGAGACTTGTCTTTTAACCAACGCACAGTCCAATAAAGTTTCTCCACCCGTGTCTTGATCGGTTTGGAGATATTGCATAAACTCCAAATGTTACCCCAAATCTCAGCTGCAAAAACACATTCAAAAAAATATATGGCTTCTAGTTTTTAGATTATCACAAAATAAGTATGAAGATTCAACCAAAATTCCCATCTCAATCAATTTATCTCGAGTTGGGAGCTTGTTTAAGATGGCCATCCAAATTACAATAGAATGTTTAGGAATATGAGAAGAAAACTATACGAGTTTATGCCATTTTACTCGTTCTTCTTTATCGCGAACTCGATCCTAAATCTATTTTATAGTGACCCCTTTTATATTTGTTAAAGTACCAAAAAGAATTGATGCCTCTGTTCGAAATTTGAGAAACTTTTTAACTATTCAACTATGATGCTCTTTGCTTTTTAAGGTCCAAAAACTCTCACCTTTACCAGAAGAATTATTTATTAATCCTTTTTGAAATATTTATGTCCAATATTATTATACGATACATACAAGGACATGAGTTTACACTTTAGATGCTAAGGTATTATATTTTTATTTTTTAAATGTTATATGGTTAATGTATATGTGTATATGGTTGATGGTAGGGTTGTAAATGAAACGAGACGTATCTTAAGTTATTCAAGTTCGATTCAATCAATATTTAATTTGACTAAACTCGAGTCGAGTTCGAACTCGTTCAAAGTTCAATTAATACTCAATTCGAGTTCAGATTCGATTTGAGTTTTTAATAAACTGAGACGAGCTACTCGATACTCAACTAGACTCATCTCATTTACATCTCTAGTTAAATACAATGATAAGATATATTATACTTTCAAAGAAAAAAATTAAATTCGAATCTTAAAGATAATTAACTTTGTTGAAAAGAAAAGATACGAATCAAAAGAACTGGAGGATGTGAATCAGTTGCTTATATCAACCATGAACACAATCTAGGATTAGAGGACAAGATCTAAGGGATAGTGATAGAGTTTGTGACGGCTGCATGTTGTCTATTTTGATTCCGTTTTATTATTATTTTTAATATAATTTCTCTCTTCATAAAAAATGTGCTGAATTACATAAAATAAAATATTATTGGTTTCAAACATTAAATAACACTAAATCCAAAGACGAAGTTAAAATTTAGGGTTGAAGGGGATAAAACATAAATTTTTAAAAGAATTTAAATAAGGGAATAAAAAAAAATCCATCGAAAATGGAGGCGATTTCCCCTCCTCAGCACCATACAACTCCGTCCCTGACTAAAACTATGTTATAATTAACTAATATGACGTCGAATGTTTTTTTAATATAATATAACTAAGATGTCAATAACCCTAAACCTATGTTAAGACCAAGTCCTCATCTTTCCGACAAAACAACACTTGTCTTTGTCTTCATGATCTTTGCTATTTCCGATCCCCAACACATACATATCAGTCACCATTTGTCCATTGAACCACAACCTTCGTCCCATTATTTCGTGCTCACCCACGTTGTCCAAATCTTGCATGATCCATGCACTTATAAAACACAATTTCTTCAATTAATCTCAAAAAAAATATCTTAAACCCTAAAAAACAATACAAAGGAAATTACAAAGTTCCAACTACGAAGAACATTGATTAAATGCAAAGAAAATGAGCCAACAACAACCGCTGAGGAACCAAGAACAGATACAATACGAAGATGCCGGGACCGTACATGGTGAGCTTTCCGGGAAGACGGTGGTGCCTAAGGATGCCGATGTGACTCAAATGTCGGAGAGCTCCGCTATGCCGAAGAACAAGAATTCGGGATTTTCGGGTCATGAAGAAACCAGTGTTGAATCTGGTGTTACTGCCAAAGAGACTCAACTTCCTGGAAAAAGAAAAATCGAGTACATTGGTGATGAGGTGAAGAATATATATTAAAATTTGGAACATTTTTTTTTAATTTCTAGATGTAACGCTTTTGTATTAACATAATTAAATCTCCTTTATTTTTCTTCTTTTTGGATATGGTAATAATAGGTTGCCGCTGGACAACATAGCCATAGAGATACACATTCATCCGAACACGACTCGATTTCTGAACACGGTGGTGGAATCACCATTGGAGAAGCACTCGAAGCTACCGCACTTACCGCAGGGAAAAAGCTGGTGGAATGGAGTGACGCTGCAGCAATACAGGCAGCGGAAGTGAGAGCCACCGGTCGAACCTCTATAATGCCCGGTGGCATTGCGGCGGCAGCTCAATCAGCTGCCACGCTTAATGCTAGGGCAACCAGAGATGAAGACAAGACTACATTGGCTGATATTCTCACGGTAATTATGTTAAATAATATATAGCGGTGTTTAATAATTTATATTGAAAGTTCGATTCGATTAATTAACTGTTTTTAGTAATTGTTTTTGATTGATCTCTTGCAGAATGCGACATTGAAGTTGCCATCGGATAAGCCAGCAACGAGGAAAGATGCGGAAGGGGTAATGGGTGCCGAGATGAGGAACGATCCTAACCTAACCACACATCCGGCCGGTGTCGCGGCCTCGATTGCTGCCGCTGCAAGGCTCAACCAGAGTCATAAATGAAAGTAGAGTAACACCGATGACACCATGCATGTCATATATAATTCTGATACTACTATACATGTAATTACAAGAACTTCACTCGGCTTTGCATTGAGTTTAGTTGAAATTGTTCATTAATTTTGTAATATTTTATTCTTGGAATATATGAATAAATTGACCTGTGAAAATTGGAAGAGAATTAGATTCAATTGATATTCGATTCAGTCGAGTCGAGTCAATATTTTTTTGATTTAGTCGAATTTACGAGTCTTCTTTTATAATTATAATTTTATTTGAAAATTTTCCGAGTCAAATTAAGTTTATGAAATTTAAGTTAAGTCAAGTTGCTTGAGTTTATTTTCAAATTTAGTTATAAATATTCATAATGTTATGATACTAATTAGTTGCAATTTAAATAATTTTTTATAATCATATACTATACACATATTTTTTATATATATATTTTCATATGTAATCTATAATTAAGCAGAATGGAAAGACTAAGTCAAATTTGAAAACTTATTCACTCATTACTAAAAGTTTCAAGTATTCCAAATTTTATTTTATAATCTAGGCTTTATTTAAATTTTTCAAGCCGAGTCAATTTTTTTTTGAACCGAGTCAAATTTTATTCACTCTAAAGAAAATTAGAGTACGTTTTTTCAAATTAAAAAGAGAATTAGGCTCGTTTTCAATGAAAATATTAAATATATTCATCGAAAACTTTTAATAAATCCATAAAGTACGTGGTTAAAAAATTTCGACGAACATCTTCTCCTTTCCCCTCATTTTCTTTAATTCTCTATATGGCAAGCAGCTTCATACCGCTTAAGAAAGTCTTCGGATCAAGAATGTATAAAATTTTTGTTGGAGACTCACCTACTAAAATTAAATGTGAAACTGAGTCGATTCAAATTAGTTTATTCGAAGAATGAAAAAAAAAGTAGAAAGTAGTTTGACACCGGCTTGAACCCTTGGACCGGACCGGAGCCGTTGGAAAGGTTTTATGTTGGTGTTAATGCTAATAACCAAATGATATTGCTTCATTTGGGACACGAGGAAAGAAGCTTATGTATGCTAATAACCTAATCCTAGTACGCTGCAATGGTAGAACCCTTTAAGCTCATGCAAATCTTCATTGGTCGATCCCTCACCGTTGCTTACAAAGATCCCACTTCTCCCCCTCTTGCATCAAAATCTGCTGGTGCCGCCTATCCCATGCGATGGTCCTCGACGTCTCACAATTCGATAACTGCCTCAACAAGCAACTCCATGAAGGCTTCAATGACGTGCATCGCAAGTCTTCCGTTTCCATGTCGCATGACAATGAAGATGACAAAGGCGTTAGCGGTTTCCTTCTTAATGCTTCTCCTTTCTTCGCCATTTCTTTTGAAACAGTTAGCAGCGGTGGAAAGGTGAAGTAACGCCGGACCAAAACCGGAGCGATGGATGAAGAGTAATGTTTGCAATAACTGTCATCACTAAGCAACTGTCATCTTGACCTTAGCATCAATAACTGTCAATCTGTCATATACATATATATATAATCTAAGATACAATATACAATTCACATCAATGCAAACCAATGAAAAAAGACTATTCATTTCATGGCAATCCAATATGGTAGTAGTGAGAAGATTTTCATGAGTCAACAGTAATGTTTGCATTACTATGCTTTATGATCTTCGGAGCAGCTTTCATTGTCGTCAGTTTTGCGCTTGCTCCGTTACTGCTCTGTCCGCCGACCTGACCCTTACTTTTCACCCCATTTGCTGGAGCTAATCGTTCCGTATGAGTACCCAAGCTATGGCGATGAGTCCGGCAGCATGTTTTTGCCTTTTCATCCAGAGGCAAGTGCACTGCATCACTGCAGCTCTTTCTCCGACTAAGATTTGGCGATTTTGGTCGTGTTAATGGCAGCTGAAATGAAATAAAAGCAAGAACGAAATGTTCCATTACCGACCAAAAGGTATATATGTGTTTGATCTTTCAGTTTTTCAGGATAGAAAGTTTATATGCCTCAGCAGAAAACTTTCTTAAATCAATAACGATGTGGACCAGTTCTGGTTTTCGTCCGTTCTATGTTTTTAAAAGAGAAACAAGGAGAATAGGTTTGGTTACCTTCTTTGGTTCGATTTTTGGTGGAGGTCCTTTGTAGTAGAAACTAGGTATCGGATTCGCTTTGACGACCATACTCTTTCGAAGCTGCTTCAGAGCCGCTTCTTGCTCTTCCTATAAGAAAGCAAAGAGCTCCAACTCCATTAATCATCAAAATGTACATAAATGTCATGGATATAACTCTCCGCACAGACTGATTCGAACACGAATTTTACAGAAGAGATGATTGAAAATGCCACATACCTTGGTCCTGGCCTCACACTGGCTTCTCTCGGCCTCCAATGCTTGGTGTTTTTCCTCTAACTTCTGGTAAAACTGGAACAGAAAAAAAAATGTTCATAAAACGAGTATGCAAATAGATCAACCAACAAGACTAAGAATATACCTCCTTCCGTCTCTGAGCACGTTCGACACTTCTAAAAGTTGGAGCAGTTCCAATAGTTACCCTCGACCTAGCAGTACGAAACGATGCAGCCGTACTAAACACGGCTAAGGAAAATTCAACTAAACAATAAAAAAAGATTACATCACCGAAACCGAGCCCTAAAAAAGTTCAAAACAAAAAGTATAGAGCTCAGATTGGAACTCAGCAATGTATATTAACTTCTTAAAACCAAAGAAAGGATACGTGGAAGCGACAGACCAATTATCATCTTCATCGGGATGCGTCCTGTCAAAAGGTTGAAATAGCTTCCTTGACATCAGAGTAGTAACTGGCGAACCTCGCTGATAGAAATGGCAAGATCAAAAATATCAACAATGTACACATACAACAATCAAGTAGCATCAATGATCTTAAACCAAATTCGTATTATCTACATTGTGGCTTCAAACATGTATGTCAAAAGACTGTACAGTACAGTTAAGAATTCGAAAGAAAAATTCACATGATTGCTGAAGTTCCTTGTAGAAAAATCCGTATTGCCATATTTCAAAACTCGTGTTGTGGATAAAAGAATGATATACTTTAAGTGCATATCATTTTCCTACTAGTCAGATCGCTTGTATCCTACATTGCTAATCCAAGTAAATCGGATCAGTTTCAAGTGGACTAACACCCATACTGTTTCCAGTGAATCAGAAATTTCATCCTTACTCGATAATTTGTTACCTCAGAAGCCCTTGTAACAGTAGGAGAAGGTGTAGAGTTAACACTTGTTCTGCCATTTGCATCAGCTCTCGAGGCATTGTGCATGTGAATATGTTCAGAACCACTGAATTTAGATGTGATGGGGCTTAATTTCTTGTTTTCAGTATACTTCCAATCTTCAGTCTTTTCGTCTTTCGCGTCAGGTATGTCGGTACCAAAATCTGTGCTTTTAACATCCAAGGCATCTTTATTCTCAGTAACATTCTGGATGATCGATGTGCATTCCTTGACCTCATAGTTCTTTGACTCTATGCCTTCAGAAACTCTCGGACTACCATTTGATTTCACGACACCGTTGGGCTTATCATCCATATGCACATCAATGAGTTCCCTGCCCATCAAACTGCATTAGAAACAAGTCGAGCATTAGAATGCCATGACAACGGAAATTGTTTAGCTCCGAAAGCCAAACCACAAAAGAGGGCAAACGGATAAACTCTTTCCGTATAGTGTCCGTATGCATCACCAGATGTTTTGTGTACTTAAATCCTAAACGACACGAACAGCCAAACAAGACACTGAAAAAACCATGGAAGCCAGAAATTTCAAGTTGCCGAAACTAAAACCAGACCAAGAATGACAAGCACTACATGATTCCAAGAGCATATACAACACACATATAGAATAAAACATATTTTTTCATGTAGATTCATCCATGAACCGAAGTACGAATTCAACACCCGAGCTGAGATTGAATGGCAACTACTCACTTTTACATTAATTCCTAGCAAATCTTGTCTCCTCTTAATGTGAAAAATATTACAAAATCAACAACATATGGCCATGGATTTCCTCAAACACACATATTAAGCAATTCAAGACTTAGTTTTTAAAGAAAATCTGTCTCCTTCAAATATAATTCTAGCAAATACAACACAAGGGGATCCTAAAGAACATATGTTCATGTGAATGAAAAGAGAAAATCAAGATATATGAACCCAAATGCAGAGAAAATAGCATAATCTTAGCAAAACTCAGGAATTTATAAGCCAAGAGAAATATGGACAGCTCAAGTAAACCTCCATATTTCTTATCAAACATTCACATGAAAAAAACCCAGAAACATGGAAAAGAGAAGACTTTACATTTAACTTAAAGAGCTCAAGAAATCCAGAAATCCATCACTTTTGGACCTAAAACAAAGAAAACCCAGATTCTGGATAAAGAGAAAAAGGGATAAATTTACTGAAAAACATCATTTCCTGGCCACATTCACATAAAACACCCCCACATTAATAAAGTAAAAGTTAAACTCCCTCCCAAAAAATTTTTACAGAAAACAACACGAGAATGAAGCAAAGTACCTTGAAAAAGACAGCAACAACCAAAATCATTTTCATAGATCAAATCCCTTAGCTTATTTCAAAAGCAAAACCCACAAGAGGAAGAAAAAGAAACAAACTTTGATATATATATATATATATATATACATACATTACCTTACGGTTTCTTCTGGCTTGACCTGATAAGATGTGGAAACCCCTTTGCTTCTGTCCTCTGTTCTATTCTTCAACTCGTGTTTGACAGCTTCTTTTCCCTAGTCCTACAGATTTTGCTGATCAATGGTGTTACTGTTAACACTGTCACTATTGACCCATCTTTTGTTTTTAGACTAAAATATACGGATGCTCGGTTTTCTTATCCAAATATTATGTTTTTAATATTATTTAAAAATTTACACTTAAAAAGTATTACTTCCTGATATAATGTTATTTATAAGATAAATAATATAAATGATCAGATTATAATTTAATATTTTATTAAGTTTCCTTTGTTATAAAAACTTATAAATAAGTTTTTTATTAACTATAATTAATAAATTAATTTAATTTTATTAAAAATATAATTATGAGATGACGGTTAATAAAATTTATATAATAATCGATTTAAGCTTTAATTTTATATTTTTATTTTAATTTGATCTTAAATTTAAAATTTAATCTTTTGATGTTTAAATATTTTTGTTACAAAAATCTTGTTTGGATCGAATTATAGAAAAATTAAATCAGATCAGATCAGATTTAGAGTAAAAATTTTTAGATCCAATCCAATATATTTATATATTTTTATATAAAATATTTAATTTTTTATTATTTTTTCTTGAATTGGGTCGAGTATAATCAAAAATTTTTATTAAAATATTAGAGTTGAACCAGAATCAAATTATAATTTTTATTATGTCAAGTCTAATAAAAAAATATATTAAAATTAGATCGAATCAAAATTAAAACAAATATTTTAGTTTTTAAATTAAAATAATTAAAAAAAAAACACTCATCCCGCCCTATAACCATCCCTATATAACCACCCAGTGAAGTTCACATATTTATTATAGTGAAAGTAACGGTGAGATTATTAAGTGCATTATATTTACCACGTCATTCATGGTTCATGTAATTAAAATTGTTGATCTTTAAATAACCACTTAATAACTATCACTCACTAAGTATATGTAAGAAAGAGATGATGATTCACTTGAAAAAAACTAAGATCAACGATCTTGATTAATTGGAACCATGGATGACGTGGTGAACATGGTTCACCTAATAATTTTTCGAAAGGAATATATACCACCTACGTACCAATAAATTTATCATATTTTTATTTTTAAAATTATTTTATTTAAATTATTATTATAAAAAATTCAATCGAATCTTTAATACAAATATATATATATATTTTAATTTTCCAATAAATTTGCTATTTCAATTTTATCTGACAATGAAATAAAGACTGAATTTATAGAGAAACTGAGAATGAAACCAATCTTATCTGTATCTCGGTCCTCGAATAGATGAATTTAGATAATTTTTTCAGTCGATTTAATGATTTTGACTAATAATTTATTGTTTAAATTCGGATTTAATCGTAAAAATTATTATGATTCCGAACCCAGAATTGTTCACGGTAATAATAAACTATCAAATGAATCATGCCATTGCCAAGTATCCAGTGGTGGCTTTGCTGTTGCCGACGATCGTCGGTTTCGTCCTACTTTCGAACGGTTGCTGGGAAGTCCAGGCTGCCGGTGATGCAGCTGTTGCGAGCACTTCACCGGAAGCGATTCGTTTGAAACCTTTTAACAATGTTATGAAAAGGTTAAAACGAAAAATTTTAAGACCCCCTGCTCCTAGGAGGAGTCTTCCTCCTCACTTCAGATTCAGAATGCCGCCTGGTTACAAGGCTCCACCACCGCCAGCAGAGGTGGCTACACAAGTTCCAACGCCGCCGGCAACATCAGCTGAGCCACTATGTGCGCCATCACCACCGCCGCAACCATCTATGTTAACGTAGTTTTGTTACTATCTGTCAACCGGGAAAGACTGCAGTTAAGTTTGTATCTTATGAAATTTTGATATAATAAAATTATTATGATTATTATTTCCCCTTAATTTATTTCAGAAATTAGAGTTAAATTGTCATTACATATATATTTTTAAATAAAAAAAATTGTAAAAATATTCGATTAAATCTTATTTAAACGAAAAAATTTAAAATTAATTTAATTTAAAATAAAAATTTTAAAATATAAATGATTCTCAACTATATTTTAGATTTTAAATTAATTTATACAGTGCAGATAAAAATATGTTATGCGCACATTTACGGATAACATCATCTGTCGATAGCGTCTTTTTCATAAATCGTCATTTATGTGACATTATTCTACCTACATTATAATATTTAATTTAAATTTTAAAATAAACTTCAAACATTCAATTTTTTCTAAATAATTTTTTTAATAATTTATACCTATTTAAACATATTTAAAAATGTTATTATTCAAGTGTTAAACTATGGTCAAATTCTATAATAGACCTTATACTTCTCATTTTTTTGTGAATCCACCCCTCAAATATAGAAAATTAGCTGATTGGTTCTATTCTGAGGGATTGGGCAGGGATACAGATAGCTGTTTCAAACTGTTAACCTACCAAAAACAAAAGAACCCTACAAAACCCTTTCTGCAAAGCTTGCAAAAACCCCAACAAAATATTAATTTTTGTTTGGTTGAAAAGAAAATCAAAACCCAATGGCACTGACAATCTCCAATGTTCTTCAATGCCCAAAACCCAGAATTTCGCAACCAAATTCTATCAACAACTCTTCAATCTCCAACCTGTCGTCTTCCTACCTCAGGTAATGCTCATTCTAACTTTTTTTTTTAACTAATTTTCAGTTTTCTTTTTGTTTTGTTCCATTGATTGGTGTTTGGGTTCTTAGAAATAGTGGGAAAGTGAACGAAAAGAAAGGGGAAAAAAAGGAGAAAGCTTTGATGTTGATGTTGAACTTTGTTGGATAGTGAGTGGAATTTATCCGAAAGGGTAGAATTACTCGCCATATCAATAAGCTGAATTCTTTTTATGAAGCTTTTGGGATAATACTAATGACAACTTAAAGAGGATAAGAAAAAATTGAATCTTTTAAACTGTAATTCATTTGTTTTCAGACTTTTAGTTTCTTTCTGTTTTTGTGGGTCTTAGATTGAATCCCTTTTGAAGTGTAAAGAAAGTGTTTTTAAAAACATATATATATATGTATATATATATATATATATATATATATATATATATATATATATTATTGAAACTATACTAGTTTTCTGGCTTACGAATGCTAGAATTACTCTCTGAACAATAAGCATGTAGAGGGTCATGTAATAAGGTCATCTATGTTGCTGTAACTTTTCATTTTTTTCTTCAAGTGCTAGTTTTCGAAACCTTTATCGGATGCATATCTAGATTTGGGAATTGGGATATGAACAACAAGATCTTCTGCATACATGGTAGAACTTAGAGAAGTTGAACATAACTATGTTGGATATATACTCGTATCTGACACTTATACATGAGTAGTAGTAGTGGTGGTAACATAGAGCATCTTTACCAGCATTTGATAATTGAATTTTAGCTTGTTTGGTCTTCTTTCGCTATAAATGTTTACTGTTTTTGACAAGTTCTTTAATCGATCAGGTTTCCTCAGAGATTTTCTTTTCCGAAGAATAAAATCATGATATGTGCTGCTTCATCTGCAGCAGGAAGTTCTAATCCCGAAAGTGACTTGAACCCATATGAGGTACTTTGAACTCTTGTTGTTTGATTCTTTCAGAGATCAGAGTACCAAGTTACTAGTGACTGGATTGATGAGTATTTCAAATTCTTTTGCAGATCCTTGGTGTGAGCCCTATTGAGGGATTTGAAAAGGTCAAGCAAGTATATACAAGAAAACGCAAAGAGGCTGACAAGAGAGGCGACGAGGCTACTGCTGCACTTGTAGGTTACTACTCTCTTAAAATTGAAGTGTTGCCAAGAAAGAATGTCCTACTTGTTATATAGAATTTCTGCTTACTTTTGTGGTACTTACTGTTTGCTAATTCATGTTTTCCAGCTTGAGAAAGCATATGACAAACTCATGATGGCACAATTAATGAATCGGAAGAAGGGTGTAACATACGGTTCGTTTAAGGTACGTAGTTGACAATTCTTAATGTATTACCTTTGTTTGAGTGGAAATCACATTACATATTTAGTTTTCATTCACTTGTATATAAGAAGGTTTCCGAGATCAATGTTTTCGATGTCACTCACTTTTTTTTTCAGGTTTCGAAGGATGTGAAATATGCGGATAAGCAGCCGATTGTACCATGGGGGCCAAGGTTTCGTAACTACTCATAAGTAGAAATTTTCTATATTAGACTGTATCATGTTCATTGCTTTATACATGGAAAAAAGTTGAAATAAAATTGAACATATACATGTATCGGACACATCCATATCCAACACTCATACCCAAGTCCGAGTAACATAGTTTAACACCCATGGCTTTGTTGGTGACGACCGATCATTTGAAGAGTTAGAGAGCTACTCGTGGTGGTGCACGAAATATTGATAGTCATCCCACACTAATACATGTGGAATATTCTAATAGAAAGCTTTGTGAAGTGTTTTTTTTATAAGTTATGGTGGCGAAAACATACATCTGTTTTGGCTCGATCTTAATGCTAATACTTGTTATGACTCCTATATCTTAATCTGGTAATCATATATACACATGTGTGGAATTCCGATGTGTTTCAGGTCCTCAAAGTCTAGTGTTCAAGACATGCGCATCAACTTGGCAATTTCTGCTGTATTTGTAAGTATGATGAATCCCCGGCATCCTTATTGCACCGATTTAGCAAATCCGTAGACACTGCTGTATATAATAAAGGAAGTGTTTTTTGCTTCTAAGCCATCACATATGGCTCATGTCAAAAAGTGTAGCAGCTATGGTGTGATTCCTCGCTCTCGTATTTTCTATCACCTCATATTTTCTTGTTTCTTTGCAGACAGCTTGGATTTTAATCAAGCGCAATGTCGAATATAAACCATTGCAGTTTTTGGCTTTTGCATTTGTTTATCGAATTTTTGAGAAGCTGAAAGCCTTTGAACCACCTGTATCACCGACGTTTACAGTGAGTCATATTTAAAGAGCTTAAGTCCATGTTTTTATATCTTTGTGATAGCACATAAGGAGGAACTCGTACCGACTTTGATCATCACTTCCGTTTCTTCAAATTGTTGATTATTGAAATTTGATGTCGACTACAGGAAGAAGGTGAAGATGATGGACGGGGCATCCGAATGGGAAAAAGACTTCTCCGTTCACTTGCACTAGTTTTCGGTTGTATTGCTTTGGCCTCTCTGGTACGGGATGTTTGCTCAACTTCAAATTCCATCTTCTCTAAAGTTTACTTCTTGGAGTCCATAATTACATATTTCCTTTTCGATTATACGATTTTCTTTCATGTTTTCATACGTTTCAATTGAATCATACCGTTCCTACATTTCACTTTCTCCTCTAAGAAGAAGCATCGATAACATTTTGGTTGTATTCTTGCAGGCATACACAGGTCTTCTAAATTTGATCGAGTACATTGGCGGTTATATACCCATTTTTCTCTACAATAACCAGGTAACGCTATCGAACTAGTATTTAACACATGTTTAGACATGGGTACAAGGATACAATCCTCCAAATTTATGAAAAAAAGAAAGAAAAAATGAACGTACCCCATACCCGAGTAACATAGCATTTGTTCAGTACCGGGCCTGCCTGATTTGCTATCAACCACACTGAGTATTGAATTTTCATGTTCAGGAACTCATAGTGACGGCCGCATCAGCAGTTTCGCTATACATCATGGCAACATACTATAGGTAACGAGTCTAATCAAGTTCGGATCGAGGAACCGTTTAGCAGTTCATAGTTTAGGAGCTTGTTTCATACTGTTAAACTTTAAATCTCCAGTTTTGTCAGATAAGCTGAAACTAAATTCTTACAAGGTTGAAACTTAAGATGGAAAACATAGTTTTCAAGACAAGCTAAATTGTCCCCACTAATTCATAAATGCCGGATTCTTTCAGGGAAACCAAACATCAAATAAAGAAACAAAAACCCCATGAAACTATCATTTTCTTTTTCAACAGAAATGATTTAAAAAAAGTGGATTTGAATGCTAACTTTAGCTGATAAGGTTGCTCATCATATATATTTCTCTTGTGATTGAATGTATTATGATTAAAACCCAGATGGTTATCTTATGATAAAAATAATTATACGAAAGAACTTGAAATGTAATAATTACATGGATCAACTCGGGCTCGAATAACTAATAAAATTTTGGATAAATTTCTCCGAGTTTTTGCATGAGTAATATATTAAAGTCAAGTCCAAATGTAAAGTTGGTGAACTTTGGTGCGATCGTATTTTTTTAATAGTCTAAAGATTATTATAATAATATATGTTCGTATATATTTTTAACATTTTAACAATATGCACATACGTTTGTTATAAAAAAATACTATAAATTTATTTAATAACAAAAACCAATAATTAAATTAAAAAAATTACCCATGATTGGAAATTTTAGGTAAATTTAGTCTTAAATTTCAAAAAACTCATCCAAACATGTAGGAGAAGAAATAAAAGGAATGGTTGAGAAATAGCTGAAATTAACTAACTTTACTACAATTTCTCGTAAAACACCCGCCATTAATGTCTCCTCCTTTTTCGTCCCAAAACTCCTTCAAGTTCAGGGAAACTTTCGTTGTTCGGAACTTGTGCGGCTCAGAGAGGTTTCTCCGTCATCATCCCACATCCCCGCCGCCGAGTCTCCGCCACCAAAAGAAGGCTTCGTCGCCACAATGCCTTCCGGGATTCTCGAGGTCACCCTCATCTCCGCCCAAGACCTGCCCTCGGTCTCCAAAAACATGAAGACCTACGCTGTTGTTTGGCTCGAACACGACGAAGACAACAAGCAGGCTACAAATGTAGACCAGACAGGCGGAACCAACCCGAGATGGAACCACGCTTTCACGTTCCGAGCCGGTGGCAAGTTCCTTAACTCGGAGGACGCTGCTATTTCCATCGAGGTTTGCGCGGCTGCATGGGATAAAGACGCTACGATAGGATACGTGAACGTCCCCATAAGGGATATCCTCGAGATGCCGTCGTCGGTAGTAACCGACGACACCGGTACCGCCTCTTTTAAATTACGCCGTCCCAAGGGGAAGTCACAGGGTGTTGTCAAAATCGAAGTTTCCCTAAAGTTAACAAACGAAGACCACAGCGGTAGCATTGTAAACAGCTCGCTTTGCAACTCCGACATAGGACCGTCCGCCTCAATCGTGGCGGCGGCGATCGCTAAAGGGTTGTACACCCCACCAGTTAATAATGAAACCCCATCAGAAGAATCAGAACAAATAAAGGAATGGACCAAGAAAGAGAGAGAAAAAGCAGCAGGGGAGAGGCGGCCGATGGGGTCTCTCGTCGGTGCTCCATTCCAGAACATGAAACCAAGCAGAGTGAGATCATCGAAGGGTAGGAAGGGTGAAGGAAAGAAGTTGTTTTCGTGTTTGGGATGTGAAATTGCTATCACTTGTGGCAGCCACGGAGGCGGTGATGAAGGTAGCCGGAGGAGTAGGAGGAGGAGACGTGGTGGTAGTAACAAAGTTTGTAACTTGAGTTCCGTGGATGATTGATTATAGCCAATAATTTTGTTTCAAATCTTTTTGTCAAGGTATGGAACAAGAGTCAATTATTCTTTTTTTTTTTTAATTAACATAATCAGTTCAAAATTTAAATATTTATGTGTGTCCTATTTAATTTATATTTTATAACGGTTAATTCTTGTCATATTATATAAATAATAATATATTTAAAATTAAAAATTAGGGTATCATGTTCTAATTTGTTTAATTTTGAAATTGATTAATGTATTTAAACGGAAAAAATGATAAATATGACTTAATTCAAATAGTTTCAAAATTAAGAGGTCTTAAAATGCAATTTGATGCTAAAATAAAGGAGACCCAAAGCTTAATTTGCATATTTTTAAAACTAAAATGACCTAGAAAACAATTGAACCGGAAAAATTGAAAGAAACCAAATTTTATTTTATATAGTTTTAAAAAAATTATGTTATTTTTATATTTGTCTAACACTAAAAATTAAATTTAACTTTTCTGCTCTAATTTCTAAATCTTAAAAAGTTAAATTTCTCCAGTGACTACCCAACTAATTAGATATACATATTTTTGTCATCTAACTAACAAAATCGTCAATCAGATTACTTAACTTATAAAATTGACCTATTTTAACCACTTTCGTTAAAGTTCAAACGGAAGACTGACAGAGTGATGACGTGAACGTTAACAAAAAATTAAAAAATTACACATTAAGTCTTTATTATTTATCTATTAAATCAATTTGGTTATAATTTTAATAAAACTGAATTACACATTAAGAACTCAAAAACTCGACTCAGAAAAAATTCAAATGATAAAATTGAATTTATCAACTCTAATAATTCAAAAAAATTTAAATCAACTCGGCTTAATTAAACGCTTACTCTACTAGTATGCGGATTTACTTGAAGAAGATTTTCCCTTAGAGACTCATTTTTATATTTTAGATCTAGATTTAAACCTATTTTTATATTTTAGATCTAGATTTACTCTAGATCAAACGAATCTTATGGATTCAGGTTTAAAAGAAATTTACTAAAAAAAATCATTTGATATATTTTTAATATAATAAAATTATTAATAATTAACTTTACATTACATCTTAAATTAAAAAAATAATAATACAATTACTAATAGAATAAAAAATGATAAATTAAAATTTTATAATATTCCAACAAATTACACAAATATCCTTTAAATAAAGCAAACATTAATAATATAAAAAACATCTTTCAAAAGTGTTTTTATTATAAATAAATAAATAAATAAAAATATATTAAAGAATATTATAAAATATAAAATTAAAACAAAACAAAAGAATAATATGATAAGAATTTACTTTTTGAGGTATCTCTCTATTAAATATTTATATATTTTAAAATCTATTCCGTCATTTATATACATTAAAACTAAAAGTGAATTTTAAAATAAGAGCCAAGATCTATTATCAATAAATTAATTAATAAAAATTAAAAATCTCAAGTATAATTTATTAAAATTTTAAATTAAATTATATATATTATGTTTTTAATTTTTTAAAATAATTGAATCAAATATTAATTTTAATGGATTTAAAAAATAAAATATTTTAAAATCCTAAATTTTAAACTCTAAATTTTGAATTAAAACTTTAAAACCCTAAAACCATATTATAATTAAAAAGTAAAGGACCAAAAAGGCAAGCCGACAGGCAGAATAATAAATTGGTAGGTTAAGGTCAAACACAATTTTTTATGTTACAGAATAATCCTTGACTTGGGTTAGGTTCGGGATTTAGAATTTAAGGATTAAGATTTATAGTATTGGGTTTTGAATTTTAAATTTAGGGTTTAGGGTTTTATGTTTAAGGTTTAAGATTTAATTTTTTATTTTTTAAATTAATTAAGGTTAGTATTTGATTTAATTATTTAAAAAATATATATCATATATAATAATTTAATTAAAATTTTATTTTAAATAATTTATAATTATATATTAAGTCTTTAAAATTTTTAATCAATTTACTGATGTTTACGATGTTTAACGTTTTTGATGTTTAACCATATTAGTCGAACGTCGTAAATTTTTTATTAGATTATTAACTATTAATATAAATACAAGCAATGTAATCTAGTTTGATTATTTTTCATGTTAAATTTAGTTTTTATCGTATTCTCTGAATAAAAAAGTACACGAATAAAAATTTTATACCCTTAACTATGTGTTCTTCTATGTCCTACTTTAAAAATATTTAAAAATTAGATTTTAAACCTTATACTTCAAAATTATATCCAACTCCAAATTCACTAAAGTTTAACTACAATCTTTAATTTTAAACCTTAAAACCTAAATCTAAAACTCATTATTTTAAACCGAAATATTAAAAGAAACAAACAAAAATTTCATGTCTCCTAATCATTTCTCATTACAAACCCTATCTTAAAAAACTTTTTAAAAATAAATTTTAAACCCTAACCCTAATTTTTACATCTTAAATCCTAAATCATATGTCCTAAAAATACGTTTTACCCCTGATTTCTTAAACCTTAACCACAACCTATAACTTTACACCATAAACCCTAAATTACTATTTTTAAGCGAGACACCAAAGGAGCCATAATACCATGCACAAGCACAACCTTAAAAATCTTTTAAAAATAAATTCTAAATCTAAACCCTGATTTTTATATCTTAAACCCTATATCTTGACTCAGTGATTAAGGGAACGATTGTTGTTTTTAAAGGTCACAGGTTCGAGCACCAGTAATGTCAGCATAATGATTGAGCGATTTATGTTCAATGATTAAGAGTATACTCTAAAACAAATACTACTGTAACACTGTAGCTGATTAAAAAAAACTACATATTGTACTCTAAAAATATACTATATCTTTAATTCCTCAAATCTTAAACACAATCCTAACTCTAAACTTTAAATTCACCGTTTTAAAATATAACACACACAAAAAAGGACAATACACACAAAAATAAATAAATAAATAAAAGGCCGAGGATTTCTACCGAAAGTTTACCATAAAGTTATTGAAAGGCAAAACATGTTCCCTGCAATACACAAGATAACATTTTTCAAGTGCACCGGCAGCTGCACCTGTTTAGTTCTTTGCTTCTTCCATAGGAATCACCTAAACCTATGTCCACAAATTACTCATGGATTTGCGCTCGAAACAATCGGTCAGCTAAGCCAACAAGTAACGCCATTGTTGGGTGTGGATGACCAAGTTGAGAGCTTGGAAACGGAGCTGAGATGGATGCAAAGCTTCTTAAACCTGGCTGATGCAAGTAAAGACGATAATGAAGTGATACGAAATGTTGTTGCAGAGATCAGAGAGTTGGCCTATGATGCTGAAGATGTGATCGAATCTTTTGCACTCAAAGTTGCATCCAAAAGGAAACCTGGTTTTTCAAATGGCATCAAAAGGTCAGCTTGTTTCCTCAAGGAGATATGCTTGCTCAACCAGACCAGGTCTGAGATAGAGAGCATCACGGCAAAAATAGAAGTATTGACACGACGGTTGAAGACGTATGATGTAGCAAAGTTGGGGGATCACAGAGAAGGTTCAAGTTCTTCTAGTCAAAGGCGGGAAGCAAGGCGGCCTTTTCCTCATAAAATGGATGATAACATTGTTGGAATGGATGGTGATATGGAGAAACTGGTGTCGGTTCTTGTGGAGGAGGGAAGTGAAAGCAGGGTTGTTTCCATATGTGGAATGGGTGGTCTCGGGAAGACCACTCTTGCCAAGAAAATATATCATCACAATCGAGTGATTGGTCATTTCAATCACTTGGTTTGGGTATATGTTTCTCAACAGTGTCAAAGAAGAAAAGTCTGGGAAGAGATTCTATCTGGTTTGAAGACAAATACAGATTTCAGGAATAAAAGGGATGAAGATTTAGCAAAGGATTTGTTCGAATTTTTGAAGGATAAAAGATGTCTGGTGATTCTTGATGATATCTGGAGCACTGAGGCATGGGATAGTTTGGAACCTGCATTTCCAGTTGAACCGAATTGCCGTTGCAGAAGCAAGGTTCTGATCACTTCTCGAAATAAGGAGATTGTTTTACATGCAGACAGACGAGGACACCTGCATGAGTTGCAGTGACTGAGCCATGAACAAAGCTTGGAGTTGTTTCAAAAGATTGCATTCCCTCAAATTGATCCTACAGGTAAATATGTTTACCTTTACACAGAGTTAGTGATGGACTAATAGATGCTAGGGGCAGTCGCATCATGATCTAAGTTCGCACCCATCCTTAACTCGAACAGAGAGTTAACTAGTAAACCTATCAACATTAACTTGCCTGTCAAGAGATGCACTTGGGAACTTGACTTCTTTCTCATGTATTTTAATTATTTCCTTACAGAAAACAGGGTTGATACGAAATTGAAGAAGCTAGGGGAGGAAATGGTTAAACATTGTGCAGGACTTCCTTTAGCCATTGTTGCCTTGGGAGGAATTTTGGTCACAAAGGATAACTCTTTAACTGAATGGCTAAAGGTCTCTGCGAATGTGAAATCGTACTGGAAGAATGGAAAAAGTGAAGAACCAGATTATGTATTAGCCTTAAGTTATGATGACTTGCCTCCCTATTTAAGGCCATGCTTTCTTTATTTAGGCCTTTTCCCAGAGGATTATGTGATATCCGTTGATCGGTTGATTCAACTATGGGTTGCTGAGGGTATTGTTTCATCCAAGCAAGAAGAAATTGCAGAAGATGTGGCAGAACGTTATTTAATGGAACTTGTGGAAAGGTGCATGGTTCAAGTACGAAGAACAGACGTTAAGATCAAAACAATTCAGATGCATGATCTAATGAGAGATCTTTGTTTGTCAAAAGCAAAACAAGAACGATTCGTCTTCATTGTTGACGAATCAAATGCATCTTCTGTATCCATAATTCCAAAGGTTCGTAGAGTTTCTTCACAACAGTTTTTTTGGTTACAGTGCATTGAAAGTCGAAATCTTCGGTCACTTTTGTTCTTTGATAAGTTCATTTCAGATGAAGAACGTGAAAAACTTTTGCCCCAGACAATGATGAATTACATAAGAAATCATGAATATGAAGATTTGAATCCACTGCTATGGATTTCTTTTATTTCTTTTTTTGGTGTGCAGTTTCTTACATTCCGGGGCCTTTGGCGATACATATGCAACAAATTCAGATTGCTAAGAGTTCTGAATTGTGAAGTAGGATCTAATATGGGAGGATGCAGGTTACCAAGTGATATAGGTAATCTCATCCATTTAAGATTGTTGAGTCTAAGGGGTTTTCAGTTCCTACGGTGGAAGTTGCCATCATCTTTGGGAAACTTGAGGTGCTTGCAAACCTTGGATTTAAGACTTGATAATGAGTTTCATTCTGTTTATGTACCGAATGTGATATGGAGGATGGAGCAACTAAGACATCTATATCTCCCTCGGAATTGTAAGAGTAAAACAAAGTTGAAGTTGGCTACTTTGACACACCTGCAAACACTTGAGAACTTCAACTCCAAGGCTTGTTATGTAGAGGATCTTATCAACATGACAGATCTTAGAGTGTTGGTGATTCATGGTCCATTCGAGATCGAAGGTTTTAATGAGGAGTTGGACAAGAATCCACCCATCATTGACGGTAGGTATCTCCAATCCTTGTCTATTATCAATCCGGAAGGAAGAATAGATCCAAGACACTTGAATCACCTCCTTTCAAGCTGCCTTGGTCTCTCAAACTTGAGTTTATGTGTGGAGATAAGTGAGCTACCAAAGTACGACCACTTGTCTTCAAATCTCGCTTACGTAACGCTGGGATGGTGTAATCTTGAGGAAGATCCGATGCCAACACTGGAGAGGCTGCCTAGCTTAAGGATTCTTGAATTGAATGAGATGGCTTCAAAAGCAAACAAAATGAGATGCTCTGCACAAGGTTTTCCTAAACTAGAGTCTCTACAACTTAGCCAACTAGCCATTTTGGAGTGGAATGTGGATGAAGGAGCCATGCCTTGTCTTCGACGATTGGAGATGAAATACTGCCCAGAACTGAAGATGCTTCCAGACGGATTGAGGTTCATTACAACCCTCCAAGAACTGAAGATTGAAAGAATGCCAAAGATGTTCCGAGACAGAGTGGAGGAAGGAGGAGAAGACTTCTCCAAAGTCCACCATGTTCCTTCCATCATATTCAGGGAATGTGACTACTAGCAATTATGATTATTGGCAGGTAATTCCATACATAATCTCTCTTATGTTATACATAAGAAATGCTTAATACTCAAGCAACAGCTAGCTTAAGCAGGAACACATCCCTCTATAGCTGTCTTGCAACCAACCATAAAAGAATTGCAGATCAGTCCATATGGAACTCTGAAATCAAGAATCTGAGCTTTTTTTCTTTATTTTTTTCTTTTTTCATTTCAGTGGTGAAATGGGGTTGGCTATTTGGATTCCATCTATGGAAATGGCAAACCTGTCTGTGTTCCAATTACTTATCATAATTAAACATAATTCATAGTTGCTGCAACTTCTGTTTTTTCTTCTTAATATTCCATTTTTATTCTCCAACATAATTGTGTATCTTTTGTGTTCTTTCCATGTGTGTAAATTAGTCAAATGCTTCTACTAGGTACAGATAGAAAGAGGGGCGGAGGCATGGTGGCCACTCGGCCATTGCTCATCGGAGCACCACCAGCCCTGCCATCACTACCACACTGAGCACCATCATGGATCCAAATAAAGCCTTTCGGCTAACACCCTTTGTGCATTTGCCCCCTGCCATAGGCATAGCCAACCTCCTTGCTATCGGAGAACACTGCCATCTTGTACAATCAGCTCTAGGAAAAACATCCTCCAATCAGCTTTTTCTTGCAACGCAAGCTCACAAGTTACCAGAGAACAATGTTGAATATCCATTGATGAAACTTGAGAATCCTTTAAATTGAATGGAAACATAACATTTTAGGATGTTGAATCATCCTTTATAATTGTTGTATGGTGCATGTACTTTTAGCATGTAACTGGTTTGATTTTGTAGTTTTCAAATTTATGGGATTCAGTACGGTAAAAGTACAATAAATATAAAATAAACTTTATATTCTAAAAATTATTTAAAAAAAATATGTATTGCGCATACTTATATACTTATAATCGAATATATATTAACTTGACATGGATTAAAACAAAAATGGCATATCAAGATGTTGATTACCTGTGGAACTGGGAATCATTGACCTTATCCAATTGGGTTTTAAAAACATCAGTTTCTATAGATTAGGTGAAATCGATGACGATTAGGGATGATAACGGGTCGGATCTGGACCGGGTCCAGATGGATCTAGATTCAGATCCATTTTTACATCATGAATCCAGATTCGTCCTAGATTCGTGGGTCTGAAAAATTGAAACTCAAATCCAGATCTAATGGATTTTACGGATCCGGGTCTAAAACAAGTTCAAAACGGATCTATTAAAAAATGACTATTTGACCTATTTTTTAACGTAACAAAACTATTATTAATTAATTTTACATCACAACTTCGATGATGAAAAGATTAATTTCAATAAACTAGTATCAGGATAAAAAAACAATAAATTAAAATCTTAAAAAAACTCAACAATTACACAAATATCTTTTGAATAACACAAATATTAAGAAATGTAGATCATAAAGTATTTTACTGTTGCAAACCGAGTATCGTACTTTTACTTTTTAGAGTACCAGTCTTTAGCACTACTTAAATAATAAACATCATAAAACAAACGAGAAACTATCGACTAGAGAGAAAAATTTGTTTTATGAAAATAATATTTATGAAATTTAAATATTAATATTAAAGTTATGTAATATAATAACTTTCTTATATAACTTGTCAATGATATTTACCATTTCCGCATCGTCATCACAATCTTCGTTAATAATAGAACAAACATGTATTCCTTTAAAAAGTTTCTTTGTCATAAATAAATAAAAATTATATTAGAGAATAATATGAAATATAAAACCTATAATTATATATTTATATATATTTTAAAACTAAAGGTGAGTTTTTTAATAAATAGGTAAACGGATCCGGGCCTAGGTTCGGGTCTTAAATGTCAGATCCAGATCCGTATTTTAACCAGAAGATTCAGATCCGATCCAGATCCATCGGGTCTAAAATTTTGGGATCCAGACCCTATAAAACGGATTTGGATCTACGGATTCGGATCGGGTCTAAGATCCATTGTCATCCCTAATGATGATCGGTATTAATTGTTTAAACTTTCTGGGGGGGGGAAATAGTGTTATAATCATCTTCCAGAAGATGACGAGATAATTTACAAGTTATTCGAATTTGATTCGATCAAAATTCAATTCAGTTAATTTTTATTAGACTTGAACTCAGATTGATTTCTTAATTAGCTGAGTTGAGTTACTCGATACCCAATTTGAAAAGATTGTGAGTTACTCGAAAATATAATGTAATAATTTTTTTAAAATTAAAGTGAACTAAAATGTATATTGTATAATAATAAATAATAATATTTTTTTTAGAGGTTACGGGTTTGAACACCAATGATGTTAATAAAGTGATTGAACGATCAATATCAAATAGTGAAGATTATATTCTAAAACAGATATTATTATAATCACTCTTATCTGATTCAAAAAAAATATACCGTATAAAATAATACATTTAATTCATTGATGTTTGTTCAAAGTTAGTCTAATAAATGGTTTAAAACTAAATTATTATTAGATTATCATATAATTAAAAATTTATCATAATTTAGATGTTTATTATTTATTTATTATCTAATTATTAATAGGGTAAACTATCTCAATAACCATCGAACTAATTGAAGATACCAATTTTGCTCATCCAACTCATCAATCAGGCCACCCAACTTTAAAACTCTTAATTTATTTATTTTACTTTATTCTTAATTTTAAATTCATAAATAAAATTAATCAACCAATCAATTAATGACAAATGTCACCACATAATTGGTGATAGAGAATGGAAGAAATGCGTATTTGCAATTGATGGAATTTAAACTCACACCCTCCAGCTAACTAACTAGTCAACCAACAGATGACCACAAAGCCAAGATGTTTTTTTGTGTATTAGCATATTTACATGTATTATTAAAGGATTAATTTGTTAGTAAAAAACCTAAAATGCATTAAAGGAATTATAAAATTTCAAATCGATTAATATTTAAATTAAAATATTAAATATCTAAATTAAAATAATAAAATATTTAATAAATAAATAAAAATAATTAAATATTTAAAATTAAAATATTGAATATTCAATTATTAAATATTTGAATATTTTTATTTAATATTATTAGAATTAAAATGTTTGAATATTCGAATTAGTATTTTAAAATATTTAAATATTCAATATTTGAATTAAAATATATACGAATTAATACTTTAAAATATTTAAATACTCAATATTTGAATTAAAATATTCAAATCAAAATATTTTAATTCAAATATTATGTATTTAAATATTTTAAAATATTATTTCAAATATTCAAATATTTTAATTCGAATGATATTAATAAAAACATCAAATATTTTAATTTTAAATATTTAATTATATTGACTTATTTATTAAATATTTTATTATTTTAATTTAAATATTTAATATTTTAATTTAAATATTAATTGATTTGAAAATTTATAATTCTTTTAATGCATTTCAGTCTTTTACTAACAAATTAATCATTTAATAATAGATGTGAATATGTCATAACACAAAAATTATCTTGGCTCAATGGCTCACCTGTTAATTGGGTGGTTAGTTAGCTGGAGGTTGTGGATTTAAATTCCTTGAATAGTAAATACACTCAACATTTTATTTCATCCATTCTCTCTCACCAGATAGTGACACTGATTGAAGAAAAAAATAAATTAATAAATAAAATTAATTAATCAATCAATTGATGACACATGTAATTATAGGGATTAAATGTCTAATTATGTAGATTTTATTTAATTGTCACATTACTGTCGTTACTTTTTCTATTAAAATTTTAAATCTGGTTGAGAAATTCTTTAATTGATTGGCTAAAATAGATATCTCCAATTAGTTCGGTGGTTACTGAAATAGTTTACCCTTATTAATATTTACGCAATTAAAAACCTTTCAGACATTAAAAAAATTCCGTAAAAAACATCACATATTTACTCATAGTAATAAATCAATATCTATAACGATGTTTCAACTATGGGCGGAGCCACCCTTTAACAAGGATGGTCAAATAACACTCCAAAAATTTTTTGTCCACCTTTTTTTATATAATTTATATATATATATATTATAAAATAAATAAAATTAATTTATAAATAATTGATATCCTTTAAATATAAATTTAAAAAATGACACCCTTAAATAATTTTTTAACTCCTCCCCGGTTTCAACGCCAAACCCTTATTAATATAGACAACATTAAAAAAATATACCAACAATGACTTGGCAAAGCTTATAAATACAATACAGTTCAATGCTTGTTTTCATCATCTTAACCATCAACCGTTCCATCCAAAAAGAAGTAAATCATTTTTTTTCCGTTCGAAATTCGATCGAGATGGAAGTTCTTTTTACTTCAAAGGAAATGGTTAAGCCATCTTCCGAGGAAGTTTATCTTCGGAAGCCATTTCCGTTATCATTTTTCGATCAAATCATGCCATCACATTATTTTCCATACATGTTCTTTTACACCAAACCGAATGGTTCCTATTTCGACACGGTTGAAACCTTGACCGGGTTAAAAAAATCACTGTCCAAAACTTTGGATCAGTATTATCCTTTCTCCGGTCGGACAATCGACAACCGCTGCATCGGTTCCTACGACAAAGGAGTGCCATATGTTGAAGCCAGGGTCAAAGGTTGCTTGGCTGATTGCATAGCTCAAACGGAACAAGAGTGGATGAGCCAATTGCTTCCATGCCAACCCTATTGTAGCATTCCAGCTTCAACATCGCCCCTTTTAGCTATTCAAATCAACGCATTCGATTGCGGCGGGATTGCCGTTGTCATGTGCTGTTCCCACAAGGTCATGGATGCGGCAACGGCTTCGACTTTCGTTAAAAGTTGGGCAGCTTTCAATCGAGGCTCCGATGGTGAAAGCCCTGATCCTGTTATGCTTGACATAGGATCACGTTTGTTCCCTCCATTGGAGTCCATCCCACAAAACTACTTATCTTCAATGGAAGGCTTGTTATTCCAAGAAGGTTGGCGTACGACAAGGAGATTTGTGTTTGACGACAATGCAATAAGCGCTCTCAAGTCCCAAGCCAAAAGCAAACGTTTGGAGCATCCAACTCGAAACGTAGCTCTTGTTGCATATCTATGGAAATATGCTATGTTGGCTTCTAGAGTCGCATCAGGACGTTCGAAACCATCGGTCTTAACTCAAGCCGTGAATCTACGATCGAGACTAAAGCCGAGATTACCCCAATATACAATAGGGAACATATTTGGCATGGCGGTTTTGACATACAACTCGGCCGATCAGGACATCGAGTTAGACCACTTGGCCTACTTGGTACGAGAAGCAATAGACATTTTCAACGATCAAATTCCCAGTTTACAGAGTGGTGAAGTAGCTAAATTCTTGAACGATCAATACAATCCGCCTACAGACATTGCCACACACGGCGAAGTCGATAATTTCGGTTGCTCCAATTGGTTGCACACTATGGATGGGAAGGTTGATTTCGGATGGGGAGAGGCAACGTCGTTGATTGTGTGGAGAGCTGAGACTCGTTATTATTCGTTTTTGGATACCTTTATTATAAAAGAGACAGGGAAGGATAAAGACATTGAAGCAGTGATTACCTTAGAATCAAAAACAATGGATGTTTTGGAACACAACTCTGAGTTTCTGGCATTTGCTTCTCCGGTTTCAGATCCTTGTCCGAACAAAAATAAAGTCTAAAAATAATTATAATCGTTGTAGTTTACCCTTTTAATAATTAAGTGACTTAAATGTAATTTTAACAATAACTGAGTGATCTTTATTGTATTTTACCACTTTCTTAATATTCCACTTTTACTCTCCAATATAATCTGAAAAATATCCCATTTTGTGTTCTTTTCACTTCTGTATATTAGTCAAAGTCTTCTATTAGTCCCTATACTATGCGTAAATTCTAAATTTAGTCTCTCTACTTTGATTTGATCATGTTTAGTCCCTCTACTTTTTCAAATTTTATACTTTTGGTCTGGACTAAACATTAGTGATTAAAATTTTAAAATTATGGTATTATTAGTCTCTATATTAGGCATAAACTGTAGATTTAGTTCGTATTCTTTAATTTAACCGGTTTAAATTCCTTTAATTCAGTCACATTATCCTTGAACCGGTTTCAAGAGATGGGATGAAAAATCGAAAGAGAAAAAAAAAGGTTTGAATTTGGGGAAATTAATAAATTTATGATTTTGAACAAGAAAAGTGGGGAAAATTTAAGTTGAGTTGGATCGGGTTGAAGATTCAAAGTTTAGGGCTTAAGATTTATAGTGTTGAGTTCGCATTTTATGTTTAGGGTTTAAGGTTTAATATTTTTTATTTTTAAATTAATTAAGGTTAGTTATTGGATTTAATTATTTAAAAAAATAATATATATAATATATAATAATTTAATTATTTTTTTGGATAAATTGAATTTTATTCATCCAATAAATCGTCATACAATAACTATGTAAGATGTATACCCTCAATCCTCATACAAATGTATTCTCTAATAAAATCCCCATTTAAAAGCTATAGAATTATCTAGATTTTTTAAGTTATTATATCCGGTGATCCTAGCACGAATATCATTTTTTATACGAGTATAAACATCCCAGGCTGCCCTCAGTTGTCTCCTATAGCTCCTAAAATTCCGCTTCTATCATAGATAATAATTTAAACTGCACCAAGCTAATCGAATAAGTATAACTTGCATGGTTTTACCTTTCCCAGCACATTGCATCCATTCCAGTAGCTCATTCCATTTGTTGCACTGAAATAGTAGATTACAATCCTGCATTAAAGTGGATCATATTTGCATCATATACGAATATTCATCGAAGAGATGATCTTTAGATTCAAGTTCTTCCTCACACAATAAGCAATATGGGTTCAAATAAACTCCCACCAAAATATTTTATCCTTTGTTGACAACCTATTTAGTAAATGAATGTCGAGGTATTGCTAAGCTTCCTCGTACTACCTTTGCTGTCGGACAACACTACCATCTTGTACAATCAGCTCTAGGAAAAACATCCTCCAATTAGTTACCAGAGCTTCAGATGACACTACTAATTCAATTTTTTTATCCAATTCAAATCAATCGAATACTCATCCTTAATTAGTGCACTATTACCACATATTTTGTAATTGATCCTATTTAAGGCTCAAAATAATACCCTTCGATTAAACGGAGAACGAGATGAGTGATTATTCTATGAACTTGTAGTGTAATTTTTCTCTTACAAGTGATATCTAAAATCGTTATGCGTCATATTTAAAAAGTATCAAACTTAGATTTATAGCCCATCAGTCCCTTATTTTGTTCTCCATTTCTTTTAGAACTAATCCTATATTATGACAGGAGAACAATGTTGAATATCCATTGATGAAACTTGAGAATCCTTTAAATTGAATGGAAACATAACATTTTAGGATATTGAATCATACCTTGTAATTGTTGTAAGGTGCATGTATTTTTAGCATGTAATTGGTTTGATTTTGTAGTTTTTAAATTTATGGGATTTAATACGGTAGACGTACGATAAATATAAAATAAATTTTATGTTTTAAAAAATTATTAAAAATCATAAAAATATGCATTACGTATACTTATATACTTATAATCGAATATATATTAACTTGAAATGGATTAAAACAAAAATGGCATATCAAGATGTTGATTACTTGTGGAACTAGGAATCATTGACCTTCTCCAATTGGGTTTTAAAAACATTAGTTTCTATGGGTTAGGTGAAATCAAGGACAATTAGTATTCTTTCTTTAAACTTTCCGAAAAAAATAGTGTTGTAATCATCACTTAGGGATATAACTGAGAAGAGATATATTATAAATTATTTGAGTCAGAATCAAAGTTTAATTTAGTTGGACTCTATTAGATTCAAACTCAATTTGATTTATTAATTAGTCGAGCTAAGTTATTCGATACATAACTCAGAAAGATCGTAAGTTACTCAAAAATATAATATATTAATTTTTTTAAATATTAAAATGAACTAAAATGTATGTTGTATATTATTATTATTATTATTATTATTATTATTATTATTATTATTATTATTATTATTATTATTATTATTATTATTATTATTATTACGAGATTAATCACGAGCTATTCAAATTCGACTCGATCAATACTCGATTTGAGTTTTTAATGAGTCGGATCGAGCTTAACATTAATGAACTCGATTAAACTCAAACTCGACTTGAATTCTTAAAAAATTAAATCGAACACAACACTACTTAAACTCAACTCGTTTACGTCCCTATCTCTTACAGAATACATAATATGAACACTGTAGAGTTGTAAGATTATCTCTTTCAACATAAGATTTCCCGGTCTTCATGATGCATGTGATTTGTACTGATATATTTATTTATTGCTTTGCAGGCGTCGACTTTTCTTGAATTTTTTTGTTCAATGGTTGAATATGGAAAAGGATTTTAGTCTTGTTTACTGAACATAAAAAATACATTCAATTCAATGATGGTTATTTAAAATGGGTAAATAATATAAATGATTGCTTGATTATACTTTAATTATCTTTATATTTTCTGACTATTAAATGTTAAAAATTGGTCCATTGACTAACTTTTTTGATATAAAGTAATCATGTACCGTTGAAAATTTGATGAGAAATTGATGTAGACGTTAACATGCTGACTTGGATTATTGAGATTAGGGATGCCACATGGTTATCCAAGTCAGCGTATTAACGTCCATATCAGTTTTTCGTCAAATTTTTAACGGCATATGACCACTTTGTATCAAAAAAATTAATCAATAGACCAATTTGTAACATTTGATAGTCAAGGGATATAAAAAATAATTGAGATATAGTCAAAGGACCATTTATGTAGTTTACCCATTTAAAATTTGTCTAATATATTGTTTAAAACTAAATTATTATTAGATTATCATATAATTAAAAGTTTATCATAATTTAAATATTTATTATTTATTTAGGGTCTAATTATTAATATTTAGGTCATTAAAAACTTTTCCGACACTAAAAAAATTTCGCAAAAAACATCACATATTTACTCATAGTAATAAATCAATACATATAACGGTGTTTCGACGGCGAACACTTATTAATACAGACAACATTAAAAAAATACCAACATTGACTTGGCAAAGCTTATAAGTACGATGCAGTTCAGTGCTTATTTTCATCATCTTAACCATCAACTGTTCCATCCAAAAAGAAGTAAATCATTTTTTTCCGTTCGAAATTCGATCGAGATGGAAATTCTTTTTACTTCAAAGGAAATGGTTAAGCCATCTTCCGAGGAAGTTTATCTTCGGAAGCCATTTTCGTTATCATTTTTCGATCAAATCATGCCATCACACTATTTACCATTCATGTTCTTTTACACCAAACCGAATGATTCCCATTTCGACACTGTCGAGACCTTGGCCGGGTTAAGAAAATCGTTGTCCAAAACTTTGGATCAGTATTATCCTTTCTCCGGTCGGACAATCGACAACCGCTGCATCGGTTCGTACGACAAAGGAGTGCCATATGTTGAAGCCAGGGTCAAAGGTTGCTTGGCTGATTGCATAGCTCAAACGGAACAAGAGTGGATGAGCCAATTGCTTCCATGCCAACCCTATTGTAGCATTCCAGCTTCAACATCGCCCCTTTTAGCTATTCAAATCAACGCATTCGATTGTGGCGGGATTGCCGTTGTCATGTGCTGTTCCCACAAGGTCATGGATGCGGCAACGGCTTCGACTTTCGTTAAAAGTTGGGCAGCTTTCAATCGAGGCTCCGACGGTGCAATACCCGATCCTGATATGCTTGACATAGGGTCACGTTTGTTCCCTCCATTAGAGTCCATCCCACAAAACTACTTATCTTCAATCGAAAGCCTTGTGTTCCAAGAAGGTTGGCACACGACAAGGAGATTCGTGTTCGACGACAATGCAATAAGCGCTCTCAAGTCCCAAGCCAAAAGCAAACGTTTCGAGCATCCAACTCGAAACGTAGCTCTTGTTGCATATCTATGGAAATATGCTATGTTAGCTTCTAGAGTCGCATCAGGACGTTCAAAACCATCGGTCTTAACTCAAGCCGTGAATCTACGATCGAGACTGAAGCCGAGATTACCCCAATATACAATAGGGAACATATTTGGCACGGCGGTTTCGACATATAACTCGGCCGATCAGGACATCGAGTTAGACCACTTGGCCTACTTGGTACGAGAAGCAATAGACATTTTCAACGATCAAATTCCCAGTTTACAGAGTGGTGAAGTTGCGAAATTCATGAACGATCAATACAATCCGCCTACAGACATTGCCGCACACGGGGAAGTCGATAATTTCGGTTGCTCCAATTGGTTGCACACTATGGATGGGAAGGTTGATTTCGGATGGGGAGAGGCAACATCGTTGAGTATGTGGAGGGCTGAGACTCACTATTATTCGTTTTTCGATACCTTTATTATAAAAGAGACAGGGAAGGACAGAGACATTGAAGCAGTGATTACTTTAGAAACAAAAACAATGGATGTTTTAGAACATAACTCTGAGTTTCTGACATTTGCTTCTCCGGTTTCAGATCCTTGTCCGAACAAAAATAAAATCTATAAATAATTATAATCCTTCAAATTTCTGTTGTAGTTTACCCTTTTTAATAATTTGGTGACTTAAATGTAATTTTAATCATAATTGAGTGACTTTCATTATAATTTACCATTTTCTCAATATTCCACTTTTACTCTCCAATATAAATCTGTAAAATATCCCATTTTGTGTTCTTTTCATTTCTATAAATTAGTCAGCCTTCTATCAGTCCCCATACTATGCGTAAATTCTAAATTTAGTCTCTCTACTTTATTTTGATCATGTTTAGTCCCTCTACTTTTCAAATTTTATGCTTTTGGTCTGGACTAAACATTAGTGATTAAATTTGTCAAACTATGATATTATTAGTCTCTAAATTAGGCATAATTTAGGGTTTAAGGTTATAATTTAGAGTTTATATGTTAAAACTTAAATCTCTAACCATATCACCTTATACCCTAAACTCTAACCTAGAACCCTAAATCATAAATTCTATCCCAAAATTCTAAACCCCTAAACATAAACCTATAAACTTTAACTCTCAATAATAACTATAAACCATAAAACTAAGGCGTTTACAAAAATATTTTATTTTCACTGCATGTGTATCAAATGTAAACTCAAACTCTATTATATCGGTCAAGAATATTATATTATAACATACATATGGTCGAAACTTGTCTCACAAGCCCTTAATTTTTAGGGTTTAAGGTTTGTAGTTAATTTAGGATTTGAGAACAAATTTGATGGTTTAAAGCTTATAATTTAGGGTTTAAAATTATACATTTCTTCATATAAGTATTCAAAGTATACCTTTTTTTTCAGATAAGTGCCTAAAATATGTTTTAGGTCAAACATATACTTAACGTTTTTAAAGTTATTCAAGTGTCCGTCATCGACGTCCGTTAATATTTAACTAAATACATCAAATAATTACTTCTAAACAAATCGTTAAACATTTTTAATTTACTCAAATTTCAATATACGCAAACAGAGTCTAAAATACAAGAGATTATTAAATGAATTATGTTCACCACGTCATTCATGGTCCAAACAATCAGGATCGTTCATCTTTAAATAACCGTCTAATAACTACCCACCCACTAATTATATGTAAGAAAGAGATGACGATTCACTTAAAAAAATTGAGATAAATGGTCCTGATTGCTTGGTACCACGGGTGACGTGGTGAACAGGATCACCTAATAATTTTTCCTGAAATACACTGATAAAATTGAGAGATTATTAGGTGAACCCTGTTCACCACGTCATCTATGGTCCAAGCAATCATGACCGTTAATCTTTAAATAACCACTTAATAACTACCCACCCACTAAATACATGTAAGAAAGAAATGATGATTCACTTGGAAAAAAATTAAGATCAACGATCTTGATTAATTGATATCATCAATAACGTGGTGATTGGTGAACAGGTTCACCTAATAATTTTTCGATAAAATTAGATAAATATAGACAAATCTGACAAGAGGAAGTGGAACAAATGGCGCATACCATACAGATGGCTCCAAATGTCTGGCTAGACCTTAACCAACTCTTGATTGTTAGTGGTTGTTTAACAATGAATCAATACCCGTTTTTGAGCTTTTTCTTCTTGAACGTTCATTCTTCTTCTTCTCAATTTCTTGGAAATAATTGCAACTTGTTTCCTTCATAAATTGTAAGAAAAATGTTGAGGAAGAGATAGAAAAGCTTATAGGAAATCTGGGTTTTTCTGTAAAATCAAAAATATGAGAGAAGTGATTAGCATTCATGTAGGACAAGCTGGGATTCAAGTTGGGAATTCATGCTGGGAGCTGTATTGCCTTGAACATGGGATTCAACCTGACGGCATGATGCCTAGGTGAGACATCATGTATATGTATGCTTTATATTGCATGTATCATGCCATCATCACCAGTTATGTATGTATGCTGGGAGCTGTATTGCCTTGATTGTTAGTTATGTATCATGGTATCATCATCACCATCTTTGTTGTTGTATGTGTTGCATGCATCATGCAATTACCATCTTCATCATTGATGTGTTTACTGTTAGAATGCGGTAGTATTGTTAAATTCAGGGGCGGAACTAGAAATTTATAAAATAGATTATAATGAAATTAAAATTTTTGGAAGGGGCATAATAAGATTTTAATTTTCTTTTTCAAATTGTTTGACAGGACTAATGGAAAATAATTAAATTATAATAAAAACTAAATTGGCCAAAAATACATATTACAGAGAGTTTGGTAGCATTAAGTGGATAATAAAGCTCATACTGTGTTTGCATGCAGCACTGAGGACAATGCAGGTGCCAACCATGACGCTTTTAGCACCTTCTTTAGTGAAACCGGATCCGGAAAGTACGTGCCAAGAGCTTTATTTGTCGATCTAGAGCCGACGGTCATCGGCGAAATTCGATCTGGGGCTTACCGACAACTGTTCCATCCAGAGCAACTTATTTCCGGCAAGGAAGATGCTGCTAATAACTTTGCTAGAGGACATTATACAGGTACTATTAAACTTATTTATGTTTGAATTTGGATCAGTTTCGAGTTCGATTCGTTGATTTGTTATCGTATTGTTCAGCCGGTAGGGACATTGTGGAAGTTTGCCTTGACAGATTGAGAAAATTGGCTGATAACTGCAGTGGATTGCAAGGATTTTTGATGTTTAATGCTGTTGGTGGTGGAACTGGTTCTGGTTTAGGCTCATTACTCTTGGAGCGTTTGTCTGTTGAATATGGGAAAAAGCCTAAACTTGGCTTCACCATCTACCCTTCTCCTCAGGTAATTTCTGGTTTAAATATACGAATAATTCGACACGAATAACTTTACTTTATGCTAACTTAAATAATTGATTATGTTCGTAGTTATTGAACAATTATTCCCCAATTGTGCAGGTTTCTACTGCAGTTGTGGAACCATACAATAGCGTTCTCTCAACACATTCACTCCTTGAACACACTGATGTTGTAGTGCTTCTCGACAATGAAGCGATATATGATATCTGCAGGCTCTCGTTGGATATCGAAAGGCCGACTTACATGAATTTGAACCGCTTGATATCTCAGATTATCTCGTCTTTGACGACTTCGTTGAGGTTTGATGGTGCTATCAATGTCGACATTACCGAGTTCCAGACAAACCTCGTGCCGTATCCTCGTATTCATTTCATGCTGTCATCATATGCCCCGGTGATCTCAGCTGAAAAGGCTTACCATGAAAAGCTGTCGGTTCCTCAGATTACAAGTGCTGTTTTCGAACCAACAAGTATGATGGCTAAATGTGATCCGAGGCATGGTAAGTACATGGCATGTTGTTTGATGTACCGCGGAGATGTCGTTCCGAAGGACGTAAATGCTGCTGTCCGTTCCATCAAAACTAAACGAACGGTTCAGTTCGTAGATTGGTTAGTCGACGTTTTGATCTTACGTTGCAGCAAAATGAATTATGTATTAGCAATTTTATGATCATTGCCGGAAAACATCGATATTGTTGCAGGTGCCCTACCGGTTTCAAGTGTGGCATCAACTATCAGCCACCTACGGTGGTACCTGGGGGTGATCTGGCTGAGGTAAAACGTGCAGTGTGTATGATCAGCAATAACACGGCGGTGGCCGAGGTTTTCTCCCGAATCGATCACAAGTACGATCTCATGTATGCAAAAAGAGCATTTGTCCATTGGTATGTAGGTGAAGGTATGGAGGAAGGTGAATTCTCTGAAGCTCGTGAAGACCTAGCTGCTCTCGAGAAAGATTACGAGGAAGTCGGTGCCGATGCTCCCGAAGATGACGAAGAACCACCTGAAGATTACTAGATCATCTCCCATTTTCATGAAAACAACAGATACTGATTAATTACTCATTTCAGTTCAGTTCATCAACAGCTTTTTTTTTATGTAACAAAGTTTATGCTTTGTGCCCTAACTTGAAATTCAATTGAAAATTTTAGCATTTTCCAATAAAACTCAACAAATTATTTCCAAAAATCAAGCAGGAACAAGATATTTATATATTTTTATATCAAAAGAATAATATAAAGCTTCCAAATTAAAAGAAAATCAATTGGCCTTTAAGGGCTTGTTATTACCAACATATATTTCATAAAGAAAACAGTAAATGAAAACAATGAGAAACCATTCATGGGTATTTCCACTCTGTCGGAAGGCCTCACATGGCACTGGCGAGTTGAGTGCGGAGCAGCTTGGCGGCAGCAACCATGTTGTTGAGTGCTGGTTTCACCTCGGCATACTTACGAGTTTTGAGCCCACAGTCAGGGTTAACCCACAAGATGTTGGTCTCAAGCACCGCAAGCATCTTGTTAATCCTATCGGCGATCTCTTCGGTCGATGGTATTCTTGGAGAGTGGATATCATAGACACCAGGGCCGATTCCAGCTCCGTACTTCACCCCTTCGCGGAAGACCGACAGGAGTTTTTCGTCTGAACGAGAGTTCTCAATGGTGATCACATCGGCATCCATGTCAATGATTGAGTGGATGATGTCATTGAAGTTGGAGTAGCACATGTGGGTGTGGATCTGTCCAATTTTTACAGATGAGAATGAATGATGATCATACAGTATCGAGAAGTGAAACAAGTGAGGCGATGGACAAACCTGGGTAGTGTCCTGGACACCGCAATTGGTGATCCTGAAGGAGTGAACGGCCCATTTCAAGTAGAAGGCGTGCTCGGACTTCCTAAGAGGCAGCCCTTCTCTCAAAGCAGCTTCGTCGATTTGGATAACATTGATACCAGCCTTCTCAAGATCCTCAACTTCATCCTTGATGGCCAAGGCAATCTGGTAGCAGGTCTCGAATCTGGAAACCACAATCGTACAACATCAAACTATGAATATGCAGGTAGAAATGTAATATTTCTGACCTTTACGCTTCCTAGGACATACCTGGGCTGATCATTTCTTACAAAGGACCAGTTAAGAATGGTAACAGGTCCAGTAAGCATTCCTTTCATTGGGCGCTGAGTCATGCTTTGGGCAGTAGATGACCAGAAAACAGTCATTGGCTTGGGGCGGCTAACATCACCATAGATGATTGGTGGCTTAACACAGCGAGATCCATAGGATTGGACCCACCCATTAACAGTGAAAGCAAAACCAGACAACTGCTCACCAAAATACTCAACCATATCGTTTCTCTGCATGATTTTAAGTGATAGTTAGGATGCTTGCCAAGAAGTTAAGGTATAAAAGGCCAAAGCAAAATAAATGTTCACCTCAGGCTCTCCGTGAACCAGGACATCGATGTCAAGCTCTTCCTGAAGGTCAACAACCTTCTTAAGTTCTTCCTTAATGGCTTTAACATACTCGTCTTCAGATATCCTGAAGAAAATAAAAGATCACTAGTTAAAAGAAGATTAAACGACATCTTATTCGAAAGATATCATGAAAATTTTCAAGATTACACACTTGTTAGCCTTGAATTCACGACGAACTCTCCTGAGTTCCACAGTTTGAGGGAAGGATCCAATGGTTGTGGTGGGGAGGACTGGCAGGTTAAGCTTTTTCTGCTGGGCATCCAGTCTAGCACTAACATTTGTCACACGACGGTGATCAGAGCCCTTCAAAGCAGCAGCCTGGGGATGCAAACATGGTGCACAGAGCAAGCAAATAAATATTTTTCACGCAGAGCAATCAATTTACATAACTGGAAATTTTGTTTTATCGGAACACTTACAGCCTTCTGAACAGCCTCATTGGTCACTCTTGGAGAGGATTTCCTCGAAGCCTGAGCGGCAGCATTGGCAACAAAGAAGGCCTGAAAAATAGATAAATAACTAGTAAGTAACACAGTGTCATCCAAATCTTGAGAAAGCAAAAACAAACGGCAAAAATATAAGGAGATACCTCATCCTTTTGGCCAGCCAATGCCTTGGCAAGTGCATTGACTTCAACAACTTTCTGGGCAGCAAATGCGAGCCAGGATTTGATTTCATCATCTAGCTTAGTCTCGTTTACTAAATCAACCGCAGTGTGGAGAAGTGAGCAGGAGGTGGACACCACAAGCTTGTCTGCGCATGAGAAAATTAATAGAGAGATAACAGTCAATGATAAATAACACAATGGTAACATTCACTTGGTAATTTACAAACCATCAAAGACAAGTATACCTTTGCCCACAACAGCCTCAAGCTGCTGCAAGGTGCTAAGAGAAGAAGTAAGATCATTGGCCCAAATGTTCCTTCCATCGACAACTCCAGCAAAGAGGTATTTTCCCTTGGGGAAGTTATTCTTGACCAAATCGATGGTCTGGGTTCCACGAACCAAATCCAAACCATAAGCAGTAACACCCTTCAATCCAACAAGTGTCGTGTACGCCTCGGTGGTAAGATCAGCAAAGTAGGTCTCAATCAAAACATTCAACCCAGAGAGAGTAGATTCCAAATCAGCATAAGCAGCAGTGAATGCTTCCAATTGGTGAGAGTGAAGATCCAAAACGAGGGTGGGTTCATCAAACTGAATCCAGGAAGCACCGGCTGCCTTAAGCTCAGTTATAACTTCCCTGTAGAGAGAATTGGATATAATAGCACATTAGAGCAGTTATAGTAACAAAAAGTAAACACATAGACAAATAAGTGAACAGATTCTTACTTGTAGATAGGGGAGGATTTTGGGGAGGAGAGAGAGAAGAGAAAAGGTTTTCTCAACACCCTTTGCTGGTTTAGAAAGCAACAAGTATGAGACCGGGCCAACAAGGACGGGAACAGTGTCAACTCCAAGCTGCATGAAGCACAGAAAGTCAGCATCCAAGTTTCACAATAAGAACAAAAACATCACATAAGTTGTACAAAACATATAATACAAAAAAAGGTCACCATGATCAAGTTGGTCTAATTAGTACTCCCAGTTCAGTCAGGGAATTCTAAAATATGAGGATTGAAAAAAAAACAATTCCAAAGAGCTATAAATAATTACTTATTAAAATCTCTGCCACACACAAAAAAAAAAACAGAAACGATCCTCTAAACTGCAACCAAGCTAACTGTATGTTCTAAGCCATTGTATCGAATTAAGTATGCTAAAAGATCTTTTATCACTTGGGTCCAAAACAAGCAATATTAATGCATTTAGAACAATTTATGAATCCTAACTGGTAGATAGATGGGAAAAAATGGTTCCATAGAACATACCGCCTTAGCTTCCTTGTACTCATCCACTGCCTTATGAGATGCATAAGAGAAGTTAACATCAGGTCCCAATTCAGGAACAATGAAATGGCTGAAACAACACATTGCACAGAATATAGGTATTAGTACGAGAAAACCATAAATGCTCAACAATGCTAATAAAGTAGAACAAGAAGGGAAACTTACTAGTTGGTATCAAACCACTTGGTCATTTCCATGGCGGGAACAGAGGCATTTCCTCTGGCCATGGAGAAGTGAGTGTCAAATCCGATCTCGCCTCCATTCCAGCTATATCTAGGTGGAACAGCTCCGAGCATAGATGTGGCATCCAGCACCTGGTCATAGTAAGAGAAAGTGTTGCTTGGAATGTACTTGATCCCAGCATCCGCCATCTGTTTCCAGATGGCTGACCTGAGATCAGCGGCAACCTTCTGCAAATCCTCAGCACTACTTTTCTTATCCCAGAAAGATTCCAAAGCAAACTTAAGCTCTCTCTTAGGTCCCATGCGGGGATATCCAACAATGTGGGAAGCCATTTCTGCAACAAATGAAAGAAAAATTCAAAATTCAGTTTCATTACATAAAATCAAACACAAAAGTTAGCAACATAACCAAAGCTAAGATCCATACAGAATCTCTAATTCAGAACGGACTAAGATCAAAAAGCTCATGTTAATTGAACTATTAGCCTAGCTTAATGTTATGTGGCTAAAAGGATCTTGTAGTATGTAGTAAAATGCAAAATGTATCTAAAATTCAAGAAAGCTTCATGTGCTTAACAAAACAAAATACAGATCTAAGAGTTTTAAGACAATATAAAGTTCACTTCACTTAAGATCTATAGCAACAAGTCAATGATTCATGAAACACTAAATATATAAATTCCAGAACTTAACCAATGCTAGTAAAAGTAGCCATTGATCTCACTTAAAAAAGACAGATTCTTCGATAATTCCATAAACCCAAGTTGTAAAATAGAAACTTTCAAGTTATAAATACGAAAACCCGGATAGAAAATCAAGTTTTACATTTGAAACTCTGACACTTGAAGGTAGATCTCAGTGAAAAAGATACGATTTTTATACCGTTATTAATAAAACCCAGATTAATAATGAGAAGTTGAAATCATATTAATGAAAACCCAGAAAGGAGCAGCAATGACAGATGAAAATGAATGAATGAAACGAAGAGTGTCATTTCATCGATGGATAATAAAAGCAGGGAAGAAAATGCATGGGAAAAAGTGAAAACAGTGAAGAATGGACGGTGGTGAAAGGAGAAACCTGGACGTATCGGACTTAACGGAGATGGAACCGGAGAGAAAGAAGATATAGGGAGGAGATTCAGTGGAAGAAGTGGAACGATTTGAGAGAGGGAATGTGTTTGCTTATTTATAAGCCAAAAATGGTGACCTGCTGGCTAATGGCTACCTACTTCCAAATAAAGGCTTAATGGCCAGATTTGAAATGTAGGTAAAATTCTTCCACTAGTTCCTGAATTTTGATGAATTCAATTTTTGTATTCTGATTTCGGTTGATTTTAATTTTTTTTAACTCATAGTCCCGACTCGAACAATACATTTGATGTAAGCAAAACTCGAATTAATTTTAAAAAATAAAATTTTGACTCGGTTTGACAAAAAAATCAATTTTGTTAACTCGATTAGTCATTTTATAAACTTGACTCGAAGAAGTTATAAAATAGAAATTCAAATAACTTGAATTTTTTAGTAATTAGTGGATCGATTTTAAAGTTCGAGTCAAGTTCCTCAATTTTGACTGATATATATGTTACATGGATATAGAAAGTTATTTAAATTGGAATCAATTTGTATTATAACATTATAAATAATACAATTAAATTTATAAAAAACTTAACTTGAATTTTTTAACCTCGACTCAAATAAAATAAATAAAATGTAAAAGGACTGAAAATTAATAAATTAAAAATGTAAAGGTTAAATGTATAAGTTATGAATAGTACAATGACTAATAAAAGAATTCGATCAATCTGTTATTGGTTAAAAAAAGTGAATCCACTTAGGAAAATTCTTTATATCATCCTAGGAAACTTTACTCCTCATATTTTCTCTTTTCATTTATTTTTTTTTCTTAAAATTCTATAAGTGTTTTAATAGAAAAATAAATAATATTTATCTTAAAAAATATAAATTTAAATTATTTTATTTATAAAATATATACTTATTTTCGCGCACAAAGTAAAACTTTAAAAACCAAAAGAATAATAAAAAAAAACCATTATTAAATATTATGTATTAAATAATAATTTTATTATATTTTCATATTTTTGTACCATTAATTTTTATTAAATATTTATATCATAATTCAATTAACTTTTAATTTATATTTTTAAAACTCAATTAAGGGTTGGTGGGTGGGTATGAACTAAACATTTATTAATTTGGTTTGGAGAATGATATTTTTAGAGAAGCAAAGTAGAGAGTTGGTGAGTGAAAGCTATGTTATTTTCTTAATTTTTTTATTAAATATAAGTATTTGATATTATATTTAATTATTATTCTTTTAATATATTAGTATGATTATAAAATAATATTTTTTATTTTTAATAAGGCATGTATACCGTATAAATATAGTGTTCGAACCTGAATCACCTAAATAAAATATATCATCTTTTATTATTGAGACCACTCTACGAAATAAGGTGTTAAACTCTTTAAAATTTGTTCGAGTCTGAATTCTAACTAGACGTTATATTGATGTATGACTGAAAATTGAAAGAAAGAAAAAATCAATCTTGTATATTGTTTCACTAATAGTTTAAATTATATCGATAAACTATCATAAAATGAATTTAATCATAAAAAATTGTCAACCTTTCTTGATTATAAGACATATCATAATAATCGTTATACAATCGTTAAAGTTATCATAAAAATAGATAAATAACGTGTAATAATTCAGATCAAAACGTAATAAAATATACAAAATAAAATAAATCTTATTTAAGTCTACCGCTAAATTTTAATTTTAGTCTAATTAATTTGAATTTATCTTTTATAAAATTAAATTTATAAAAATATTTTTCATATTATACTAAAAAAAAAACTGTTGTTGTTGGACCATAATTCCACTTAAATAAAAAAGTTAGCTACCATGAAAGTGGCTTTGGAACTAAGATGAGTCTGAGGTTGTTGACCGGTTTCAGTTCAAAATCACAAAACAAATGGAAAGAGACATTTCTTACACTATAAAAATAGTCTAGTAAAAATAATATTTATTTTTAAAATATTTGTTAAAAAATTAAATATATATAAACAGATATTACGTCATTTATTAAAGCACATTCTTGCAGGCCTGGGTCAGACCAGTATTGACTTTAACCCATTTGAAGGGGTAGGTGTATTCCACTTTTAATATTCAGTCATTCGTTTTCTTCATCTAACAATTAATACTAAAAATAGATAAAATTCATTTATCTTATTCGTCGTCCTCGTCGTCATGGCACAGCCTAGATAGGTGAAGATGATCCATGTTTTGAGATGAATTAGGTGCGATAGTGGCAGTTTCGGCCACAATTTCGAAATCGGAGACAAAATTGTTTACGCTGATGAGGTTATTGGATGTCAATGAGTTGTTCGTGTATGACGGTTGAAGCAATGCTATATGTTGCTTATGTTGTTGTTGATAAGGGTATAAATCGTCTATTTTTTTATGTTTATATTCATGTCTCTACTTTAAAATAATGAGTTTAGGGTTTAAAGTTAGAGATTATAATTAGGGTTTAGAGAATTAGAAGTATGATATATTTTTTAGGGCATAGGTTTAAAGATGTAAGAAATCAAAAATAGGGTTTAAAATTTTTATTTTTATTTTTTTTTAGTATAAGACATTGTAATTTATATCTTATTATTATAATTATTATAATAAGATTGGTTTTATGGGACTTTGCATAGAAAAGGAAAAGCCCATTTGATGGATATTATTAGTGCAAGGCCCAAAAGCATTTAATTCAAGTGGATTTCCCTCTTTCTTGTCGGTGATTAGGGCTTGGGGATGTTGGACTAGTTACTTCTTCTCTCTTTTCATTCAATATATATTTTAATTACGTAAATATGAAGAAATTATATCTTGGGTCATTCTTGTCACGTTATTTATGAGATTAATTAATTAAATATTAATCATGTTTAAAAAATCTAGTATCTTATTCCGTAAGACCAATTAGTATTCGATCGAAAACCGACATTTTATAAGATTCATGCTAGATTAATAGACCCCATTTGATGCAACCATAAATAAATAAGAAAAAATATGATTAAATATAGAATATCTTTTATATTTTAAAGAGAATTCAAATTTTATATTGAAAAGAGACCATAACCCTAAACACAAACTGTAAAATAGATTAAATTTTATTTATAGATATAAAATTATATTTAATATCTTTAAATACGAGATAAATTTTAAATTAATCTTTAAACTTCGAAATATTCTAACTAAAAGGATGATGAGAATGAGACCAACATTTTTTTTTCCCATTGGACCCAATTTTACTCTCTCTCTTAAGCTGGAATCTTTAGTTTTTAACTAACAAAAAAAAATTATTATTAAAAAAAGAACTCCCTGATTGCTATTTCAAGAAGCTCCTACTCCAAGGAAATCAATGAAGGTTATGTTGTGGATCTTCATATCTTCATTTGCAGTTAGGGAGTGGTTGGTCCTATTTGTGCCCACTGACTCAGTTGCTGAAACTTCTGAGTTAGAATCTGACGAGTTTGCAGATTGGTTCACACCCACATCCACATTTTCACCTGCAGATTATCATTTCCTCATATGAACACAAGAAAAAAACTTGATCATTTTAACTATTGTTAAAGAAAAATAAACATACCCTTTGGACTAAAAGTGGTGAAAATTTGATGGGTTGAAGAAGGGGTGAGTGCTAGATCAGTGCAAGTGGAGGCTGATGAAATGGTTGATTGGTCACTGCAGGCATTGTTATGAACAGGAAAATCCAAACCCAAACCCTTAGGTGTGGTGGTAGTGGTGGTGGTGGCTGAAGAAGGCTTTCTCCTCCTATAAATGCTTGATTGCTCTCTATGTTTCCTTGCCATGATCACATGCCAATGGTTCTTGATTGCATTATCAGTTCTACCAGGGAACAGCCTAGCAATCATTGCCCATTTGTTGCCATACACCTTGTTTGCAGCTAAAAGCCTCTCTTCTTCTTCTTCACTGAATGCTCTCCTGTTGATCTTTGGATCTAGCTGGTTGAACCATCTTAATCTGCAACTTTTCCCTGTGACCAAAAAAGGACACCCATTTATCAGAAAGATCAAACCATTGCAGAAACTAATGATCATGGTTACCAAGATTGGAACTTTTTTTTGGTAGTAAACCTGATCTTCCTTCAAGTTGTTCAGCTATCAAGTTCCAGTTTTGAGGATCATATTGAGTCACCAGCTCTTTTAGCTTAGCATCTTCTGCTGGTCTCCAATGGCCTCTACAACAAAGCTTGGTGTGTCCATTTTTGGTCCCACCATTCCTTCCATTTTCACCCCTTTTTTCAACACCCTGAGTAGCTCCTCCCCTGCTTTGAAATGGCTCAAAGCTCAGACTTTTCTTTGTTTTTTCCATTGCAGAGGTTGGAATCTGAAACCCCATTTGAGAGTTCATAGCAGGAGGAGCCAAAAAGCTCATCTCTTGTGGACTACTTGCTCTCAAAAACCAGGTGATCAAAGTGAAAAGGAAGCTAAGCTTGTATCTTTTAAGTTTCAACCATTGGAAGATGAGTGTTTGGGAAGAGAGAAAATTAGAAAGGATGGATTGGGAAAGTTTGTCTCTTTCTAAACCAAATGTGTGAAGGAATCAGAAGAGAAGAAGGCAAAGGATTCTTGAGGTTTTCTTTTCTTTTCTGAATTTGTTTGCAAACTGAGTTGGTTCATTGGGTTTAAAAAGGCAATGGAAAATGAGGTCAGGACAGGGCAAGGGGGGGAAGGGGACAGATTTGTTTGTTTATGTTAATGATTAAAAAATATTTTTTTAAAATAAAATTTAATATTATAAATGAAAAGATATTAAAAAATTAATTTAAATTAATAAATAAATCAAATATTAGTAATTAAATAATAAAATATTCAACTGGAGAACCGCTCGTGTGGGTGTTGGGAGTGTGTCTGTTTTTTTCTTGGTTTTGGTGTTAGGTTTTGTTTAACCGATAGGACATGTTATTTAATAATGAGAACTAACAGAAAAAATATTAATTGAACTACTGATTAAAACGTTAAATACATATTTAATTTAAAAAATAGATTCAGTATTTAATTAAAAAAATATATAATTCAAACATTTATTTAAGAATGTATATAATAATTGGGCACAATAAAGAAATGTCAATTTTTATATTTTATATAATTTTATAAAATTATTTTTTAATTAATACATCATTATATAAAGTTAATATATTTGTTTATACGATAATATTATCATAACGTGTATTATGGATCAAAATAATTATTTAGTAAAACATTAGGCGGTAATTTTATTATTATGTCTATATTTTAAAATCATCAACTATCAGTTAATTTAACGAGAGATATTATATCCCTTAATCAATGTTAAAGATTCAAATTTCAACGTGAACGAAACAAATGAAATTAAACGAATCATCTCATAATAAACTTCTACGATATTCAATTCGAATCAGTCGACCAATATATATAAAAATAAAATATTATAAAACTCTAACATCATGGATGAAGATTTTTTTTAATGATTCTTATCACTTAGACCTTTCAACAAACTTGAAAATATATAATATTTATTCTTAAATGCAATAAGTTTGAAAATAATTAATTAAGAAAGTGATTAGTGGTGATAATTAATTACCAAGTGCTTCACTAGCTTTCCCACAATAAAAAATAGTATTCTCTTTGGATTAGAGGAATCTTTAATTAATTAATTAATTTTAATTTCTTTAATAAGATTTCAGTTCAAATATTTACAAATTTTTTATAATTTAGATATATTAGAGAACCATAAAAAGTTTAACCTTTAAGATTGTAACATAGAATTTGTTTGATAATTAATTCAAAATTATTTTTATTAATTCATTTTAATGTATTTGATAAAAATATATTAATCGAATTTTCAATATTTTTAGGTTAGCATTATATTATCCTTTAAATAAAAAAAATTATATCACAATACTTTAAATTAATTACTTTTAATCTTAGTTTGAATAATTGGTAATTTTTTATGATTTTTTATTTGATATTTTATTTTATAAGTAAATTTTTAAACTAAAAAAATATCCTAATATAATTTTTTCATTAATATATCAAATGTTTTTTAAATACAAATTTAATACTTGTTGAACACATCATTTAATTATCCTAATATAAATGTTTAAATTTATTATATTTTAACTTGTTATTATTGTCTATTTCGTATATAAATTAATAAAACACGAAATATTAATACTAAACTTATCGTAATATATATTTAAAAAAATAAAAGAATACCAAATCCCTTAAAAATATGTTATTAATAATAATAAATTAAAGTTTTCTACTATCTTTCTTGGTGGGAGTGAGTCATTCAACTTCCCTTTTCTTCCTTTACTTTTTGATTGGTTTTTAGATGACTTTAATTATTATATCTTTGTATATTTTTTAGTTGTCTTTCTTGTTTTAAAAGATTCGTTTTAATTAATTTACATCGGCTCGGATTATATATTAAATTTTAATAGATTATTATCTTAATAATTTTTTATATATATAATAACTTAAATTCAAAATTTATTTAAATAAAAAAATCCTATTTACTTACATCATTATGTTATTTAGAAATGGGTACAGGTTGGATCGTGTCGGATTTTTAGCCCACCCGCACCCGACTCGAAGAATCATACCCTCCACCCGCCACTCGATCCGACCCAGTTTTAGGGTGAAAAATTCTAATCGGACTCAACCCGAATCATTAAAAAAATTTAAATTTTAGGGACTTAATTATAAAATAATAAAATTTTAGAGATCTAATTATAAAAAAAAATAGTTACCTAATTGTATAAAATATATATAAAGAGATATCATTATTACAAATATCTCTAAAATATATATAAAAAAATTATACTATTAGTCCCACTTCAGATTAGGTCAGATTTTTTCCACCCTAAACCCAAACTTAATCTACCCGAAATCATCTTTAAAAAAATTCAACCAACTCAAATTTTTTAATAAAAAAATCCGTACCCATCCCTAATGTTATTTTATATTATATACTTTCACTAGGACAAGTTTCTATTAGCTAACCTATTAAACATTAGCAATTATTATTATTATAACCTTCTCTTTCTTAAATCTTTTTGACTATTCAAATCATTTCCCCACTTTTTATGCTTTCATAAAAATACTCAATATTTACATTTAAAAAATAAATCAATATTTTATATTTACATTCTTTGCTTGCCCATGCATTGGCTTTTCATATTATTATGAAAAGAAATTTTCAACCATGCAATATGAACCATGCCATTTTATTTCTTCAATACTTAATTATATAAATTTAGAACATATTAAGTGATCTCAGTAATAAAGGATAATATATTTTATTCAAGTAATTTAAATTCAAGTATTATATACATGCATTATATATGTATTATTAAAGGTTAAAAAATTAAATAGATACTAATTTGTAATCACGTTAATATATTAGAAATATATATATATAAATTTATGTCGATCCCAACTTCGCTCTTGCTACTAAATGCATTGAACTTGATATGATAAGTAGAGTCAGATATCGAAATGCAATGGGGTTTTGGACAAGCGCAATAGGAGTGACCACACATGGCCTTTAAAAAAGAGGGACCCAAAATTTTGATAAACTTTATTCATTAATCGATGTTAATCTCGAAATTCATTATAAAAATTTTGAAAATGCTCTTAAGAAAGATGAGTTATAATTGTTTGAACGTTATAATTATATCCTAAATATTTTAATTTATTGCTTCTATAGAACTAATGAGGTTCTAGACAGACGTAATAGAAACAATTGCACATGGGCCCCTAAAAAGAACAATTACTTCTAAGAGCCATATTTTTAGAACCAGTGAAAGTTATATACAATTGTTTTTAAAAGGTCACATTTTAATATATTACATACAACCTCTAAAATCTTTAAACCGCTTCCGTTAAAATGCATACATTAAACTGTAAGAACCATTTTATATTATAATAATTAATTCAGATTGTAATCATATTAATATATTAATATAATCAAAATTAATTTTGAGTATGGAATTATTATAATAATCATCATCTCTTGTAATAACTAAAACTTGTTTTCGATGTAATATATGTAACCAAATGATAAACCTCTCACGCCTGCATGATCCCCCTGTGGCACAAGAAAAATGCGTCTGCAGATTAGGTGGTAACGTATTGAGGGAGACTTGGTTTCTGTTTGTTTAAAAGGAAACAATAATATTAATTAATGGATTTGTTTTTGCTTCTTTGACTGGGGAATCATTCAAGGCATTGGTAATGCGTTTCAGGGGTGTCAGAGAAAAAATAATAAATAATAATATTACCAAATACATTATTTTTCATAAAAATATAAAATTATTAATAGATAATATATTAGTTTTAAAAATTATTAGATAAATAATGTTTATTACGTTATCAGTAATCTTAATCAATTAGATTCATCTATCTCATTTTTTTTAAGATAAAGCATCATCTTTCTTACATGTAATTGAAGAGTAAATAGTTACTAGTGAGATTATATCATGAATAGAGCTATAGATGAGACGAGACAGATCGCGAGCTACTCGAGCTTAACTCGGTCAAAACTCGATTCTAACTCGAACTCCGCTTGAGTTCTTAACGAGCTGAGTCGAGCTACATAATATCTGACTCGAAAAACTCATAAGCTACTCAAAAAATATAAATATACTATTTTTTATAATTTAAAATCTAAATTTCTAAACGTAAAACCCTAAAATCTAAACCTTAAACATAAGTTTTAAACTCTAAAATTAACATATTAAACCCTAAAATTAACAAGCTTGAGTTTACACAACTTATATATCAAAGTTTTTTCTTCATTAAGTTTTAAATGAGGTGTGGCAAATAAAAGTTACTCGAGTCTAACATGGTCAAAGATCAGTCAACACCTGACTCGATTAGGCTCGAATAAAGCTCGAACTCGACTCGAGTTCTTAACGAGCTCAAATTTTTCAGACTTGTTACTCAAGCTCGAACTCGACTCGAAATCTTAATGAGTCGAGACGAGCTTAGCACTACTCGAACTTGACTCGGCTCGTTTACACCCCTAATCATGAATCATGTTCACCACGTCATTCATAGTCCAAGTAATCAAGTTCGTTCATCTTTAAGTAACTATCTAATAATTACTCACTCATTAATTACATATAGGAAAGAGGTGATGATTCACTTTAAAAAAATGAGATGAATAAATCTGGTTGGTTAAGATCACAGATGACGTGATAAAAAGAATTCATAATATAATTTCTCATAGTTACTAGGTAATTATTTTAAGATGAACAAACCAGATTAATTAAATCACAAATGATGTAGTTAACATGATTCATCTAATAACTTCGTTTAAGTTTTTTTCCCACGTGCATGTATTTTGTCCCTTAGTGGAAACCATATTATAAATTTGTTGGAGGTAGAGACAAGGGCAGCTTTAGTGAGGTGAGTCCGTTACACGTGCAGGTGGATCGTGTCCGAACACGTGTGTGCAGACTGTTTCTTCTGTAACAGAAGCCGAAAAGGAAAACCGGAGTCAAGGTTTCTCGTGAGAATCGCATACATCCTGGCTTATTTCACTTGTTTGGACTATTGTGGGCCCATTTTGTTGATTGAAAGGAAAAGACTAAAGTAGCCTTGCAATCAAAAGCTAAAAATAGAAAGTAAAACAACTAGGGTAAACTACACCAACAACCACTTAACTATGAGATAAGTCCTGTTTTAACCACGGATCTTTCAATTTTTTCGATTAGATCACTGAACTCTTTAAAATATTATCAATCAAACTACTAACCGTTAAAACTTAACAAAGGAGCTGAGATGGTAGTTAAAATAATTGATATAATTATAAAATTAATCTTATTACTTATATATTCTATTAATTTATTCTAATTTTTTTTATTAAACTGACAATCAATCACTGATAAACGATGATTAATAATGATGTAGTTCAGTGTAAGACGAAAGTTTAATTATCGCAACGAAGTAAACATTATAAAATTGATCATAAACGACGATGAGTCAGATTTTTTGATAGATTCAAGTTTAATCTAAAAATTTAAAATTTAAATTCAAATTTGATATGATATTCGATAATGTTTTATTTAACTCGAAATTGATTCGATATAAATATAAGATTTTTTTTTTTTTTTTACTTTCATTCAAAAATAGAGAGATAATAAATGATTAAGAAAACATTATAGTGATTGATTAATTATAATTAAAAATATAAATTTTGTTTGTTTTGTTTTTAATTATTTGATTCTATGTTTTTATTTTTTAAAACAGTGATTTGTGACATGAAAAGCAGTGTTTGTTGAAAACTCAGCAGTCTCATCATTTTACACCTTTATTTGACGAAACTTGTTCAAAAAAGGAAAATAATTTCTAAAAGGAATATTTAGGTGACAAGACTGGTGTTGTTTAGGAGAGATTATATCATAGACCCGGCCTATCATATCAGCCGTGGTCTTTAGCCAATTAAAATTACTCATTCCGCCACTAATCAACCATGTAATTAATGTAATTTCCAGAAATCATATTTTTAAAATGACATGGAAATTCTGAGTGAAGATTCATTAGTTGGAAAAAAAAATGAGGTGAAGATTAATGGTGAAGTGGGTAGTTATTATTGGATGGGACCACGACTGACGTGGTAGGCCGGGCCCATGATATAATTTCTCGCTACTATGAACAACAAGAAAAATAAAATAAAATAATTTCCTGTTAAATCTGTTATGGATAAAAATATAAAAAATATATTTTATTTTTTTATAAAATTTAATAAATTAAAATATCTAAAATAATTATGGTCAAAGTTTTAAAAATCTTGACTTTTAAAAAGTTAATATTAGATATTATAAATGGAACAGAAGAAATAATTAAATAAAGATTTTTAGAAAAATCTAAAAGTTTAATAGATTACTTCTCTCAACATTAAAATCAAACTTTGTTTCTTGTCATAGAGATGGATCCTAATTAAATTACGATAAAATCAATTTATCAATGTGTTATCCTTTAATTATATGTAATTTTATATTATTATTGACGGTATTTATCCTTTATAATTTTATAAAAAAATTATATAATTTTTTACATAATTAAAATATATATTTTCTTAACAAATTAATCAACAACTAAATCATTACATTGTACCCAAAACAATGTTGTTTTGTCTTGTCTATGAACACATGGATTAATTTCATTGTCATTAATTAGTTTATAACCAACATAACTAACGACCAATATTATCTTAGTTAAACAAGTGAAATGACAATCAAAACTTGGTATCTTCAATATTAATTTATAATTTGACGAATACTAAAACAACTTTGTTCGAACAACAAGTTATATATTATTTTACCAAAAAACAAATAAAGATAAAATATTAAATATAAAATTATCAGTCTCTTAGTAATTATGTGGTTATAATTTTTCCTACCACTGACTCGTTACCTTGTACCCTAAACAATGTTGCTTTTGTCTTGTCTTTACATTACTATTTCCTGTCTCTTGTCTAAGAACACACTAATTAATTCCATTTAAGTTTACATAAAACATAACTAACAATCATTATCTTAGTACTAACAAACAATCAAAACTTGGCATCTTCAACAGTAACCTAAACCAACTTTGTTCTAAGAAATTATGAACCCTAGGCCTAGGGTTTATTACAAAAACAAATGAAAGAAACAACAAAGTAAAGAGAAAGACAAATGACAGGAATCATCGTTAACTTCTCAATGTCGTATGGCACTTTTTTTGTCTTTGTGTCCCACCATTGATTCTTTTGTATAGCTAGTTTTTTTGTCTAGACCTGTAAATGAACCGAACAAATACGAACGAGAGACAAAAATGGCAGTCGAGGGATTGAAGCAAAAACTAGTTCAAGATTTACTGAAGAATCCTCCAAATTTGCAAGAAAAACAATCCATATAAGAAAGCTGCAAACAAATGACAATACCATTCATGTCCTATGCACCATAAAAAACAAAGCCTAATCTCTCCTATAACTCTTTCCCCGGTGCATGAGCATCTCTGCTTCTAACCGGAAAGGAATTTCCGGCCCCAACATGGTATTATTTGTTTTGCAAAGAATGACTACACAGTAGAATTAGTTCTAATGTACGTACCGAGAGATTGACTACATCATGGTGTACCAGAAAACTATCAAACTGAAAAAGGACTAAAAAGCTATAGCTGGCGGTAGAGCCTATGCGAAAGGGTTTCCTCCGATGGAAGCAACAGGCCCTTGAACTTGGACGTTCCTGCTAATATATGTATATGGAAAATTAAGTTCCGAAAGCATGAAACTTGTGATGGCAATGATGAAACTGATGTGCAACTTACGGTAATTGTGAACTGGGTGTTTGGCCAGACATGTAGAGCAAGTCACCTGCAAAAATAAAGAAAAATAAATAAAGATCTTATCGTCCATTGTCACTCGTTGATGTTTTCCTAAGGCATCTGGTTTTATTTATTTACTTATTTTTCCCTTAGTGCTAAGTTAGACATGGATATATGCCCCAAACAGATATGTTCAATTGTTCCTAAAAGAATCATACCTCCACACCCATTTATAAAGATAAACATCAGATACGAATATTAGAGATCAGCCAAGCATGAACGTATAATTACGTCTCTTTATCCAAGCAGACTACATGAACTACCTTGGGGTATTGCTGGATTCTGAGGAAGCCACGGTTGCGATACACCACCAAGAAAGGGGGAAGGCAACTGAGCATTAGGAAGTGTAGTTTTCAATGGACTCATATCAAAGAACTGCAACACGCCATAAACCAGTAAGAAATTGTTTAGAAACAATATTACACGTGCCCTTCCCACAAGAAATGTGTTCCAAATCAATGTAAATCATGGAATACTAAAAGCGAAAGGCAAAACAAACATTATCGATATGAATATCCTTCGGGAAAAAAGTGTTCTCCAAGCATACTACAAATTGGCATTTCATTTACTCAAAAATTCTCCTTAAGTATAAAAATAAGTATATTCATGTCCAACCAGGATTCCGAAACCTACACGATAGGTAGATGAAAGAACTAAAGCAACATGCAGAGTGTTTATAATATGCCGGTGATACCAAGAAACACTGATAAGGATAAAATCACAGTAAATATTCCCTTGGAAGAAACCGTGAGCAAACTGAACAACCCATCCCCATAAAACGAAGCATGAAGATATTGAATGGTCAACATGCATGATATACCATATCATTTTGTTCCAATTCAGAATCATAAGGAAGATCAAATGGGTTGGTTGATTTGTAATTGGCAGCATACGACTGTTTCTCTCCCTGCAAAATAAGTTCATAACCGAAAACGGATTAAATAAGTGCTCGAGAACAAAAGAATGAGTCAAAAGAACAAACCAGAAGTGGATTCATTGATGGAGCATATGATGGTGCCATGCCATTCTCTGATGGAAGAGTAGCAGCAGCAAAATCAGCATGGGAGTCAGCAGTTTGGATGTCATCATTATCATGGTTCTGCAGGAACATACATTTTAAACATAAGTTGAAGATAAGTTAATATTTTGTAATCATTAGAAACAAAAGTAGCAAACCTCTGAAACTGCTAAGCCCAAATGTTCATCAGTGCTCCCCAAATGATTGTATGTTGCTACTTGTGGTCCAACAGGAAGTGATTCGGCAAAAGCATTCCATGACTAGACATTTGACAGTAGATAAAAGTTTATATTTCAAACCATAAATATATGTAGGCCAAGTTGTAAAGTCATTGGATAAATGCATGCTACAAGTGAAATGACTGACCTGAGTGCCAGTTGCATCAGTAGATGCTAGACCATCATGTCCCTCTTGCCATTGACTAGACATTGTTGAACTATCGCCAAAAGCACTAGGATTTTCAAAAAATGCCCACTGCACGGTTGTGCTTAGGGATGATGGTTGGTCAAACTTCACTGACAAATCTTCACCACTGGGCACCACAGCAGGTAAAAGATTTTTGGTTACTGGATCAGATGCAGCAGGCTGAGGACTATCAAATGTTGCCCATCCTTCATTTTTAGGTACAAGTAACTCAGGTGATTTTCCATCAAAACTTGTAGCCAGTTGTTGCTCGGAAATCCCAGCAAATAAGTCTAAAGATGGAGTAGATGGAAGAGGTTGATCTAAATTCCCAGGTGGCATTGAAGATGCAGCAGCAGGTTGTAATAAATCTTTGGAAGAAACTGATGATGTTTCAGGTAACTGAAACAAATCTATCAGTTGAGAAGCAGAAGCCTCGGGTGCATTAAAGAGATCCAGGCCACCATAATTCATGGGAACAGATGACTGCGTGATAGTAGATGTTTTAGCATGACAGAACTGATCAGTTTATTCAGGTTCAAAGACAACATTATGGTCATGCCGACTTGTATTAACATGCTTTTAATAATGGCACACATTAAACTGATAGGGCATTACCCATTATTAAAAGTATGTTAACACAAGTCGGCATGAAGGTTTGAGTTAGATACATATTCCAGCAATCAAAAAGTCGGCAAAAATAATATTACTACTTTCAAGAAACGCTAATATTATCTCTCAAATGAGAATGTATTTATAGGTCCTTGTGTATGCACCATGCATGCATAGGAAACAACTGACAACAAAACCATGCAAGGGTAATGCCTGAATTTTGAATTAAAAAAAGCAAGCTCCACTATAATATTTTTAGATATTTTAAGAGCTACACAATTTATCATGAAGGTTTGAGCTCTGTTCTTGATGTTTATAATCACTGTATGGAACTTCCCCACCAGAGTGCAGACATAGCATTTCAATAATGCTTCAGAAACATCATCTATTTCAGATGTAGTAAAGGAATTAAAAAGAAACCAATTCACACTAATTAGATACAAGTGTGAGTTATGACCTGTGGCGGTGGAATCGCCCCAGCATCTTTTTGGGAACTTGGGTCCAAAGACGGATTAATCGTTTGATGATGTGTATCTTCACTTGAAGCATCTCTTTGAGATTGAAAAGTTGGGCTTGCAAATCCAACATCCATCCGGAAATTTGGAGACACTGTACCAGATGCGAAGGGATCACCTCCACTAGATGCAGAGAAGTCTGAAACCCTACGAGCAGATCCCTCATTTGCAAACCCATCATCAAACATTTGATCACTTAAGCGACCAGGACTGTAAACAAAACTAGAAACTTTCCCCACATAGTGCCCTCGATCTGAGCCAGGCTTCCTAGAAAGAGCAGCAGCAACTTGTTTTCCATAACGCCGATCTTCATATTGATAGTCATAAGGTGGACTTTGAGAATAAGAATGATAAGAGCTGGCACGTCTCATTTCATCTTCATGATTTTTATGACTCTGTCAAATTCATTTAAGAATCAACCAATTTAGGAATATACATATAATTAGGAAGTTCAACCTTGTACGAAATGATCCACAACCGTATTCTTTTCACTTTCTAATTAGAAAGCATGGTTCTAGGAAAAGTTCCAAGCAGCATTAAGGATTGAACTGTGTATATTAAATATAAAGAAATTAACCTGCATGTCTCTTGGAGGCTTATCATGCATTTTTCCTCCAGTGTATTTTCTGTCTACATATACGTTCTTTATAAAGTCTCGGGTTTTATCAGCATTGCTGCAAAGAGAAAGAGTTACTAGAAAACCCCATATCTATCAGGAGCATGCCCAATACTTTAAGTGAATAAACATTATTATGCACCTGCTGTCAGGCAATCTTTGCGTCTGCAGGTCCCAATCCTTGAGATAAATATCTCTAGCACGCTAAAAAGAGTAAAACAAAGAACTCGAGCATTACAATCACAATCTTGCCATAGATAACAAGAAATGTAACATGTTTCACACCTGATTACCACCATTCTGAAGAGCTTCAACTTCCTGTGAAGTGAACTTTGACATTGATACAGACTTTACACGATGAGTAAACTCGCGACTGCAATACAAATTAACATTAACACAAAAGAATACCAGCATAAGAGAAGAAAAAAACGGTAGATCCGAAAAGGCTCGCTTCTGCGACGTAATGTCACTCCATCATAATCATGCAAAGTAAATAAAAATAAACAATCAAGGAACAAATTGGAAAAGACTGAACGATGCATTAACTCCTTTCAGTTAAATACACTTAAAATCATAACATGAACAATAACTCAAGTAGCGAGAACTTTAACTTTCAAAAATCATAATGCATGAATCCTATGTTGCACCAACTCTACATTTCTTTGAATACCCGTGTCCGACACTCATGTTCGACACGTGGGTATGGGGATATGATCATCTGAGTACAACCTACAAAGATCTTCCAAATACATGGAAAACCTTAGAAAAACTTGACCATACCAATGTCGGATACAAACCCGTATCCAATAGTCACACCCCAAGTTTGAGTAACACAACATTGATGAAACACATTTCCAAAAAAGGCAAGGTTAAATAGTAGGTGCTGAAATAACTAAAACAAAATACTCACTGAATCCCACTGCAAGTCATGCAGATGAAAGTCCAGAAATTTGTGCAAACATACTGAGGACCCTGCAACAATAACCTGAAATCTATTAGTTTCAGCCTCACAAATTTCACCACTCCTTTCAAACCAGCTGATTTACCATCTTCAAAATCACTATTAATAGATGCATTGCACTCAATAATCAAGAAAACCCAAATTGGGAAAACCATTTCTAAACCTCAAATCCAAGTAGACCTGACTATCAAAACGGTAGTCAAAGTAATTACAAGAAAAGGAACCCAATTACAGAAACCATTTCTTTCCATATTACCATATTTTTCTCAACTACAAAAAAACACATAAACCAAAAGATTTTTTCTCATTAAAAAAGGAAGAAACTTTGATTTTTTTTTACCAAGCTGTTACAGTTAATGCAACGACGATTGGGAGGCAGTTTCATGAGACCTCTTATTATCTTCTCGTTCCTTTCTTCTTCTTTTCTACTTCCCATTTCTCAAAATAAACAATTTCGATCTTCCAAAAGTAACAATAACCCTCAAACACACCCTAAAAGTTTCAAAATTTATCAGAACCCCAGTTGGAAGTTGCAACTTTTTGGTCGAAATAAACCTTGTACTTGAGCATAAATGAAGGGAAATTGAGAAATTTAGAGGCTTTGGGTTTTGGCCTTTTGAGGAATTTCTGGTCACAAGAAAAGGATAGTCTTTTCTTATTCCTCCCTTTTAGTCAGCACAGTGATAGGGACAAGACGGCAATACTTGTGCCTTTTGTTTGGAATAATAATAATTAAGTTTAAATGTGTTTTCATATATATATAATTGATCTAGTATTTTTTTGGGAATTTATTTTAAGAATATTATTATAATTTTACTTAATAAAAAAATGTGTTTTTCCCATATTCGTAGTTTTAATTTTTAATTTCTGGATTGATTAATTCAGATCAAATTTTAAAAATTTTAATATATTGATTAATTATATTCATGTTATAAAATTATATTCTTAGTAAGGTTCTCTCTTGTTTGTCGACGTAATCAAATACTATATCCGACGCAAAATCGGATAAAAATTCAACAATTGTCATCAGACAAAGATATTCACTAAAGAAACAAATAATACAACATAGTATGCCAAAAGCTAGTACTATAGCTTAGACTAATAGGATTCATTACAATGCAATATATTGCTGCTTGGTGTATCATATGATCCCAAGGTTAAAATAACTACCATTGCAGCAAATATGCTAAGCAACTTGAGCACACAAATAGGTTTCTTCGCCACGATACCATGCCAAGCTCCTTGTGCGGTAGTTATAACGACGTTGAACGTACGACTACAACACGTTTAATGGTAGGCCGATGTTATTTAATCATGTATACATAGAGAGAGTAAGAGCTACCGATATATCAGTCGGTTTGGCACTTGTTATCCAAAGCTCTATCTTCTGCAACTAATGTAATAGAGTTACAACAATGCATACAAACAAAATGAATATGCCAGCCTTCAGCTCCGTCGACGCCTTGGTGATCAAGATGGAGGGCTATACCTAAGATGTTGCTCATAGAAGTTGATTAACTGAAATGGAAGACAGAGATGCAAAAAAAGGTGCTAGAATTGTTAGCTTATGGCGCCAATTCTGATTAAGGAAAAGATTAGACAAGAAGATGATCCATTACCAGCAGTGGATTGTTAGCTTTAAGATACTGGTTGTCCACCATAACCTCTTTTCCATCAGACCTGTCAAAAACAAAATTTGAGTACTTTCAAACAATAATATATATTAACATCAAAATGCAGACAATTATACACTTTTGCAATTTATTAGCATTCCAATTACTTCTTGATAGAAAAAAAGGGAACAGATATAATAAAAAAGACAACACATAGTCAGCCTGGATGGTTATGGAACCAAAAATCATAGCAATGTTCTGTGCGTATTATTTTGTTTGTCTGGTAAAAAGTCGCCCCACTTTCCACAGCAGTGAGTTTCAAGGTTTAGACGACAGAAGCACTGTAAACATTTTCCATATATAGAGGTGGTAAAGAACCTGAGTGCCAAGAAGGTTACAGAGACATCTTGATTGTTGTCTGATACAGAAGCTGAAAATTCTACAGGTTTGATGATATTGGTTATGACAGGTACATTTACAGAATTATCAATCGGGGGCCTATGACTCGGACCATTTGCTGTTAAACCAAGATCAACCATTTCCATATCTGCATCTGTAATTGCATAGCCAACATGGACAGCGTTTTGAGTCAAATTAGGCCCAGAAGAAGCTGAATCCTGTTTAAACCTCTTAACAGAACCAGACTTCCTCCGTTTAGATCCAGTGCGACGATCACTCAGAACTGATTCCCCAACCCTTGGTAGCCCATTGACAGGACCACCACCTTCAGAAGCCTTGCCTTCTTGGAACCGTAGCGCATGCTTATCTGCATTGGCCCCTTTTGAAGATAGTGCACCTTTCAGCTCACTAAGCTTGGTATCATAATCATTTTCATCATTAGTCTCATCAATTTTCTTTGAACCATTTGCAGAACTGTTCTCCTTAACTCTCTTAGATCTTTTGACATTGTTGCCATTTCCATTACGCTCTCCCTCACGTGCTGACACTGTAACTGTACTTGAAGTAGAAAGATCGGCGAGACCAGAATCGTCAATGGGCACCAAGGGAGGGTTATCAATAACATTAACTTCAAGACCAGTTGCATTATATGTAACAATAGAGGAACTCGTCTGCTTCTTCTTGGACAGTATATGAGGACCACCATGCTTGCGTTTGCGCTTTCGACCATGCTTCCCTGAATGCAAGCTTCAAACCAGAAAGGAAACTAAGCAAATAATTAAATGGCAAACATGAATTGATTCCGTACACCTTATTCGCTGAACAGTTGAAGATAAACAAAAGGAAATGAATATCAGAAATGTTACTTTCCAAATTTATACCCTTCTCGGCTTCTCCTACTGTAAAAGAAGGAAGACAACTAAACTTGACCAACTAGTTAAAACAAATTCAACTATTTGCCACATCTCAAAGGGATCCATAGCACTAGCCAATACATTCAAATATAGGAAGAAGATCAAATAATCAAAATGAAACCTTACCTTTCCTCAAATACATCTATAACATCAGAACAAGACTGCAGATTCTCCAATGGCTCCCATGTATTCGCAGTTTCCGGCCATCCACGCCTTCAAAACACAATAACCATAACCCAAAATCAGTTACTTGGTTTACCATTTTCTTAAGAGAACAGCTCATACACTAAAGAGAGGCAGAGTAAGGGTACTTACCATTTGATGAGATACTGAAGCTGGCCCTATCATACACAAACAAACTCATAATCAGATAAAAGAAAACAAGCCAAAATCTTGAAAACAAAAGAACCCCTTTCAGCTGTCTGTTTGGTTCAAGAGAAAATTAAGCCAAGAAAAAAAACTAATAGAGAAGAAGAAAAAAATAACCTTTCGAACCCTTTTACGACGAATAGCTTCAATCTCAAAGAACCCATCATCAAGCTTAGTCCTTTCTTCATCTTTCCTTTCACCATTTTCCTCTTCTTTTCCTTCTTCCTCCTCCTCCTCTTCTTCTTCTTCTTCATTATCATCTTCCTCCTCTTGCTCATCTTCTTCTCCATTTTCCTCCTCCTTTTTCTCCCCAAGTCCTTCATTTTCAACTATCTCCTCTTCAGTCCCTCCACTTTTCTTCTCTTTCTCACCTCCTTCTCCTTCGTCACTCTGAGATACCCTTTTCCTTCCTCCTTTCATTTCTAAAATCAAAACCCAAAATCCCAAACGAAAAGGTTCAATCAATCCCCCGAAGGTTATTTTTATTTTCCCTCTCTAACTTTTGCAATGAATTTTGAGCTGGAAGCAAATAAAAAAATCTAGAAGTAAAAGGGTCTCCTTATTGGGCGAAAATGGACCCGAATTGGCTAATGAAACCCGGATTCTATAATGTTTTCATGGTCTTGAAATCTACGTTTTCTTATATGGATTATGGGATATATTGCCTTTGCCGCCTTTTCTAATTGTTTCCGCCAAAACTCCATTCTTCTTTACTAGTAAAATTTATCATTGCAAGAAAAATGACTTTTTTTTTTAATAAAGATTGCACCTTTAATTTATTATTAGTACTACATTATAATTCTTGTAAGGATTATTACATTGTAATTATACTTTGATTTTTGTTACAGCATTCAAAATTTCCCTCTATCATCCTTCATATTTGATTAAAGGTATCATATTTTAGTATCATATTCGTTTTTTTCGTATCGTATTTAAATTTATCGAATTGTATGTTTGATGCATGAAAAAATTTCTGTTTTTGTCTGAACAGCCATTTTTGTAGGTAAATCTAAAAGGAAAGAAAGTGAAACCTTTGGCTAATGGAAGGCAAAATGTCATGAAGTATCTTTTAAACAAGCCATTTCATTCTAAAACTCAACTATGAGGCATATGAAAGCAAATATTGCTGCAGATGTTTTGTTCTCCTTTTGTTCTTCAACTTCCGAAAGGCACACAATTCGATTTGTCGGATTCTTTCCCTGCTTACACCGATCGATTCTCCGATTTCTTGCAAAGTTTTCATCCTGCCATCTTCCATTCCGAACCTCCCTCGGATCACATGCCTCTCTCTTGGACTCAAACTGTCCAACACCTTCTCCAGATCCTTCTTCATGAACTCCTTCAGCAAGATATCGTCTGCCGAATTTGCTTCAGGGTCTGCAATTACTTCCTGGACAAAAAATGACATAGTCCCATCAGGCCATCAGCTATCGGAACTAAACTGGAATGCAAATAACAATGACATGTTAAAAGTGGGACAAGAAATGATAATTGCTGCATATGGCATGGGACAGACCGATGGTTTAAGATTTTGGTTAATCCCAATCTTCTGATCGAGAGATCTCGGAGCTTTTGGCGTGAGTAGAACAGCATTGAGCCTCTTCATGGAGAGCCCTGCTGCCTGTGCAACTTCTTCATTGTCAGGCTGTCTTCTATTTTCACTGTACAGCTGCTTTCGAGCTTCCTTCACTCTATATGTTGCTTCAACCATATGAAACTGTAAAACATATGAAGGTAATTGGTAGTATGTTATTTATTGTAGACACTAGTAAAGAACAAGAATTTAGAACCAGAACAGTCTAGAACTTACCGGCAATCGAATTGTTCTCGACTGGTCTGAGAGAGACTTCCGTACAGCTTGCTTAATCCACCAGTGAGCATAAGTTGAGAACTTGAAGCCTTTAGAAGCATCAAACTTCTCAGCACCTTTTATAAGGCCACGGCATCCTTCCTGCAAGTGAACCGTGCAAGATTTAGACATTAAAAGAATAAGCTAAACCCACAATTTTGCCTTTTTCTTTTTCAGTTTCATTCTCATGATAAACAAATTGTTCAGCTGCATGCAAGAAATCACAAGCGCGTACCTGGACAAGATCTTGGAGATTCATTCCGGCTCCCTGATAATTTTTTGCAATCGAAATAACGAGACGTATGTTACTTTTAATCATTTTATCCTTGCAAAGTGTGCCGTAATTTAAGCGCTGACTCAGGGTCATCCGGTCGACTCCAGCAGCAGCAGCCCACTGTGCAAAGGTTGGTTGTTGTCCACATCGCTCGGCAAGCTCCTCTTGGAGGCTTTCTAGTTGCAGCAAGTCCTGAAATCATCAATAAGAAGGCAAATTTATGTCCAAAGCAAAGATGACAAGATTTATATCTTAAAACATTCATGACATCTCGGATATAATATCGAAGTTTAAGAAAAATGCCCTCAGTGATAGATTGACTGAATATAGGAGTTGTCTCCCTAGGAGTCCTAGTTTACCTGTATTCCTTCCGACAACTTTATTTCTTCGTTAGCAGTGAGAAGCCTGGATGTATTAGTAGTCCCTCTCAAGTAACGTAACGGATCAGAGTAGTCTATATCTTGTAAAGCACCACGTCGTTTTCTGTTGCTAGAGCCGGACTTCATAGAAACCATGTTGACAGAACCCTTCTTTGCTACTCTTGTTCTTTTAGCTTTCCGTTCTGTTTGGCGCGTTGACCTCACTGCTATACTACCGGATAATTGTTCCTCAAGAAGTTTAAGCTCTACACTTGTGGGCTCTAGCTCATCAGATTCATTTGTTGAATTTTGCTCAGAATCTTCTTCTTCCGGATCATGTTCATCCGAGGGAGAATCTCCAACAATACCAGCCCTCTCTGCTTCAGTAAACAGAGGCCACTTGGATGTCAAAGTGTCAGTTGCAGATGACCCTGAAGATTTCATTTCTGTTTTTGCAGAATTCTTAACCATAATGGCAGCATCCTTAGCAACCTTAGCAGCAGCTCGTGCCAGAGCTACTGCTTCAGCAGCAATTACGACCTCATCACTTGTAAGAAGATTTTCAGTTGCCGAAGTTGCCCCGAAGTTTGCCTGCAGATAACGAATTGTGTCACTTTTTTTAACGAACACCGAGAAAACATAATTACCGGAAGGAAAAAGCCCTCTCAAATGGGTCTAAGAGAAAAACCTACATACTTCTAACTAAAATGCATGATGTTAATATATGGACTATGGAGTTTACTCAACTTTACAGGCTCATTGTCTAGCATGATATTTGTATAAAATGGATGATTAATAAAGTTTATCTAGGGATAGCGAACTCGAGGAACGAAGACAATATGTCTATTTTAGAAGTGAAACGATAAGTACCCCACGATTTTCCAATCAAATTCTCAACATCATATCATCGATACTAACAAGACTGACCTCTGAGGGTGGACCAGTTGCCCCCGTATATGTCCACGGTCTATCTGTCACAACCGAATTGGAACGAGCTTCAAAAGATGGTAATCTTAGCTTCTGTACATCAAGCACCGTGGTTGCTGCTGTTGATGTCGATGAAGTGGTAGATGCAACACATTGAGCCCGGAAACATATAGATTCTTTATGTTTCGCTGCAGGTTCAGCCAAGAAAACATGAGAAAACAGATAATGTGAAACGATACCATTAGAATACAAGAAACATTACAAGCCATTGAAGCTCTTATGTTTCATACTTAATAATTATACAACACAAACAAAAACATTACAAATTACAAAAGCTTTATCCCGGAAACACTCATGCTGTGGAGCACATAAAGTTACAAACTTATGGAGACAAGCACCTAAGCCAACAAACATCAATCCACTGAACTTTAGAGCACCAGCAAACGCACATATTGGCATGACTTGCATTGTTACAGAAGTGACATCACCACATTAAACTCCCTTGTTTCAGATAAAGAAGGGTGCCTACCATACGAAAACACACAAATCCGGTAAAACCTGATCTGAATTATGGTCGAAATAAAAAGGCATTTGCCACCAGACCATTTAATTTCATCAGATTAACTACTACACACCCTTCATACCTGTAAGTGAGATGAATACATTGACTCAGTGGCATTGAAATCACTAGAAAAAACAAAGAAAACAAGTGAATTTAAAACAACTACTACTCAGTGGCATTGAGAAGCTACTTAAAACTATCACAAAAAAACAAAGAGAACCCCATTTTACTTCTAAATTTGGATAAACTAAAAGCCTACAGCTTTCAATCCAGAAGAAAAACACAACTAATCAAAATCTCAATTATAAACAAATGCATCATTAAGCAGCAACACTTCACCAAATTCAAAACTATAACAAAAAGCAAAGCAAACCCATATTAGTTCTGGCTCAATAAAGTTTCCAACTTTCAATAATATATATATATATGGAAACTATCCATTTGAATTCCAATTGAAACAATGCCAGTTTTGAGTGTGAAAACTTACAATGGTGGGAATGGTGAGCTCTGAATTGGATAGAGAAAGTGTCAGGTTGGCACTTAAATTGTGGCAACAAACAAGACATCCTCTCGTTCTATAAGGTTAAGTGCTTGACATTTTGAACTCTCAAGAACAAGATTTCCAGAGCTGGTAAAGCAAAAGAATTAAAAAAAAAAAGTACTTTTTAAGAAGAGGAATATAGAAAAGGAAGAGACTTTGAAGAAAGGGTAATGGATATATTGTGATAAAGAAGAGGATAAGGGGAAGCTTGGTTTCCTGCCTGAGGTTGAGAGAGAAACAACGGACACTGACCCTTTTTATATATTTTTAAATTTTTATTACTACTATAATAATAACTAAGAATTAGGCCAAATTATTCAATAAGTCCCTGTAATATGTAGAGTTTATGAATTAACGTCCCTCTCTTTCATGTCTTAGCCTCTTAGGTTCAATCTCCAAAATAATAAAAAAGAATTGAAGAAGAGTAGTAAAGTTCTTGAGAAAAATTTTAGTTGTTTTGTATTTTATATATTTTTATATATTTTATTTATAATTTAAATTTATACTTTTATATTTTTAATATATTTTTTTAATACTTTTTATTCTTTATATGAAAGTTTGAGTCTGTCTCTATTAAAAATTAATAGATTTATAATATATTTAAATGAACAATCAGTCCCTAAAACGGAGTATATTTCATTTGCATTTAGCTCTTAAATTAAAATTTTTTAAATTAACTATCTAAACTATTATTTTTAATCACTTTAAGTCTAATATTTATCTAAATTAAAGTTATTTCATCTAATAAAATTTTGACACATCGCAAGATATTTTTGATCAAGGGAGTTTAGGGATTAAAAGTGACATAATTTAAACATTTATTTTAATTAAAAATATTTTAAATACTTAAAGCGACAAAAATAATAATTTAAATATTTATTTTGATAAAAAAAAATTTAAAAGCTAAAAAACAAATAACCCCTAATTTAAGCTTTTATAATATAAGTACTTTTAAAAATAAAAATAATATAAATATTAAAATGATAAAACTATCCAAATAGTCATTAAACTTTAAAAATACTATTAGTTATAACTAAAAGATAATTAATTATAAGGTAAAATTTTATACACCAGTTATATAAAAATTATTTTATATAAATTTATATATTTACAATATAAAATTTAAATTATAAAATTTTAACCTTAAAATCTAAACTTAAATCTTATATTTTAAATATTAATATTAAATTATAAACCCAAAAATAAAATTTTAAAACTTTTCGATTATATTATTAAATTAAAATTTTATCTGATGTTTATTTTTAAAAATGATATTATTAAAAAATAACAACAAATCTTAAATATAGATTACAAACAGAAAAGAAAGAAAATAGTTTTTTTTTATTCAGCTACAGTGATTAGTAGTATCTGTTCATAGTATACTCTCAACTTTTCAACATTGATCGCTCAATTTAAAAGAAAATAATTGGTGTTATTAATGTGAGATGAAGATTTAGATTCAGTACTTTATATAATTATAATAAATTATTGAAAATATTTAATAATTATAATACAAGTTCAGTTAACTAAAAATGTTGTTAAAAAGGATTTAGAAAGAAACGTTCTCCATCAATTTCGGAAAAAATATTGAAAAAAAAGGGATCTTTTTGTATATAATTACAACATTAAGTTTACTAAAAAAAACAAAAAGAAAAATGTAAGAAAACGACAGAGATTTTTATAAAATGGAAAGGAAAATAATTTAGAAACAATTGAAAAGGAGAAACCTTTAAGGCCCTCCAAAGCCTTTTGATTCTTCATTATTCATCCCTCAATACCCAATCATTGTTTGAGATTCTTTGAAAAGAATTGTTTTTTGGGGGGTAAAAAGCAAAAAAAAAAAAAAAAAAAGTTTTTTCTTTCTGGAAATTTGTTTCCTTCAACTACTTGTTCATGAAGAATAAGCTTCATTCGAAGGTGGGTTTCTTTACTTTTCTTTTTGGTTTTAATTTAAAGGTTTCCTTTTTGTTTGTGTTTCTAGTTAACATTTTGGATATAAATTTTGGGTTTTTTCTTTCTTTATATGTGGATTATTTTAGATGATTTTTACTTTTGTTAGTTGGTGGATGCAGATTTTTTAGCTGTTTTTTTGGTTGGGTTTCAATGTTTTTGTTTGCTTTGCAAGTAACCAACAAATATTTGTTGAAATTTAATGTGGGTTTTTCCATTTTAAGCTGAAATACTATGAGGGATTTGACAATGGAAAAGTTTGCTACAGGAGAAGAATTTGAAATTCTAAGAAAAAAATCCTTGTTTTTCAAGATGAGATTTTAATGAACTGTTGTCTTTTTCCATGGAAGCTTGATTATGGCAACTTTTGGTTCAGATGAGGTCAATTTGCTGTTTTAGGAGAAACTTGAAGGAGCCAAAAGGATAACTAAAGTCATGCATGCATATATGTATATGTATGAATGCAAGCATGCATGCATATATGTATACGTATACACAAGTTTTACTACTAAAAGAAATGACAAACCTGTGTAATTTAGTTCTGTTGATGTTTCCATTATTTCAACATGACACTTCACACTATTTCCGGTTTCTTAGTCTTGCATGAATTGGTTGAAATTTTGGACAATTCACTCTAGTTCTGGTGATGCTTCTATTTGAAGCATCTTTGAATGTAATTAGAAGCTTGAACTATGGAGAATAAGCAGAAGCAGAAAAGCAATAGAAGCATATCGATGCACGGATTCCCTTTATGGAGAAATTCTTGCTTAGGCAACTCTATTGTGCTGCCTACATGTCACCTTATCGCCTTTTATGTTCGATGAAAGGGACCTTAGTTCTAGTTATCAACATATGTCGATCACCGCCGAGCAAGCAATAATCTTGCTAGAGCATGCTTCTGGTTTGTTTTTGTGATCTAATCTTCACCTGTTTGCTGAAATGACAGGATTGTCGAGTCGTTGTAGCTTAAAGCTTTTTATCCAATGGGGAAACGTTTGTGATGGTAATGGATCCTCAGGCTTTCATCAGGTTGTCAATAGGCTCTCTGGGTCTGAGGATTCCTAGAACGGCCCTGAATTCTTCAAGATCTGGAATCCAAGCGTTCTCTACCCCATGCTCTTGTGAGATACGACTCCGAGGTTTCCCTGTCCAAACAACGGCGATTCCTTTAATATCTTCACCCGAAGTTACACCTGATATTCACAGTATTGCTTCTAGCTTTTACCTAGAAGAGTCTGATTTGAAGGCTTTACTAGCACCTGGCTGTTTCTATAACCACCATGCTTATCTCGAGATCACTGTCTTCACGGGGAGAAAGGGGACACATTTTGGTGTCGGAGTCAAGAGACATAGTATTGGGACATTCAAGTTGGCCGTGGGTCCTGAATGGGGTGAAGGGAAGCCGGCGATTCTTTTCAATGGATGGATTGGGATCGGAAAAAGCAAGCATGAGAACGGAAAACCAGGAGCTGAACTTCATTTGAGGGTAAAACTTGATCCTGATCCAAGATACGTTTTCCAGTTCGAAGATGTGACCCTGCAAAGTCCTCAGATAGTACAGCTTCAAGGTTCTGTAAAACAACCAATTTTCAGTTGCAAATTCAGTCAAGACAGGTTATGTAAAGCTATGAATTGCTTCAACTGTTTTCCATTAATATAAGTTGGACTTTGAAATGCTGCAATTAGTTCGGAAATGATTCTTGGAAAGTTGAAAAACAAGAAAAATAGATAGATTTGTTAACGGAAGTATTCATGATTGTTTTGAACTGCAGGGTAGCGCAGGTTGACACGTTAAACACTTACGTGTCAGGTTCGGCTGACAATTTAGACATAGAGACCGGGAGAAGAGAGAGGAAAGGATGGAAGGTGAAGGTACACGGTCTGTCTGGCTCAGCTGTTGCAGCAGCCTTCGTAACCACTCCCTTTGTACCATCCACTGGTTGTGATTGGGTTGCCAAGTCCAACCCGGGAGCTTGGTTGATTCTTCGTCCCGACATTTTAAGGCCAGAGAGTTGGTTGCCTTGGGGAAAGCTCGAGGCATGGCGTGAGCGTGGCATCAAAGACTACATGTGCTGCCGATTCCACCTGTTGTCTGAAGCCGAGAATGGAGCAGAGGTTCTCATATCCGAGATACATATTAATGCTGAAAAGGGTGGGGAGTTTTTTATCGACATCGACAGACAAATGCGACAGGCACCAACTCCTCTACCAAGTCCGCAAAGCAGTGGAGATTTTTCAGCATTCAACCCGAACTCCGGTGGCTTTGTAATGAGCTGCAGAGTCCATGGGGAAAGTAAGAGCAGCAAGCCATCAGTGCAACTGGCCATGCGACATGTGACATGCATTGAGGATGCTGCCATCTTCATGGCACTTGCGGCAGCTGTTGACCTTAGCATCGAGGCATGCAAGCCTTTCCAAAGAAAGACCAGGAGAGGCTCCCGCCATTCTGTATAGAAAAAGGAAAAAGAATCAAGGTGACTTATTTCCAAGAACAAATCATTACACAGTTACACTATATTTGCACCGATTTCTGTATTATGTGCATTATGTACAGGATCTTCTGGTTTAGGTATGTTCAAATATTGTTCAACTCATTTATGGTGTCAGTACAGCCTATAAATGACACCTATCTAAACTATCCAGTCTTCAAGCAAGAGCCCTTGTACAGCTGCTGAGATTATTCTGTTTCTTTTTTCATTTTTGGTCTAAGACCTTTCAGTGTCTGTATTGAACTTCGATTATTACTTTGAAGTCAAGTTAGGTTGGACCCCGAACTAAGCAAAAGTTCTCCCGGCATGGCGGCAGCTATTTTCTCCATTCACCGGACTTAAAACCGGGATTCTTGCTTAAGAGCCCCTGATCTCTCTATCACTCGGTTGCAGCCCCCAGGGCCAGGGATGATAGCTAAAGTTGTAGATCTAGGCCTAACCAAACTCTAATCTGCACCTTTGGCTGTCATTGGTGTCATTCCACTTCCACTGTGTGAGTGTGAATATATATATGTATATGTAAATATAAATATAAATTCACCTGCATTACTTAATGGTGCAAGGGCTAGATGATGCTTATCACATTAATCTCTGCAAGTAACCCAGGTTTTGCATATTCCAGTAAAACAGTGATATTTTGATGCCAACACATATAACTCATTAAAACATGCATGAATTTCCCATTTCTCCATAAAACCTGTGAAGAACGCAGACAATAAGTACTCATAAAACCAAATTAATTGGCATGATATTCCCAGAATCCATTTCAGAATATCAAAGGAAAAATTTCAAGTTCAAAAGACAACTCACCAGGGTATTGCTAGAACTAGAAACAGTAAAAACTTATAACCATCTATGCCAAGAGTTTTTCGAGTAATTACAGCCACTAAAAGAAGCTGTCACTAAGTTAATGTTGTTTCAAACACCTTTTCAACATCGGTTATGGTGCTGCGAGCTTCTTCGAATTCCAGGCCTGCCTTCTCATTTGCTTCCTTTAGTTCAGACTAAAGTTAAATATGCAGTTCTTCAAACTTCATGTAATTATTTGATCTTAAATCAAGTGTGCTTATATATATATATATATATGGCAAATTAAGAAATCCAAAAGCAACCAAATACAACAGCAAGAATTGTAATCCGAACACCAAAACAAAGGCACTAGAAGTGAAGGGCAGTGTATCTATTACTTTTCTCAAGCAAATTCATTTTTTTTTTGTTCAACCCTTTCTATGAGAAAAACATGATTGTATATTTATTAGTGTAAACTACACTTAATATCACTTTTATTTTGGGTTACCAATTTTGAAAAAGTTATGTTTTGGTAACTACATGATTAAATAACATAATTTGCTGCTAGTTCTACTTTAAACATGATTAAATAAGCAAATTAAAACATGCATGAACATTCTTTTAAGCCAATAAAAACTTTTAAAAATGAGATTAATATCACTAACAATACTTGAAAGTGAGATAAGAATAGCAGATTCTTGATTAAATCCCTCTATAAGATCAGTATAAGCTTAACACTAATGGAGCAAGGAATTCGATCTCTGGCTTAGCGACTTGTGGTGGAGTTATGAGAGACGACGTTCTCGAAAGCTATTAGTTGTTGCTCTGTGTTAGATGTGGAACTTTAGGGGGTCTATAAAAGGTTTTCAGATTACTGAGACAGGGTAGGACATCGGAAGCTAGTTAACCTATGCTTGTCTAAACTGGCCTTGAGGCTTGCTTTCAGGTGCCATTCCTTTCTAGTTCCACCTATTGAAGTTGAAAGTCTCCTCTATAACGATAGCCATGATATACAGCAGGCTATGAGAAGCTGAAAGTTTTCAACACTGTCTGCTATATTCAATGTTCAATTTCTACGGTTTAAAACGATTTGATTTGATTCAAATCGAAATGGCATTGAGATAAAACCTCAAAGAAAAAGTCAATGACTAAGTTGCACCATTACCTATTACTTCCTTTATTTAAATGAACAGATACAGTCAAAGAAAAGTACCTAACTATATAATAAGTTCATGGAGTTACAAAGGAAGGATTCATACAACACCACAATCGCAGCACTAAAGTGTCATGCCTGGAGATATAAAAGTGACGACACTGCAGGAGTAGTGTAGGCACGGTGGACAATTGCAACAGTGGACAACACGAAGGGAAGAGATGAAACAAAGCCAAATTAAGTGAAAACTATCTCTTTCTTGGTGTGATATGTGCCATCAATGGAGTTTTCATCACAACTGTAAACTCCATCTTCTCCTCCAAGCTAATCTCATCTCCATCCATGGCAGTCCATTCAAATCTCCAAACCAAATTAGCCACAAAATACTCTAGATGAAGCAAGGCCAAGCCAAGTCCAGGGCAAATCCTCCTCCCAACGCCAAAAGGCATCATCTTGATCTCCCTGCTCCCTGTTATGTCACACACTTCCCCATCACCAGCAGCCATGAACCTCTCGGGATTGAATTCCATCGGTTCCTCCCACACCGTCGGATCCCACCCCATATCAGCCACCATGAAGTTGACAACCCCTTTCTTGGGGATCAGGTAACCTCCCAATACGGTATCTTCCGTCACACAATGAGGCAGCACAAAGTGTGCAGGCGGGTGCCTTCTTAACCCTTCTAAAACCACAGCTTTCAAATAAGGCATCTTTTGCAGATCATCTTGTTTGATCTCTTCTGCATTAACATCTCCTACAGCACCTTCGATTTCGACAAATAATCGATCTTGAATACGAGGGTGCTTCACCAAATTCGCCATGATCCATTGTAAAGCGGTGGCTGTTGTGTCTGTGCCGGCATTGATGAACTCGGATGCCAATGTAACAATCTCTTTCTCGTCGAGTTTCCTTTTCTCGTCCGGTAATTCCAAATCGAACAGAGTATGGACATATGCCAACACCGAATCGGAGCCGGAACCGTCTCCTTTAGCTTCTTTTCTAGCTCTTATCAATGGAATCATCACGTTCTCAAGATCATTCCGGAGCTGAAACAACTGGTTCCACTGATTCCGAAGCAAAACCTTGGTGATTCGAGGCCAAAAGTTAATCATTCTGAATCTTCCGAAACCAGTCAACACCCTTCTCTCAACAGCTCCGATCTCTTTAATCTGTTCTTCACCGAGTTTATCTCCAAAACACATCAAAACCAGTAAGCACAAAATGGCATGTCGGAAATGAACAAGAACCTCAACAGGATCACCGTTCTCAGCCTTCTGTTGTAAACCATTTAAAAGAATATCCAAAACCCATTTCCGTGCATGAGCATACGACTTCACCCGCGACGGATGGAGGATCTCCGAAGTCAAGTTCCGCCGTAAAAGCCGCCATAAAGGGCCGTAAGAGCCGGAGTTGATGTTATGTAGGTTGCTGTTCATGATCTTGTTGGAGGAGAGAGAATTGGGTCGGTCGGAAAACAGCGAACCATTCTGGATCAAAGCTTGGTGAGCTAAAGAACGGTCGAAGATGAAGATGGAAGGGCGTGGACCAAGGTGGAGAGTGAGGATAGGGCCGAGAGTAGGGCGGAGGCGGCGAATAGTTTGTTCGATTTGGAAAAAGGGTTGTCGGAGCAATAAGAAGTTTCCGATGATAGGAAGAGTGGGAGGAGACGGCGGGAGGGTTTTGGGAGAGGAGAAGAGGTTGAAGAAAGCTTTGAGGAGAAGAGGAATGGAGATTGTGAGGAAGATGATGGACCAAGCCTCCATTTTTTTTGAAGGATAAAGTTTTAAGCTTTTTAGAGATAAAAATGGAAGCTTTGAGATTTTGGTTTTGAACTGGAAAATTTAAAAGGTTTCAACTATAAATATATCTCTAAATTATGATTTTTTAAAAGATATTTAAAATATTTTTTTTTAGTAGAGATAAGTATATAAGATTTTAATTTAACTGAAATATATATTTAAAGTAATTTTAATTAAAAAATATTTTAATTAATTTTAAAATAAGTTAAAAAAAATTTTAAAATTTATTTTAATGAAAATATTTTAAATATTTATTTAAAATATAAGTTAAATATTTATTTCATAATTAATTTTTTATCAATGCTTTTATAGTCTTATTCAACTCCAAATTACTTGGCAAATAAGAAATTGAATGGTCAAAGTCTATGGTGGGTATTTATATTTTAAGTTGTATATTTAACCTATGTAATATACGTTTAATTAATCATAATTTAATTTTTAAAATTTGAATTTTGATTTGATAATAAAATATTTTAAAAAAATTAAAAAATAAGGGTGAGTATTGAATTGAGTTGAATCGAGTCAAAAAAAATTGAGTTAGTCAAGTTAACTAATCTTATTTTATAATTTAAATTTTATTCTAAAAATATTCAAGTTGAGTCGAGTTATTCAAGTTTCTGATCAAATTTAATTATAAAATATTTATAATGACGTGATACTAATTGATTATAATTTAAACGATTTACTATAATCATATTCGATATACATATATGATTCTTCGATATTTTTTTTATATGTGATATACATATATCATACAAACTTAAAAGACTCAACTTAAAATTAAATATTGATATATTAATTCCTAAAAAATTAAGTTATTTAAACTTTATTTTTTTAACTCAAACTTTATTTAATTCTTTTAAATTAAATTTATAAAAATTATGATTTAAATTAAACCGAATAAAAAAATTAATTTTTTAAAATCGAATTTCACTCGTCTTATAACAGATGAAAAATATAAGAACTAAAAATAATCAAACTAAATACATGAAATAAACTATTATTTATGCATAATAAAAAATATTTATCATATAATTTATAAAAAAATACAAATAAAACAATCAAAACATAGAAAAGCCTTCCCCCACATAACACTTTATTTATTAAAAAAATGTAGATATTCAACTTGTTATCATTTCTCATCCCTTTCAAATTATTTAATAATTCTTTTTAAATCTAAAAAATAATTATAGTGATAAAAGAGTGACATTATATTTAAAAATTTTGAGTATAAATAATTATATATATAAATAAATTTATCTAAATTTAAAGTCAAATATATTTATTATTTTATATTCAAATATAATTATAAAAACAAATTTATTTAAAAATAATAATGTTTGAGCATGTCGAAATCACAATACTGAAAATAGTTTTAAAGAATATTTTATAAATTTTAGTCATTTTTCATATATGATAGGGAATTACATTCATTCTTAAATAATTATGTAAAATAAACTATAATTGATTCTTTGTATTTTATATTATTGTATAAAATAAGTTACGGGTTTAAACATCAATAATATCAGTACAGTGATTAAACGATCAATATCTAATTATTAAGAATATATTTTAAAATAGATATTAATGTAATAATTCTTGACGGACCCCAATCCGCTTAAGGTGGATTTTTATTATTAATATTGAGTTTTGAAGTGAGGCAAGTGTATGTTTAAAATTTTAGAGATTTGATCGAGGCTAGGTTTAGGGTTTAAAATATTCAACCCAACGTATATATTTATTATATATTTTATTTATTTATTATTATTTTTGAATTAAATAAAAAAATTAATTAAAATATCAGAGTCATATCAAGATTAGATTATATATTTTTATCGTATCTAGTCAAATCAAGTTAAGATATGATATATATATATATATATTTGAATAGAGATTCACTAATTTTATTAAATGAGGATATATTTGAAATTACAATGAAAGTTTATATCCAGTAAACAAAACACTTCAAAATCAGACATATAGCTAATAAATAAAATTAGCGGTCATTAGATCATAAGAGAACCAAACAAGGAAAAGATAAGAACCTAATCCAAAGACTCGAAATAAAAGAAGGATACAAACATCACCCAAATCAACAATGATAGGTAAAATCATCAACAAACAACATAAAAATGCATATTACAATGAAAGTACGTTGACAACAAGGACATTACCACCATTCAATCGCGAAAAACGATAGATGTAATCGCATATCCAGATCTAAATCGAGGGTTCGATATAGGGAGATCAATATCATAATGCAAGGATCGTCATCTTGATCAGTAGTGGCGTTGTCGAATCAAACCTTAATAGAAAACCAAAAAACAAAAAGAACAACATGTCAATGGACAGAAAAAACATATCAAAAGATAGAGTAGAATCGTGCCATAAGAACAGAATAATTGAGACAAGACAAGTTTAGATATACTAATTTACTTTTCTCGGTTTGAGAACCAAAAGTCCGACCTGACTCAATTTAAATTTTTTAAGTTAATCTATTGATCAGTTTTATTTTAATTTGTTTTTTCGAGTTAAGTTTATAAAACACAAATTAAGTCAAGTCGAATTGCTTGAGTTTTAGTTCAAATTTGATTGTAAAATATTTTAGTATTATAATACTTTTTTGTTTAAATTAAACTACTTTCTATAATCATATTCGATATGTATATATATTTCTTCATATTTTTTGCATATACAATATTCTTATATTAGATAAAGTTAAAAGACTCAACTCAAACTTAAAAACTTACATATCAAGTATTAAAAATTCAATTTGTTTAATTTTTTTATAACTCAAATTTTATATAAAATTTATTTAATTCGATTCGAATCAATTTAATCGATTTTTTTCGTGTGATATCAAAAATTTTAATTTTTAGAATTGTCAAATTTTGCTTACACAAGGGACTAAATAGGTAAATTCATTTATTTATTTTAAAGTTTTTAACCTTCTTTTTAATTGTAATTTATGAGTGAAGGTTTTATTCTGTAATTACCTGTTTTTTCTGTATCATCGATAGGTAAGGAAAATGGAGGAAAAACACGATTTTTTTTTAATTTATAGATAAAAAAGTTGAAAGTTTTTAATTCGCTGCCGTGTATTGATTTATATTTTCATGTTTATTTTGTGAATTTTTTGGGGGAAGATTGACTGTGAGGATCTTGAAGTAGAAATTTGGGGGATTGAGATTGAAATCGGAATCGGAAACCTTCCCCAACGTTTAAACAGGGAGGGAAGGAGAATTCAGAGAGAAATTAGTTCAATGTTCAATTTACATTTCGATCGTTTGCTTGGCGATGGAGGCGGCGGGAGCAGCAGCTATTTGGTTGAGGCGGAAGGAGCGGCATGTTGAGGAGCCTTACAATGCGACTGAGTTAACCTATGAACCAGGGCATGTACAATTATATTTTCTTGTTTGTTATTAGTTTTTTGTTTAATTTTTATCAAATTAAACATTGCATTAAATTTTTCTTCTCGGATTTTAATTAATCGGGTAATGGGTTCAAACGTTTGACTCCTTTAAATTGGCTTTAGAATATGTGGAAAATATTGGTAATATGTTTCCTGAAATAAGCTGTATCAGTCCATTGTGATGTTGAATAACCTATGTTGAGAATTAGGGTTTTAGGTTCTATTTAGAAATTGGATATATTTCTTCACTTGCTTGTTGTGCCTATTTGCGCCAAAAATTATGAAACTATGTTAGAACTCTACGGAGTTTAGATGCTAGTGTTTTTTATGCAGTTTTAGATGTTACAAAATTAGAACTTTTAGTGCAAGGGATTATATTCAATGAATTCTGTTTAATGTGCTTTTCAGATCACATTTGTTTTAAGAGGGATTTACTGCATGCAAGGGCCTTTGGATGGGATGGATCAGAGTAGTCAGAAGAGTACGGTGAGAAAAGGGTAATCTGCAATCTGTGTTCTTAACTCGCCGTTTATTTTTTTTTTGTTAATCAGTTTTGTTAGTATACTGCTTTAAGTTGAAAGAAGGAATAACATACATTACTTTGAACATTATGTGGTTATGGTTAACTTTAAAAATTTCTTAGTGAAGTATTTTGAAAACTAATAGGATGAAAAGATTGGTGGGAAGAATGATAGAAGATTAGTGTATGTTTCCATTCATATGGTTTCCTGGAATCATTAGGAAATGGAATGCAAGAAATGATGTATCAACTAAGTTTTTATCTTTCATCTCCCAACCCTTTTTGTTTTGCTGGACTCAGATTTGTCCACTAAGGTAGCAAATGCACTTCTTATTTCCATTTTCTTAGTATTTTTAGTACCAATAAAAAAGTGCTTTCCATTCATGCACCTGTTTTCTGACTTAAAGATTGGATAACATCTAGTTAGCATATCTGGCTCCTGTTGTGGGGTTGGACTGACTCATCTAAAGCTGCCTAGTTTTTTTTGAATATAAAGCTCTTCATTGCATTCTTATTGATTTATTCTCTTTTTTTTTTTCCAGTCATCATACGATCTTAGTTTTTTGCACTGTTCAGTTTCCTGTTGAAATTTTTGTTCTAGGTAAAATGTTAGTGGTTTGTTTCTAAATAGTGACCCTCATAACAGTCATGATATAGAGATGATTATCTTCTATAGAAAATTCTGCTGAATTTTCAGTTCCATGACTCATGTTATAATCACAATGCTAATGACTTGTGAATTTGTAAGTTTGTTTTATGGAAGTTCTTCTCGTCTTTATGTTGCTGTAGTATAGATAATTAACAGCTATTTATGTTTGTATGTGGTGCTTTGTTTTTTTGTTGACACTTGTTGGCCTGAATTTAAAAGCCTTCGTAGTTATAAGTTATAACTGCCAGTGTCATATAATGTTTTGAAAGTACACAAATGCAGTGGAGTATACCTGAATCTTTTCTTTCGTGATGATTTAATAAAAAATATTCCAATTTACTATTAGTTTAGTTGCATGTGATAAATTAAATGTATTTTGAGTTTGAACATTTGATTCCTTCCAATCAGCTGTGGAATCCATGGAAAATTTGGTGTTATTTATCATAAAATTTGACCAGTCCATTGTGGTGTCAAGTTGAATGACCTATGTTGGGAACTAGGGTTTGCATCCTCTTTGGAAATTGGATTTATTTCTTTCCTTGTTTTTGTTTGTTAGAAGGCATGGATCTTTGGCTTTATATCCATTATTTTCTTTGCTTATTTATTTATTTATTTATTTATCTTAGGTACCAAAAACTGTGAAAAGATTAATTAGACAGTACATGAGTCAAAATGTTTGTGCAAAAGCAGATTCTGGAACCTGCAACGTGTGCTCAACTCCCTGTTCATCTTGTATGCACCTTAGCATAGCCCAGATGGGATCAAAGATTGATGAGTTTTTTGATGAAACTGATCATGTTGCTGTTGCAAGTCAATATTCTATCAATGTGGATAAAAAAGGTGACAGCTTATACCATAGCTCCAGTGAGGCAAGTAATTTACTCAATTTCAATTCAAGTCACGATTCCTACTCTGAAAATATAGAAAGTAAAGCAACTGCAAGACCATCTTCTAGAGTTGTTGAAAGCCATGTTGATAGTATTTCATGTGCTGGTGGAGCCAGTGATGCAAATGTAGCTTTTAGTTATTGTAACAAGGATTTAGACTGTAATAATTCATCTCATAGTTCAGCATCAGTTTGTAGTTTAGGATCTGGAAAGGTGCCCTCTTCCCAGAAGTTAGACTTGTCAGAACTTCCTTCTATAAAGGAAGTAGAATCTGGAGGTAGTTCACCTATGATTCACAGCAAGAGTGCTGTTGGAGGCAGATCTGAGATTTCTCCCAAAATCCATCCCAAGTTAGAAGCAGATATTGATGGCAATAGCGAGGATCCACTGGATAAAACGGGTAAAAGTTTGAAGGAAGATGAGCTAGATCAGTCTGTAAAGTTACCTGACAAGCTGGAGTCTCCTTTGCAAACAGCTTCTCTGGATGAGGGTTATGAATCTGATCCCTCAGAACTTGACGTAAGTAATTTTATGTTTTTCTTTATGAGACACTGTATGAAGAAAGTGTGTACACATGACTGATACGAGACTGTCTTTGGTCCCACACAGTGGAAGTTGGCTGTTTAGCTTAGTATAGTTGATTTGAGAGTAAAGATAATGAAAATACCATATTGTAGTTAGTTTTCCCTTTGCAGTTGTAGTGCAGGTGCCATTCTAGGAGAATGTAAGTAGTGATTATGAATTCATGAACTTATTTTAATGTTCTGGCGCTTGGCAGATCGCTGACTCTTTTAGGTGTTGTTAAATCTATTTTTAATGCGTAATGAGGTCTTTAAAAATGAATAGGATGTTCTTAAACTTGTCAAATGGTTTTATATTATTAACTGGGTTCCATGATAATTATATATTCAAAATAGAAGAGTTCCTTTTCTTTTTTACCTTGTAGGATTGGTACATATGTTTTCGTTTTCTTTGTTTTTAAATTTACCATGTCAATATGTTTTTTCTGATTTATCTTTTCTTTGTTTCCCGAATTTTCTGGAATAGGTTAAGGTATGTGATATTTGTGGGGATGCAGGACGAGAAGATTTGCTTGCTATATGTAGCAAGTGCGCTGATGGTGCAGAACACACGTATGTGTACAAATCTCTTTAGCATACATGGTTGTCAGTAGGTTTTATTGTATTCCTATTTAATTTTGTCTGTATCTATATTCAATGGTGAGTTTTACGATATTAATGCTATTGATCAGTTACTGTATGCGAGAAATGCTTCAGAAAGTTCCTGAAGGTGATTGGCTCTGTGAAGAATGCAAGCTGGTTGAGGAAACTGAAAGCCAAAAGCAAGGTTAGTTTTTAAACAGATGGAATAAAAATGACACCCAGATGAGAGCATGTACTGACATCCTTTTGCAATTGAATTTTCAAGGTTTGGATGCTGAGGGGAAAAAGGCAAATAAACTTTGCTCAAGTACACGTATCTTAGGTAAGAGACATGTTGAAAACTTAGAGGGTGCTTCAGCTCCAAAAAGGCAGGCTGTTGAAACAAATATGGGATCACCAAAATCATTGAGCCCCAACAGAGCACCTTCTTTGTCTCGAGAGGGTTCATTCAAGAACTTAGACAAGGGGAAAGTGAGGCCATTTCCGCAAATTTCTCTTGGTAACCATTCTGGTAATGATATGATGCCAGAAGCTGTAGGCTCTCTTACTTCTGGTCCACGACTGCAAATGCCAAAGGGTAAGTAAATTAATTGTTATCTAAATCCCCCCCTAGTTGTTAGTTTTAACATTGGCATACTGTTCTCATTGTTACAGGGAGCTTATTGAAATGGCGTTCATTCAATACCGTAAATTCCAAACCTAAAGTGAAGCTTGTAGATGAGGTTGTTGTTCAGAAACGAAAAAGTGCTAGAGAACGTGCATCACTTGATAGCAAGGAGGAACCTGCTCGAATGATGCGCAAATCAATGTCATTTGGATCCAGTAACTCTGGACGGTTAAATGCTGCCGGGGAATCAAAATTTAAATCACTATCATCTAAAAATCATCATGTTCAAGATCTGAAAGGATTAAATCAAGTTAAAGAGAGGTTATCATTAGAAAGGAAAAAAATCTCGAAATCAGACCAGTCTAGTTCTTCTGTTTCTACACCTAAGTTTGATCAGAAGCTGACACTTCATGCTGATGTAATTTCTCATTCATCTGCAATCAACCACCGGGAAACTAAGGTTGTTCAGTCTGATGGAAGACCAAATACCTTGTCAAGATCAACCAGCAGTTTAGCTCGTAAAGGTGTCGAAAATGCAGTTTCTTCCGGTATGTTGTGACATTCTGATGGTTTCGTTTTAATTGTTCACTATAATTAGAATTGTTCATCATTTACTCCATTCTTTTACATAAACTTTTTTGTTATTTTCTTTTGGCTGATTCCAGCAACTTAAGAACATTCTTTCTTATTTTGCAGCTGTTCCATCCACCAATGGACACATTTCTTCTGAACAAAAGTTGAACCGTTTGAACCTGAAGGAGGATCTCTCATCAAGTTTTTCACAGACGTTTGAGAGACAACCTAGCAACATTAATGGAGTTATGCCAGATGTCCCATCTCAGTTAATAAATTCAACAAAACAGAGTGAGAATACAAGGGAGAGTGTTGTTAGTCGATCCTCCAAAAGAGTTCCATGTCTAAAATGCAAAGAAATGGATCATGCAGATGAATATTGCTCAGTCTGTCTGGCTTCTGGTGCTGATCAACCTGCTCTTAAAACTTCTACAGAGGAGATTAATAGAAGCAATAAGTTGAAAGCTGCAATTGAGGCAGCTATACGATTGAAGCCTGGAATATGTGAAAGAACTTCTCAAGATCCATCATCAGTTTGCAATAAGGCAAAGAATGTGGTTTCCGTTGAAGTTACAGATGAACAACAAACAAATCTTTGCAATCAGGTTTCCACTGGTAATATGAAGCTGCTTAGTTCACATTCCACTGATGCTGTCTCTGTAGTTTCTTCTGTTAGCGATCTTTCAATGAGAGATATCCATTCCCCTCCTTTCACCACAATATCTGCTGTCTCAGAGATGTCAGCCATCCCAGAATATGAATACATCTGGCAGTAGGATTCTTGTCCTTCTATTTAACTGTTCTCTTTTTGGGTTAGAAAGATGCCCCATTTAGGTTCATTTTCATTTATTGCTTCAGCATACCCTTCCTTGAGATGTTTCTTGAATGTGATAGATTCTGGTACTTTTATGCAGGGGGGCTTTTGATGTGAATACGCATGGAAAACCTCCTGAATTTTGTGGTGGTATTCAAGCCTATATCTCAACCCTTGCATCACCTAAAGTGCTGGAGGTTGTCAACACTTTTCCCCACAAGGTTTCCTTGACCAAAGTACCTCGCTTGAGCACTTGGCCCGCACAATTTCACAACGGTAGTCCTAAAGAAGATAATATTGCTTTATTTTTCTTTGCCAAGGACCTTGAAAGGTAGGTTTTGAATATACTTTTTTCCCAGTTCACTCCCTCTCCCCTCCCCCCTTTTACTTTCTCCTGTCTTGTTTCTCCACTTTGGGTTGATTATGATGCAATTTCCTTGGTTCAGCTTTTTAATATTTATTTCTGCTGCTTATTTTGCAGTTATGAGAAGTACTACAAGATGCTTTTGGATACCATGGTCAAGAATGATCTTGCCCTCAAAGGAAATTTTGAAGGTGTTGAGCTTCTGATATTCCCATCAAAGCAGCTTCCTGAACATTGCCAGCGTAAGGATTGTTACATTTGAGATATTCAAGTGTAGTTCCGTGTAGTTTTACATTTGGTTGGATTATATGCTTTGACCCAAGATTCATTGCAAGGCAAGGATAAAGGATATGTCTGTTTGGCTACACCAGTCCTTTTAGGTACCGATCAAGCCTGGTCATGGGGGCTAATTTTGATGTTTGCATCTCCAAATATAAATTGCCATGACTCAAAGATCTCAATCCTTAACCTTATTGCCTGGATATGGAAATTCCATAATATTAATAACACTATAATGTGCCCTCAAACATCACTTAGTTAGAGGTAACTAATATTACAATGTTTGAAAGGACATTGAACCCTGAAATATTTGCATTTCCTCATGAATGAGATATTTTGTGAATTACTGGACAGAAGTGCATGCTATATGGATCTAACCAAAATGTCGTCCACTGAAATCTTAAGTTGTGGGGCTGTTTAGATTTAAGGGATTGACTTGATTGAGTGTTTTTAGCATTCTCTTCAGTGGGCAAGGGATGCTAGTTGTATGGGTGATGATATGGTGCAAAATAACGACCAAACTGCAAGCAGCATTTTGAGTTATGTCAACTCTCAGTGTTTCAAACCAAAGATTCTATTGATGGCAAAAAAGGGGGTCTTTTGGGTTATAACCTTTGCATTAAGGTGATACAGAAAGCATTTCCTGCTACTTACTGATTCCCCTTCCTCTGGTCAATCACTGTGGGGTATGCTGTATTAGAACATGTTCACAATACGGTAGTTTCGATTAGGGTGGAAATCATTTGCCTTCTTATTGTGCCTCCTCTGGTGCCCCACTTTAAAATAGTGGGGTAGGGTTTAGGATTTAGGGTTTGAGGTTATAGTTTATGGTTATAGTTTAGGGAATTATGGGTAGGATGTAGGGATTAGGGTTTAAAATGTGGAAATTAGGGGTAGGGTTTAGAATTTAATTTTTAAGTAATTTTTAGTGTGGGACATAGAAGGGGGCATGGTTAGGGGCTAGAAGATTTTTGTTCTTTTGATTAAGGAGTACCATTTATTTTGTAAACTATAGATTTGCTGTTGCAAGTAGTTGCTCTTCCTTTAGTACATTTTCCATAGTTTTGATGTGGGTTTGACATTTTACTATTTGGTTTGATATCATTGATTGCAATGTTACGACATAATGTATTCACAAAAACCTCTCCAAATTGGAAAGAAAAATCGGAGTAGTCAAGTGTGTGTATGTACAAGATCATCCATCATTTTTATCTTAACTTGCAAAGCGTCTAATGTAATTTTATTTTATTTCCTCTCATTTTTCAACCACGCTAACCAATGTGTGTAAAGATTTTTTTTTCCTTCTTAGAAGCAAACTCATACTAATAGAAAGAAAAAAATTATGTTTTGTTTTTCATTTTCTCCTCAGTTTTCCATATTTTCGATTATCTTTCCATCATACCAAGCAAAGATTTAGTTTTCAGATTAGTTTTTGTTTCTTTTGAATTTGTATGATTTCTCCCTTTTTCATGTTTGACATGTTCTATTCTCTTATCGATATGGGAAAAATCATGGTGAAAACTTCTGATTTCCGATTTTCAGGGTGGAATAACTTGTTATTCCTCTGGGGCGTTTTCAAGGGAAGAAAGGCGAACTGTTCAAATTCCTCAAAGAGTGTTTGCAATCGTGATGCAAGTATGGTACGTTTGGAGAGACCAATATCTTCTTATATTCCTCATCCACTAGATAACAAATCAGCCACTTGTGACAGTTCATGCAATGTAGTTCCAGTAACCACTGCTGTTGTAAAGACGTGTATCTCTACAGATAGTGTCGGTAATAATAAAGTTTCTTCTCTTGAGCAGAAATATGGTGGAATAAAAGCTAAATTGGAGGAGCAAGACGGAAAAGTTTACCCCGAACTCTTGTCTAGAATTGCAACAAGCAGCACAGAGGTGCATTCAAAAATGAAATGCACCGGTACTCTGGTAATCTGTTCTTCTTTCAATAGATATTAATTACTTAAAACAACTGTCAAGTTGATGTTTGCTATATAGTTGGTTGCGTTTTCAGTTCTTGCTATTGTTTGTTAAGCTGAAAACCTACAATGAAGTATAGAATGTTATTCAGTGACATGATCAAATCAACAAGAAATTAATATGATCCAGTTAAAGATATTAAGGATCAAATTCTTTTTCTTGCTTGTCAATCAATGTGTGCTGCTGCCCTAGTTTTCTCTGATTCTATTCGGTTTCTTACTTTGTGGAAGAATGTTGTCTCCCTTTTCTAATGTTAGTGCAGTCAAAATTCAAATTCTGTGCAATCATGGATTGCTGTTCCATCCCTATTCATATGTCTATATCTCTTCATCATGAATGTTCTTACTATGATCGACAACGAGCATCTCCTCTACTGTTTTGTATACCCACACACTGATAACAAGACAAAACAACCAACATTTGGTTATTGAGCTCGTAAATAAGGAGCAGGAAGAGTGGCAGTCGGTTGAAAGAAGTGTTATTAGTTATTTCAAAGTTTTGGTTGAAACAAGTTCTATTATGGAGATTTTTTTCAGTTTATTTACAGATGCGTGTCAAGTTTTTGTTGTATTTATTCCAAGAAGATATTGTTTTTAGTTAGACAGGTAGAAACAATAGAAACTTCTTTTTAAAATAAAATTGCTGACTTTTGCCATTATTTTACAGGAAGAGAGCAAAATTCCAGATTGCCTTCGAGCTACTGAAACCAGTACTGGTTCTCTCGAAGTTGAGGAGGAAATGCATATAGAAGGAGGTTACCCATCTCTAAAGGATCGCCCTTCTGGAAAACAAGGGGAAGTTGTTGAGGAGAAGGTTGACGGGGATTCGGTTAAAATTAGGGATTCAAAAGATGATGAGCGTGCTGATGGGAAGACTTCAAATAGAGATCTCAACTGTAGGCAGTATTACGTATCTCTAAAAGATCGTGTTACTGGAAAACAAGAGTCAATCTTTGAGGAGAAGGTTGATGGAGATTCTGTCAAAATTAGGGATTCTAAGGATGATAGGTGTGCTGATGAGAAGTCTTCTGCAAATAGAGATATGGATCGTTGGCAATTGAATCAAATGAAACGCCCGTACATCGATCTTACAGAACCAGCTTCCGAAGTTTCTGTCGTTACAAGTCAAACCATGCCATGGAGCGAGGTGACAAGAGTTTCTATAGATAGAGGAAATGACAGTAAAAAGCTGAAGACGGGTTTCAGCGGAATATACCAATATAACAGTGCTAGAGATCAAGTTGTTTTTAGTGATAGTTTAGCATCAAATAGACACAACCTAGGTTCTGTCTCTTCGGTTGAAGAGAAGAGGCGTGACATTGCGTATGAAGAGAAGATTTTCCCCGAGGATCTGGGCAGTAGCAAAAGTTTCTTCTTTCCCATGGATTCACATCGTGCTGGAGAAAACTCCAAACCATGGAAGGAGCCGTCCGTTAAAGATGAGTACCGAGTTCATGATGTCTCTCCTAATCTCGAACTTGCTTTGGGGGGTGAGACGAAACCACCGAGCAAGGAAACACTGCCTTTCTTATTTGGATCAATAGACAAAAGTGACAACCAGAACAAACTGCATAACAAGGTAACCCGAAAGCCGGAGGATGATGACGTATCTGCCTCCCTTTCCCTCTCCCTTTCTTTCCCTTTCCCGGAGATGGAACACGAGCAGCAGTTGCCCGAAAGACATCCTGTGAATACTTCACTGCTACTATTCCGAGGCTTCCCCGAAAAATAGTCCCACTGTGGGTGTTCCTAGGTTGTTAATGCATTACATGAATGTGGTAAAACTGTATCCTATTGCCGTGCATTGGGGTTTACTGAAGAATCCACAGTCTCATCTGTTCATAACCCATACAGAACTTAGCAATTAACTTGTCATTTGTTTTTTCCTTTTCTGGTTTCGTTTTTTCGAGTTCATGGACATAGTATCCTCCGTTTGTATATAACGAGAACGAAGTCCGACTCCGGAATATCGACAAGAAATTTGCAGACAAATGCTTTGATCGGTTGAGTTTTAAAAAACACTTCACTAGATGTTTTCTGCTCTTGTTTGCTAACTAAGGTTCCTCATTAGTGTTACAGGTAATATTGCACAATCAACAAAATTATACAGTATTTCCACTCCTACTGAGTTCACAATAATTTAAGGTTATTATTAATTCTTAAATATTTTCGATCGAATTTATTTCACGATAGTCAAATTTTATTATATCATCAGTTATTTTTCATTATGACATATATAGGACAAAAAAATTATGTTGAGATTTGAAACAATATAAAGACATGTAAGATGAGATAACATAAACATTTTATATTTTATCAAAAAAAATTGCTCTAAAAAAGTATTGTTGACGTGGATAAAGTATTTCCACGTAATTTGTTGTTAAAAAATTCAAGAAAAATATTTCTTTTAGAGGATTGGCATAATTTTAAATAAAAAAGTACAGAGTTTTGGTTTGTGACGGGAGAAAAATGGAAACAGAAAAAAGTGTAAGGGCCCAACCGGTGACCTCTTGATCTGCAGTCAAATGCTCTACCACTGAGCTATAGACCCTGTTGAACTAAATTTAACATATAATTTATATAATCTTTATTTTGAATATACCATTTTTTTTATTTAGGTACCTAAAATATTTTATTATCAAAGTAAATATTTAAAGTATGTTTTTGGGTTGGATGGGTATTTAAAGTATATTTTTTTATCTAAATTTTAAAAATTAATATGTGTCATTGATTAAAAAAATACATCATGTACCTTTTTTTGATAAAAAATATTTTAAGTGTTTATTTTGATAAAAATATTTAAATATTTATTTAAATAAAAAATATTTTAAATATTTATTTTGATAAAAATATTTTAAATACTTAAATAAAAAAATGTATGCTCTAAGTATTTATTTATTATATAAATCTAATTCAAAATATCAACTTCTAATAAGTATAACAATTCGAATCATCGATAAAGACATTCATATTGTATATTAGGATCTTAAAATTATTATTTGATATATATTTAAAAAATTATAAAAATTAATAATTTTAAAGTAAATAATTAAAATATTTATTTAACAATTCACAATATTTTTAAAATAAAAGTTGTCTAAAAAACATATAAAAAAAATCCAAATTTGTAGGTGACTTAAATTTATGCAAATTTAAATATTAAAAAATAACTTATTCTTTTATATAAATTTATGCAAATTTAAAAATGTTAAAAAGCTTTAATTATCCGACCATTATTAAGTTTTGTTAAATATACTTTGTTAGTAGGAATGTTATGATTATAGAAAAACCAGAAATTTAACGAATTAATTCTCTCATCTCCATACTTATATTTGAACGTTATATGTTAAATGTAAAGAAATTTTCAGGTAGTTTTCTTAAAGTTCCGACCTTTCTCTCTGCTTGCTAAACGAAAACTACTCCTTCACAGATCTTCTTCTCATTTTCACCATGTCTGTTAAACCCAAGTAAGTTAAACTCACTCTCTTTCTGGGTTTTTCCCCTTTTCTTTGTCACTTCATGCTTTGTTCCTAAAGTTTTGGACTTAGATCTGACTTGGGTTTTCTTCAGTTTCTTCTTTGGACTGATTATTTTTAGTTCATCTGATGTTTCTTTATAGTAAATTCTGGGTTTATGTTTGATCTGCTCTTGGATTCTATTAGGCTTGTGATTTTGAAATTTAAGGACTTTCCCCAACTCAAATTTATAATTTTTTAGTTTATTTTGTTATTTGATTCTCTTTTTCAAATGGGGTTTTCTCAAATTTTAAGTATTCATAATCATTTGATTATTTTGGGTGTTTTTTTTTTTTTGGGGGGGGGGGTTGTGGGGTTCTTGTAATTTGATAGTTAAAGGACCTTTTTTTCACTCAAATTCATAAATTTCTAGCCAATTTTGTTCTTTGATTCTCTTTTTTCAAATGGGTTTTACTCAAATTTCAAGTATTTAATTCAATATGGTAACTTTATCTTTGCCAAATTATTTAGGGGGAAAAGTTGCCACTTTTAAGAAAAAATCCATCTTCAATTTGATTTTCAATGAACTTTGTTTATGTTCTTTGCTATTGTGTGTTTAAAATGTTGGGAATTTGATTTTATGCACAAATTATGAGCTTTTGAACATAATTTATACAGATCAAGTTCATCCGATACGCCGAGCAAGGTTTCACCGGCAACACCTAGAGTGGCAAGTAAAGTAAGCAGGGGGTTGGCTAAACCGGAACCTGGTTCACCCTCCCCTTTGCAAAGTACTCGAAATTCAGGCGGATCGCAAAGGCTGTCACTTAACTCGAAGACTACAGTTGAACGTAGGTCACCGAAGGTTGCCACACCGCCTGAAGTAAGTGATTTTAGTCAATGCTGTCAAATGTGGTATTTGATCTTACATGTTTTCGGGTAGAAGTGAATATGGATGTAGGATTAGATTATGAGGGTTCTGAAGCTGGGTTGATTCGTTTCGATGTTTCTGGATAGTATATTGTATTTTGAGTTATCTTTAGAAAAGAGAATCTGTTATGAAACATTGTGTATATTTTGATGTTTGGTGAGGAAAAACTGGTTTTCGGAAAAAGAGAAATGAACATTATTGGATTTTCATTTTCATTGTTGGTTGGTTTTGATTTTTTCAGAAACCTCAAACACGGGTGAGCAAGGGATTAGAATTGCAGGGTCAGTTGAGCTTGGTTCAGGAGGATTTGAAGAAAGCAAACGAGAAAATATCGTTGATCGAGAAAGAGAAGGCACAAGCAATTGATGAACTGAAAGAAGCTCAGAAAGCAGCTGAAGAAGCAAATGAAAGACTTACAGAGGCTTTGGCTGCACTAAAGCTAGCTGAAGAGAACTCTGAGATCGAAAAGTTCCGAGCTTTAGAGTTGGAACAGGTGGAGATGGATGTGGTTCATAAGAAAGATGAAGAATGGAAGAAAGAAATCGAATCTGTGAGGAACCAGCATGCTTCTGATGTGGCTGCTCTTGTCTCAACCACTCAGGAGCTTCAGCGGGTGAAGCAGGAACTAGCCATGACTTGTGATGCGAAGAACCAAGCATTGAATCATGCTGACGATGCAACCAAGATTGCTGAAATTCATGCTGAGAAGACCGAGATTCTCTCGGCTGAATTGGTACGGTTGAAGTCCTTGCTTGAGTTGAAGCGTGAACGAGAGATTAATGAAAACAATGAAATGGTGTTGAAGCTTAGGGAAGAGATAGATTCATTGAAACTAGAAGTTGAGAAAGCAAAGGCCTTTGAGGAGAAGTTGGTGGAAAACGAGGCTTTCATCGAACAACTTAATGTTGATCTAGAAGCTGCAAAAATGGCTGAATCGTATACACGTAATGTAGCAGATGAATGCCGAAATAGGGTTGAAGAATTAGAAATGCAGATTGAGGAAGCAAAGAAGTTAGAAAGATCTACATCGGAATCTCTAAACTCAGTCACGAAGCAATTAGAAACCAGCAATGATTCATTGCAAGATGCAGAATCTAAAATTGCTACTCTTAAAGAGAAAGTGAGATCTTTGGAAACGAAGATCGGTACCCAACAAAGGGATCTTGAGGAATCAAAACACCAGATTAATATGGCCAAGGAAGAAAATGCTGAAGTTGAAAAATTGGTTGAGTCTCTAAAGTCAGAGTTGGAAACAGTGAAAGAAGAAAAGTTCCAATCTTTAGATAACGAGAAGCTTTCACTTTCCCGTGTTCAAACTCTTTTAGAAGAGAAAAACAAACTCATTAATGAGTTGGAAAATTCTAGGCACGAGGAAGAGAAGAGCAAGAAAGCAATGGAAAGCTTAGCTACAGCCTTGCATGAAGTTTCTGCAGAAGCTAGGGAGGCTAAGGAGAAGCTGTTATCCTGTGAAACAGACAATGAAAATTACGAGACGCAGTTAGAGGATCTAAGGTCGTTCCTGAAAGCAACAGACGAGAAGTATGAAACCATGCTTGATGATGCAAAAAATGAGATTGATCTTCTTACGAATAGCATTGAACAATCCAAGAACGAATACCAGAATTCCATAATCGAGTGGGAACAAAAAGAACTGCATTTAGTAGATTGTGTAAAAAAATCGGATGAAGAAAACTCTTCTCTAAAAAAGGAAGTTAATAGGTTGGTAAATTTGCTAAAACAATCCGAGGGAGAGGCTTCTGAATATAAGGTGGAAGAAGCTCGGTTGAAGGAAAGCCTGAAGGAAGTTGAATCTAAGGTGGTTTATCTACAGGAAGCTCTAGAGGAAGTCAAGAGTGAGAGCATGAAATTGAAGGAGAGTCTGTTGGATAAGGAAACTGAGTTGCAGAGTGCCGTTCAAGAAAACGATGAACTCCGTGCTAGGGAAGTTGCTTCTCTTAAGAAAGTCGAGGAGTTGTCTAAGTTGTTAGAAGAAGCGATAGTCAAAAAGCAAAGCGAGGAAAATGGTGAGCTAACTGACAGTGACAAGGACTATGATTTGCTGCCTAAGGTGGTTGAATTCTCGGAAGAAAACGGGCATGGAAGTAAAGAGAAGCCCAAGTCATCAGAACATCCCGAGGAACCCCGAAACCAAAACTCTCTTCATGTAAATGATGGCTCGACAGATGATGCTCTTCAAGTAGATAGTGCCAAAGTAGCGGACATGAACGGAAAAGTGGTGCACGAAGCAAAAGAAAAAGAGGATGATTCAGTAGAATCAGCTGATGTTGAATTTAAGATGTGGGAAAGCTGCAGAATCGAAAAGAAGGAATTTTCACCAGAAGAGGAACCTGAGCAAGAAGAATCCTTTGACGAGGAAGTCGATTCAAAGGCAGATGCTAGCGAGGGCTTTGATCAGATAAATGGTTCAACCGAAATCATTGACGACGGTGGAAACTCACCATCAAAGCAGCAACAACATAAAAAGAAGAAGCCTTTACTCCGTAAATTTGGGAACCTACTGAAGAAGAAGGGAAGTGGCAACCAGAAGTAGACAACGAAATCCGCCATGCCACGACTCGCCCTACCAGCAGGCAGGTATATAGGACAACATCCTGCAGCCTAATGTGTTTGTTTTCATTTGTTTTCCATGACATTATCTATGTAGGTTTAGTCTCTTAACTTCATTTCCTATTTTAGAAACTTTAAAATTTGTTTCTCCGTCTTTTTATAGTATCTTGTGTGTGATGGAGATAATTCTTGTTCTTCTTATCTGGAATTCATGAAAAACATGTTTGACTTAAAGCTGTGTTTCAATCTGTTTCTCCAATACATCTGTCACCGTCGACAACTTCAACCATGTCAATAACATCTTGAAACAGTTGATAGCCACGGCAGACATCCCATATGACTGCTGCCGGAACGGCTGAACCTCTACGGTTCTACCGGAGAATCTTGTGAGAGATGGCCCTTGAAGTTGGTAAAATGTCATAGTTGTTGATGATAATATTCAAAGTTATATTCGAATATATTTCGGTTATCGATCTCATTATACTTTATAATGATTAATTCTACATTTAAATATGTTTTACTTGTAATTTTAAAAACTATAATACGATTACAGTAGGGTAGACACTACCAAAAAACAATCTAAAATAACATAGAAAAACATAACAATCATCATCGTCATCATTATTGATACACAAACAATATTATTAAACATAACAATCAATCTAAAATCACACTGATTTATTTATATGGATTAGCATTAATCTCGAATTAATATGGTCCGTCACCATGGACCACTTCGACCGAGCCAAGAACATCTCGAAGCAGTTGAGCGGTGAGTTTCGGGAGCTCGATGCTGCCGTAGACATCCCATACGACGGCTGCCGGAACTTCTATGACATAATCGTGAGAGAGATGACCCTTCATTTCTTACCAACTCTGCAGCTTGCCGGTCCTTGTTGACAACTTAAACAACTAGTTTCCTTGACCTCAGTTCTTTTATATTGCATCCATGGTTTTTATTTTAAATTAGTCCTCAATTTTTTTAATATTTCAGTTTCATCCCTAAACTATGACCCTTATTCTAAATTAGTCATCAAACTTTTTGAACATTCTAAATTCATCATCAAAATATTATTTATATCACGTTATATTATTACAAAATACATAACAATGGTTATGTTACAATTAACATTTTTTAACAAGTTTATTAACATGAGATCTGATTAATATATATTGATAATTTGGTGAAGAAATTAGAATGTTCAAAAGTTTTGGGATCAATTTAGAATGAGGGTCACAATTTAAGGATACAATTGAAATATTTAAGAGTAAAATTAGAAATATTAAAATTTGGGATCAATTTTAAATAAAAAATCATAACTTAAGGGCGTGTAATACAATTAACATAATTATTTTAAAATTATGAAATTAATAAATAATAAATTTTTATTTCATACACGACCCCACACAATAGTATCATATGACATCATTTGATTTGGGCCGAAAGAAGATCAAATCTGAAGGAAACCAACCCGGCCCAAGGCCTAAACCTTTTGGGTTGAATTTGGGAGCCAATTATATGTATTTGAGACATAAGAAATAAATGGTAGATTTATCAACAAGGAAGTTAAAGTTTAAAAATTTTTGAGCCGAACACGAATTATCTTATCTCAGTAATTAAATAAATAATTATTGCTTTTAGAAGTCACGAGTTTGAGCACCAGTGTTTATAACATAGTAATTAATTGGTCAATGTCCAATAATTAATAATATATTCTAAAACAGATACAACTTATTATCATCGTAGTTGATTAAAAAAATTAAACCGTAACTTAATGCATGTGATAAATATATTTTAACCTCGAATCGTTAAAAATAATTTAATCTATATATTACAAATATACAATTTGATATAATGGTAAATTTTTATTTTAACAATAATGTAACCTTAAATAATTATATTAAATTCTGATAGTATTTATTACTACGTCGACAAGTATCGAGATTCAAATATCATAATTAATAATTTTATTTTTTTAAACTTTATAGTTTTTTTAAACCCCAAATTAGGTCACTTCCTTTCACCTAAACTAATTTGGTGTAAAATATTATTGATGAATATTTTTCACTAAGGTTAATTTCTAATAATTTTTATTTAATTAATCTAATCAATGGGAAAAGAATTTGGAAAGGTGGAAGTAAAAATAGTTTATAATATATTATAAAGGTAATTAACACCTAATACGAAGAAAATTCAATTTCGTTAAAAATCTCTTTTAAAACCTAATACGAAGAAAAGAGTATAATGCAAACATATTTAATTATATTTCAATACAGGGCGTAATCGTAATTGAATTTTGACAGGGGTTAAAATATTAAATTAAAAAAATATATAAGTTTATTAAATATTTAAATTCAAAATTCATGAGATAAAACCTATTTTATTTAATATTTTATCGTATAAGAAACTAAATTATTATTGAATCAAAAATTTGAAGGTACATAATCATTCTTCTTTAGTTTGATCTATACTCGTTTATATATTTAATAAATTCTTATATTTCTAAATTCAAATATTTAATTTTACAAGAGAGAAATTATTATTTGACTATATTATTATTTTTATATAGACTAAATTATTATTTAAATTAAATTTTAGAACAAAAGTTGGGACCTCGTAAGTTTCAAGGGAGTTTCGTCCTTGATTTAATGATTTTTTTTTATATAGTGTAATATTTTTTTATATAAAAAAATCATTGTTTGTTGAAAAATATGTGAAAATAAACAAAAAAATTAATGTGACTTGTAATTAAAGCTAATGAGGTAAGGATTAGGAGGAAAAAACCTTGGAAAGTTTGAAGCTCTAACTACTCTTTTTAAACTCACCTATTGACTTAGTGAAGTAAAGTGATGTCACGTTTTTATTATACTCATATATATATGGTAAATGTAATTTTTTAGGGTTAAGAGTAAAAAAATCTTTGATTTTTATAAAATTAATTAAATCTTTAGATTTGTTTTACATTCGATTAAGCTATCGAATAAAATAATTTAATCAATTAAGTTTTTTAACTAGTTTTGATCGATAAATCTTAACGATTTTTTAAATATTTTTAACACATGATATACTATAATTCTATCACGTTACATTTATATTTTTTTTATAAAATTTAAAGTTTTTAGATTTTTAAAGAAAATTTTAAATAAAATAAAAAAATTATAAAAATATCAAGTGAAAACACTATCACTAGGGATGACAATGGATCGGACTTGGATCGGACTTTATAAAGTCCAAGTCCAATCCAATTAATAATCGGACTTTCAAAAAAAATCCAAGTCCGAATCAAAGTCCATTTACATAAATCCAAATCCAATCCAATAAAATATCTAAAATCCAAATCTAAATCCAAAAGTCCGAATCCAATTATTTTTTAAAGTAACAACTCAAATAAATATCTTTAAATAAAAAAATATTTTTTATCAAACAAATATTTTTAAATTTATAGCACAAACAAATCTCAACAAATATTACAATCTAATATAAAACAAATTAAAGTAACAATTCAAACTTTTTAAATATAAAAATTTTAAATAATTCTATTCGGGTTTATATATGGATCGGATTCATATCGGATATGGATTCGGATTGAATTCGGATCGGATCATGGCAATATCCATATCCGATCCACCTCCTACTAGGACTCGGACATTATTTTTTGATTCGGATTCGGACTTTTTTAATCGAATTTGGATCGAATTTTTTTCGGATCGAATTCGGATTATATTGCCATCCTTATATCACACGATGCTAATTTTGTCAAGAATTAATTGTTAAAATTTATCAAATGATTTAGCTGATTTAATTTATTGGTTTAAAGACTTAAATATTTTAATTTTTGAATAAAAATTTATTTACGTTCAAAAAAATTAAAAATTTAATTGATTTTATTTTCAAAAGTAGAAGAATTTCTTACACCCTTATCAGAAAATTATATCAGATCACATCAATAAAATTAATTTTTTTTTATTTTTTTTATTTTTTTTATGATATAATATCATTTGATATTCCAAGTATGTACATCAATGCTTTGTGAACCATTTGATAGTTTAAGATATTTTTTTTTCAATACCCCAATTTTAAGTCTTCTTCACCAATAAATAATCTCTCCTTTTCCAATTGAAAGTACTTGCATGATGTACTCATACATTTTCTTGGTTAAATGTTCAAATTGAGGCCAAAACTTTAAAAATATTCGAATAAGAGTTAAATATTTTTCGAACATATTCGAATAAGGGTTTTAAAAAAATTAGGTTCAAATAATTCATTTAGTCCCTGAATTTAGCATAACTTCAAAAAAGTTTCGATTGCACAATCTTATAGTCCAATCAGTGACAAAGGCATGTGAGGGTGGGGAGGGGTAATCGCTCCCCTCATCTCCGAAGAATTTTTTTCACTTTTATCTCTAAATTTATTTTTTTAAAATTTAATTTATTTATAAATTTACCCCATATTTTATCCCCAATCCTAAATTTTGACTCCATCTCTGAGTGCAATGTCATCAAAAAGGACTAAATTAAAAAAATTATGGGACCGAATTAGAAAAATGTTTCCAAATTCAGGGACCTATTTATTGTTTTATCCCAAGGGCAATAATAAGATTATGACCTTGGAATTAGATGTATTGTGGTTGACTGTCCATTTCATACCCCTATTTTCAAACACATACATCCTTTGACTGTCATTGAATTAATTATTCTTTATTTTCTTGGCTGATTTCTCATTAAATTCTCTCTTCTTCTTCTTTCAACATTTTCATTTTCATATAAAATCCCATCATCATCATATTTTGATGGGTATTAATGGTGACAATAAATTACTAAATAATTTGAAAATTATTTAAAGTAAATGATTTAATATACTTTTTCATAAATTATATATATATTAACTTAATTTTTTTAACTTGTTATGTACTCTATTTTTTGATTTATTTCGTATGTCCTTATAACATAATTTTAATATACATTGACGATCGATTAGTACTCGCACAAAGATCTTCACGGCGTTAATCTTTGATTATGTTATGTCAGTGATCTTAAAAAAATAAATTTTATTTGGTTGATAGTAGGGGTGTGCATTTCAGATATCCAATATGATATATGTAATATCAACCGGTACAAGTGTTAATCAATTGAATATAATAATAAAATAATTATTAAACATTTTATACATAGAAATTTTAATTTTTCATATATAATAAGTAAAAATTCGAATATAACAAGATTTATATTTATAAAAGAATTGAATTTTTAAATATCGAATATCTGATCTGAATTTAAAACAATTATCCATATCCAATCCAAAAATTTTCAGATATTTGATCTGAATTATTCAAGCAATCCAAAACAAATCGAATATCTAAAATTTTGGATCAGATGAATCAGATCAAATTTTTTTTCCGATCCCTAATTGATGATTGATTGACAATGTAATCAGACATGTGTAGTAGAACAATTTGTCTGATAGCTTGACTCACTCACCATTCCTTTATCTCACCACTTAAAGCATTTCGTTTGAACAGAGACAAAAAAATATTTATTCTTGCCTTCACAATTAAAAAAATAAAATTGAAACCTAATACTGTGGACTAGTTTTGCATATGGGGTTAAGGATTTCATTTTGTTTAAGCTAAAGGGTTGGTTTTAATCCCAATTAATAAACAAATCTCACATATAATAGATATATGTGGATAAATTATATGATACATTTTTAAAAAAAATCATATTAATCCAATTGGTGGTTCAAGGAAAAAAAATTATATTTACTTTTAAGAGATTCGGGTTTAAATAACTTTATCGGTAAAGTGTGCGTGAGTTCAATATTATCAAATGATTAAAAGAATGAATATATGTTATTTTTGTGATCATTTTTAAGACCATTTCAAAATAAAATTTAATTATAAGTAGTCCCAATGGAAAAGTGGATTATCTTCATCTTAGAAGATCTGTGTTCGAATCGTTTTATTTTACGATTAAATAAAAAAATCCGTAGATATCCATATATAGGTCATTTAAAGTTTTATTTGAGAAAATAGTGTGTTTAAAGTTTATTTTGACATCTAGGTCAATTTCTACGATGCAGTGCAGTGGCCTTCTCCTTTTTTTAATATTATTTTTTACAAAATTTGAAGGAAAACTATAACATACACGTGGCGTTTTTCTATTCGTACCGTAAAAATTAATCTAATTTCTTAAATATAAGTAAGAATTACTTATATTCTAAAATAAAAATTTAGATTAAATTATTCTTAATTTTTTCTAATAATTTTGTTAATATATATAATGATGCTAATATAAGAAACTCATCTTCCTTCTTCCCAGAGACGGAGCCAAGATTTATGGTTGATAGGGTAAAACATAAATATTTAAAATTAGGGGGTAAATTCATAAAAAAATCAATTTAAAAAAAATTTTAAATAAAAAGACAAAAGTAAAAAAAAAATTCTTCGAAAGTGGGGGCGATTGCTTCTTCATATAACTTGTCAAAGGAGGTAATGAACTATTTTTTCTTTCTTCATATAACTTGTCAAAGGAGGTAATAAACTAATTTTTGTTACTCTTTAAGTGTATAATTTCATGACTTGTCAAATATAATATAAATAAGTAATGATTAATTGATTTAGTGAATATTTATTATATTTTATTTAAACTAATTAATTAATTAAACATAAAATATAAATAAAATAAAAAAATACATAAAATGAATACATGGTGGGGGTTGTAGTACCATATCAATCAATGTTGTAGGTCACCCAATTGGGGCAGAATTTAATTTGTATTTAATCTCGTCCGGCTTTTCCACACACACGTCAATTTGGTTCGATTCAATACTTTCTAGAATCCTCTCATTTCATTCTCTGGTTAATATTTTTTTTTTCTTCTGGTTTCAAGATTTAAACCTGACAAATCTAAACTGATTCGGGTTGTTGCACACCTAATTTTGGTAGGTGAGTCTCTTATCAGGGATTTTCTGCGTACGCAACGTCTTGAACTTGAGACTTGCTTAAACAAAACAAAGCTACTTACCACTTGGACCAATCCCGTTAATTTTTATTAATATATCATACGATTTATATTTGAATTATTATCACATATACAATTTAAAAAATATAAAAAATATTTTCAAACGATTTAATTTTAGGGTTTAAAATTTTAGTTTGTAATTATAGGTTTCAGTGTAGGAGATTATAATTTAAGATTTATGGATAAAAGCTTAGAATTTAATATTAAAATTGAAGGTTTAATGTTTATGTTTAAGTTTTAGGATAATTTGATCAGGGATTTAGATTTTAACCAATAAATTTTAAATCATAACTCTAAACCCAAAATTCTATCAATAACACATAAATTCAAAATTATTATACTTAAACCTTAAAAAGAATCTCTAAATCCTAAAATTAAAACGTTTGTGTAAACAAAGTTTTCACCGATACTTGTACATAGAATAATAACCCTTTATATTTTGCGATTTTTAATCTCTAAAAATAAGAATTAAACATTATACTCAGAGACAGATATATAATATTATTTTTGGAATGTAAGTTTTTACACTTTATAAAATTATATGAGAAATTAGAATTTTTAAGGATACAAAATTAAATCATTAATATAATATATATTTCTTTTAATAGTAGTATTTAGATTTTATTTAACTTCATAAAATACAATATGTCAAAAAGAGAAAAAAATATTAATCTATTAAAAATCTTATACAAAGATGCAAAGAAAAATAAACTCTTACATGGAAATTAACATATATGTCACGGGGCTAGAGTCTTGACCTAGCTGAACCGCGCGGCCTTAGTCGATGTTCTTAGACAAACGACTAAGTCAGCCTGAAAACTCGCTCCGGAAGATCAAACTTCCCAAGGCACTAAGAACGCTGAATCGTTCTGGCGGAAAGCAAACTATGAGTATGGCTACTCAAGAACGAAAAGAAGAACGCGAAGAACACAAAGAACAATTGAGAGAGTTTTTTAGAGTGAATGCCACTTGATTACTCAAAGATGAGATGATACAAATGAGACTGGGGAGGTCTCTATTTATAGTTGATTCCCCTTACATCCGACGGTTCCCACTGATTTACATCGATGGCTAGGATCATTTCCTACCAACCACATTGGCACAATCCTAAGAATATTCCATGTTAACTAAGGAAACAAATCCTAAGAATACAAGGAAAGTTTACAAGGCCAAAATGGCTATCTTCTAGAATCCTCCATGGAACGGGCTAAGTCTGGTGGTACCTTTAGGCCCAAAATCTCCCTAAGAACCTCTTGGGCAGCAATATGCGCATGTGGCACGGGCTCGAACTGACGGCCCGTGACATTCTCCCCCACCAAACATGGCGACGCCCTCGTCGCCGCCTCGGAACGAAGATAGAACCGATCCTGGGAATTCCTTGTCACCTCGGTTTGCCCCAAACTCTGAATCGGGCTGGATGCTCTTCTCATAAAGAGCACTCGACTCTGGCTCAGTTGTCCACCCAAATGGACTGCTTGCTTTGGTACTCGTCGCCATCTAACATCAGTCACCGTCCCTCCAAGTGCATCTCGATCGTAGGAGTTAGCTCCTACCAGTTGTGATTTGCCCCCATTCGGACACACATGGTCCTTGCACAATGACTTGGACGCCACAACATTGAACACTGAGCGGTCTCTCAAGATCGTCGGCAACCCTCGTTTGCGCCTAAGAACTCTGAAAGGTGGCTTGTGCTCTCGCCAAGTATCGACAACTCCATTTGAAGGGTTAGGTTTTTGCTGGCCTACACCCGACAAACAAGGCAAATCAAACTGTAAAACACAATCATTGTGTTCGGGATGTACCTCAATCAACTTTTTCGCATTCACTCTAACTCGCATCAATCTTTCTTCACTCGTGAAGTTTGATGCTCCCATCGATGCTCCGTCTTCATTGAAGCTCGATGCCTCGTCCATCTCCTCAATGGATGGATCTCCCACGGGTTCACTATCATGTGGCTCAGGCAACTCTTGCCCCACCAAGGTGTCCACTCCAATAGCCTCCAAAGCGATGCCTCCTTCCCTTGGAGCATCCTTGGTAAGCTGAATGGATGTCAGCTTCTCGATCCTCCGTCCCTTGTCTCGATACACGGGCACAACACAATGTTGTTTCGGATCCAAAATGCATATAACATCGGCACAAGGGATGATAAGAGCTTGAACACGGTCAAGGAAGTTAAGCCCCAAAACGAAATCAAAGTCATCTAAGTGAATTACCTTGAAATCTTCCTTGGCCTTCCATTCACCAATCTGCAGCTCTACCTTCCGCACTATTCCAACAACTGGAACCTCCTTGGCATTAACGGTCTTGATCTTTTTGGTTGAACCTTCAACTTCGAGACCAAGCTTCTCAGCAGCCATCTTTGACATGAAGAGATCGGATGCTCCGGTATCCACTAGAGCACTCCTCGATCGTCCCGCCACGTTGATGTTGACAAACATCAACCCATTCTGCTTCGGGCCCTTCTTCGCCTTTGCAGAATTTAGTATCATTGCCCCAAGCTTACAAGCCTCACTTGACTCGGGCTTGTCCCTTTTGGGCTGCTTGGCTCGATCCGGGTGCTCACGAACTACGTGAGGTCCCTTGCTCTCGTAACATTGCTTCCCCACCCTTGGCTTGATTGCTCTAACACTAGCAATCGTACCAAGCATACATTCCTCGTCCTCTTGCTCGTCATCCGCATCATTGATCGTATCGGGGCGCTTCTTCTTGGGACACTCTTTCACCAAGTGTGAACCATGGCAATGGTAGCACTTCAAAGGCCCTCGATCCTTTTTCTCCGATGGTTTGACAAACTTGTTGACCCTCTCATCATCATTGCAAGAATGATTATCCTCCTCGTCTCCCCCACCAAAGCTCTTACCTCGGGGCTTGGAAGACTTGGACATGTCAACTTCGAACTGAGCTATGGACTCGGCTGCGGTAAAGGCTTTGGAAAGCTCCTCGACTCCCCTCCGCTCTAGCTCCATTTGAGCCCATCTTTGGAGTCCATCCATGAAGTAGGAAAATCCCTCCGCTTCACTCAAGTCCTGGATTTGGAGCTTGATTTCAATGAACTTCCTGACATAGTCAGTGATGGAACCCTCATGTTTCAATTGCCGCAACTTCTTACGAGCCTCCCGTTGAGCATTCGTCGGATAAAATTGCTCTTTGAACTCAACTTGGAACTCCTTCCATGTCTCAAAAAGAATGTCTCCACTCGGCTCCTCCGAGCATCTGCGTCGCCACCACAAAAGAGCGACATCAGTTAAATACATCGAAGCAACGTTTACTTTCTCCGCATCATCCTTGATGCCCATGGCTCGAAAATACTGCTCCATGCCCCACAAGAAGTTCTCAACATCTTGGGCCGATCGGTTCCCCTTGAACACCTTTGGCTTTGGAATGTCCTTCTTCGACTTGGATGCAGTGGCCATCTTTCCATTCATCAAGGCAACTTTGTAAATATACAAGTCTGCCTTCATCTCCTCCATCTCAATCTTCACAGCCTGCAATTCGGCCTCAAGCACCTCGCACCTCTCTTCCGCACCGTTGGCCACCTGGCTGAGTTTATCAACTCGCTCCTCCAGCGTAGCTACAACATCCCTCGAACTTGCTCTTTGGCTTTGCCCAGCAACGATCTTCACACCCTTTGCTGCAACGTCTTCTTCTCCACGTGCCATAATCACTAGCGCCTTGCTCGAACCACGCTCTGATACCACTTGTCACGGGGCTAGAGTCTTGACCTAGCTGAACCGCGCGGCCTTAGTCGATGTTCTTAGACAAACGACTAAGTCAGCCTGAAAACTCGCTCCGAAAGATCAAACTTCCCAAGGCACTAAGAACGCTGAATCGTTCTGGCGGAAAGCAAACTATGAGTATGGCTACTCAAGAACGAAAAGAAGAACGCGAAGAACACAAAGAACAATTGAGAGAGTTTTTTAGAGTGAATGCCACTTGATTACTCAAAGATGAGATGATACAAATGAGACTGGGGAGGTCTCTATTTATAGTTGATTCCCCTTACATCCGACGGTTCTCACTGATTTACATCGATGGCTAGGATCATTTCCTACCAACCACATTGGCACAATCCTAAGAATATTCCATGTTAACTAAGGAAACAAATCCTAAGAATACAAGGAAAGTTTACAAGGCCAAAATGGCTATCTTCTAGAATCCTCCATGGAACGAGCTAAGTCTGGTGGTACCTTTAGGCCCAAAATCTCCCTAAGAACCTCTTGGGCAGCAATATGCGCATGTGGCACGGGCTCGAACTGACGGCCCGTGACATATATTAAAACCTAAAAACCTTTTTGAATTCCTTTATCTCTAATTAAACGAGATGCTTTATGACGGTAGAAATCGAAAAATTATATCATGGGTCAGTCCCACCACGTGTCCATGGGACCGACCAATAAAAATTACCCATCTTTCCATGTCATATTTTTTTCCAAGTGATTTTTCACTTGAAAAATTAAAAAATAATGAGGTGGCTAGTTTTTATTGGTTGGTCTCATGGATGACGTGATGAGACGGACCCATTATATAATTTCTTGTAGAAATCATTTGCCTCTTCTCCATGCCTCTTTTGAAAATTTTCTAAAAAATTAAATTTTAAACCCTAATCCTTATTTTTTATATCCTAAACCCTGAACTCTATACCCTAAAAAATATACACTACCCTTAATTCCCTAAACCGTAACCAAAACCCTAACCCTCTAATTTGAAGTGGCGCATAAATAGAGGTATAGAGAGGAGACAGACGATTGACACCCCTTTACGAGATGAAAAAAAGTACTGAACGAATCAAACTATCAAGTAGATTACTCCTCTATACAATTCTAAATACTCCCGTTAACAAACCAACAAACGAGTGAGGATCAGTCTTTTTCTATGATTATTGACAAAATCAATAAAAAAGTTAGCTTCTTGAAGATCTCTATACGAACACCAAACGATCATTAAAATATGTTGAGATTATATCAAATGATAGATAAAATGAACTATAAAAATAAATAAAAATGTGCCACAAAAACATAAAAAATGTGTGTCACAAACCAATACTAGTCGAATATCGATAGTATACCCCTTCAAAAAAATTTATTGTACCTTCACCTTTAATTTTTAAATTAATTAAAAATTTTGTATACTATATATTTTACGTATTATATATATTCATTTTTGGTTATTGAATTTTTAAAAATTATAAAATAGTCATTAAAATTTCTGATATATTATAAAATAGTCATTAAGTTTTATTAAATTAACATAAAATAATTATTGAATTTATTAAATTATTAATAAAATATTAAACTTTTTAATATTTATCAATGATTTATAACGTATAATGAATCAATCGAACTATTGAACACTATTATTATTAAAAATAATGTATTAGAAAGACAAGTTAAAATCAGTCGTTAAGGGTTGGTGTGTGCAGAAAATCTTGTTTTCTGCCATTTTGCTTGCAATTTTCTGCTTTTCTTTTTAAATGAATATTTTCTTAGGAAGGTTTCGTCTGAATCGAAGCCAAAGAGATTATTTGTGCAAACGAAGCATTGGGTGAATGACACGTGGAAAACATAGTCTTCATATTGTTGGAATGTAGTTTCTGACGTGTAAAATAAACAAGAAAGGTGGCAAAAACGATGACTTGTCTAACCAAGGACACTTATGTTCCAAAAATTATTAGATGTACGAGTAATTATTTTATAAACTCTTTTCATCACGTTATTCGTAATTTCTTTTATTAAAATTGATAACGTAATAGATATGATTTATAGTATAATTTTTTAAATATATCTAATTTAACACGTTATTTTAATTTTAACCAATAAAGTCTATCTATCTCATAATATTTTTTAAATTTTATTATTAAATTATCAATATATGTTAATTATATCTAAAATAATAAAATTCTTATAATTATTAATCTTTATATAAATACTAATATATATTAAGTAATACTATGATATGATATAAAAGATAAAATTTATAGATAAAATTTAAACGTTTATGAGTTTAGACTAATTTAATACTATAAAATGGATGCCAAAGCTGACATCTTAAATGGCAGACACTTCTCTTATACCCCAACCCTTTTCCATATTTGTACTTAATTTCCTCCACATCACTCCACATTTCACACACTATATAAACGAGTCCCCACTTTCTCACATTTCCAAGGACTAACCAACACCATATCATTAACCTATCTTCCCATAATACAATTCAAAAGGTTCTAAAACCTTTTCAAAATCATTGAATTTCTACAACTTGTTGGGATGATGATGATGAAATTCTTGTTTGTTGTGCAGGGATGATGGAGAGATCTCCAAATAGTGAAGAAAATGGACTTAAAAAGGGACCATGGACGCCCGAGGAAGACCGGATTCTCGTCGATTATATTCGGGAACATGGGCATGGAAGCTGGAGAGCTCTTCCGAGTTTAGCCGGATTAAACCGGTGTGGAAAAAGTTGTAGGCTTCGATGGACTAATTATCTCCGGCCGGATATTAAGAGAGGAAAGTTTTCGGATGAGGAAGAGCAAAGCATCATCAATCTTCATGCAGTTCTTGGCAATAAGTAAACTCTGGTTTTACTTTTACTTACACTTTTTATACGTCTGTTACGTTCATAATCGCGATAAATTTTATGAATTTGACTTGCAGGTGGTCTGCGATAGCGAGTCATCTCCCTGGTAGAACCGATAACGAGATCAAAAACTTTTGGAACACGCATCTGAGGAAGAAGCTACTCCAAATGGGGATCGATCCGGTGACTCATAAACCGAGAACCGATCATCTCGACATTCTAGCTTGCCTGCCACAGTTGCTTGCTGCTGCCAACTTCAATAACTTGATGAACAATCATCCTCTAGACATCAATGCTCTCAGGTTACAATCAGATGCTACAACACTTGCCAAGCTCCATATGCTGCACAACATGCTTCAAGCTCTCGGTAACCCAGCTTTGACTATCGAAGCAATGAACCTTATACTCGGACCGACTTTCCGGGAAAATCAGCTATTCAATGAACTCCCAAGAATAAATTCTCTGCTCGAAGCGAATACCGGTAATCTCCCATTCATCGGTTTCGTCGCACACGAAGTTACGAAACAGTCGAATTTTATCAACTTAGAGGCTTCTCAACAACATCAACCACAGTTGAGTGAATATCATCATCAGCAGCAGCCAATGAAAGACTCACCATTTTCTGCTAATGTTACAACTTCCAGTACTCCACCTCCTCCTCAGCTTCCGGCATTGATTTCGGCCTCGCCGGAACGTCAGCCCTCCGCCAACCCTTCAACTAACTTTGAAGCTTGGGGAGATTTAATGGATGATGTAGCAAGTGACCATTACTGGAGGGATATTATAGAGTAAGTACACAACTTTTTGACTTTAATGCAAATTGCTTGCCTCATTTTCTGCCATTATTCATCAAAATACAATTTTATGATACATTTTTTCATTGAATTGCAGCCAGACATCATCACAGTCATGGTCCATCTCTTAGTTAAGAGGAGCTTTCGGATCGAATATATATCAGTTTCAAGTTCGATATTCGAACAACTTTCTATTTGCTTCCCCTTGTAAAAAAATGGTATTTCATTAGATTTAAATGGAATGAACATAAAATATAGGATACATGCCATTGTGTAAAGAAAAATAAATTATTCCTATACATTGTGTAATACAAACATGGATTTGCATATTTATATATGTATATTTGTTTTCCCCTTGTTATGTACTGTGACATTGATTTTATGATTTTCATAGTTAAACTTGTAAATTCGAATAAAAATATATTATATAAAATAAAATAAATTAAAATATAGTATTCGTCAGATCATATTATTTATTATGTTTATAATCGAGATAAAGATGACACGAGTTGAGAAAATAAATGTAGAATGAATTATTTATCTGATTCAAAGGAAGGATGTAAATCGTCTACTCTTTTATTGTCTCTTTTAATGCCATACTTTAAAATAGTGGGTTTAGGGTTCAAAGTTAGGGGTTGTGGTTAGGGTTTAGAGAATTAGAAGTTGGGCGTATTTTTTTTGGTCGTAGGGTTTAGAGCTTATGACACAAAAATTAGGGTCAGGGTTTAAAATTTAATTTTAAGGCAAAACACAGAAAAAAACTCAATAAAAACAGATAATTTTTGTTCGAAAAGGAATGCATGAATATAAAATAAGTTAGTTGTTGATAATTTTGTACACGAAATTGATTATGAATTAAAATTAACCTAATTTTGTCTCTAATTAGGAAAGGGGTTTGACATTCTTGTACATGAAATTCATGTCAATCTTGTGTTAATATTCACAAGTAATCTCATACCCAAAGACCAAAAAAGAACAAGTGCTTAAAAATAATTTTATTATAACAATCCTAGAAGATTTTGATGTTATGGGTCAATAATATTAACTCAAATAAATGTATTAAAAATATTTATTTTTTAAAAAATATTAATAATTATCACTTTAAAATAATTATTCAATTATAAAAGCAATGATGTAAAACTATTATATAGTTACATTTTCCACGTGGTAATTGAAGTCAAGACTATTTGGTACTCATTAGGTAAGATTATTTCCACTTACTAATTGATATGCAATATTCAAGATTATATAATATTATTTTAAATAATTATAAAAATAATTTTTAAATAAAAATAACCCTTTTTTGAAATTATAAATAAATAATCTTTAGAATTTGCTATTTTCTAAAATAATAAAGTGTGTTGCAATCATTTTTGTTGTGGAAAAATGTTGAAGAGGTAGTAAATTTCAAACATGGGATTAAATGAATATTTATTTGCCTTAAGATGGAAGGGAAAATGGGGGAAAGTTAATAAATAAATGTATATATTTTTATCTGAATAATTATTTGATATACTGATAGTAAATATTTTTTTATAGATATTTTTAATCTATTATCGTGTATCCTTAAAATTTTATTTAAATATTAGTTATAAATACACGTTAATATAATAGATTAAAGATATTTATTCGAAAAAAAATATTGTTAATATATCGAATAATATTTTTTTACTTTTGAAGTTAGAGGGAGAAATCCCTAATTACAAGCTAACCTTGTCTATGAAGGATTTGATGATGTTTAGTAGGTATACTATTTGACCTTTAGAAAACAACTAACTCTACCTACCTTGCCAAATAGGTTGATTGCTATTTAATTAACCTTCGTTATATCACAAAATTTTATATGTTAAATAAATTCAACAGTTTTTTTTTTTATCAATTACATGTATTTTTTTGTGCTATATATAATTTAAATACATAGAAAAATATGATTCGATGATACAATGTGATTTTTTTATAAAAATAAATAATTTTATTGGCAAAAAATCATGAGAGTTATTTTGATAGATCTTGTTAAAATGTTCTCTAATTCTAATTGGAGGAAAAAAATATCTATCGAGACAACTTAAGGGGAGAATACATGCAACAGAGGAGATCGACAATTACAAACCTACAAAATGACCCAACCTCAACCACTACTCAATGCGCCCTCGCGATCGACAATCATAAAGTCTCTAGCAGACAATGGAATCTCATAAAAGATTCGGTTCTGAAGCGTATCGTTCCTCAAATTCTGGCCAAGCAATCCGTAACTCTATTCGTCTTGCGGGACACATTATCAACTTGAATAGTCTAATCACCTTAAAGAAGCTCTTGCATATGATGAACCAAAGTTAAAACTCTCTAAGTTTTACATGTTTTTTGGATCTATGGATGAATAAACGAATAACTTAGATTAACGACAATTATGTGAAGATTATCTTTTGAGAAAAAGAAAGTAATGAGTTAATATGGACCATCCGTTTAAGTCATCTAATGATCCCCAAAATGTGTAACTTGATCATATATGGAGATAAGATCAACTTACACAATGTAAAACTCTCTAAGTTTTACATGTTTTTTTTGCATCTATGGATGAATAAAACGAACAACTCAAATTAACGACAGTTATGTGAAGATTATCATTTGAGAAAATGAAAATAAGGAGTTAATATGAACCATCCATTTAAGTCATCTAATGATCCCAAAAACGTGTAACTTGATCATATATATATATATATGATCAAGTTACACAATGTAAAACTCTTTAAATTAGAACATTCTAATTAAGTCTTTAAATTATCAAACATTTTATTTAGGTCCTTCCATCAATCTAACATTCTATTTGAACATTAAAGATTTGTCTGAATATGAAGTGAAATATATTTAAAATCCCATGGATCCCATTAGAACAAGGCATTAGAAGATATATAAACATAAAATAAATTAGGCCTATGCAAATGCCATAAACAAACATCCTTGCAATATTTACTAATAATCTTGAAATATTATGTACACAAGCATCAATGAACAGCAGATCATTTTACTGTTAAGCAAGCATCGAAGAAGACAGATCCGGAGTTCGAGATGATGTTTTTCGACCCTAAGAACCTCGAAAGGTGGTTCAAGACTCTTGCTACTATCCATCACAATTCTAGGCCATGGTTTAAAAATAAAATATCCTTCTGCATTTAATTGTTTGCTCTTGCTTGAAAGACTGCAAGAAGTTACTCTGGTTCAATCCAAGTGCTTTTAAGTTTTACCTCAGGGACACCTTTTCCATATAAAATACTTCAAATTCGAATCAAAAGATTCCTAGGGCCGTCTACCTACGATAATTAGATAATCGTGAACACATTATAAATCCTCATATATGTTGATGTATAAATAAGTATGGCAAACACGATGTTCTCATCTAATGAAATATGTGATGACTGCATTGTTTTTACGTATGGTTTACCTTAGATCATGGGAAGTCAGAGAACATTAGCAGTCAGGAACCGATGATTAACAACAGCTTCTGCTATTGGACGTTTTCGAAAGTCGGGATTCAGCATTGCCTGCAAGGGGATGAAAATCTGTTAGAGCTCATTTGCAAATTAATATGATAGATAATGTTGGCTATGAAGTATGAACATCCTACTGGTTAAAAGATCCATATTACAACTAACCTGAAGTAGTTCCCAACCAGCACCTTCCCCCAAATCTAGAAATTTGACAGCTTCTAACAACCGGTCATCTGCCAAACAATACCTGCAAGCAAAACCCCGAAGAAAAAAAATGAGGTAACAAGTCAAGCTTAAAACAAATACAATAGTGGAATAAAGGGTTTCACAAAAAAATAATGTACTAAGGCTGAAACAAGGATATGACTCAAACACCGGTTTTGCTAGATGGCTAAAATGAACATTTGAGAACCGTTTCCAGCTTCTCACGAGATATGTCGAGTAAATAGGTAACCATTTTATATTCTTCCAAAGAGAAGGAAACTGCGATCAAATTTGCAGTGTATATAAAAAACAAGTCCTTTCGGCTTTTAAATGTGATGGTTTTTTAGAGTTATAGAACTTTTGAAGTCTGTCAGTAGTTACAGATAGGGACTACACACTTCATTGATAATAAAAGGCTTACTCTCTTGTAGCCATGACATCGAGTTTGAAAGTGCTTTCCAAAAGCCTCTGGCAATACATGAAACCACAATTAGTTTGGTAAGAAAATTGCTCAGTTTTTCGAGCATGCTTGTAATTATATACAACGGGCAGAACCGAAACATTTTAAAAGGAATAGCTCACTTGCAATGAAAGGCCATCCATAATCCCTGCTTCACAAAATGGAACGAAAGCCAAGTATGCAAAAAGAAGACCTGCTTCATATCTGTCTAGAGAAAAAGAAAAGAAATTAATTTTTGGCATACAAACGGCTAGTGAAGTGTCACCAAAAAACAAAACATTACATGTCATCTGCAATTCCAAAGGCTCTTTTCTCCATAGGTGTGAATGCACCAGCAGAAGATGCCCTTCTCCAAAGACCCTCTGAGAATGTGCTAGGACCTTCTTCCAAAGAGGAAAAGCTAAAGCACAAATGCCGTAGCATTGGATATAAATAACACTATGTTGAGAAACTAGAGAAATTCCAAGCAATATTAACGGTCCGTTTCCCTCATTTTCACGAGAATACTCTACCAAAAGGGAACTGAGATGTATTTCTAGATCTTTTGAATAGATGATATAATACATGCTCATATCCAGGATCATCAACCTTATTCTCAACAAGAATGATGATTTATTTTTTGCACCCTTCAGAAGTGTCATCTTATAGCTTTAAAAGCTAGGGATCTAATTTTCTTTTAGGTAGAAAAAAAGACAATCATTGTAATATCATGCCAAAGGAGCTTAGTCTAAATATTCAAAGGGAAAAGATATATCCCGACTTATGGTATTGTTTAGCTCGGTTAGCAGTTCTCTTTTTTAGCCAATACTGAACAAACCAATCTATTCTAATGAACAAAGTAAAACCATTGCCTTGGGTTGCAGAACTGTCAGTCTGTCACATAAATGAAAATTAGCTTACACTTTTCTGGAAAAGTATAAAAGCCAAATAACAACATAGCAGTACCTGATGTCAACAGAAAAGGCTAGATCTCGAAGCTTTGGAACCAGGTAAGCAGCATCTCTTTCTACTATTGTACTGCCATCATTCAATGAAAGGTTGATTAAACTTTGAATGAACAGAGTAAACTGATTGTCGTTTAAGGAGGGATGAACCCAGACTTTAAATGAAAATTATCAAACAAAATACTTGAGTATAACAGAAGCGGGTCCAAGACTCTGGTGTAATCTTTCATGATTATGCATGTAGGCTAAACCTCTCATAGCACCAAGGAATAGCCTAATGATAAAGTATGTTCTGCGTTTAAATGCCTGCTCTTTCTCGAAAGGATTCCAAGAATTTTCTTGTAGAGAACGGACTCTCGATGCTTTCTCACTAGTTGCTTTTGCAAAGTCAGCTGCACTATATTTACCATCACCACGGAAGGCTAACCACTGTACAGAACAAAGTTACTTCATTTCTTAAGTTACTGAAAATAAAAAGCAACTTGAAAAGTTACATATAATTTACATGAAATGACAGACCTGCTCCCCTGTTTTTGTCTCAAATCCACCAAGAAGTAATAGAAGATTCTTACATATACCTTCAGAACTGCTCTGTTGAACAGGTGCATAATCAAAGATAAAATCAGTATCATTCCTTCAACTTTCAGACTGACAAATTTCAAGTACCAAAAGGAACACAAATTTTACTTCTGCGACTGGTTGAAACTTATTGTTCCACATAATTTTACCTGGAGGAAAGCATGTGCATTGAGTTCATTGGCTGCCATCATATCAGCCTCAATACCAGCGGCTCGTTTTCCAGGGTAAACCTTCATAGCCAAAGGTTTTAGTAAAGTGAATACAAATAACTAAAAGGTTAGCAACATCCATGTAGCCTACGGGACTAAGATGGGAAACTATGGCGAAAAAATTAGTATTATTAAGAAAAATATATAAACAGTATCACCTTAAATATCACTGGTGTGCCTTTGAGTGGACCCTGAGCTATTCTTCCTTCATAAAGCCTGCAGATGGACTGCCACTAATAGCATCAGTAGGAAGATGGAAAAGATTCTGCAAGTTTCATCGACAGTAGCAAAACATATTCAGCTTATTTGTGTTCACATGCATGCATGTATCCATAGAAATGCACCTGATTTTTACACTCCCTTCTCCAACATCTTGAACTCTCAATTGCCCCAAATCTCGGGAAGAAAATTCAAGATCTGACCCTGCTTGGAACCCTGAATAGCTGGAAATAAAAATCCGAACTTCTTCCATGTAATCTTTCGATAGAATTTGTATAAAAAATTAGAACAAAGTGTAACAATCACATACATTTGCTGCTTCCTCAACCATGTACATGCAGGTTCATTAGCAAATGTATCCAACACAATTAATAAGATAACCGATTGATTTGTTCAATCAAAGAACAGCTAACAATAACAATCATGATATTCAAACATCACCTTTAATTTATTGCTTCTCAACATTTCCTTGGTTGGAAGATTATGAACCAAGTGCAACATCCACTAAACATAACCCCCTTAATTTTTTCCTACTGTTCTAAAGATTGTCGCTTTCTAAACATACCCCTCACCCAATTCTTTACTCTAAGCACATAAAACTATATTCACAATAAATATGAATACCCAAATGCCTGAAAATTACAAAAAACACTTAAAGTTCTTTTCTTTAATTCATTTATTATTCCGGAGAACCAAACATAGAACAGAAATGGTAAAAAATGATGAGGAAACAGAATTACCTAGTTACATTCATGAAACCATAGCTGCCTATTAGTCGGCCAACTTCGAATGAGTCGGGACTGGTAATAAGAGTGGCTGTACAGAGTCGACTGGACCGAGTTCGACTATTCACCCAGGTGCTAAATCGTGGTTTTCTCGAAAGGGAAGAGTTTGGTTTTCGAGAAATGGAGAAAGACACACCAGTAGAAGAAGATAAGCAATGGGGTGTGGCAAAGAACATGGCTTGTTCCCTTGTTAAGTTCAGAGGGAGCAGAGCTGCTCTTCTTGGCTTCCAACTGAAGTATTTGTAGGAAGAAATTGCTGTGGAACTGGGAATGACGGGGCAAACGATAAGATTTCATTTTTTGAGGTTAACAATTACCCAATGGCATAATGAAAAAAATACTGAATAATTATAATTTTAAGTTAAAATAATTTTTTGAAAAAAAAATCAAATAATTTGATAGAATTATTTTTATAATTTTTTAAAATTATTTTTTAATTCATATATCATCATTCCGTAAGAAAAATATATTTATTTATATGATATTATTATTGTAACATATATTGTTACGTAGGTTTATTATATTATTTTATAATTTATTATTAATTGATTAGTAATTTTTATCCGTAAAAAAAACTATTTTAACCTATAATCCAAAACGAATTTATACATAGAATTAATTATCTTAAATTTAGATTTTTAGTTTATTTTAATTATTTAAATAATATATATAATCTCATAATTTCATATAATTAAAGAATTAAAATGAAACAATATTAAATTTAAAAATTAATGTGAATCAAAACAAAATTCAAAGACTAAATTAAAAAATATATAAATTTAATAATATATTTTATAAATAAATTATTCAAACTCGAATCTATTAAAAATAATAATATTTATTTTATTAAAAGACCACTCAATCGATTCAACCAGAAACAAAGTGAATAATTTTATATTAAAAGGGTCGATATAAAATAAAATAAATGCTAGATTTATAAATAGTATGCTAGGATGAGTTAAATTGAATTATATTTTTAGAATGGTTAGAATAAGAAAACATTAACTCAATAATCATGTAATTAGAAAATTTGATGTTTTTAATGGACTTGAAGTTAACAGAAGAATCTTAATGGTGTTAATAATTTAATTTAAATTCTAAAAATAATAGGACTAAATTTCCAAATGTGTAAAAGTATAAGGACTTAGAACATATTTAAACCTTTATATTTTTCAAGATATTTTAATTTTATTATCCCTATAATTAATCTCACATGTCTCAAGTTAGTCCTACAAATAAAATATTTTATGATCCTATGCGATCCAATACGATTAATTTTTTAATTTTATCGAATCAAATTCGCTAATAATTTAAATATAATATTATTTTTGTTCTACCAAATTTCAGTTACTAATTAATCTACTAAAATCTTTTATAATTAAAAAAATAAAAAAATTCTCTTATAAGCATATCATCAAAATCTAAAAGCATTCATGAATCTATCTATTTTTGGATAGTGAGTGATATAAATTATCAGGGAGAATGTTTTACTATTCAGGATTAATTACATCGACAAACAACCATCAATCGAGTGTGAATCTAACTTTTCATGATCATCGATAAAATCATAATCAGAAACTAGTATCGTTAAAATCTCTTTGTGAGTAACAAGCACCACTGGGATATGCAAAAATCATGTCACAAAAACATACAAACGAACAAAAAAACAAAGAAAAATATGTCACAAAGATAAAGAAATACTTACCACAAAAATATATTCTTTTTAAAATTTTAAAAGAAATACCAAAATTGATTTGTTATGTCAACCATCAATCAAATAAAAGAAATATAAACGATAGAATTTTTAGAAAGTACGAATAATTTTTTTTAAAGAGAAAATTACGAATGCCTCCAAAAATATAGTTATACATTTAAAATTTAAGATAAGATTATATTATTTTATTTAATAATTATATCTAATTATTTACATATTTAATTTTTTTTCTCCAAATAATATACAACACACATGTTTTAGATTTTATTTTCAACCTAAAATATTTACCAATTAATTTTAAATTTCAAATAAAAGATAAAAAAATTATATTTAATCAAAATATAAATATCTACGACACATCCAAAGATATCTTCTCATTTATAATTTAAATTATATAAATAAGATCATTTTTAATTTTAAATAAACATAGATCAGTCCGAATCAATCATGACAAAACCTTAAAATCGAAAAAAATAAAAAGATACAAATATCTACGACACGTAAATTAATTCTTTTTGTACTCCTATATTACACGATGGAAGTGTGATTTCAGTTTGTTAAGACATCACATAAGCATGTTCTCACAATTATACCTATGAACTATGTTCCCTTTATAACAACACATACAATGCCAACATCAAAAATTTGCTCACCTCATCAACAAACCAATGGCAACAAATCCAATAATAATCTCCATTGTTGCTCTGCTAATAACAATCTTAAAACCTTCATCTTCAACAACCGTTCCTCCTCGGGACGATCGAGACCTTCGAATTGCCATGGAAGAAATGCAAAAGGCGAACTACTTCGCCTACGTGATGCTTCTCAACATGTCGCCATTAGACTCTAAATTTCCTACAAATGTTACGTTTTTGATGCCGAATGATCGGATGTTGTCGAAAACAATAATCCCTGAAAATGAAGTATATACCTTCTTGCAACGTCATTCGATTCCTTCTCCGTTGATTTTCGAACATCTTCAGTATATTCCGACAGGTTCGATACTTCCGAGTTTGTTGCCCGAGTATATGATGAGTGTCGTGAATGGAGGTGATCGAAGAAGTTGTCCTAAACAATGTTAGGATCATTAGTCCGAATATATGTACCGCGGGTTCTATCCGGTGTCACGGCATCGATGGGGTGCTAAGTCCCGTAAGTAATGTATCTCTACATGCTTGCTCTAACGATAGAAGTTTCGTAGCACCACCGCCTTCTCCGGTGACTTCATCGCCGCCGGTGGATCCGATTCTCACTCCCTTTGTTGATGACTTTATGGTGCCTGCACCACAACCATCTGACAGCAGCTCTGGGTCATTGCAATTTTCATGGGATTGGAGCATATTTGAAGTGGTAATTGGTAGTATTTTGGTACCTCTGGTGATTGGTGTTTCCATTTGAAATAAGTAGTATTTCATGAACTTTATAAATGTCCATGCATAGGTATCTAATATATATATATATATATATATATATATATATATAATAGCAAAATTTATTTTGATTTATTTTGTAATTTTTATATCCGGCGTGAATTTTGGCGTTATGAATAGAATAATTGGTTAAAAGGGTCTTCCTATATGAATTTTTGTGGTGTTCGATTCAAATTAATTATTTAATAAATTGGATATCGATGGTTATAAAAAATATATATATATGATCCTGCATAAGTTTATACTGAATCCTAATGTTAGTGTAATAAGATAAAAAGATATTCAAATTTTGATGTTATAAATAAAACAACTATATTATTCGACTAATAAATTAGATATCGATAATTATATAAAATTGAATAAAAAAAATGAGATTTCATGATAACTTTTGTTAATGTCCCAAAGAAATGTAAAACCTATTTGATATTTCCATCTCATCTCATCAAAATAATGTAAAAATAAAAATTGAAACATATAATCTTAAGAGTATAAGTCCTTGAAATTCTTAAAAAATTAATTAAGTTTCCGATTTTTTTTTCTTTCAATTAAGTCTGAATCAATAAATTAAATTAATTAAGTCTGTAAATTAAAAAATTAATAATAAATTTTTTATCAATTTTAATTATTAAATCTTGATATTTTTAGATATTACATGCGCCTAATAGGCTAATACACTGCAGTTCTATCAAATTATATTTATAATTTTTTTAATATTTTTATATATATATTTAGAATTTTTAGATTTTTAAAGACAATTTTTAAATAAAATAAAAATTTCAAAAATATAATGTGAAAATACTATAACACAATACTTTGTATCAGTAAATTTAAAAAATTATCAAGATTTAATGATTATAATCTTAATTTAATTAATTCAATTTTTGATTCAAAATTTTAATTAATTTAATTTTTTATACTTTAATCCTTTTTCTGAACATTATAATTACAAATAAATTTTTCGAAAATATGATAGATGGAGATATATTTTGAGTTCTTGGATAAAAAAATATAATATAAAAAATCATTACTTTTCTTTATTGCATATATATATATATTTATTTTTTAAGACAAAATCAAGAAAATTACCCCTGGCAAAAGCTAAAAATATATAATTTGATGGCTGATTGTTGGATTAAGTCAATTGAATATTTTTCCATTTCCTCCCACTTGGGTTCCACGAAACAGCTTGGAAAAATGGAAGAAAATGGAAAGAAAAGCAAAATAAAAATAAAAAAAAATTCATCCCTTCCTTATTCTTCATCTTCAGCATTCATACGCTACCTTCTCTTTTCTTGGTTTCTCTCTCTACAACGCTTTCCATACTTTCTCTCAAATTTATCTATCATTAGCAAGGGGAAAACCCACACTTTAAATCTATTCTTTTTTTTTTTTTTTCCTTCTTGGAATTTCTCTCTTTGATAACCCAGAATTCATAAGTTTCTTTTAGAGAGAGAACAAAACAGAAAACCCCAAAACAAAAAGAAGGCTACTTTTCAGGGTTTTAAAGGATGGGTCAGGCTTTTCGAAAGCTCTTCGATAGTTTCTTTGGTAACTCAGAGATGAGGGTATTTTCTTAATCTCTCTCCTTTTCTTTTATTTGTTGATAATTGACCATTTACTTATTGTTTTTAGTTTTTAACTGAATTATCTTCACTGTTAGGGTTCTTTTTACCCCATCTATTTTGGTTTATAATTAGTGTAGAGTTGAATATTTATAGGGTGATTTTGCTGAAGATCTTATCTCAAAGCTAGAAACTTGGTAAAATTTTCTATAATTTGGTCAGTTTGATTTAGATGTTAGACATATAGCTTTGTCTGTCATTGTATTGTGTTAGAAGATTTGGGTCAATTTCTGATGTAGAAACACTTGGTTGTATTAAGATTTTTGTTGCATAGATCATTTGCCACTTCAGTATTTGCTATAGTTTGTTCTTACATGAACGAGATAAATGAAAACAACACCAATTGGATGGTTCCGTGTTATTCATATCGAGATCTTAGATGTTTACCGATGGGCAGAACTTAGATGTTTGCTCTTGGTTTCGAGTTCTAATGTAATAGGATGTATCAGCAATAATGCAGAACTAAACGTTTAAGATTGGTAGACCTTTTCCATTTTTGAGTCTTCCTATGCATTAAACTATGGGTTATGTTTCTTTAAACCGGTCAATTCTTTTGGCTTAAAGTCTTCTTGTCATTATAACCAGTGTATCAAATGTTGCTTGGCAGTTCCTTGCCATTGAAGCTGATAACAATCCAATTAAACCAGATATTCTAGCCAATGTGAACGGAACCTTAATGCTTATCTAATATACCTTTTAGGTGGCTGTCTTATCTGAAAAATGTACTGTATTTATTTTTGAATTTAAATATGAAACATGAAGTTAGCTAAATGCACATGGACAGCATTTAGGTTGTGATGCATTCCTAAAATGGTTTGTAATGCTTGATATAGTAATGTTGATTTATGTGTATTATGTGATTGAATTGTATGTGATTACCATGGGGCATTTAATAATAGAATTCTCACTTAATATTTTTGCATTCACTAGACTATGTTGGAAAATCTGGAAATAGTAAATAGTGCTCAGTATTACGAACCTGAGAATGATTGAAGTTGGCAAGAGGCTTAATTTGCTTGTTTGTTGAATTTAGGTGCTAAGATATAAATAGATAAATCTTTCATATAGATAAATTTGTAATTCCGATCAGTTTAAATGTGTATTGTTCACATTTTCTTAACTTGAGATATAATGTTTCAAACGAGTTCACCCTATAAACTGTTGTCCAAGCCAGTCATTTTTTAAAAGATCAGTATGTTCTTTTCAACTTTCTGGATCTAGTTAGTAGCATATTTTTCATGTCTTTACATTTTTCTGTGCCACATCTGAGCATCATTGTTCTTTACCCCTTCCTGTGAGTGAAGGCTATTCCACTTCACGGTTACACTTGCAATTAGATATCATTTTTGTCGACTTTTTTAAAAAAATTCTCCTACTTTATGTTCTCTTTTCTTATTGTAACTTTTGTGGAGCTGGCTTAGGTTGTGATGCTTGGTCTTGATGCAGCTGGAAAAACAACTATATTGTACAAGTTGCACATTGGAGAAGTTTTATCAACTGTCCCCACTATTGGTAGGCAACGTAGCCCATAGTAACTTGATTTTTTTAAAAAATACTTTTATGATGATACTTCTAGAGAAGGCTTGAATCATGTTTTATTTTGTTGATTTGGTCATGCATGGCGTGATAATGTATTGTCAACTTTCCATCTGTTTGGTTATGGCCTGTGGGTTTGAACCCAATAAACAGCATCTCAGTGCTAAACAGGTGGAAGGCTACTTACATTAGGACCTTCCTGGACCCTGCATATTATATGAGCCTTGTTTACTGGGTACTACCCTTTTTTCATCCGTCGTTTGACACAATCGCTGCCCTTTTTCATTAAAAATGACATGTAAGGTGTCACTTCGAGAAGGACTAAAATCATAATACTAAAAACTAATTTTTCATTCCCCTTTTCAAAATGAAACCTTGAAGATTGAGTTCGATTTCAAGGCAACTGCTTTGTATAGCAGTATGGTTGTTATTTGGGCTGGAGAAGTCGCGCTTCTCCACCCTTTGTTTCCGTAGGTTCTTTATGAAAAATGAAGTTGAGTTTCTTTTTAATCTGGTTCAGTGTGTATTAAAGATCTCATTGATTAGAATTTTTTTTGTTTGGTCTGAATTTATTTTCCTTCTCTATTAGTTGGAAATGGTTATTTTTTTCTCAAAATTTAGTTTTGAAATAGATTGTTGTTTAGTATTATAGCCCTTTTCTCCTATTTCTCATATAGTCTTTGGTTGAAATTTTGGCTTTAAATTAGATGTTATTAACATTTTCTCTTGAGGTGATAGACAAATTGATACGAGTATCGAGTTCTTATTGTTATCCCCTTCAGGTTTTAATGTGGAGAAGGTTCAATATAAGAATGTGATGTTCACAGTTTGGGATGTCGGTGGACAAGAGAAACTAAGGCCGCTCTGGAGACACTACTTCAATAATACAGATGGATTGGTGATAATTCTCTCTCTCTCTCTCAGTTAAAGAAAAGGAAAAGGAAAAATATTTTCTCCCTTTCACTGTTTCTTATGATTGACGTTAACGCAAATATTTGTCATTTATCGGTTGTCAAAACCAAAAGATTTTATTTGTTAAATTGATTTTGCTCTGTTCTTCACTACGGAGTGAAAAGATAAGAATATTTGTATCTCTATCAATATGTATGTCTGTGCAGATCTATGTTGTTGACTCCTTGGACCGAGAGAGGATTGGGAAAGCTAAACTTGAATTTCAGGTTGTAAATTTAGAATGTACTCAAACTTAGACATTTGGCATTAACATCGTCTAAATTTTTTATTTGTATTCTTTCAGACCATCATCAATGACCCGTTTATGCTCAACAGTATCATCTTGGTGTTCGCCAACAAACAGGACATGGTATGTTTTCTGCAGTTGTTTTAGACCTGTATATTCCTGTGTGCATTGCAGAATGAATATGGTATCTACTATATGAACCATTAGAACCAAGACATGCAATTTCGAGTAATCTGACATGACAATCTTTTGGATATTGTATGCTTTTAACGGTTATCATTCCATGAAACTTGTTTTTCGATGCAGATGAAAAGGGCTGTTTTTTCTTTCCCCTTCTCACATTTTTATTTTGCTGAATAGCTGAGATGAATACCACAGTGGTCGATAAATATTTTACGAGCTTTCTAGTTGTAACTGAGTCAAACATTATTACTTTTTACTTCGTCAAACATTGATTCATAATTCTAAGTTTCATCGTGAAAAAAAATGTTTGCTCCATTTTATCTGATTTTATGATTTATTTTTCCAGAAAGGAGCAATGACCCCAATGGAGGTATGTGAAGGGTTAGGTCTTTTTGATCTGAAGAACCGAAAATGGCACATACAAGGTACTTGTGCGCTTAAAGGAGATGGCCTCTACGAAGGCTTGGACTGGTTAGCCGAAACTCTCAAGGAGATGAGAGCTGCTGGATATTCATCGAGCGGCCCATCATCGTTCTGAATACAGGTTGGAAGTGTTCATCTTATCCATGCCGCTTTAAAACGAGAAAAATAACTGTTAATGGCATCACTTCCGGAAACATCATTAGAGTGATTGAAAGCTTAGTGCTGTAATCAAAGTCCTTTTATGTTTGTTTTGTTAGTCTAAAGCTGATGAAGTTTTCCTTGGGGTGGTGCTTCCCCATAGATGAGTGATTTCTACCAGTGGGCATAAGATAGACCTATAGACTCTTGTATGAAAGTGGAAAATGACTGTGACTTCTCCCACACCTGACTTTTTACAAGAAATTTGAAGTCCACCCCTACCAATATGATCTGACAGAACAGATTCCTCGAGAAGTACAACATCGTTCAAACTACGACCAACTTGACTTGCACGTGTTGGTAGCGGCGGATACAATCTTCCGCTACCAACATTTAATAACAAAACAAATTTCTCAAAAAGTATCTTAACATTGAAATCATGATCAACTTATGGTGGTGGATATAGTCCAACCCAGTCAATATTAATTGACAAAATAGATTCTTCGAGAATTATTACATCATTCAATCTACGATAAACTTGACTTGCACGTGTTGGTAGCGAATACAATCTTTCGCTACCAACATTTAATAACAGAACAAATTCCTCAAGAACTATCTCAACATTAAAATCATGATCAACTTGATTTTCTAGTGTTGGTGGTGGATGTAGTCCAATCTTATCGATATTAATCGACATAATAGATTCTTCAAGAATTATTATATCATTCAATCTACGATTAACTTGACTTGCACGTGTTGGTAGCAGATACAATCTTTCGCTATCAACTGTATTCGGTGTGGATAAAAGATCTTCCTATGTTATACTATTCAATTCTTGACGGTGAATCGATTTGATAGCTTAGATATTGTTATTCATGATATTGATCCGATTCAATGTCATTGAAATGTAAGTCATTGCATTGAATTTACAAGCAACAAATTTATCATCTCTATGGGATTAAATCCCGAGTTATTGCGAAGGAAAAAAAATGAAATTATGGAAGTAAATATTCTCGCATTTATTGCTACAACGTTGTTCATTCTAGTTCCTACCGCTTTTTTACTTATAATATACGTAAAAACTGTCGGTCAAATAAAACAAATTTTTCAGAAATTATCTCAACATTGAAATCATGATCAACTTGATTTTCTAGTGTTGTTGGTGGATGTAGTCCAATCCTATCGATATTAATCGGCAAAATAGATTCCTCAAAAATTATTACATCATTCAATTTACGACCAAATTGACTTGCACCTGTTGATAGCGGATACAGTCTTCCGCTATCAACTTTTAATAATAAAACAAATTCCTCACAAAGTATCTCAACTTGATTTTCTAGTGTTGGTGGTGGATATAGTCTGCCACTACAGTACCAATAGTAGATGATAGAACAGGTTCTTCAAATAGTATCTCAAAATTGAAATCATGATCAGCTTGATAATATGTACCAAAATGTTAATAATATATTATTTGCTTGGAGTGCTCATTGTTCATTTTAAGTTGCTAAAATAAAAAACATTACCAAGTATTGGATTAAAATCAACTTATTCGGGTACGATTCGAAAACATATAAAATATAATATTTTAGGTTTTACTACAAGTTTTGTCGTAAAAAAAATTAACCACAGTTAATAATCCCTCTGTTATCATCTTAGTCCCATGATAATACTTTGATTATAATTTGATGCAAAACATATGTTCAGTTGTTAATATCTTAGTCTGTTATCTGGTCTTAACTTTAAGATTCAAAAAATTTATAACCATGATGATTAATAAAAGACTTAGAAAATTGTATTGTCATTATAGTCCCCAGAATTTTGAATGATTTTGTCCAAGTCCTTCAATTTTGCAAAATATTTGATTTATTGTTCGGGTTTTACCTCTACTGAAATATATTCTTGGAGCAATTAGGCCTTGAATTTATTTTGTTGGTGGCGGATAGAAGTCACGTCCCTGAACTTCGATTGTTGGTGTCCGATACAAGTCACGGCCCTGAACTTGGATTGTCGGCGGCGGATACAAGTCATGTCCCTGAACTTGGATTGTTGGTGGCGGATATAAGTCACGTCCCTGAACCTCGATTGTCGGCGGCGGATACAAGTCACATCCCTGAACTTCCCTGAACCTCGATTGTCGGCGGCGGATACAAGTCACATCCCTGAACTTCGATTGTTGGTGCCGGATAGAAGTCACGTCCCTGAACTTCGATTGTTGGTGCCGGATACAAGTCACGTCCCTGAACTTCGATTGTTGGTGTCGGATACAAGTCACGGCCCTGAACTTGGATTGTCGGCGGCGGATACAAGTCACGTCCCTGAACTTGGATTGTTGGTGGCGGATACAAGTCACGTCCCTGAACCTCGATTGTTGGTGGCGGATATAAGTCACGTCCCTGAACTTGGATTGTTGGTGGCGGATATAAGTCACGTCCCTGAACCTCGATTGTCGGCGGCGGATACAAGTCACGTCCCTGAACTTGGATTGTTGGTGCCGGATATAAGTCACGTCCCTGAACTTGGATTGTTGGTGCCGGATATAAGTCACGTCCCTGAACCTCGATTGTCGGCGGCGGATACAAGTCACGTCCCTGAACTTGGATTGTTGGTGCCGGATACAAGTCACGGCCCTGAACTTGGATTGTCGGCGGCGGATACAAGTCACGTCCCTGAACTTGGATTGTCGGCGGCGGATACAAGTCACGTCCCTGAACTTGGATTGTTGGTGGCGGATACAAGTCACGTCCCTGAACCTCGATTGTTGGTGGCGGATATAAGTCACGTCCCTGAACTTGGATTGTTGGTGGCGGATATAAGTCACGTCCCTGAACCTCGATTGTCGGCGGCGGATACAAGTCACGTCCCTGAACTTGGATTGTTGGTGCCGGATATAAGTCACGTCCCTGAACTTGGATTGTTGGTGCCGGATATAAGTCACGTCCCTGAACCTCGATTGTCGGCGGCGGATACAAGTCACGTCCCTGAACTTGGATTGTTGGTGCCGGATACAAGTCACGGCCCTGAACTTGGATTGTCGGCGGCGGATACAAGTCACGTCCCTGAACTTGGATTGTTGGTGGTGGATACAAGTCACGTCCCTGAACCTCGATTGTCGGCGGCGGATACAAGTCACATCCCTGAACTTCCCTGAACCTCGATTGTCGGCGGCGGATACAAGTCACATCCCTAAACTTGGATTGTTGGTGGCGGATATAAGTCACGTCCCTGAACCTCGATTGTCGGCGGCGGATACAAGTCACATCCCTAAACTTGGATTGTTGGTGCCGGATAGAAGTCACGTCCCTGAACTTCGATTGTTGGTGTCGGATACAAGTCACGGCCCTGAACTTGGATTGTCGGTGGCGGATACAAGTCACGTCCCTGAACTTGGATTGTCGGCGGCGGGTACATGTCACGTCCCTGAACTTGGATTGTTGGTGGCGGATACAAGTCACGTCCCTGAACCTCGATTGTCGGCGGCGGATACAAGTCACATCCCTGAACTTGGATTGTTGGTGGCGGATATAAGTCACGTCCCTGAACTTGGATTGTCGGCGGCGGATACAAGTCACGATTTACACTTGTTGGTGGCGGATACAAATCACGTCCTTGAACTTGACTTGTCGTCGGCGGATACAAATCACGATCATCTTGATAATATCTGGCTTCGCTTTGGAAACTAATAAACCCTAGAATTAGAATTACAAGGAGATCTTCAAACCTGGTACTAATTCTCATTGCTTCACTTGTTGATGACTAATTTCTTGCATTGTTAACTCTTCTAGGGAGCTCTTAAATGGTTGCCCTATGGTTAAATTTATGGAAATAAATCAAATTTGGACTGTTTGGAAACTTTCTATATAATCAATAGGACAAGTAGGGGTGTAAATGAATCGAGCTTGAACGGACAAGGGTGTGTTCGTGTTCGTTTATTTATTTTTTGAAGGTGTTTAAACTCTGTTCGTGTTCGTTTAAATTTTTAATGGTATGTTCAAGTTCGGTTCGTTTACTTTTTGTCGTGTTCAGGCTCGGTTCGTTTAACGTTCACAAACGTGTTCGTTTAATGTTTGATAATTTGTTCATTTAACGTTCGTGAACATGTTCGTTAAGCGTTCGCGAACGAGTTCGTTTGTATATATTCATCAACTTGTCTATTCAGCATTCACGGACATGTTCGTTTAGTGTTCATGAACATGTTTGTTTAGCGTTCACGAACATATCCGTTTAACGTTCGTGAACATGCTCGTTTATGCTCATTTATATACTTTAAATTTAGGGTTATTAAAGAACATAAACGAGCTAATAAACGAACATAAACGAGCTTATAAATGAGCATAAAAAAACTTATAAACAAGCTTATAAACGAATATAAACGAGTTTGTTCGTGAACATAAACGAGCCGAACACACTTGTGTTCGTGTTCGTTCGCTTATTAATCGAACATAAAATATCTATTCATACTTGTTTATTTAACTTAATAAACGAACATAAACAAACATTATACGAACGGTTCACGAGCAGCTTGTCGAACACCCTGTTCATTTACACCCCTAAGGACAAGACTATAATAAAAGGAAATTTATGTACCAAAATGTTCATAATATATTATTTCCTTGGATAATGCTAATTGTTTATTTCAATATCTAGTTTAGAATTAAACACGGCATTTATCGGTTCGAACTTCGAATATTCTAAAGATAATTAAAGGGGTTTGAATTGAGGATTAATTTTCACGATACATTGGGTTATTGGGAGGGGTTTGTGGCGTTTGTCTACGAAAATACTATTACTAAATATGTTATTGCGGCATTTATAAAAATACGCCACTAAAAAATTACATTTTTAAAAAAACGCTACTAATATCATCGTTATATATAATAATTATTTATCCTATTTTGAAAAATCACACCTCTTTAAACTTATATATATATAATTATGGTCAGTTTACACTATATAAAACTCCATATATAGTATAAAATCCTCTCAATCGTCCATTTTCTCCCTATCAACGATTAAAAGAAAGTATAAAACTTAAATGTTTTACGTGGTACAAGGAATCCTACCTGCCCCTCTCTCTCTATATAGTATTGTAAACTGTATCTGCCAATGTCCTTTTATAGTCCTTTCTTCGTGCATTTAAAAATCGGAACCAATTTATAGGATTTGCAAAATTTAAGGACCTTTGTTATAATTATTATAAAGTTAGGGATATTTTTGCAATTTAGATATTTTATTTTTTATTTGTTTCCAAAATTTTTGTAATGACTACTAACAAGGATTCAATCCCTAAATATATATTTTTAAATTAATGAATTTTATTAAATATTGTTATACAAAAGTTATTAGTCTCCAATCCAAATTTTATGTATCTATTTTTTTTGCTTAAGTGGTAAATAAATGTCTAAATTCTGTTGATTTTTAATTAGGAGTTCAAAGTAAATCGAGTCAAACATGTACTTAATATTTTCGACATTATTCAACGTCTGTTAAGTTTTACTATTAACTTTTATTATCCAACACATGTCAATTTCTTAAAATTATGAAATTATATCTAAAAATTAATAAAATAAAATAACCCCAAATTTGAAATTCGTAACACTTAAAAACCCAAATATCAATTTGACCTAATTTCATCGTTGATTGTCACGTTATTGCCCATCACATCTATTTTCCAGTCATCACGATCATTTATCTCATCACTTTATCGTTAAAAATCAATTAGTGTCGTATGAAATGCTGAAACCATCGAATGATCGATAGTTTACGATAAATGGCGACAAAACGAATGATGAATGATATGTGAGTTATTAGGCATAGAATGACGTTTTATTCTGTTGCAAAAACACGATTAACGTCGTAAAAATCTAAAGAGCAAAGAGATTACAAAGTTCGATACACCACGAGAACGATGTTGCATTAACCCCAACTAGCTAAGATAAAAAAAGATCGACCTAACCAAATCGAATCTCCCGAAGACACAAGGGGGAGGGGGAAGCCTTCAACAGCTCGAAGGTCCCCCTTGGGAGTTGGGGGGGGGGGTGCTACCAAGGAAAGTAACAGAACAGAAGATGATGAGAAGTCATGGTTTTGGAAAAATAAGCAAATTATAAAACCAAGAAAACAAAAGTATTGTAGGTTTTGTTCCTCAAAGTTGTCTGAGAAAAAGAGGGAGAATCGAGTGGGCATGGGCATGGCCAAAAATACATCCTTTATGCCAATGTTGAACCTTTCTAACCATTTATCTGTCCAAATTCAGCTTCAAACGGTACAACCAAGATACTAAGGCTGCAGTTGTAGTGGCCGTGCCAAACGACTATTTATCAGTCACAACAATCCCAGAGACAGACTAAAATGTGCCTAAAGTCAGCTTTGAACCAGCACAGAAACAACCACCACAGACCCTTTCAGCCACAACAATTAAACCAACCAACAATATATAACTGGGACCATCGACCAAACTCGTACTTTCGACTTAGATTGCTCAGTTACATTCCCCACAGGTAACTGGTAGAACAACTTAATACTTTCCGAAAGAAATCGACAACCTCGTACCCTTCCCCTTTCGATTCAGATTCGAGAGTTTCTGGAAAAATATTCATCTCTCCCTCTTTGTCTTCAAGAGCTTCTTGATTGGACAACAGCACCTGTATTAGAGTAAACATGTTCTAACTGCTACGGTTATACCGACATTTTGGCTGCTCCGACGGTACCCGGAACTCGATCAAACACAGAGCTTTTGCTCAGAAATGCATCATTGAATTCTCTAACTCCACCTCTTTTAATTCTATTTTATTTTAGTTCCATTGTTGTTCTTTAGTTTTCCACCATGTTTGCACTCTTGTGCAGCACATTGTGGTGTAAATGTAATGCATGAGGTTTGAACATCAAATAACTCGACTTGTTATGGCATATATTAGTTATAGAAAGCCATTTATATTAAAATCAATTAGTATCGTAACATTGTAAATATTTACAATTAGATTTTGAACAAAACTCAAATAACTCGACTTATTCGAATTTCATAAAACTCAACTCGAAAAAATTTCAAACACTTGTAACCGAGATCCGCACTATGCTATAAAGGATCATGCCAAGTTGTGCAGGAAATCACGTGTCAAGAAGGAACCAAAGACGTTGGATGTTATCCATTTAATTGTTTAGCTATCAAAGATGAAATCACAAGTGGGAAATATGTATTCCACCAATTATTTTCAGAAGCAATTTGTATTTATAGAAACCGGAAATTTATTCACATGTAAAAAAGTATATTTATAATTCCATAAACATGATAATGATACGAAAAACTAATCGAAACACGAAATGAATACACAAATTGCTAGGTCTAGATGAAATCTTAATCCTCCTAAGAAAGAACTACCTCAAAACCAGGGCTTGTTACGAATGTTATGTAAAGATTAGCAGTCAACTGACCGTGGAGTGTTACGAATGTTGTTTCGTCTCATGATGGCATTTCGATGTCGCCTCCACAGAATTTCCATGAGCCGTCATCTTGCCTCCGAAGAATATATCGAATTTTGTACGTGCTGTAGCAATCAGTCGATAAAGAAGTACAAGTTAGTCCATGTGTTTTGATGAGACAGTTTGAGTTCTAGATTTGATGGTAAATGGTAATGCACTGGCAGGAAAATGCAATCTGAGCTCCAAAAATACACCAAGCTTATATATATTTCCTGACCTGTAATAATTGGGATTCTTTAGCTGAGACTCATCAACAAGCTCGGCGGCTTCCTCAAGGAGAGCCCTGATTTCAGCCATTTCCCCCATGTTTACATCCATTAGAATGTCCGCTCGAAGAATGGTCAATTGCAGCAAAACAAATCTCCAATAACAACATCTAGCTTTTGCCGTATCAGCCAATGCTTGCCACTGCAGACCACAATCATGTCAACAAAAAATGAAAAACCAAACTGATGGTTTTAGCCATGAAGTGGTACTTCCACCTTCAGGAATAGAAATCTTGAAATAAACATGCCAAAAAAGTTTCCACGTCATGAAATCAGAGTTGGAAGTTAGTAGTAAGAACTCAAAGTATATATTTATCCTGCATTCATTAAATTTCTTCTACCTATCAAGCTCCTCCCTTCTGGGTTATGATGATCAGGCAAGGAGACAAGGAAAGGTTCATGTATTATCTTACTGTTAACAATTAACATAATGAAAGCAGAAAAACCAAATGAGACTGTTTCCATAGATTTTACCTGAATTAACATCGACTCATCAAGGGCTTCGGAAAGGGTATCAACCTGATGGTTAGGTCCCAGAGCTTCAGCTTTTATTGCTTGCCATTGCCTGACAAGAGCTTCAGCTTCTTCCACAGACATTTGCTTCCTGTCCACTGCAGTGATCGAAGTTGACAAGCTAGCAGGAAGGCAGGAAATTTTTGAATTCATAGCTTCTGAAGGGTTTATGAATTGAACCTTAGCCAATTCCAAGAGTTTCTGTATCCTACCACCAATGCCACTTGCCTTGATACGAGCAGAGCTGTAATCCAAGAAAGCATCTCCTTTACGGGAAAGGGAACTTGTACTCATAAGTGGTTTACCTGATGCCCATACTGGCATACGCCTGACCCTACTCAATTTCATTCCGGAGAGCTTAAAGCCAGTTAAAATAATGCATCCTAATACAGCAACAAAAGTTACCCTTTCGGTGACATTACTCTGGGGAAACCAACTTTCCCAAGCTTTGTTCTGGTTTCCTCCAAATTTTCTTTCCAACTGAACAGAGGATGCATTGACATTGTTTCCACTGCTATTGTCACCCGTTACAAAAGGGCTTTGCAATTCAGTTGGTGGTGATTGCTTAACAGATGATACAAGATGTAGAGAAGATTTCATACGGGGAAGGGAATCCTCAAAATCTTTCCTCTCAGATGCAAGAGCAGTAGCTACTGATCTATGGCCTAGATTAGGGATGGTTTGAGGGACACCATTACTTTTCATGCTCCTAAGAGCTTTTCTTTCACCGCCAAAATAGTTGGCCTGCAGAAAAGTACAAATGTTAACACTTCCCTGTTAATCTGATAGCTCAGTCATTTTGCTCTTACCAAAGAAGGAGAACAGTCCCTTGTATCAGGAAAGAGAGAAAGCACAGCATCCTTCAGCCAAATTTCCTGCTTAAGTCAGCAGGCAGTTTGATATCAGAGAATGCATCACTCTTGAAGATAAACAAGATTTTCAAAGAATTTGAGGGGGATATGTGGAAATGGACACAGTTCAACTAACAAACCAATCATGACTATTATCAAGTGCACAACCTTGCCAAATTAACAGTCTTGAAAACATAAAATAAGGAAAGAAGCAAAAAAAAAGAGAGAGAGAGAGAGAGAGAGGGAGAGAACATGAATTAACATGATCCATGGCTTGAATTGTATGCATTTAACGGGCTTTAAGTTCATACTCTTTACAAAAGTAAGAATCAAGCTCTTTTATACCTCAGTGTGTCAAAGGATTGCGTGCTCTAAGCAATTGCATCACCGACAAGTGCAAAAGAGGTGTTTACTTGAGTGGAGGCACTAATTTCTAAAAGAAAATTAATTACATGACAGAAAAATTCTATGTATTACTATCTCTAACAAGCTTAAAATATATAATTTTGTTAAAAAGCTATAAGTGTTTGCACTTTTGAAATACCTAATGTGTTCCAAAGATACAAGTTATCGTGATTAATGTCATTAAACAAAATTCCAGGTTTCATTCACTTCCATTCAATCTTCAACAAGTTGTGCAGCAGTTAAAACATTAATAATTTTATTCCCATAAATAGATCAGAAATGTCCTTAAGCACAAAAGGCATCCATCTTATTGAACACGCCTTGCCTGAAGGATATAGGAGGTTTGCTTGATTCACAGTGCACCTTAGCACCTAGGCATGTGCCTTCACAACATTGTTCTATCTCATGGTGTCCGCTACAAGGAACATTATTTTCTATTAAAAACCTTAGTTACATTAATATCATTATGCACTAAATTGAAAGTTTTCTATTCATTGGTGTATCCTTCCTCCTCCTGGAAAGAACATTCTATTAAATCATATGTTTCAACCTATGTTAGACTCATGTGTGAGTTTGGATGAGTATGTATCTGACAAGGTATGGTTACTCTTTTCTGAATTCTTCCGTGTATTTGGAGGAATGTGTAGGGTGTGAGTACTTAAACAAATATAAAACGTCCAAGCAACAAAAACTCCAACAGAAGCATTTACATACCACTGTCGCACATAGCCAAGTCACCATAAGTATGTCTCATGTTATGCTTACTACTAATTCCATCTTTTCCTGGATGCTTGCGCACATTCCTAACCCTATATTTTTGCAGCATCTTTGCTTGACCACCCAAAATCAATAGCATTAAGCAATCATGGTATTATTGCTATCATGCAGAAGTAGGCCATAAGCTTAAGAGGTATTTGCTGAATTTCTGTCACACAAGTCAAGACCCACGTAAAATTTCTGAAGTTCATCAATCATGCTAGGATCCTAAGCTTGCATGATTGAACCAAGATACTAAAACAAATCACTTTGCAGTATATCTGTTTCTTCACTTTTACACTTGCTTCATTGTCAGAACTTTACAGATTTTAATACCATACACTTTCTTTTTAAGCTCACTGAAGACTTTTGATTCTATGTTTTCCATCCATAACTCACGCATCTCATCTGATCCACCAGATTGATATTTTCTGCAAAAGCATACACTAAAGTATAGCATCTTGACTGTACCTAATAAATTCAACAATCACCAAGGCCAATAGATAAGGGCTCAAATCCGACCCATGGTTTTAAACTATTGCTATTGGGAAATGCTCCATCACCCCTCTATTAGTCTTTAAACAAGTCACTACTCCATTATATGTGACATTTAATTCATTACATGAAATAAAGCACAGACCCCTTATTCCCTGAATTTCCTAAGCAAACATAAAATTACAATACACAGTCCACAGTCAAAAGAGTAAATTAAACATACTTGATCTCCTAACTGTTAAACTTTCTGCTCGTTGCAATCTTAGATGCATATTTTGAAGCAAGTGATAGTTTAAGACTTACCAATGATGATTTTGTACTAGAACTGCCCAGTGTCTTCTTTCCTGTAATAGAATTTTGGGGTGCATGTTTTGAAGTTGATTCAAGCTGTTGAAGCTTTTCAATAACCTCAGCCTCACTTCCCTAATAACCAATTTACGAGTTATTAAAGCATTTCGATGGGAAAAAATCTCCATCTTCCAAAGGAAGAAAACCTTCAATTTCTACGATATAAATGCAACACTAGGTAAAAGGGAGGAGATAAAATCTGTACCTGTCCAAGAATGAACAAACAGAAAGCCTCCTCAAGCTTGAGATCAGCACCCTCAGAAGTTATCAAACACTCGCATATAGTTTTTGCTTTGATAATCTACAGAAATATAATAAAAGGTGACAATAATAACAAAGAATGGGTAGAAAACAGTCTCCCCACCCTACATATTATTCAATATTCACAGACCAAGCGGCATAGAGAGATTACCAAATCAATTTGCCTGCTTGAAAATCCAAGAGCAATATGAGCAACCAATGCCGTGTAGAAACAGGTAAAATCAATTACAACCCTTTGATTCTGTGATTCAATTGATTTCTTATTCTTCCTTGCCATTGCTAAATTATCCCAAGGAAGAATATCAACTACTTCCGAGGCCAACAGCCGATGAAGAGCTTGGCTCAAGAAGCTTGACCAATCTTCGACCTGGCAAGATGCTTCCACATCAAGCCCCTGTTTGAGCAGTTCGCGCAGAGCTGCAACCGCTCCGCATCGCCTGTCGGCATTTTCAGGTGATCGAGGCAAGCCTAATAACTCCAATGCGCATGCAGGTGCAAGTTCCTCCAAAGATTCTTCTATCTAAGAATCATGGCAAATAATTAAGGTAAATAGGAGGCTGTCACTAAACCTTGAGAAATAAGGGTAGCACATAATTACTTGTCTACTTGTGACACCTATCCTCTGACATTGTTGCAGTCATCAGCATGCAGAATATATTAAGTTCTTAACCATCAGATCAATTCATTAGAAATTATGCATTGTTTTGGTTCTGTTTACCAGTTCTCTTTTCTTCTTATGAAAAGGATGCTATTAATCAAGAAACGAAGAGGATGCCTATTACAGACCCAAGCAAAGCATGTTGTGGAAATGCTTGAATAACATGGAAGCAAAAACATAAAATAGCAACAACAATTACCTGAGATAACAATGACATCTGTTTAAGAGAATTTGTACTCCTGAGAAGTGATTGAGCACGCGCAAGAGCTTCAAATCCTTCAGAGATCTTGTTCTTTTCGAAACCTAACTTTGCGATTGAACACTTCAAGAAAGCACCTATTATAAGAAAAGTGGGCATAGCAAAGTTGATGTTAAAGCTGGTAAAAGATGATAAGCTCTTCACCTATTTGCCTTACCTCAGCAAGTGTCATCGATAAAAGTAAATCATGAATATATGGCTTAGCATCTGGACGCTGAATAGCTGCCCTCCCAATTTGAAGGACAAGCTCCTCTTCACCAACCTGATTCGCAAGGAATCCATACCATATCAGTTCTATCTTTCCAAGCTAAAAAATTTTCATTTTTAAGGATTTCTTTGGTGGATGTTTTCGCTACTTACTGTTTGCTTTCAGAAGCAGATAAATAAAGGAATAAAAAAGTAATTTTGGAAGCCAAGGCAGATAATGTTTTCGAACAAATTTAACTTGATATGCAATCTGTTATACTCTTTTAGCCATTTGCTCATGTTCTATCATATACAAATTGCCTTCTAAATTTTATGTATACAGTAACAAGTTCTGAAGAAAAAAGGAGCAACACAAGAAATCCTGGTTTTCATTTACTTTTGCAATGCTTCTTGAAATTATTAAAGCAAAAGCACGTAATAGAATTTGAAATCGCAGTACATGTTTTACAAGGAGCAAATGGCTGAAATAACACCAATTCAAACATAATGAATAACCATGAACACTATTTTCTTATTTTTAAGAACTGCTAGCACATGCTTTTAAATTCAAGCATTAAAAAAAAAGCTTTGATCCAAATGCGACACAAACATTGTTTTTCTAAATGTTTAACAATATATCCTTATTATGATAAACTACAAATCATGTGTGTGTGTGTGGGGGGGGGGGGGGGGGGGGAATCAGTGCAGAATTGGACCTCTTGAAGAAGGCAAACAGCAGCGGGCAACCATCTCCATGGAAATCGAAGTGATGATTTCGGTGGAATCTTCTCTTTCACATTGCCAGCGTATTCCGTTTCGAAAAGTAGCTTATCCCTTACATCCATTAAAACTTCCTGCAAAGAAGAATAAAAAAGAAGGATAACGAAAAAAAGGAATTCCACAACACAAATATACAAAAAACGACCTCTTCAATCACTTCACCTGACGAGAAACGACAACGTCACTAGTGTAACCATCATCAACCTCAGTACTCTTCAAATTCATTACCGACTTCACAATCTCATCTTTCTCAGCCTGACTCGAAACGCCGATCAGCTGGTAACAACTAACCGGAATATCAACAACGGCGTTTCCAGATACGGTTGCTCCGCTAGAAGAAGAAACCGGCACATTGTTCTCCACAATGCCGGCAACGCCGCCGCGAGTGTCGATAGCGCCGGACTGCCATCGGTTCCTCGCGTTGAGAAAACGTAAACAGCCGTTGGATTTAATCAGTGTTTCAAATCCTGGAATTTCACATACAGTCGAGCTTCTAGATGAGAAGAATGAAGAAGAAGATGTATGAATCGTTGTAGACAACATCAAATTTCTCAGTGCCATTTCACACTAGAACGAATTGAAAGAGAAATTGTGGTTCTACTTTGTACATGAATATTACTGATTTTTGTAACTGTATTTTGACGAATTCTCGTGTTCATGGATTTGTAGATTGCGTTTGTTTAGCTCAGTGAATTTTGGAATTGAATTGAATAGATTGATAGCCATTGAAGGGTAAAGGTATTTCCCAGTCGGGCGGATCGGCCCGATCTTTTGTAAAGGTTCTGGTTTAAGTTTAGAATCAGACCCGGTCTGGTCTGTTTTTTTATATATAATTTTTCTAACAATTTACATTCCAATATAATTAGATTTAATCTATTATTAAATATTTATTTGGTAAACCTTTTAAATTATATAATTGTAAGATATTGTAAAACTATCGATTAGATCTTTAAGTCTATTCACTAGCCATAACTCCAAATAATTTATGTTTGACTCTAAACAATTTATGTTTGACTCTAAACGTCCATTTATAAACAGTCGTTTTGAAACAGTTAAAAAATATGGATCCGTATATTTACCTCACAAACTCAAGTTTAAGATTTTTTTGAACAAACTAATAGTGATTATAGTAGTATCTGTTCTAGAATATAATCTTCACCGTTTAACATTGATCGCTCAATCACTCTATTGGCATCACTAGTGCTCAGACCCATGTCTTCTAGGAACAACAACCGTTCCTTTAACCACTTAGACTAGAGAGCTCGTGCAAGTTTGAGACATTAATGAAAAACAAAACCCAAGTAAAATTAGGTCAAAATTTTAAATCTTTGCATTATTTGATCCAATAAGTTAGCTACGGTGGTCAAACATCAATGAAATTATTCTATGGATCGGATGACGTAGTAAAACGGATCCATAGAATAATTTCTCCGAACATCAACACAAGCTTAAAATTGGAAAGATCAAGGATGATAAGCTTTGTGATTGCTCTGCATGAACCCTATTTGGAACAATTCTACAGTAGTTAAGAATGTGACAGTTTCCTTCATAAAACCTGTCTTGAATTGCCTGAGAAGAAGCAACTGCAACACCCTCTTCACCTGCATCGGTTAACCCTTCTCGAAATTAACATCCGAAAGGGGGGGGGGGGGAGAGAGATTTTTCCTGCGATGGCTGTTATCAATGATGCCATGGCTTGCAGTGCAATTTCAACCACGACATCCGTCGCAGTTTGTTGTCTGATATCTTTAAAATGAGGAGTCAAAAGCACCACATCCTCTCGATCTCACTTACCAAGACGATGCCAGACCAGATATACTGCGACATTTGCGGTGATGAAATCAACCCGAAGCACTGGTTCTACTGCTGCATAGCGTGCACAGCTCTTGTGCTCACCTGAAATACACATTGGAGCAATATCCGTGCATGAGTTAGGAGAAAACGAACCTGTACAAAGCTCATCCACATCCGATTGCCTTTGTTCACAAGACAAAAGGTCAACCTCCATGTAGTAAAAGTGGTAACCCTTGCAATGTCCTTGCCCTGAATTCTCCATTCCCAAGATCCTTGAAAGTAATGAACCTCAGATTATACCATGGCACCTATAAACTTTGATTTGAACAATCCAAATATATAACATAAGAGAAAACACTTAAAATATAACATATTATATATATGTGTGTATACAAAAAGAATAAGGACATTGGTCTGGTTTTTAAGCCAGTTGGTATAAAAACATTTCAGTGTTGCACATAAAATATAAAGACAAAACACTAGGAAAATTTGAAGAGGAGCAAAGGAAATTGGGTTCTCCAAAAGAATAATGTTAACCTACAAATCATAGGGGAGGATAGAAATATGAGGAGAGGGAGAAGCCAAGGAAGAGTAAGCCTCCGACCGTGGCAACAGTGCGCTGTGAGATCTTGGCCGCTAGCATGCTTCCTCCCACCACGGCCAGTGATGTACAGATGGTGTGTCCTATCACGGCTCCTACTGCTACACCCACTGCATTTTTATGTGTAGCAAGCTGCAGCAATAGAAAGGATGTCATTTAGACGACTGTATGTGATTCCTTTCAGAAATTGCAGACATTATTACAATTGCATTGTTTTATTTATTTAATCGGATATATAAGATATGATTCCTTTCTAAGTATGAATTTAAGGATCAATATGAGATAACAGATACAATGATCCCAGATAAGAGTCGTACAAAACTCGTATAGCATTTTAAGGTTGATATAAGCTTTTTGACCTAATTGCAAACCAATGACACACTTGGGGGAAAAGTTCAATACCCTAATTAAACATATAAATGTGAATCAAAGCAAAAACATATAAAAATTATGTTAGAAGGACCCTTTAATCATTTTACACACATTGTTAATGATGGTTAATAATATCACTGACAAATTATAAGAGAGACGAGGTTCATCGCAATGCCCATATCAAATAATTTCACTTTTGTTCCTCTAATTAAGAATCCGCCTAAGGTTTTAAGCTGTAATTTACGATAAAAAAACAGCAGTAAATCAATAGAATTAAAGCTGAAAAACAAGATAGAAGTTAAAACTATAGAAAAGCGTAGAGTTATCAGAACACGCCAACTATTGTTCCTTGCAAACTTCTTCTCAAGTAAAACTGTAAAAGAACCCAAAAATACGAGCAACCATCTGAAACAAAGAGGCAAATTTGAAGCACAGTAATAACTTAAGCAAGGATAAGATTTATCTTACAGCAATTGTAGCAATTTGGCTTCGATCCCCCCATTCTGCTAGAAATGTTAGAATAAATGACTACATGGAAAGAAAAAAAGAAGAAGAATTCAGTAACAATAGATGTTTTAATCAATGAGCGAAAATAGACCAAATTTAAATACTTAAGACGAGTGGTAATGTGGAAACAAAACCTCCAAAAATATCGGTGTACAAAATCTGGAGAGGAAGCGTCGATAATATGTTTTCCCTTGGCCAGTCTCAAGTTTCTCTTCCACCTAAACATGAGAGATAATGAAGGACCAAATTCAATATGAATATGATATGAAAGTTGACAACAAAGGAACATTCACTTATCAAACTTTTTATAATGTTAAGGGAAACATTTTAGTAACACTACTAACTAAATTACTCCTATAATCATTCGTGATTCGGCCTGCCGCAAAATTATATCTGTCACATTATTCCAGTTCTTTTACTGTGAGAAACATCTAGAGTAACCAAATACGTAAAAATGGATGTATAAAAGAAAAGATCAAATCGAGAGTTAGAGAGACGCACTTCTTCCATTTCCTTTTTCTGAGATCCCTTTGTATCTGATCTCCAAGCAATGTAAAGTAACCGAAGCCCGAAAAATGCATAGAGAACTGCATACCAGGACAAATGGTTATAGTTTTATAACAAAATAACCATAAAATGAAACCATTAGAAGAAACAAATAGGAACATGAAAAGACATCGTTTATATATACCTGTAGCTGCACTATTTGTATGCTTCCTTGATATCAAATTAGGCACAATCCTACCCAGTCCAGTGGAAAGTACCTAATTGATAAGAAAAAATAAACTGATAACATTAATAATTTAGAGAAAAAAATGACTTTGTCCGTACATGATGAAAAAAATATTTATATGAAACTAAAAGGGAAGGAACCTAAAACATTTCATAGGCCAAGCAAAGTCATGAGAGAGAACACGATATGAAATGGACAACGTACTGTCATTACAAAGAGGGCAGCTAGCGCACCAGATAAAACAGTTGATTTAGGGTGTCTCATAGCCATAAGAGCTGCTATTATAAAAGTTTCATCTCCAATCTGTCATTGTATCCACAGCACACAAATTCAGCATTTGATCTAAACTGTATTAACTATAAAAAATGTGATGAATCCCCATGTTTCTTAGCAAAACACCTCCCTTTAAAGCACAAAATTTCTAACATAGATTTCGTATATAGAGAGAGAGATCCGAATGCACAAACCTCACTGACAATAATCATGGAAAAACTTGCAAAGAATGCATCCAAGATGCCGAGTCCAGAATCAAAACCAAAAGCAGTACCCACAGGATCATCTAGTACACCATTCTGTAAGTTCTTTGCAACAATCTGTATCACATAAATCAATTCATCAACATAATCAGATAATCTGAATGCCAACACAAAGTACATCTTTAATTACAAGGAAGAAAAAGTTGCATAACTTTGCAAGGTAAACATAAACCTTAAGATGAAGCTAATCTCCAACACTTCCAGGTGAATTAACTAACTCCATGTCTTACTACTCAACTCTATAGTCTAAACAGCTTCTCGAAAGCAAAACAAAACTCGAATAAAGAAAACCAACTTCCCAACAGCTAATAACAAAGCAATTAATCAAAATTCAAAATAAAAAATAACTAAACCATGAGAACTATATAATTTCCTAGCTTATCAACAATCAAACATATAAGAAAAAAGCAGACCATGCCCCGGCGGCCCAAATCTTTGATCGACCCACCAGATTCCTCCTTCTCAGCTTGAACTTCTGAATCCTTGGAAATTACACAAATAGAGAAAAAAACCCATTTCATTATTTACTTTAATCCCAAAGAATAAGCTTTAAAAAAACATAGAGAGAGGAGAATAGTACCTGAGCAAAAGAAATGGAAGACAGAGCGAAGAAGATGAAGAAAGCAATGAAGATGAAGCGAATGGAAGTAGAAGCCATGACGAGAAAAACTGGGTTTGTGAGAGAGAATCGAGGGATCGTGAGATTTAATCTGAAGATTAAACTTTTAAGGAAAGAAATGAAACATGGATCAAACGAGAGAGATCTGGGAAAAGGGTAATAGATCTGAATGAAGCTTCAACAGGATCGAAGGATTCATTTATGAATCAATTATCGCGCGAAGAACAGAGAAGATCTTCTCTGCAGATTTTACATACGAACTAGTTCTGGTTTACTTGCATGAATGCACCTAACATTTCAGCTATCGTTTAGATGGTCTAATTTGGATTTCAGTCCCTGTGCGCTTCGAAGTTTTGAAGTTTAGTCCTATGCTTTGGGTAAATATATATTTTAGTACGAAATATATTATATTATTATACTAATATGCAAACATATGCAAAATAAGATAAGATGAATATATTTAACTATTAAATCAATTAGTGAATAAATACTATAAAAGATTTAAGATAAGTTAATGATAAGATTGTATTTTAAACACTATGATTATAAGTTTTAATTTTTATTTGGTGTCGTTCTAACGAGGGAGAAATTAAGATTAAACTATAAGAGATTGATTAACTCGACTAATTCATTACTTTTACTTAGGTGAGATGAAGGTTTGGTTTTATAACACATAAATCTGGTGTAATTAAAAATATTCTTCTCAATTATGAGTCATTTTCGTCATATAATTCATAAGACCAATTAATCAAAAGCATCCATTTAATTGTTTTTTCACTCTATGCTTTTATCAAGTGAATCTTCGTTAATTTACTGTAAATTAAGTTTAAAAATTATTTTTACCAAGTGAAGATTCATTTAGTAAAAAAATATGAGATGAAAAAAAATTAAAAAAAAATATTTGATGCTTTTAATTAGTTGATCCTATGGATGATGTAGTGAGAATAACTCATAATATAATATCTCTTACAATATTCATCTATACAACATAATTGTTATAGTTATAAAAATCCTAAAATAGTTATATCTCTTAAAAATAATCTTTTCCATTATGCCATAGGAAAGAGAAATTATATAATAGGTAAGTCTCACCACGTGTCTATGGGACCAACCATTAAGAACGATCCATCTCATCACTTTTTTCATGTCATATATTTTTCTAAGTGAATCTTCACTTGAAAAAAATTGTTTTTAAAATGAATTAACAATAAATATAACTGAAGATTCACTTAGGAAAATATGACATGGAAAAAAATGATAAGATGTATGATTTTTAGTGGTTTATCCCATGAATAACGTGGTGGGACTTACCCATGATATAATTTCTCCATAGAAAGACAATTAATATAAAAATTTTCTTTCACATAAGGAAATTTTGATTTATTGAAAATTAAACATACAAATTTCCAACATAAATCACAATACAGATAAGAAAAGATGGGACAGAATACATGAAGGAATTTTGATTGATTACAATTATATTTAAATCTTACTTTTGTCGGGGACAAGGATCTGAAACCGGAGAAGCAAATGTTAGAAACTCAGAGTTGTGTTCTAAAACATCCATTGTTTTTGTTTCTAAAGTAATCACTGCTTCAATGCCTTTATCCTTCTGGTTATCCTTTAAAATAAAGGTATCAGAAAACGAATAATAACGACTCTCACCCCTCCACAGACCTACTGACGTTGGCTCTCCCCATCCAAAATCAACCATGTTTCCATCCAGGGTGTGCAACCAACTGCTGCAACCGAATAAATCGACTTCACCTTGTGCGGCGATATTTACCATCGGATTGTTTTGATCAGTCATCAATTTCACAGGATCCTCACTTTGTAAACGAGAAACTTGATCGTTGAAAATGTCTATTGCTTCTCGTACCAAATAGGCCAAGTGGTCTAACTCGATGTCTTGATCGATCGAGTTGTATGTCGAAACCGCCGTGCCAAGTAGATTCCCTATTGTATGTTGGGGCAATCTCGGCTTCAGTCTCGGTCGTAGATTCACTGTTTGAGTTAAGACCGATGGTTTCGAACTTCCTGATGCGACTCTAGAAGCCAACATAGCATGTTTCCATAGATATGCAACGAGAGCTACGGTTCGAGTTGGATGCTCGAGACGTTTGCTTTTGGCTTGGGACTTGAGAGCGCTTATTACATTGTTGTCAAACACAAATCTCCTTGTCGTGCGCCAACCTTCTTGGAAGAAAAAGCCTTCCATTGAAGATAAGTAATTTTGCGGGATCGACTCCTGCGGAGGGAACAAACGTGACCCTATGTCAAGCATATCTGGATTAGTGATTTCACCATCGGAGCCTCGATTGAAAGCGGACCAACTTTTCATGAAAGCCGAAGCCGTTGTCGCATCGACGACCTTGTGGGAACAGCACAAGACAATGGCGATCCCGCCGCAATCGAAAACGTTGACTTGAATTGTTAGATGGGGAGATGTTGAAGTTGGAATAATATAACAGGGTTGGCTTGGAAGCAACTTGTTCACCCACTCTTGCTCAGTTTGTGCAATGCAATCAGCTAAGCAACCTTTGACCCTGGCTTCAACATATGGCACTCCTTTGTCGTACGAACCGATGCAGCGGTTGTCGATTGTCCGACCCGACAACGGATAATACTGATTCAAAGCTTTGGACAACGACTTCTTTAACCCGGCCAAGGTTTGGACAATGTCTAAATGGGAACCATTCGGTTTGGTGTAAAAGAACATGGCTGGCCAATAAAATGGTGGGGTGATCTGATCGAAAAATGATAACGAAAATGGCTTCCGAAGATAAATTTCGTCGGAAGATCGCTTAACCATTTCTTTTGAAATAATATGAACTTCCATCTCAATCAGAACTTAAGCTTCGCCAATAAACAAAGAAAAATAGTTTACACCACGCTGTCCGGGTGATATTTAATATTCAACGACTTGTCCGTGTTTAATAATTAACGGGAGATATTACAATTGAACATTAAATGATTAGAGCGTTTTAAGTTTGTTGTTTGGTATCTGATTAAAACATTTTTTGTCGATTATTGACTATATGTGGTTGAAGAAAATCGATGGTGACTTAAGACGACAGAGTTTGACAAGGCTATTAGCAATAACAGTGACACCAATTTTGATTTTAAAGTTTAGAGTTTTTAAAGATCTTAGGACTATTTTGTGATTTTAAAAATTTTAAAATATTATTTAAATTAATTTATTTCATTTTCTATCTATTTTTAAAATAAAAAACAAAAGTATATGTCGATCTATTATTGGGTGATGAATTTTTTAACGGTGTTATTTTAAAATACTAACAGAATAATACTTTAAACATATATATTTTAATCACAAAAAATATTAGGCACCTATTTCAAAAAAAATGTATAATTTGGATATCTATTTCTGAGTTAAGCCTTAAAAATATAATCATCATATCAATTATATAGTTGAGAGGGAGATTTTTTCACCTTTATTCTTTTATTTAAAAATAATTTATTTATAAAATTACCTATTATTTTAAGTATTTATATTTTGTTCTCTAATTTCGAATTTTAACTCCGTTCCCGACCACCTATATAATTTACCTTGCTGATATGGGTCAAACATGGTGGTCTTCAACTCTCGGTGTAATGCTTTTGTACTATTATATTAATGAATAAAAAATAAAATAAATATTTTAGTACAAATCACATGGAACATGAAGAATGAGAAATTTATTTTAAGTAAACGTGATTTTTTTTCTTCAAAATAATTTAACAAAATATATATTTGAAGCAATATAATAAATATTTTAGTATAAATCACATGGACTACGAAGATTAGGGGTGAGTATTTGATCGAATCGAGTCGAGTCAAAAAAATTTTAGTTATTCGAGTTGACGAGTCATATTTTACAACTCAAACTTTCTTTGAAATTTTTTCGGTTCGAGTCGAGTTTAAAAAATTCGAGTCGAGTCGAGATTTAGAGTTACTATAAATATTTAATTATAATTATTTATCATGTTATAGTACAACTTGATTCAAATTTAAACGACTTTCTCTAATCATATAAAAAATGTATATATTTTTTTCATGTATGGTAATATTTTTTTATATTTTTATATATCAATGTATATATATAATAAAAAAGTTTGAAAGATTCATCTTAAACTTAAAAATAAATCCTTTAATTATAAAAAATTTCAAGTTATTCGAATGTCTATTTTATAACTCGAACTTTATTTGAAACTTTTTCGAGACGAGTCGAGTCTATAAAATTTCGAGTCGAGTCAAAACGAGTCAGGTATTTTCGCCTTGAGTCGAGTCGATTTATTCATTTTTTCGAGTCGAATCGAGTTTTGCTCACCCCTAACGAAGATAGGAAATCTTTGTTGGAGGAAATTATATTTGAAGGACATTATATTTAAATCGATGGTTGAGGACATTGCAATAGGTGCTGTCACACAACCCTAAAAAATAAAGATTCTAGAATGTGTCCTCAAATATATATAGGAATAGTAATTTGATCTTTTTCCGTCGGGTTTTAAATTTGACTCGTTCTGATAAGAGCGAGATTTTTATTTAAAAAATTTGGTTCAGATTAGGATTGGATTTAGGATAAAAATTATATATATTTATATATTTTTATATATAATATTTAATATTTTTATTAATTTTTTTGGATCGTGTTTAATCGAATTTTTTATTAATATATTAGGATCGAGTTATGAGTTTTATTATTCCGAATCGGGTTGGAAGAAATATATGTTAAGATTGGAGTCGGGGCGGATGTTTTAATTTTCAAGTTGAAATCAAAGCGAATGTTTCAATTTTCAGATCGAGATAACCAAAAACCTGACCTGTTATCATTCCTAAATATATACATATAATATTTTTTTTAAAAAAATTAGTAATCCAAAGCATAAACTGGGACCAAGAGTGATTCAATTACAATAATTTTATTTTAACGATTAGATTGTAAATTAAATATAACAACTAAAAATTAATTTTAAAAGTGACAATTGCATATATATAATTTTATTGGCTATTTCATTATTATTGTTTTTGGAGAAAGAAACTTTTTAAAATTAAGATTTGCAAAGTCATGCTTATATATAACTATATCGTAAGAAATAGTAAATGGTTGAATATTAATGGTAGAATTCATTAAAGAACAAGAAATTACAGTAAAATAAATAAAAAAAATTAATATAAAAATTAATAAAAAATAATCTTTTCCATTCTGCCGTAAAAAATAATTAATACAAAAATTTCCTTTCACATAAGGAAATTTTGGTTTTTTGAAAATTAAATTAACATACAAATTTCTAACATAAATAACAATACAGATAAGAAAATATAGCAAAGAATATATGAAGGAATTTTGATCGATTACAATTATATTTAAATCTTAGAGTAAATTATACAGATAACTATCATACTATAAGGTTAGTATTAAAATGATCACAATACTTTAAAAAAGAATTAAATACATCAATAACTATTATAATGGTATCGAAATAGCCATTGGCCGTTAAAAATTAACGGACTGATGACGTGACAGTTAAATTTTTTTTTTTTTCGTTTCTCATACGATTCTGACATTATTTTTTGTTTTCTTGCATGTGTAACGGCCGGAACAACAAGGGGATCATCGAAAAAAGGACATTGGACAATGATCAAAAAATTGAAAGAACCACTGGGCATTCGAAAAGTCATGAACGTGTATTGCACGCACGCGTGTGTACTCCAAACGACAGCGCGTGCAGCACATGGTCATCTAATACCTGGATTATTGGGTTTTATTTAATTAATCTGTAATATATAATAATAATAATAATAATAATACTTAAAATCTAAGGATAAAAAAAGTTTTAAACGAAAACAATAAAAAAGGGTAATACGATAACCGAAACTAAGATTAATAAAAGAAAGGAAATAATAGAGATAATAATAAAGACATAATATATAATTTTTTGGATTTTTTAGTTTAATGGTAATATGGACAAAAATATAATATAATATTAAAAATAACATAAAGATTTAGGTCCGTTATTGATAGGAAACAAAAATTAAAATCGGGATTCACACTCCGAATAAAATTATTGGTTATAGATTACAATTATTTTTAAACTTTGTTTTTGTTCGAACAAGGATCTGAAACCGGAGAAGCAAATGCCAGAAACTCAGAGTTGTGTTCCAAAACATCCATTGTTTTTGTTTCTAAGGTAATCACTGCTTCAATGTCTTTATCCTTCCCTGTCTCTTTTATAAAAAAAGTTTCGAGAAACGAATAATAGCTAGTCTCAGCCCTCCACGCAATCAACGACGTTGCCTCTCCCCATCCGAAATCAACCTTCCCATCCATCGTGTGCAACCAACTGGAGCAATCGAAATTATCGACTTCGCCGTGTGCGGCAATGTCTGTAGGCGGATTGTATTGATCGTCCATGAATTTAGCAACATCCACACGGGGAGTTTGAGGGTCTAAAGTGTCTATTGCTTCTCGTACCAAGTAGGCCAAGTGGTCTAATTCGATGTCCTTATCGACCGGGTTGTATGTCGAAGCCGCCATACCAACTATATTCCCTATTGTATATTGGGGTAATCTCGGCTTCAGTCTCGGTCGTAGATTCACTGATTGAGTTAAGACCGATGGTTTCGAACGTCCTGATGCGACTCTAGAAGCCAACATAGCATATTTCCATAGATATGCAACAAGAGCTACGTTTCGAGTTGGATGCTCCAAACGTTTGCTTTTGGCTTGGGACTTGAGAGCGCTTATTGCATTGTCGTCGAACACGAATCTCCTTGTCGTGCGCCAACCTTCTTGGAAAACAAAGCTTTCCACTGAAGATAAGTAGTTTTGTGGGATGGACTTCAATGGAGGGAACAAACGTGACCCTATGTCAAGCATATCGGGATCGGGTATTGCACCGTCGGAGCCTCGATTGAAAGCTGCCCAACTTTTAACGAAAGTCGAAGCCGTTGCCGCATCCATGATCTTGTGGGAACAACACATGACAACGGCGATCCCGCCGCAATCGAATGCGTTGATTTGAATAGCTAATAGGGGCGATGTTGAAGCTGGAATACTACAATAAGGTTGGCATGGAAGCAATTGCCTCATCCACTCTTGGTCCGTCTGTGCTATGCAATCAGCCAAGCAACCTTTGACCCTGGCTTCAACATATGGCACTCCTTTGGCATAGGAACCGATGCATCGATTGTCGATTGTCCGACCGGAGAAAGGATAATACTGATCCAAAGTTTTGGACAACGATTTCTTTAACCCGGCCAAGGTCTCGACCGTGTCGAAATGGGAATCATTCGGGTTGGTGTAAAAGAACATGTATGGAATATAATGTGATGGGGTGATTTGATCGAAAAATGACAACGGAAATGGCTTCCGAAGATAAACTTCCTCGGAAGATGGCTTAACCATTTCCTTTGAAATAATACGAACCTCCATCTCGATCGAGTTTCGAAAAATAATTTGATTTATTTTTCTTTTGGCTGGTTAAGCTGATGAAACCAAGCATAGAAGTGTTCTCTATTTATAAGCTTTGCTAAGTCAATGCTTGCTTTCAGAACTTAAGCTTTGGCAATAAACAAAGAACAAAAGAAGCTCGTGAAGTAATTAAATAAAGGATAAAATATATAAATTAGCACTCAACTACAATGTTGAGGTCAATTTGGTCATTTTGATAAATTTATCACGTAATTATTTAAGTAGTTCTAATCAAGTCACTTATCGTTAAAATTTAACAAAAAAATTAAAAGAAAGTTGGATAGTTACATATTTAATATCTATTATTTATATATTTTATTAATTTAATCTTAATCTTAATTTAATTATTAAATCAAATAAAATAGTTAAAAGTCTTCCAAATTAATTAATTTTATTAAATTAAAATTAGGATTAAATTAATAAAATATATAAATAATAAAGATTAAACGTATAATTATATAAAATTTTAACTATCACGTCAGCTTTCGTTAAATTTTAACGATTAATATATTAATTAAAACCACTAAAATAATTATATGATATTTTAATACAAATCACATGGATCATGAACATTATATTTAAATAGATGAAATTTAATAAAAATTTATGACAGATCCTAAATAGAAGTAATAATCAGAATATTAACAAGTTGAACCCAAAATTGAAGACATGTGCAATAGATGTAGTTACTAGTGGTGTTTAACGAGTTGAGCAGTTTGTGAGTAGTTAGAATTTGACGCGATCAAAACTTCATAAATATTTGATTAGATTTCGAATCGAAACCTTAATGAGTTGAATCGAGCAAAATTTAACTCGACTCGATAAGTTCGTAAGCAACTCGTTAATTTTTTAAAATATTTACTTTAAAATAATTTCATTCAAAAAAATAAATTTAAATAATAATTAATAATGTGTGAATTGTTACTTTAATTTTAATAAGTTAGTTTGGTGTATTTATAAAATGTTACTTTTGAATTTAGACTGTAAAAATGTTTTATACACTTTTTGATATTTTTGGTTAAATTTATTAATTTAATTTAATATTAAGTCTCATATGGTATTATTAAATTTTATTTCTAGTTAAAAATAAGGTAAGTTTTTTAATGAGCTTAACGAGCAACGAATTGAGTTGAACAATAAAATATTTTAACGAGCACGAGTCGAGCACAATTTTAACGAACTTAATGAGCAACGAGTCTAGTTAAGCAACAAAATCTTTTAATGATCACGATCGAGCAATGCCTAACTCGCAATCGACTCGCTCGATAAGCACTCCTATTTGTCACACATGGTTGTAAAAAAAATAAATATTTTATTAAAAATATAAATTATTTAAAAATTTTATTTGAGAAAATAAAATGTTTGAATTTTATTTTGAAATTTAGGTTAAAAGTTACGGTGCAGGTAAGGGAACGTCACCTGTACATGGTGACAACTTGGGGGAGAACACCATGTCCAAATCACGTTTTCTATTTTTTAATATTTATTTATAAAATTTAAAATAAAAATGATAGACAACGTTGTGATAGACAACGTGCTTAGAGGTGTTTATGTTGAATATTATTGATTATTTTTAAATTAGTTTGTATTAATTAAGAATATTAAAACAACATTGATATATAAAGTATAGAATAGCCACTAAATTATTAAAAAAAATATAAAATAATTATAAAACTTTTAAAAGTTATGTTATGAATATTAAATTTTAATTTTTGTTATAAAATAATTATTAAGCCGTTAGATTTCGTTAAATGAAAGACGTGATAATTATAAAAATTTGAATAATAACATATTTAATTTTTTATATATACAGATTGAGTCAATTCAGTTTTAATTTAACCCTCATTATTAATGTCTTAATTGATTAAATATACAAATTTTTGTAACTATCAAGGCAACAATAGTTAATAACTCAGTAATAATTTTAATAAATCTAAGTTTAATATCTATTATATAATTTTTAAAATTTTTAAGATAATTTAGTAATTAATTATGTACTTTACTCTAGTATGTAAAAAGAATAAGGCCTTAACTTAATATATATATATATATATAAGATAAGATGAAATTACTTAAATATAAGATTTTAAAAATTTTACATGAATGAAATAAATAAATAAGATTAATAGTAAAAAAATATGACGAGATAATTCGTATTTTAGATTTGATCGAATTAAGCTCGAATGATCAGATTTGTTAAATCAATAATCTTCAAACTTGACATAAAATCACATGCACCCATTACACAGGAAAACAACAAATTTCCGAACACCTTACACAGTTGTTTTTTAATTATTTCATTGCTCATAGGATTTTACAATCTCTTGAGACTTTTCTTTCTGGCATCCATTTTCTTCTTGTCAGAAGGAACTTTCGGCAAACCTTCCTTTTTAGGGGCAGTGCCAGATATTCCTACTATGCTCGTTCCACTAACCCCAGTTTCAGTTGCCGGAACCATAGACTGCTGATGCTGGTGGTCTGGATTGTTGATTCCTTTTGTTGATGTGGTTGTTGTAGTGAGTGGGGTTGCCGATGATAACCCAGCACCACTTGCTGCATTTTTCTGTTCAACATTCAGAACCGAGGTGTTATGCTGCTCCACATTCAATGCCGTAGTTGACTCGCAAATAGCTCCAGATTTGAACTTCGGTTTTGGCTTCGCATGGATTCCAGTATAAAGCCTGTGTTAAGAACAGAAGATCGTGAAACCAGCATGGTTGGACCTTGCTATTTCATTCAGTTCATAAAACAAAATGCTCAAATATGATCGTCCGTTTGAATAACAAATATTTGAAAGCTTGATCGTCCGTTTGTCTAATAATATCACCAAATGCGAAGTCATTCCAGCAGAAGGTTGTATATTTCCACATTCGCAAAATATTAAACAATTAATGAATAAATGTGTTAGGTATAGGTGGGTTAGGCAATCCTCACCTGGCATGCCGGGCATACTCGTCATAATTTTCAAGCAGCATCTTGCCAGCCTGTTCATTTAGAGCTGATTCTGGAAATGGTTCAATCAATAAACACCGAACTACCTGCAGTGCCAAGGAAGATAAAAAGACATGAAGCTGATCTAAAGCCGAATTTCAAACTCCTTGGGCAGTTCTTCACAAAGAAATAGATGGATACAATAATTAAGTCTGGGTCCAATGGACCTTACAATGAGTACGTGTCGTAATCCAAGACTTGGATTCCAATCCTTTTTTAGAGTGTTTACGCAAATTTCACCGTTGGTTGCAATATTTGGATGAAAAATCTTTGTCAAGAAGTAGCCTGCAGTACCAATGGACTTCATAATATTCACTATTGCGCAAAATAAAACATTTTTCTACATATAGTACATGCACAAAGTTTGGTGACTAAAAAAATGCAGGATGATTCGCTTAAAATAAAACAAAACACAACTGCAAGCACTGAAGTTGCGCTATTATACTTCAAAAGCCAGAGTGGCATGACCCAGTTTTGAATTTTTAAAGCTCATAGCTGTGATAAAATCTAATTACGCCTGGATGACTATAATAACCTATCAAACATACCTTTTGGAGGAGAATGAGGGAAGTCACGAGACAGTAACAACTTCATACGGAAAACACCATTTTCATATGGAGTCCCAGCTGCGAAGCCAATAAATATTCTTAGTAAAAGTAACAAGCATGCTGCAAAGGAAGTAAATTTGTCTGGACAGAATTTCGTACCTGGACCTTCAATGTCAGCATAAATGATCGAAAAGTCATCATCATTTACACCAACTTTAATGCCTTCCGGTGGCGATTCATCAAGACTCTTCAACTCCTTTGCCAGTTGCTTTATAACGTTTGGTGGAAGATTTTCATTGGTTGCCTAACAAAACACAATAGAACAAACAATATTAGAAACGTCATTAAAAAGATCAAACATTGAACACCAGATAGAAACTTTGTTTTTGGTTTTCTTAAATCAGAAAAATTAATCAAACTCCTAAAAGCTTCTTAGCTGACTAGGACAAATAATAACATGCAACTAACAAAAGATATAAACAGCAGAAACTTACCATGGTAAGGGAAGAACAAGAATCCTAGAAGAAAAGGTTCAGAACCTCTGTAAGACACGTCCCAAAGTTCACAAACTTTGGCGCTTATTTACGACTAGAAAAGTAGAAATTCTGCAATTCCAAAACAAGCCATATAAAAAGGTCAGAACTCAGAAGATTAAAAGAGTTCATATTTTATACCGCAAAACAAAACAAAACAAAATCCCATTTTCCCATACAATCAAACAGGCACAACTAGCATCCATTGATTGTCAAAAGCTTATATCTGAAGCACAAAATAGTCTGAGCAAGATAATATCACTCACAAAATTACACCTCTACTACCACTTGCTTACACGTTCTTTTTCTCTAAAACTGTTTTTCGGCTTTCAATTAAGTCTAGCTTCGCAGAGCAGTTTATGGATCTTAATAATGGTAAAAACAAATGCAAAATCTGTTTAAAGCATGCAGTGGGTCATATCTCTTGTTCCTATGATCAGCAACTGGGAAACCATGAACAACATTATTGTAACTTTGTGCATACAATCAAAACCCTAAAAAAAGGATTTTCAATCAAACAACTAATTTCCCAAAATCAAACCTAAATCAAACACCAAGTCCAAGTCTAACACATTTCCCAGCAATTCAGTCTCCAACAAACAACAACAACCCCTTTTATAATAAATCTATTAAAAACAAGGAAACCCATACAAAAGATCAACCAAGAAAAGAATCCGCAACATACCCATTTCACCGAGAAAGCATAATCATCGAAAGAGAAAAGGAATCGATCGTTCTAATTTCTTCTTTATTTACACCAAACAGAAAATTTAATTAAATCCCAAAAAATCGAGAAAAAAATAAATATAGAATCAGAGATCGAACAAGATTGAAGAGATTTAAGCAAGATTACCTTAGGGCTTTATGCACAAAAGCCTGAAGAGGGCGATCTCGATCTCTTTTCTCTTTCTTTTTTTCTTTTTCCGCCTTGGGTATGAAATGGAATGATTGGTTGGTTGATTTAAGAGCTTTTTATTTTATTTTCAAAATTTTAATTTTTTATTTAATATTTTGGTTGGATTTATTTATTTATTTATTAAAAAATGAAACTGGGCCCAGCCTCAGGGTACTGGCCCTTCAATTAATGCCAGTTTTGTCCCCAAGTGGGGTCCACTTTCAAAATTTATAATATAGTATTTCTTTTCAAAAAAATAGTTTTTAATTTTTTTTAAATTGTTACCTAAAATAAATTCATAAATAATTATTTTAAAATTAATAATTCTAGTCAAATTATATTACCAGTCCTTATATTATTTATATTTTTATTAAAACTTTTCATAAATACATTCATATAATTATACTAATTTTTATATGCTCATATAGAATCAATTATCGAGAATTTAATAAATGATTTTAATTAAAAAATAAAAATGATATTTATTTTAAATAATTTGTATGTAAGTATATATCTGTTAAATATATATTATTAAAAAATTAAAAAATATATGAGATATTATCATATAATTTAATTAATATATTAAAAATTAATAGTCAGATGCTAATGATATTATTGATTAGATTGGAATTTTAAAAATAATTTATTTTTAATTTTTTAAAATATAGTTATAAAATAATTATATATTTTGTCCTTATTATATACATATTTTTATTTTTGTTAAAATTATTAAATAATCAACTTAACTATTCAAATAAAATTAAGATTGAATTAAAAATAAATAATAGAAATTAAATATATAATTATATCATAAAATTTTTAATTGTCATGTCACTCTTTTGTTAAATTTTAACAGAATATGATATATTAGAATTATTTTAATAATTACTTATAAAGTTATTAAAATTAAAAATTTAGTGATCAAATTGACATTAACTCTATAATTAAATGATCATCTACGTAATTTATCCCTAATTTTACTAGATCAATCATTAGTCAATAATTTATATTTTTAATTTTTTGCTAAAATGATAATTATTTTTATTTTATTTATTATATCGAGAAAGAAAGAAATTATTGTTTGACAAGAAGGAAAAAGATATGTTTGATTTAGGACCGGCCTACACGAGACTCACGGGACTGGGATTTTAAAACGTAGAGGTGAGATTGGGTATGTTTCACGCGCCTGCCTACAGATTATAAAATGAAGCCTTGTGTTTCACTCTTTGGAAAATGCGCGTGGAAGAAGAATCACTTTCGGCAGTAAATGGCCTAATTACCTAATATATCTCAATTTTTTTGAATTTTCTTAATTAGCATCATTAAATTGAGATACAAAATACATGAATTTTATAATATTTTTTGTTATTTTATTCGGTTTTTAAGATTTCGTACCTATTAATTCTAATCAACTTGTGTAATATATTTGATTTTGATGGATAATTCTTCTAGCATATTTTTTTTATATACATAATATCTCAAACTCGAAACTTGCTTTTAAGTGATACCAAATTGACTTAAACCATAGAATGACCCTTGAACTTAATAAGTTTTGTCAAATTGACCCATAAACTTTTTACAATCAAGTTGTTAGCCCTTAGACTTGACAAGTTTGGTCAAATTGACCCCTAGACTATTCTTGGAGGTCTAATTGGCCCTTAACTTAGTAAGTTGCTATACATATTTCAAGGGTCAATTTGATTATTATTTTCAAATTCAGGGAGTAATTTGAGTGACCTAATTTGATCAAACTTGCTAAATTCAGGATCAAATTGTGCTTTAACCCTTTTTTCTATATTAAAAAAAGAGGAAGTTTCCGGTGAACCATCTCCCTTTAGTGTGTCGTGACGTGGAAAATTTTAGATTTATTATAATAGTAATTAATTTTTGAAATGTCCCACATGTTGACCGTTGGAGGGTGCTCCTCAGCAAAATTAGCCGTTACTCGTGCTCTGTAATTGAAGTATGGGTAAACTTCAACGGAAGTCCCTTATGTTTAGGGAATGTTTTATTTTGGTCACCCATTTTGTAAAAAGGTTATTCTTGCTACTTTCATTTTCAATTGTTACTATTTTATCACTCGAACGTTAACCGTCGTTACTTGGATAAGGGAGAGTTGACATGGCGCTTTATAAACATCATTTGTTTAATTTCTCCTTCAATAACCTCATCTCCTCCGCTTGTGCTGAATTGCAGAGGACGTGTCGGCTATGTTTGATGCAAAGCCGTTCATATTTCTCACGGATGGTATTTTCAAATGTGCTCACTGCCGGCATACGAGTAGTGGTTTCTCCTACAGAGTCGATGATTTCTTGCGCTTCTGCCTTAGATGTGCTTCAGTATCTCACAATTTTACATACCAAGCAGATGAGCTAAATTACCTCATCTTTGATCACAAGTACAGAGGGAAGTGCAGTGCCTATGGACTGTGGTATAGATTTAAGTTCTATTATTTCATACAGATGCAAGGATTGCACATTTGCTTTGAACATGACATGTGTTACAACATAATACGTTGCTTGGCATAAGTGTGACGAACTTTCTTTGAAACTTGTTTATCAAGATCGTGACGATTATCCATTACAATACTATTGTGACATTTGTCAAAGAAGAAGAGATCCACATAAATGGTTTTATCATTGTGAAACTTGTGACAATGCTATGCATATCGAATGTGTTTTGGGAGAGTACCCGTTTATCAATGCTGGAAGCAAATACACATACGAAGGTCATACGCATCCTCTCACTTTTGTCAGGAAGATCTATTACTACCCCGAATGCAATGACTGTGGTGAACCGTGTTAAGATCTAGCCCTTGAGTGTAAAGAACATGGATGCAAGTATATTGTTCATTGTACCTCACGTGGACTGCTAGTGGCTGTGAAATTGGTAATGGCCATGACACTGGTGGTGGTGGTGGTGAATGATGTGTTAACCAGACTGGTTTTCTTTGTATTTGTATTATATTTTGTGGAATCAGCAATGGTCTTGTAGCTTGTAATGTTTTCTTTCTTCTGATTTAGATGTAATATATGGTATTTCATTTCCACGCTGTATCAGACTCGATCTCCATCCCCATCCCATTTCCAGTGATTACAAAATTGCAACAGTTTCTTACAAGGCAAAAGGGATATATAAGATTAAAAACAAACACAAACATAACTTAGGTGATTACAAAAGAAACATGGAGATGGAAGAACCTAAACTACACCATACATGTGTTTTTTTAATCTAGTAGTTCTGCTAAAACGGTCCATGTTAGAAAGTTTGAAACTTCATTACAAAGTAATAGTACCGAACCTGGTATGTTAAAAAGCAAAAGAGGGCAAGATGGACCATTTCGTGTGAGGTCAGCAGCAACAAGCAGCAACATCGGTATGTTTCCATACCTGTAAAATCAATTGACAATTCTTCAGCACAGATGCATTCATGGCTATGTAGGTTGAGAGTAAAGCATATGTAGCATTAAGTAGAAAAATATAAAGGGCACTCATACATTGATTAGTTGGAACAGTTAGTGCACTCTAGGCACTCATACTTGTATTGACCATGTATATGTGTTAGTTTTTGTATGCCTCTGCGAGTACAAGCTCGACATGCAATTTGTTCTATGTTCAATATACATCGGTTTCCTTGTGGCCCATGTGTATAGTATATTACTTGAATACTGATAAGTGAAGAGTTTGATACTACCCTTGTTTTACTAGTAAAGGTATATCTAATTCTAATGAAATAAGTGAAGAATAAAATGAATTAAAAAGAACTTCAACCAGGTGAGCATTTTATGCCTAAAATCAAATCCTAACCGATTGACGCCATTTTAAGCTAACGAGAGAGACATGGGATAAAGAAATGAACTTTGATGATCGAGCATTTCCAATACTCTTGAAAGATTAAAGTGATCTTTTCTTAATCCCCAATAAGTTTATCACACATAATGATAGCAATTTTAATATTAATCTTAGCAAATAGTTTAGAACAAAATCTAAGCAATTACTCTATCACTGATTTAGGATTCGCAAAGATAAAGTTTCAGGGAAATGAGGAAATTCAGGTCACATTCAGAGCTCTGTTTTCATTTCAATCACAGTTAAAGCAGGAATGCAAGCACTTAATGGCCGCCTCTTATCTACAATACTTTGTCAAATCTAAGAAGATTAGGAGTATATAAAGTAAATATACCACATAATTGGAGATAACTAACCTTTCTAATGGAAAAGACCATGCTGATTCGAATTCACGAGCTGATAGACCACTAGTAAAAGTAACCTAAACACTTTGCTGATCCACAAAGGCACTTTTTTCTCCTCTGGTGTGTTCTATCTGGTGGAACAATGCCATAGTTATAGGTCAACTCGGTCATTGGAGGAATATGGCTGTATGCATAAAACGCAACATGCAGATCACACTCCTTGCTATTCTCAAGCAGAACTGGTTGCCAGAGTACATTCGGGGAGCAGCTGTGGTTCATAAACCGCGCGACATTACCGGAATGTTTTGCACTTATAACTAGAGGAAATGGGATCTTTGGAGTCTCATTAGATACACCTAGGATACCTTCCCCCGACTGACTACTACGGGTTGCGTCAAAAATATAATCATCATCATTTACACCTTCGAGCTCCTCTGCCCTAGAAATATCAATGACCTCCCCTGCATATTCACAAATAAAAGCTCCGGCACGGATAGGATCCCACGACCTTAGACCCCAACCTTTATCTTTAGTTTTAAACACCTCTAAACGAACTTTCAAACCACTCTGACATACCCTATTCTTGCAATTAGGAAGGCACAGGCATGAAGAACCACACTCATGTATCAAGGCTTTTTGGCTGACAAGAACACCATTGGTAGTATATGGGAGATAGCCACCGTTTCTTTGAATGCAAGGACAGTTGGAGTTACTAGCCATACACCCACCATGGCAACCACAACCAGTTGAAGACTCATTTGAATTTACAGGCTTTGAGTATCTTAGACCGGGATAATATGTGAACTTTGCCGGCCCCTTTTCATCATCAACATCATTAACAAGAGAAACAGGTATGCTTTCAGCCCCAAAAGTGAAATCTTGCAATATAAGGCCAACTCTAGCAGCACTGCCATCCTTCCATTGCTGAACAGATTTCCATACCGTAGATGCTTCAGGCTGCCCGGATAACCTAACTAATTTGTACTTAAATACATTGCAACCAGACTTCCCTTTCTCTACCCATGACTCCTGGATTTTATAAAGACCATCATAAACATATATCTTTCCTGTTGGACTTGCTATATCTTTTACACCACGAATCACTCGAACTTCATTACCTCGATGCAAGCTCTTCTCCAAAGCAAGATTGCCCCTTTCAAGCTTCTGATCAGTTATTTCCATGCCTCTATTATTAACATTTCCACCTTGACCACTATAAACCAATACATCTGCATCCTCTGAATTATCCTCGTACCCTCCAGACGAGACAATACTAACTGCTACGGATTCTTCGTCTTGAGAGACCTTGAGCCTCATGTAATCAATGCCAGCCATAACCGGAGCATGCAATCCAATTAAACACATCTCCATTCTGAAAAAGAAAATATCCCCAGTTTCTACACCAGGCACAGCACCAATTCTCTTCTTCACATTAGTGCGAATCCCTTTGTTCATTAGGATAGTTCCTGCTCTTAAGTCGGGCCGTCTCGTTACTCCTGGAACAGATTCCTTTGCATCCTCAATTTGAGAAATTTTTCTTCGAAGCAAATCGTAGATCAACCTTATACACCCAACTGCTTCCTTGTCACCATCAGCTCGCTTGAATGTATCGAAATCCATGAGATTAAATGACTCAAGAATTTTATCAACCACACCATCTATATCCACATCAGAGGAAGCAACATTGATATCCTGGCTGCTGCCAGCCTGTGTTCTCTTCCGAGTCTTTTTCCTTTTGGTGTCAGCTTTGCTTGAATCTTCAACATCAATTACATGAACACCATCGCTGTAACCGTCTTCTTCTTCATATTCCGAGGCCCCTGGATTTCTCGAACTCCTTCCGGAAGACCCGGCATCTCCATTTGCTCCACTCCTGAACGAATTGATAGGGACTGCGGGAATGGTGCCATTGAACCCATAAGGCATTGGAGTTTGCATGTTGTGAGTATCCGGATAACCAGAATACGGATAGAATGGAGCAAAACCAGAATGAAAAGGACCAAAAGGAGGTGGGAACATAAAAGGCGAAGCAGCTTGGGGATGCGGAAATGAAGGTAAACTCGGCTTCGGAGGGAATATAGGAGACAAACATCGTAGTGGCCTAACATTCAAAATCCTAGATTTATCTTTGTAATCTTTCGCACCGTCGTCCTCCATTACATATACATCGAATTGAACAGAGACTCTGTGTTTTTCAACGATTTGGATAACTGTTAAGATAATTAAGTAACCAAAATCTAAACAAAGGAAACCCTAACAGATTAAAAAAGAGAACTTGCATCCAATTCAAAGCAAAACCCTAGAATTTTCCTACGGAGTCTTGCCCACTGCCGTCTTCCAATTTCATGCAAACGGAAATGATTCGAGACTTCGTTTTTCTCAACGATTTGGAGCAAATTCAAACCGATTAAGCTACTCGGAATTAAATAAAGGTAACGATAATAGATTAAAACCGATAACTTTACCTCCGATTCAAAGCAAAAGGCATTGATCAGTGGTGAGTTCCAATTTGGAACCCAAACTAAAGGTTTAAGAGAAACCCATTACAGGGAAAACCAACGACCAGCTTTGACTCATTAGGTTTGAAGACTAAGTTTCAGAAATTTGCAGTAAAATCCCAGAAGATATGCACAAAGAAAGTGAGCAAAAAGCAAAGCACTCACCTATTTCTAAATGAAGATATGTACAAAAATATAATAAAAGTTCACATTTTAATAAATAAAATATATATACCTAATAAACAAAATTAATATCATAAGAAGATTATATAAAAAAATCTAATCTAAAGACTTCAAATAAAAAAAATACAAATATCATTAAAATTCACAATATAAAAAAAACACCATATTGATTAGTCTTAACGTCGTTGAATTAAATCCTAATAAAAACTAAAAAAAAATAATGTAAAAAGACAAAAAAAAAAATACCAACAAATAGAATAAAATCATACCATAAAAATAAAATAATTTATTAAAAATAAAACAAATAAAATAATAAATTTAATGGTCGACGATAAATATTAAAGTTGATATTGTTGTGAGAAAAAACTTCAACAGAAAAACCGAAGGAGAAAGGTTCTAGAGTTTAATATTTGTGTTTTAATTTAACACTCACCTATTTTTTTAAATATGATTTTTTTCTTGATGGTTATATATAATATTTTATTTAATTTTTTAATTAAATCAAGCTAAGTGGATGAAATTTTTGTTTTCAATTTAATTTTAAATATTTATAATATTTTATAAAATTAATATTATTTTATAGTTTAAACTTTATAAAAATAATAATTCAAATCAAGTTAAATTTTAAATTTTTTATCCGGTTAAAATTTTGATCACACTTATTATAATCTATTACCTGGTTAATTTGTATCGATAAATATACTATTTTATAATATTTAGATAAAATTTAAGGATTATTTATAATAACTTAATAAATCAAATGATTATTTTATAAAGTTTTAAAAGATTATTGGCTAAAATTATTATATTACCATACTTTAGTGACTATTGTGAATATTTACCCATTTGATTTTTTTTCTTAAATTTTGGCCGTCAGTATAAAATCAAAAACCATCTCTTTCGCTCTCTGCGTTTTGCCTGCTTGAAGCTTGACTCAATTGTTCTTACTTCAGAACTGATTTCCCTATCGTTTTTCGCCCAAAAATTACAGAGAAAAGACGGTAGAGATTATGCCTTCATTTCCACAGCCTGGGTTTGTCACCATCTGCGAAATCAACCGAGATTTAGGTATCCCTTTTTTCTGTTCTTTTTTTAATATTTTTCATGTTTTTTTATGTTGTTTTAATGATTAACTCTAATAGTATGAATCTACAGTCACCGCCGATACCCTTTCCGATGCTGAAGCCAATGACACTTATGGAAAGCTTCTCGTACGTTTTTCAATCGATTAAAGTTCCCATTTTTCTTAAATATATTTAAGCAAAGGAAAAAGATTCAAACTTTGGGTATTTACAGGGAATGGTGTTCAATCCTGTTCCATTTCAATCGCTAGAGGATCCCATGCAACCTCCACCGACTTCAAATGCCGCCCTTTCTCAACCCAAAGGATTTGTGTGATTTCCCTCCTTTTTTTCTACTAATTGATTTTGGGTCTTTTTCCCTTTTTTTAGTAGGTTTTCACTATTTAAACTTCTCATTGCAGGGAACGATAACTTCCTCTCTCAAACACATTTTTCTACCCAATGATGTGAGTTAGCATGTCCTTGTTGAATTATATTTGTATGCATCTTCTCATATGCATATAGTGTTTTAGTATTTATTTGTTGTTAGTTGATATGCAAAATGACTGTTTAAGCTGCCCCGAGTACTCTAAATTTCTAATTTGTTCTGTTTTAGAATTGCCTTCCTTAGTATGGCAAATATGTCATTATGATATGTATGAAGGTACATATGAATCCCATATCTATAGTATAAAGCAGTTTGATGACCATATTGGAATACCTATCTATCATACCAGTAATATTTGTATTGCATATTATCGAAAATGTATGTTTAGAAGGTGGTTGTTGATATTTAACTATTTAAGTCTGAAGTCTCATTTGATAAGCTCTTTAGATTGAGTTGTTACCCGAAGTCGCTCTTCAAGGTGTGAGCTGGCATCAGCACAAACATATTCTTGCATTTATATCTGGTTTTAACCAGGTTACAGTTCGTGATTTTGAAGATTCAGGTGAGCAACTTATTATATCATTCAATGCAAATTGTTGTTAAATTATTTTTAGTTCCTTGTTTGTTTCTATCTTATTTCAGTTTGTTTTGTTAAAGAAATCAATTCAGTTTTGAATAATTTGAACAGCAGGGAAGGAGCCATGCATTTTAACAAGTGAGTCCCAAAGAGATGTTAAAGTTCTAGAGTGGAGGCCAAATGGTGGAAAGTCGCTTGCCGTTGCATGCAAGCAAGTATCTTAATTTTAAAAATTCTTACCTTTTTCTTCCCATTTATGTCAAGTATGGTTGATATTTTTTTCCAAATATTTATGGAACTTCAGGGGTGGAATTTGCATTTGGGTGGCTTCTTATCCCGGAAATGCGGCATCGGTTAGATCTGGTTCTGCTTCATTCTTGGGAGCACTCTCTAGAGGTTCTGGGACTCGGTGGACTCTGGTGGATTTTTTCCGAAGTCCTCATGATGAACAAATAAGTGCACTTTCTTGGAGTCCAGATGGCAGATATCCTTACTTCTTACTTGCATGATGTTTATATTCTATTGCTTTAATTCATTTATAATTATGTGCCTGGGAACTGAAGCTAGGAGTGGGAATGTGGTTGATTTAACTATTCAAGTGTATTGTATTCCATGACATTTTGATACATATTTGGCCTCTGCCTCATATGAAAGCTTGTCGTTCACAATCTGGGATGTTGCCCAAGGTATACATAACTCACAAAAGCTTGTTTCTCCTGAGCTATTTTTTTAATTAAAGTCAAAGATTAACAAGATTAGTAACCTTTTGATGACTCACCCTCTAATTTGGTGCTTAATCGCTTATTCGAAAGTTAGAAACTTAGTTGGGAGTTTGGATAGGCTTGATTAGTTGTTTTTAGAACTTGAACTTATGATTTTTCTGTTAAAAGCTGCAGACATTTTTATACATAATTATCAGGTATTTTTTATAGGATAATGAATGCTAGGATTTTGTGTGTATAAAATTTCCGCTGCATTTGCTTGTGAGGTATAATGTACTGGATCTTAGAGGTGGTAAAGGTGCAAGCACACTTAAAGTATAATGTCTACTATCATCTTAAATATATTTTCATGTAGTTGTTATATCTTCAGATATTTTAATCAATATTTTGGATGTATTTTGCAGGTATTGGGACACCCATTCGACGGGGATTAGGGGGAACATCAGTGGTTAAATGGTCTCCAACCGGAGATTACTTTTTTTCTGGAAAATTGTATGAACTAACGTGTTTCCTAAGTTTTATGTTTCATTCTGATAAAAGAATATGCTAATGTCTATCACGTTGCAGTGATGGAACCTTTTATCTTTGGGAGACAAACACATGGACTTCTGAACCATGGTCTTCGGCCAGTGGGTTTGTCACTGTAAGTGTCATTATTTTTAAACTGTGCTGGTAGTGGAACCTGCTGACATGACAGTAGATTTTATCTGTTTAAGGTTTTAGTGATCAACCATTTGTTGTTATCAGGGTGCAACTTGGGATCCTGATGGTCGTATGGTCCTGCTTGCTTTCTCTAAGTCTTCAAAATTGGGTTCTATACACTTTGCATCAAAACCTCCATCATTGGGTATGTATGTTGTAATTAAGGAATTTTAGTGACATCAATGATTGAAATTGGCATTCAATGGTTACCTTTTTTCCTGTAAAGCAGAAATAAGAAAAACTCTTTACTCACATCCTGTGTCCGTGTTCCTTCATACCTTGCAATGAGCCTTCCTTTATACTTGTTTTCGTATAAAAGCATGCATTCATGTTTTAAATGAATTGTTCGTATCAACCTCATGGGTTTTATTTATTCAGTAGTAGATGGATGCATTATAATGAAAGTGATATGTCAATAACTTCTCGTCCTTGATTCTCTTCAGATGCCCACTTATTACCAGTTGATTTGCCAGAGATAATATCTTTGACAGGGAGGTACGTGAAGTTGGTTTTCTAGTTTGTGTTACTTTTTAATTAGTAATTCTGCATATATTTATTATTAAAATAACTTGAGCTGGTCAAGGTAACAGCTTAATGGTAGACTTGCAAATGGATTTTTGAATTAGCTAGATGTAAAAATCAGTGGAGATGCTTACATGTCATCCGGGCTCCATAGCTTTTCCCTTTGTTAATTTTACTAGGTCATATGATCTCAAATATTTTGTCATGCAGCCAGGGAATCGAGAAGATAGCTTGGGATGCTTCTGGAGAGCGACTAGCAGTGTCATATAAAGGAGGTGATGACATTTACAAAGGTCTCATTGCGATATATGATACAAGGAGGAATCCCTTGATTTCTGCATCACTAATGTGAGTCACTGCTTCTCTTACTATGTACTTGCCCTTTTGGTTAGGAGAATATGAACTAGACACAGCTTTCGTGGAGCATTCCATTATATTCATTTCATTCCAAGACATAAAACCTAAATATTTCAGTCTCTTTTTCTGGTTTATGTGTGGAGGGGAGGGAGGATGTAAGGGTACGACCCCCTTGATTTCTGTTCCGCTTCTTGCCTAGTGTTTTTCGTTTTTGGTTGGTAAATTGTTGACATAGATATCACAGACCATTCCACTGTCTCCATTGATGAATGACTGAAATGATCTTATATCAGATGATTCTTCATTTTAATGCAAATCTATTCCCCATCCCTCTCTCTTTCCCGAAGATATTTATACATTTAACTGCTAATCAATTTTCTTGTTGCTGTAACGTGGATTCAGCGGATTCATAAGAGGACCTGGCAACAATCCAAAGCCAATTGCATTTTCCTTTCACAACAAGTTTAAACAAGGACCACTGCTTTCTGTGGTAAACCATCATCATTTCCTCCACTCTTCCTTTTGACCATTAGGTCAGCCAATTTGTATGGTTTTTATTCGTTTGAATTCTGTAATTGGTACGAAAGTCAAATCTCGGGGGTGAGTTGCAAATAATAGGAAACTCATGTTTCCAGCGGTCGATTGAGATACGTTTCTTTCTTTATGCAGTGCTGGAGAAGTGGATTTTGCTGTACCTATCCTCTACTATTTCGATCCTAAATTCTATCACGGTCAAGGTATTTTCCCACTCTTATATGTTTTTTTGACTGTATGATAAATTTAAGGCAAAATATGCAAATAAACCCTTGAGTTTCACTCGGATGAAAAATCAATTCTCTTTTATTGCTTGAACTTGAAGCTATAAATTCTTTTTATATTGTAATTATAACCTTTAAATTTTGAGAATAAGTGACATTTTGAATTAAATAAAAGTGGATCCTGTTCTGCTTTTTAAAAATATGCTTAAATCAACTGGCACTGTGTTGTTCCGATTAATCAAGGTCTCAGGTTCGAGCGTGACAGTCCTACCTGCTCAGCGAGATTAGTCTTTGTTTAGACCATTAAACTAGCAAGTTTAGAAATTTGAATTTCAGATGTTGGATGTGTGTATGATTCAGACACAAATATGTTTGACACACTTATATTTACTTTGTTGCAGGCATTTAGTGGCAACCAATGCATGGTGGTTTTATGGGAACTGTTTAGATGGGATTATTTGATCTTTATACTTGAAACACAATTGGGATGAAATTGAGGGAATTCATGTTAGCTGTTGTTATGCTTCACAATATTGAATATTGTTTCATTCTCAGTTTTTTTTATAATACTTATTATCATGTTGGAAATTCAAAATTGTTCAGTTTTTGTGAACGAATATTATTACTATGACTAGTTTTAAAACTTTAATTTTCAAGCATATAATGTTCTAATTTTATTATTTAATATTATTATTGGTGGTTAAAAAAAATATTCAATTAATTTTTTTAATAATAAATCAATTGATCGGATATCCGGTATTAGAATCGGTTTCTACTGGTAACGGGAATGGTTTCTAAAATTTAGGATCCGGTATGACTTGGATCGAGACTGATTTCAATTTTTAGGAACCGATGGTTATTAGGACTGGGACGAGTTTTAATCAAATTAGTCGAGTACCTGATATTGCCTACATGCAAATATATTGTTCATTGAGATTGCATAGCACGTCATTCTCTTTCTAGTAACTGATGTATGAAACCACTCAATAAGCAAACTTGGTGCGGGAAAACAGAGTTGTTCTGCATTGTATCCTAGAGAAAATCGTCACGAGGACTTCGTAAGAGGGCAGCGGATAACGACTTTGGTGATAATCAACTATAAATTGTATTGTTTTTTTTCCGATCACCATATGATCATTTTGCTGTGGATCCTCTTTCTCTTATATCCTGTGTGGTGTGAGAAATTCGATTTCGTCGACGGGTTTGCAGACTTGGTGCCTTGCCTCCGGTTCTATTGTGCTTCTTCACGGTAACCTTGGCCTCTACTTGCCTTTTTGGTCATGAGCACAACTTAACATTCTCAGATAAGATTAAGAATAACCAGTACTGTAATGGGTGTGTGCTACCTATCCTATCATCGTTTTACTATTATTCACATTGTGATTTCTTTCTGCACAAGGCATGTTCCGAGTTTCGAAGGATGCGTCGACTATGCATATCATGTGTTCTTGGCCGGTTTCCGTTTATCAAGGCCGGAACCGAACACACATACGGAAGTCATCCTCATCGCCTCCCATTCGTCAAGAAGATCACTTACTACCCTGGATGAATTATCCGAGGCGTGTGAAGATGTAGCTCTTGAATGTGCAGATCATGGATGGAAATACCATCTTTTCATATGAACTATGCTCAATGAATGAGCCACTTTGGGCTAAACTAGAACTGCTTCTTCTGTGCTAAGCCTAAACCCCTTGTTTGGTAAACTTGGTCCGAAAAATAAAAATAATTATCTGATAATTATCCACTCATTAATTACATATAAAAAAAAATATGAATTACCTTAAAATAATGATATAGATAAATCTGATTGGTTAAATCACGAATGACGTGATGAAAAAAGTCCATGATATAATTTCTCTATTCCTATACTAATTTAAGAAAATATTTGAGGGGAAAGTTTTATATTTTTCATGATATAATTATTTGATAATTATATTATTATATTAATGATATATCAATTGAACAAAATTCATATTTAATTTAGATTTTTTTAGTTATATTACTGATTTATATTTATTTTAGACTCGCAACTAATTTTTTTATATCTTGCAATCACTTTCAATTTAACGACATTAAATGTTAACGTTTACTACAAAATATTTTTTTAAACAAAATCAAGAAGTTTAATTTTATTAAAAAAACATATAATAAATACAATCCACAAAATTATACTTACAGATTAAGAAAATTATTATTGTAAATTATTTTATTAACAATTTTAATTGTATTAATAAATTATCAGAAAACAGTTATAATTATATAAATTCATTAATTTTCTGATGAGAGAATATATCGTGATAATTATTACATAAATATCAAAATATTAAAAATAAAAGTAAAAAAGTTATCATAGACGAATAAACGTAATAAAATATACAAAAAATAAATTTAAAATAAAGTAAAATTTCATTTAAAAATAAATAAATAAATAAATAATTTAAGTAAAGTTAGTTATTGTTTCTAGATTTTAAAATCATTAACTTTTTAAAAATATTATTAATTATTTAATTTATAAAATAAACATGGTTTTTTCTTCTTTTTACCTACATTGTTGATGCGACACCAGTTAATATACTTTTAATTATTTTAAAAGTTATTGACCACTAATTTAATTAGTTTTATATTTTTTCTTTAAAAATAAGTTCAGACTAAAATGTAAAAGATAATATTATTAAAAGATAAATTTTTTATAATATATATTTATAATTTATATTTAAAATATAAAATTATATCTTTTAATAATATTATTTTTAAAATTTAAACTTGTATCCTTTTATAAAAGTTTAATACGTCTTAGTAACAGGGGTGTTTAAAAATATTCGGTAGATCCGATTTGATTTTATCTATTGACAAAATTCAAAAATTTGGATATCCGATTCAATTTTTATTTTTGAATCGGATATCTAATCCGATTTTAAGTTTTTTGGATCAGATACAAATCATAATATTTCAAGTTTCAGATTATACAAAAATTCAAAAAATTTAAAATTTTATTAATGTGAATCTTGTTGTATTTAGTAATTTGTTGTTTATTATATTTAAAATTTTAAAATTTTCATAAATACAACTTTAAAATTCAAAAATTTAATTTAATTGAATTATATTTTCAGATAATTGGATATCTGAATATTCGATCCAAATACCCGATATATAAATATATAGATATCATCTTTTTTCAGATCAGATATAAATCACAAGATCATAAATTAAAAACTTGGATATTTAAAAATTAAATCTGAACTTAATTATTTAATTATATTTAAGATAAATTATATAAAAGATTAATTGAAATATAGTCGAGATCATTTATGTACTTTACCCTTATATTTAGTTATTTCTGATGAATTCACTAAAATTGATGTCCCGTGTTTCTAATTTTTTAAAAAAAATTAGAAAAAGCAGACATTTGAAGAAGATAGAGACTTGATTCTCTTTCTTCATCCCCAAACCCTACACATTTCATCTTGTATTTAACTGTAATTTAAAAAAAAAATTGCTCAAAGACAAGCATTTGTTTGTTTCCTAGAAATTAATGTGTGAAAATCCTGTGCGCTGAGGTTTTTGCAGGTGAAACACGAGAGTAACAATGGCGGGAGCAAAAGCAGAGGGAAATCAGCAAGGGAATGGAGTTTGAGGCAAATGATGATGAACTATGGGAAAAACTGAAGAACAGCAGAGGTTGAGTTCAAATGTGAGCAGTGAATCATCATTCCAAGAATCCAACGCTTCAATTTCGAGTTTGAGCTTTAGATTCGCTGCTTGTGGATCTAGAAACAGTCTCTTTGGCCTTCGATGCTTCGTCGTCGTGCTGTTTGCTCTTGCTCTATTTCTTTCTGCTTTATTTTGGTTGCCTCCTTTTCTCCACTCTTCAGATCCATCTGATCTGAATCTCGATTCCAGATTCAAAGGTACCTCTCTCTATTTCTCCTTTTACATAATCAAATATATATGTGTGTATGCATGGATCTGGGATTTTGTTTTTCTTACCTTCATATTTTTTAGTGTTGCTGAGAATATATGAATTGAAGGGAAAATAATGTAGGGGGGAAAATCCTATCAATTTGAACTTCTCTAGATTTTAAATATTATTTTTATAAATAAAATAAAAATTCCATTGAAGGAAACTAGGTTTAAGAGTGTTAATTATCAGTTAGATGGTTATATAATCAATTAACAAAATAAGATAAATCAATTTAATAAGTCATATAGAATTATATACAGTCAATGAATTGAGTAATAATAAATTATTCAAAACTGATGTTGTTTAAATTTAATTTTTAGAAGTTTCAGTGTCTTGTGTCATTATTTAATTTATTGACGGTGTATAGGATAAAAAAAGTAATCCATATGGATAGTAATTCAATTTTCTTTCCCTATAATTTAGAGTAAAATTGGAGAAGGGAATGGAAGAACATTTTGCAAAATTAAGTTGAGTTTATTCCCCCCAAAAAATACACAGTATTTTGATTCTTAGCACGTGTGATTACGAGTCAATATTTTGTCTCTCTTTTGGTTATTTAGTGCATTTTTATAATTTCATAATTCGTGTTTGCTGTCAAATATATACATATAATTAAGGATATAAACGAGTTGAGTCAAGTAGTGCTTAATTCGACTTGTTAAGATTTTGAGTCAAGTTCGAACTCGAGTAATTTTAACAAATCTAAAAAATTTGAACTTCATTTGACTCGTTAAGAACTCAAGTCGAGTTTGAACTTGACTTAAGCTTAATTGAATCAAGTATTAATCAATCTTTGAACGTGCCTCTGACACATGTAGCTCATCATTTGTCAAATCTCATTTAAAACTTTCTTAGAAGGTAAAAGAAAATGTTGATAAAAAATTGTTTAAACTCAAGCTTATTCATTTTAAGGTACAAGTGTTATTTTAAGGTTTAAAGGTTTAGGTTGTTGGGTTTAAAATTTAGGATTTAGATTTTAGGGTTTAAATTTATGTTTAGGCTTTATATTTTACGGTTTTAAGTTTAGAAATTTAGATTTTAAATTATAAAAAAAAAAAAAATTGGTATATTATATTTTCAAGTAGCTCAAAAACTTTTCGAATTGGGTATCAAGTAGCTTAGCTTTTTAAGAATTTGGACTGATCTCGAGTCGAGTCCTATCGAATTAAGCTTTAATCGAGTCGAACTCAAATAACTTGATTTGTTCCGTCTCGTTACAACCCTACATTAAATCATTGGTATCGGTTGTTACGTCATGGCTCATGCACGTTGCATATGAATACTTATGATTGGTATTGGTTCTAGTAGTAAATTCTGTTGCCATGAAATTCTTAGTTTCTTTTAAAATTTGAGATTTATATACGATGTGTTCTGTTATAGGTCTTTGCATTCATATAATAATTGTAGTTGTTTTTCTGACTGAAGCTGGACCATGGGTATTAGCTTCCATATTTCCTATGGGGTTGGACCAATTGAATTTATGATCATGAAAGTGATTTAACATGCATGATTTGTTTGAAAATTTTTGTACTGACTCATATTTATTGTCCAGATCATGATATAGTAGCAAGTTTTAAAGTTCAGAAGCCAGTTTCTTTTCTGGGAGACAATATTGTGCAGCTTGAAAATGACATTTTTGATGAGATAGGCTTTCCCACAAGCAAAGTATATAATTTGATCCTTTTCGTTACAATGTATGTACTTCAATCTTATTTTTACCTAAATCCGATTACTTCTTTGATACAGGTGGTTATCTTATCTCTTGAGCCTTTAAATGAACCGAATGTAACAAAGGTTGTGTTCGGGGTCGATCCTGATGCAAGATATTCAAAGATATCTCCAACAGCTGAAAGTTTGATACGTTCATCATTTGAATATTTGGTTACACACCGATCATCCTTGCGTTTGACGAAATCCTTGTTTGGGGATTCATATTTCTTAGAGGTGCTAAAATTCCCAGGAGGAATCACTGTAATTCCCCTGCAAAGTGCATTTCTTCTGCAGAAAGTGCAAATCCGGTTCAACTTTACCTTAAACTTTTCTATTTCTCAAATACAAATAAATTTTGATGAATTGAGGAGCCAGCTAAAGGCTGGACTGCATCTTGCTGCCTATGAGGTTAGGCAATCTGTCTCTTTCGAATGATGTTGCTTTTAATCTTTCTTTGTTGCAGTTTAGTACTTAGAATTTGTGGATAAAGATTACTTTTGATGAATCTGATGTGTTTTATTTTGAGTTTCAGAACTTGTATATTATCTTGACAAATTCCAAAGGCTCAACAAGCGCTCCCCCCACTACTGTTCAGTCATCTGTTCTGCTGGCTGTAGGGAATAATCCATCGATTCCGAGATTGAAGCAACTAGCTCAAACCATCACAGGGTCTCATTCAAGAAACCTTGGCCTGAACAACACTGTATTTGGTAAAGTTAAGGAAGTTCGCCTTTTGTCCATTCCAAAACATTCTGTTCGTGGAGGTGATGGCGGTTCAAACTCATCGTCCCCTTCACCTGCTCCTTCACCTCATCCCCTCCACAGTAATCATCATCACCACCACCACCACCATTCCCATCACCACCACCGCCATCACCACACTGATGATCTAGCTCCTGCAGTTTCACCTGATACATCAGCCAAGAAAGGTACTGCATCTGCACCTGAAGCTTATTCACCTGCCCCGGAAACAATTTCACCCTCCTCTCATTGGAGTAACAAAGCAAACCCGCCAGATTGCCATCATAGGAATAAAAGGAGCAAGGGGAAGACTCGAGAGGAGTCTAATGTAGCCCCTGTTGCCACACCCAAAATTTCTCCTCATCATTCTCCCATCCCACCAAATGTACACCCATCAGCACCAGCACCCAAACCTAAACTCAGACCCGTTTCCTATTTGACTCCCACATCCAGTCCGCTGCCAAATGTAGCATTTGCTCATGTCAATCCTCCATCAAAGAGTAAACCAAATAAAGAGGTTCCTGACAGGACACCTTTAGTTTCGCCATCAACATCGGCATCTTTAAGTGAGTAAATGTTGTTTTCTGAATAGTTAAAGATTATGTTTTTACATATTAGCCTATTCTTGCATTCCTATCCAACTATTTCCTACATGCATATGATGTCTGAATATATTTTTCTCATGCAGTAATTTTAGTCCTATTTAGAAATTTAAGAACCATTATAGTGATCAATTTAATTCATATTTTCATCCATACCTCGGCTTATCTCATGATTTTTTAAACTTCCACTGTATCTCTAGATGCTTGATAATTGTTACATCGGTCAATGTAACTCATATTCAGATCCAAGCTCTAGATTTTCTTCTCAGATCAGTAGAGAATTTACTCGGCCATTATCGCAGTCATATCAACATATGCATTGTATGCTAACCTGTTACTTTTGCTGCATTTGCAGATCTTCCAACTATGCAATGGCTACTTTCACTCCTATTAGTTATTACTATATTGTATTTATAACAAACAGAATATCAACCGATCGCTTTCAAACCGTATAATTCCGAAACTAGAGTTTCGTGAACGAGAGCAATGCGAATGGCGTGCCCTCGTGTCTGGTCGGATATATGTTGTTTTTCCGTGCTGTAAATATTTGAGTTACAATCAAATGGCACCATGTTCAGGTCAAAAGTCACATTGGTGGCAGGGCCCATGGATTATGTGACTGCTGCTGTTTTGTGTATTCCCTTCTGAAATCAGAGGGAAAAAACAAATCTATATGCAATACTTTTTCCTCTTCTTTCTCTCATCTCCTACTTTTGATTCGAGTTACTTAGGACCATTTTTGTATATATTCAACTTTGGTTGGTAAAATATGTATTTACGCATAATTTAGTAGGACCTATTTCAACTGTGTTGTTCTTCTGTTTCACCACCGTCCATATCCATCACCGGGAGCTGTACTGCAGAAGAATGCCGAAATAGGTTCGCAAACAAAGAACTCAAGCTCACATTGGACAGATTGAGATTACAACTTAAAATGGAGGAAGTTTCATCTTTGCTATGCTCGTATCAAAGTGATTTATGATGTATGCAGTCTCAGCAAATCTGGAAACTTTCAGCTACTTCCCATGGATGCAATTGCAAAGCATCAAAGATGATATAATCATTATCACCTACTAAAATCGATGACTGTCTAGACGGGTAGGAGAAGCTATTATCCGTCTAGACACAACGATAACATGTGAAAATACCATCGACTGTGAGGTGGGTGTTTGAAGAAAACCATGGCCGCTACTTTCTATGTAGTTCCTCACGCCTTGTGGAGAAAGAAATCCACAATGTGAACAATAGGAAGATGAGGAGAAGACGGGTAGCCCACAACCGTTGCAGTATGTATTGTGCTTAATCTAACATGACCAACATGTTCTATCTCTCCGGCTTTAACATCATCCCAAACTCTGTTTTCCTTGATGATGCAACTCATAGGCTTAAAATGACAGATCGGATTCATCGGGATCTACTACCTCAACCACATTATACAAATCTATGGAACATGGATAACAAAATCGCAACCTGGTTGAGAACAGTAATAACTCCCATGCTCCGTGTTTACTGTTTCGTGACAGATTCCACAATCCCAAGTTCTTGAATCATTGGGGTCAATACAAAGGAAATGCAGTCCTTGTGAACTAGAATGTTGTAGGTAGAACAAACATAGGACACATACTTTCCCTGGTTGCCACATGCATTACAGTGGAATGGGTCATTTGGATTTAACAACAAAGTAAAAGGGTGATCATGGTGAGATTTGTCTTTAACAATGGGGTAGTGGCCGAGCACATCTGGGGTGTATATATCCAACCAGAAATAAAATTCAGAGTTTTTCGTGTTTTTTAAATTATTGGATGACTAAAATAAATATAGGGTTTGAGCAGGGTGAGACTGAATCTCCAAGGGTGCTTATGCACAGCCTTAAGAAATATCAATTAAAATTATCAAGATTTCATTAAAAAGTAAAATAATCATTAACAATAAGAATTCTGCTAATTATTGTCGAAAGCCATGCTACATATAGCAAAACCATTATAAAAAGCATCATTGTTGCAGTCCTTTACTAACAATATAATCCATCAAAAATTAAAAACAAAAGGAATGAATGGTCTAACCATGTCTTTAAACAATGAGCCCTAGCAGATTGGGAAATCTGCATGATACAAACAATTCGTACCTTGTTTAACCATCCATCGAGTAATCATAGCTTAAAGTTGGTTGGTGAACAAATGGAGCCTGCAACCAAAGATAAAATGCACGTGCATAGTTCAACAGTCTTTTAAGTGTGAACATGCTATGTCTAAAAACAGCAATAACAGACGTTCAGAGAGGGTTTTCATATGTTATTATATGTATAAAACATGTAATTATGTTGAAAACAAAGACTAAAAGACCTATGAGGATTTCTCATAAACATCTGCCGAAATACCGACAAACTGGCAGAGAAGCAACACACAAACACCAGGCAAGATAATCTAATACTTACCAAGGTATAACAATAAACATAACTCATAAAGCTTAAAATCCAGTATACTATTTATGATAAGAAGTCGGAGCCTACCTGAAATACAGCATGCATAAACTGATCATATGGATGAGAATACATCATGTTAGCACTTGGCCACTGCCATCTATAGAAGTTTGATTCAATCCCATTGAACAAAAAGGGCTCATAGCTGGTCTTGCAGGAACACCATAACCGAGGGGAGCTTGCATGCTTGCAATCTGACCCAACTGAGGAAAAGCAGAATCATATTGCACGAATGGAAGTTGAACCCTCTGCATACTGTAGGGAGCCACGCTGACACTCTGGTTACATGGAATGCTTCTAGCATACCTATAGCAGTTCAGAACAAGTTAGTTTAGAAGAAAGAATAAAACCCCTCCAATGAAGACCAAAAATACTCCCTATTTCATGCCACCAATTATCTTTCTTATTTCATGCCTACAGTGGCATGTACTTTTATCATCAATACTTTCACATTTGCAGCTTACCTGCATTTTGCTTTCACTCACAAAAAGACGAGAAAAGGAGCCACTATAACCATTTGGTTTAATTAAAGAGATTGTACAAACAACACTAAAAGATGCAAAACAATCAACCACCTGAATATTTCTAAATTACTGAAATACTAGATGCATTAATCCCACCTTTGATAACTACAGTCATAATCTGGGTCGGTACGATCCTTTTCTCTGTCTCTGAAAATGGCTACTCGAGAAGTACTATCCCGGGCAGTAGCATTTTTTTCCAGATCAACCATGGAGGTCCGGTAATTTCCCAACTCATCTCTGATAAGAGATTCGTTTCTCACGTCAATAGAAACATGAGGTGAAGAATCATCAGAATCAGGAGTACCGGGTCTACTAAAAATACGAGCTCGTGCCCGATCATACTCTTCCTTCCTCTCTTCTACACTTCTCACAGAACTTCTCTTGATACCGCTTTGATTAGCTCCATTTACAGATCCATTATTTGGCCTGGGCTTAATAGCAATTTTAATCTGCTCCAGTTTATCATTTTCCGAGTTTTTAGCAGGAATTTCAGACAAACAAACAGCAGGCCATCTGATTTCACCTGCTCTTTTCGCCACAATTCTGCTTCCTTCTAAGCCATTATCAAGAACCATAGTTACCAGCCCATAGTATTGAGCAACACGATGTGCTGCAAGCCGAAGATATGAGGTGGGAAAATGTTGGAACTCAAATTGCTGCTGCTGCTCAGAATTTTGCAAAAACCTCTGGATATCAAGTTCCATCCGCAAGACTAACTCCGGAAAATAACCAAAAAGACAAAAAGATGGTAAATCTAGAATGAAGACAGCAGTGGTAGAATATAAATGAGGAATCAAACCCTAAAGCTCTCAAATTATGTAAGATTTCATCCAAAAAACTCAAATTCGCAACAAATTAAGCAAAATTAGCAACAAATCTATAAAGTATTTCTCCCGCGCAAAAGTCAACGAAAATAAAATCCCAGATCTACAATTGATATCTTCTATTAAACAAAGCCCTACCCTAATTGACCCCAGCCAAACAAATCCAATCCAAATCCCAAATGATAAAACCTAAAATCACAATAAAAACCCAACAGCCAACGTATAATAATATCTATTAGAGAGGCAAAAACAAAAAAAAGATGAACCCTAAAATTGCAACCAAAAACCCAATATTAAAGCTACAAAATTGAGAATAAAAACAAGAAAAAAAGAGAAATTACTGGTGAGACGATGACGAGGATTTTGAAGCGCCTCCACGAGGAAAGGATCAACTGCTAACTCTCGTTCGTTAACAGTTCCGACTGTGGCTGTTTTCGTCGGAGCCGGAACGGAAGACGAGGCCATGGCAATAATATTTTCCGATTCGGTACCGAATGGACAAAGAAAACGCCTCTTCCTCTCCACTCCTCTGTTATTCTCCTTCTTCCCGATGGTTAATAAATGAACCGATCAAGAAGAAGAGAAAGCATCCCTTTGATTCTAAGCATATGGGAAACGAAGGGATTGCGAGAGAGGGAATCTGGAAGGTTTTTTGGTCGTACGGAACGTCTTCTCTCGAGAGAGAAGAAAGGAAAGGGACGGCGGCAAAATCGAAAGACTTTTATACCCTAAATCTTAAAAATCCCCAAACCGCAAACGCACGTGCCAAAACCAAAATTGACTTTTGTAATCAATTTATAGTAAAACTTAATACGAATCTCTAATAAGGAAAAAAATACATTAAAAAATACAAGTATATTTAATTTTAAATTTTAAAAATGTACTTTAATTTTAAAATTTAAGAGTTTGAGTATAAGAAATTAAAAATAGGGTGAGTATTCGATCGAGTCGAATCAAAAAATTTTGAATTATTCGAGTTGACGAGTCATATTTTACAACTCAAACTTTATTTAAATTTTTTCGGTTTGAGTCGAGTTTAAGAAATTCGAGTCGAATTTTCGAGTTCCTATAAATATTTAATTATAATTATTTATCATTTTATAGGATAATTTAATTTCAATTTAAACGATTTTCTCTGCTCATGTAAGATATAGAGAGAGATATTTTTTATATTTTTATATATTAATGTATATATATCATAAAAAATTGATAGACTCATCTCAAACTTAAAAATTAATCTTTTAATTATTAAAAATTTCAAGTTATTCGAATTTCTATTTTACAACTTGAATTTTATTTGAAATTTTTTGAGTCGAGTCTATAAAATTTCGAGTCGAGTCAAAATGAGTCGAGTATTTTCACCTCGAGTCGAGTAATTCAATTTTTTCAAGTCGAATTTTGTTCACCTCTAATTAAAATTTAAGATTTATGCTTAAAATTTATTATTTATGATCAGAATTTAAAGTTTTAAGATTTAAGTTTTTAGGTAATATAATTAGGGATTTAATTTTAATCTATAAACCCTAAATTTTATCTCTAAAATTTATTCTTTAAATTCGAGATACCTACACCTAAACTATAAAAACATTAAACCCTAAACAAAAATTCTAAAATTAATCACCAAAAACCGGATTCAGATCAAGCATTTCAAAGGAGTATAATGCAACATGGCTTTGTGTTAAGATCTTGAATTTCTAAGAAATGCTTAGGTTGCGACTGCCGGCCGGAATTTCCTACTCTTACCGTCCCGCAATAATGAACGATAGTCGGTGACGTTCGAGCACTCGGACTCTGAGAGCTCCTCGTATAGACATGGACCGAGCTGTGCTCATCAGTACGAACTGTTTGGGGTATGTTCGATAATATGTTCAACAATTTTGCCAAAAAGTCGAGATTGATTGTCGGAGATGATTTTGACTGGCATTCGATACTTAAGTAGACCGGCGACGAAAAATGGCATATAGAGACAATGATGCATGTTTTTTCATTCATCAACAAACATTATTGTTGTTCAAAATGGCCACATAGAGACACTGATGCATTTTTTTCATTCATCAACAAACATTATTGTTGTTCAAATGGATATTCTTCTTAAAGGAATCAAATCAATGCTTCGCCGGGAGAGAAACTCGGCGATGTAAGCATCATATCATAATCAAACCACCTGAAGCCTACTCTCAGCAGATAATAGATTCTTGGATGGCGGAAATAAGGCAACAGCACCTCGAAGAGAACTCGAGTACTTCTTATGCACAACCTGAAGCCTGCTCTCAGCAGCCTTGGAATGGAAATAAGCCAGCAGCTTAGCACAATCCACGAGCTGTGATTCCGAGTAACCAGTGTGATACTTCAGTGTGTCGGTCCAAGTCGGTGTCTTGTTTAGAGTGCATCGAGCGGCATACACCGCGGAGGCAGCCACCATTGATGGGCAGAATCGAACCATCTCATATTGCATTAGCCCCAGCTCAGCTAGGAAATAGACCATGTTTTCCATCTACATAACACAAAACATAGCAACCATATGTGAATTTTCATCTCAAAAACAACAAGAAAATAAAATGCAAGTCTCTCAAGTAAAAACCACACTTTCGGATCCGGGATCGATGCCTTGATGAAACGAGCTAGGAAGACATAATGTGTAGGCACTGTCAAAGTCCATTCCAACCTTCCCAGTATTGTTTTCTCCATCAAAAGTATTTGTTCCCGAGTGTAAGCTCTGTCAGCAATGCATACCAGATCATTGACCTCTGGTGGCCAGATTTCTTCGTACTTGGTGGCAATAAGCATGGCACTCATGCCCAGCAGTTGTAATTCCCTCCTCGGGACAACCTTCACCGACATGAACCGGTCAATCAAGTTGACGGTAAGATAGAGAGCTTCCGGTGAAAGCTCAAACTTTTGATGAACATCAATTAGCCAATCAATAAGAATTGCCCTCATCTTCTCATTAACATCAGTCTGTAAGTGCATATAGTCATTTGGCCTGCTCTCATTCTGCATTTTCCACAACATTTTCATAAATCTCAGCATGTCGAAATCAATAAATCATCACTACAAGATGGAATTTGTTATCTATTTCCTAACCTCAGCAGATTTATAGAACTTGTAGATATCATCAACATATTCCACACCAGCCAAGTGATTATTAGCATCTGCTGCATCAATATCAAGAACATTCTCCTCCTTTGGCTTGTTTGCAATTCCATGAGCCGCCTGAATTCCAGAACAACAACAAAGTCACATTTTTTTACTCAAGTTTGCCACAATAATTACTCGAAACAAGATTGGAACAATTGATTGATTACCTTGCTTCTTACAGTAAGGGCTGCAGAGAAAGTATGTTGCTTTTTCTTGGATGATCCTTCCCCTTGAAGTACTTTCTTACTGTTCTTCTCATCAACAACTTTGTCTTTCTTCTTCTCCTCCTTTGTCTCCTTCACTTCCACCACTTCTTCGACATCCGGGCTGATTTCAACCACTTCTACCTTTGCCGGCACTGGCTTATCAGTCTGTTTCTTTTGAACAGGCTTTGGTGCAGGGACAACGCCTCTTTTAGGCACAGCAGCGGCTCCATCAACAGCAGGAGCTTTTTCAACATTTAGGCATACATTTTTCTGAAATCCAAAACAAACCCAGATTTTGAATTAAGATTTTCTTCCTACTTTGCTATTCTTCAATTAAAGAAATCTAATTGAAATCAGTCAAATCACATAAATTATATACAACAACAAACCTTATTCTTCTCAGCCGCTGCGGCTGCTTGGGCGTTGGCAAGTAACTGAGCGCAAAAAGACCTTGTGAGTGGACGATGAATCTGCTGCTGGGCTTTGCCATCAACAACCGCTCCTCCTCGGACGTTCACCACGTTCCCAATATCTCCCAACGCACGGCGATTCTTCCCATCTCCGGCCGCCACGTTCTTCTTCGTCTGCTTTTGAACTGCTGCTCCAGCGCCACCAACTCCGGCCTCGCCTGTTAGCAAAACATCATTTCCTTGAATGATTCGTACAGTTTTAACAAGATCCCACAAAACCAAACACAAATCGCAAAGAAACCATTTCTTTTTTCACCCCAAAACTTTCAAGATAAACCCATTAAAATCATTTCAAACAAAAATGAAGAAAAACAAATCCCAGAAAATATTCAACAAAGATCTTAATTCCCAAAAAAACAAAATCTTTGAAATTACCTTTGGCTTGTTGAGGTAAGATGGTTCTTGAAGCCATTTTTTTTTGTTGTTGTTGTTGTTTTCTTCTCTTCACTCTCGACTTTTTTTCGCCTTTCTCTTAGGCCCAGATAGGGATTATAAGAAAAGGGGAGATTTGGTTTCCTTTTGAAGCTACAGCCATCAAACGGTCGTATTTGATTTTTCAAACTTTCGCCGTTGGATTGTTTCTAATCCAACGGTGGAAAATGGCAACACCAAATTATAGCCGTTACCCTACCTGTCGGCTTAAAGGCTCCTGTGGGATAAAACATAGTTATCCGCTTGCATTTTAGGGTTTTGGATTGTAATTTTATTTAAAATAAAGTAATTGAAATTTATTCACATGCCAACTCAAATCCTAATATAATAATGAAAATAAAAACTTTCTACTTTTTACTATTTTTGATATTTTAATGTTAAAAAAATAAACCTAAAAATTTAATTTTAAATTATAAAATATATATTATACTCACTTTAAATCTTAAACTTTAACTATGTTTTTTTAATATAAAAAATAAAAAAATATATTATAAACTATATTCACTGCGTTATCTACGGTCCAAACAATCATGTCCATTCATCTTTAAATAACGATGGATCATTTATGGTGGAAAGAGTTAATTATATAATTTCTCCAAAATATAAGAATTTATACTCTAATTACGACTCTCGTACTTATTAATAACTTAAAATTTTAAAACATAAATAATTTTATTTTTAATAAAATATTATTATATGATACAAATTTATATAATTATATATCTATACTCATTAATTGTAAGTATATTTTATTAAATTAATTTTAATTTAAATAAAAAATTAATCTTTTAATCCGATAATAATATATATCAACATATGATTAAAATAAGACACTAAAAAACATTTTTTATTTTATTTAAAAATAGAAATAATAATCACGAATCTCGAATATAATAAAAAGCAAATGAAGCAATCAAATCAATTAAAAGAAAATCAAAACATGTTACAACTGTTGATTAGGCAAACCAAAAAAACCCTGCCTAAACAATGCCATGAACCAACCAAATTAGTAGAAACCCAATTTTCCATATTCTTCTCCCTCAGGACCAAACACACCAGACAAATATTGGAACAACAAAAAGACACGATATGAACTAAAACTCTGGCTTTTATCACAGTTGTAAACACTCTTTCAGTTAGATTTTGTTCTTTTTTTACTTCTACAGTTCATCATCTGGTCCCCCTAGCATCACCTGCATAACCACAACATGTTCTTTCACATTGCAGAAACTTTGAAACTCGGTTTTCGGATTCGTAGGAAAGATAGACTAGTAATGAAAACAAATAAGCTTTGTTAGGAACGTACGTTGCAATCGAATGCGTGCTTTCGTGCAACCATGATAGCTGCATTTCTTTCTTTATCCGATTCGAATGTTAATACATAAGAGAGGCCTTTCCTTGGTTGCCAAAACAATGACTTGGCTGATGCAATAGTGTCACCTCTAGCTCCGCATAGCTTGATTAGGAAAAGCCGAATCGATGTGAAAAACGGGGTAATGGAAAGAGTACTTATGGAATGATAAATACTTTAAGAGTAAGATGATCACCAGCATGGATGTGGAATAATTTTCTCTGGACTTTGTGATCCATCCTCTACAGAGCTTGATCCTCATCTTTCCGATATTGAATGTGTGAGTCGAGCGTGACGGGTGATCTTGGCCATTGATTTGAGAAATGACTACCTAGAACAAGAACATAGTACGAAGGGAGTTCGATTAGAAGTGGATCAGACAAATATTCCTACTCAATGTGTACCAGTTCAAGAAGAAACTAACAGAAAAGAATCATACATACATTGAATTCACTGCTGGATTTCCGCAAAAGCATCTCGACGTAGCTTCCCAGACCTGCAGCTGTGAAAGTAACTCTATCAGCCTTTCTTGCTTTCTTTGCTATTCATTGATACACTAATGCATTCGAGTACTGTAAACTAACCAGAACCAATAGGATTGGCGGTTGTCGCAGAGATTTTTTGGCCGTTTGAGAGAATCTCAGCCTGCAAAATTCGGCCAACATCAAGTGGTTCTGGGGCGTACATTGTTTTGTTGGCACCTGATGACGCCGAAAATTGGATTAGTTATTAGAGTAGGATGCAATGTAAATGATGCAGGTCATATGACATGATTCACTAAACCAGCTTCAGTGAGGTTAGGACTTAGGAGACTTTAATGTAAAAGAACATTCAAGGAATGGATACCTGAAATTATTTCCCTCCGATCTCCATCAGCTGATAGTCGGTACCACTGAATCGAAGATTTTGAAAGCGCTGGAGCTGTATCAGAACAAGGCTGGAGTTTTAACCATGAACCAAGAGTTCCAGAACCATGAAAACCGAAAACACGGGATTTGTTCTCCTCAGCCATCTTGTTAATAGCCAGCTGTAATTAACCAGCATAGATTAGAACATCACTCGCTAGTATTTAAGGCTTGATCGGTACTATGAAGAGACAACATGCCAGGAAAAAGTGTCTCACAACAGAAAATTAACAACTTAGAACTAACCAGAGACGTTTCGGAAGAAAGTAAATGATGTTCAAGACTTGGAACAGTGTGGCTAATGGAATTCACCTTCCAATATAGTAATATTACAAAATATTCAACTTTCAGAGAAACCAACAACTTCCCGAATGAGTTCGGGGAGCTTTGTCGGCTGGATGCACTTTGGAAGGTAATACTAAATGTTCACCAGGGTAAAAATACCAGACATTGCAAGGTAAAATGTAACTTTCAGCTGTTTATCAGTCCTAATACCAGACATGTAACCATTTTTTCAACATCCATATATGCTTTTTTGCTCTACTAGTTAGCTTTAATTAGGATTTGGATGATGAATATTTGAGTTTTTGAGATTAGTATCAAGAGTTCACTAACATCTATATTTTATGACAAAAAAAAACAGAAGCGTCCCGGTGGAATATTGAAAAGATACAATCGGAAAAACAAAAACTCCACCTACCTCTTTCTGAAGCTTTGCTTGGAATAGAGATTTCTCTCGAATTTGATCTCTGAGAGCACGAAGTTCATGTTCCATATCCATCACCTGAAAACATGACGCATATTGCAATGATCGAAACTCGAAAGCTACCATTATATCAAAACCATATCTTTGACAAAAACCTCTACTACTTTCCCATGCATGTAAATGTTGCCAAGAAGTGGAAGCAATAGTAGTAGGAGAAAACTTGAACTAGAAAATATATTTATAGTTTCTCACAAATCTACCATTGTAGTTATGTTTTCATTTTAATCACACACGCACCTTGGTTGGTTGATGCATCAGTTTAATTCTCCTACCCTCTTGAACTTCCTCAACTAGCTCCTCAACTTCCTGCAAGAGATAAGAACAAAGACGAATCAAGTACCTAACTATCTTCAACATCAAAATATTCAATCACGTCGCAGAAAATACATCTATTTGACATGCGCCTCCTAATTTAATCACACCGCAAGCATGGGGATAAATAAGACGATAAGATAAAGGAAACATACATGTATGCTTGCCAAAAGAAGGATCAATTTCCAATGTAAATTCAAAAGTGAAGGTGAGAAGAACTTTTACTACATTGAAGATTCAATCCATTAAAACAATATTAAAACCTTTCGGGTGTACAAAGTTAGGCTAAGCTTGCTACACATTAGAAGCTCAGATACATGAGCATCCTATGATAAAAATAACATCTCTGGCTGAAAGAAAGTTAAAAACTATAAGGTATCAACACTTTTTTTCACAGTTGTTGACACTCCTTGCAGCTAGGGAAAGCTTCCTTAAACGCAAGCCACATTTCCAGGACTGTCTATGAAGAGCATTGTTATTTAGCCTGAATTTGCAGTCTAAATGGCATCTGACTAGACACATTGTTTTGTGCTCATTAACCATAACTTACAGTTGTCATGATGTATCTAGTGGGATAGCTTTACTTGGCATCAAAAGGTAGAAAAAATAAATCTCATATCTGAAACTGATGGATTAGGAAGAAAAACTAACATAAACAGCTCAATTATACCTGTGTTTTTTGTGTATTTTCAGGATTCTTTTCTTGCTCGTCAAGGGCCTCTCCAAATCGCTGTACTACGGCCCTAGCACTTTCAATCTCAGCACAAGCAAAAGATTTTTCTTGACTGACCAACTTTTTAGCATCTTCAGAAGCCTGGATACAAAAGGGAATAAACTCATTTCAGTAAAAATGGAAATCAGATGACCCTTCTGAAAGAAAATTTTGAAGGCAGGCAATAGAGAACTGTATTAGCAATGAAAAGATTCCCAAAGTTATGTTCATTTTTAACAGAAAGAAAAAGCAAAACTGCAAGCTCCTGAAAAGGATGTTCTTCATTTGACACATCAAGAGAATGAAGAACACAATCCAAAACTCGACTTCCACGAGCTGACCTGCTTGAGGAAGTTTGCCAGTTTTTTCACTTCAAACTTCTCTTGGATCAGTTCCCCTTCATTTTGGGTCAATTTAACTGCCAATGCCTCAACCTACATTTAAGCGGGGGAAAGGGATAGTTATAGTCAAAATATCATTATATATAATGTCTTAAGCTGAAAGAAATACCATTGAGATTATATAGGACATTTTGTGTGAAGCAGAAGAAAACACATTTAAAGAAACAATGACAGTTTGGCATGAAAATGAAGAGGACTTCATGTTTACATGAATGCATGATGTGGCTTTGCACCACAAGGTTACATTATATCATGAGAACGGAAGGGTTGTACAATCCGAACACGACACATCAACCTGGTTTGAATTTGTGAATGAAATGTAGCTTCCTATGATAGATATGATACATTAGGCTTCAAACAAAGAACTTTAGTGAAAATATAGAAATGATAAGGCAAAACAGCTAACCATAGAGATAGCTTTCTCCACATCTTCCTTGTTTCTCCCTGCCATACGACCTCTCAAAGATTCTAAGGCGTCTCTAAGTTTTTTCAAAAGAACATGCCCCTCCAAAGAAGCAACCTCTTTAATCTTGGCCTAAATTACAACAAAAAAAATGTGTTATTCACAATGTCATCTATTGTCAGTGAGACAGATATGGTATTGGCAACTTAAAATTGCATGGAAGAAAAGAGAGTTAAACAAAGAAACTACATATACGATCTTATCCATTCAGATACAAGAAAATTCCAGATTGAGTAGAATGGAAAAAGTGAATAATTGAGATGATATTGGAGAAACCGAAAATACGATGGTTCCCACCTCATCAGCCAATTTCGCAGCAGCAGAAAGGTTCTTATCAAATTTACTAGCAAGGTCACGAACTGAGAGCCGCTTGTGCTGCTCAGATAACTGTGTCGTTTCCCTTTCAACAACCTCCTTGAGTGAAGGACCATTGTTATCCCCTGTTGGCTCCTCCAAAATCTGATTGTCAGGTCCTAATTTATACTTTGGAAAGTGATCAGAAGCAAAGCTCACATCAGCGGAAACAGCCACAATTGATTCTTTCAGCATCGTTTCATCGATGTCAATACTTATCTTCGTCATCTTTAGGCCAATTCTCTGCTCCTTAGAGATACACAAAAAGAAAACAAACTTATGATCAGACCTCAAACCAAACAATAAAAGATCAGTTTTGTTAATCATAGATGATAGATCTAAAGGCAAACCAATAACTTGGAAACATGTCGAACCTATACATATCTACTTAAACCTTGCAGCTAGTTATGAACACCATCAAGTACCAAAAAAGCTCAAATCAAACTACCAACACATAGGCAAACAATTTTGAGTAACAAAAGCAAATCAACTCAACCAAAATATTGAATGAATTCAAGCAGAACAGAAAGCTGCATATACCTAAAGGATTTCTACAGATCCAAAGAATCAGCTACCAAGTACCAAGGTTCAGCTAGACACTACAAAATTTCTACCTACTTCCAAATTTGACCAAAGAGTCTGAATTTTTTGGAACAAAGAAAAAGAGTTTGGAATTTTTCTACACTTGGGAAAATAAAATAAAAATGCAAAAGCTGTGTTCTGAGCTGGAAAGATAGATTATAATTTGTACATTTCACACACAAAAATAAAGAAAAAATCCAATAAAAAAATGAAAAATGGAAACAGGACTGATATCATCTTTTTCTTTGCAATAATAAAAGGATACATATCATTTCCCTTTATGGACTGCAATCATCTTCTTCTTCTTTGATTTCTCTCTTACTTACAAAAGCAGCTAACCTAAACACATCAAATTTCCAACCACATTCCAATAAAATTCCAACCCACATTATAACTTGTTACCCACAATTTATTGTTCTCCAAAGAAAGGGCAAACATATACATCATTATTTTTAACAAAAATGCAAAGAAAACATAAACCAGCATGACCCCAGAAAGCAATATATATATATATATATGTATGTATGTATGTATGTATGTATGAAAAGTGGTCAAGAATCAAGATCCCATGCAGTAAAGAGAATAACATGAACAAATAAAACAAAAAAATGCAAAGACAACCCAAATTAGAGAAGCAGCTGAAAAGGTGATATAACATACAGGTTGCAGATTAGAAATGCAGGTTAAGGTGTGTGAAGAGCAAAGCAGAGAAGGAGAGGTTGAAGCTTAAGAGAAGGACATGGTGAAGCAGCTGAAAGAAACTGCAACTGGACTTGAACAACAACAAAGAGGAAGAGGAATCTGAAGAAGAAAGGAAAATGAAAGGGGTATATTGGCTGGTTTTGGAGGTCCAGGAGAGATGCTTTTCCTTGTTTTCCAAAAGGGAAGACTCAGAATAATAATAGGTAAAGAAAAAGAAAGTGCAGACGAGAAGGAGAGAGAGAAAGCTTTTGTTCCTTTCCTGTCTCTGTTCCCAACTGGAATTGAGTTTGGATATTGAAAATTCCTCGGCTGATTGATTCTTAACTCATTGTTATTATTGTTATTAGTTAGAGAAATTTTAAATAATATATAAATTAAGGTTTCGATTGATTTTTTTATTTAACTAATAATGATTACAGTATTATCTGTTCTCAAAGATAATATTAACTATTTGACATTGATTGAACAACAATTATTCCGTTAGTTACTTAGACTAAAAAATTCGTGTAGGTTTCGATCGTATTTTTAATTATGTTATATTAATTATCATTACAAAAAATACTAAAAATATTTATTGTCACAATCAATTTCTATATGTTATATTACATCAGTTATCTACTTTTATTAGTGTAAATTTTTTTATATTGAAATTTTTATAATAATAATTTCAGACGATGACGTTACTTCAATATAAGTATAACAATCATTATTTTATTATTTAATCTCTATCTAAATTATTTATGTGAGCATATGATATATTGTCGATGTAAAAAATAAAAATATATTTATTTTTAAGTTAAAATTTAAAATTTCAACCTTAAACAGAAAATATTAACCATAAATTTTAACTCCTAAATCACACAACATAAATCTTTGAATTTTAAGCTAAAACCCTAAATAATGATACATGTAAAACCTTTTTTCACTTCTAGTGTATAAGCAAAGCAAGTCTTTTAATTATTTTTTATTGTTATTTATGTCTCATACTAAAAATTAGAGTAAAATTTAAGGTTTAAAAATATTAAAGTTTAGAAAAATTCTGTTAAGGTTATAATTTAGAATTTAAAATTTTAATATTTATTGTTAGACATAAAATTTTAATTATAAATTATATTTAATGATCTTATTAACATAAAATTTTAAAAGTTCTATTTAAATCGAATCAAACTTGAATTTAAATTTATTTTTTAAACGGAAATCAATTTGCTGGTCTAATACCTACTAATTGAATTTATTGTTTATATATTTAAGTAGAATAAAAATTAAGAGTATTATTTTAATGTTCGGAAAAAAAAAAAGTTGATGTCTTGTCCACGCGCTGGTCCCATTCGTGTTCTTTGACTCAGCTTTTGTCCGGCAACAGACTCAGTTACTCGGACCACTCCTTTTGTACGTTCTTATTCGGACATTAGTTGTCATTCGGTACTACTTACTATTGCCCCTTTTTATATTTAGATTTGATAGAACCAGAAAATGTTACGGTTCGTTAATTAAATCGAACGGTAAAAAATTTGATATTTTAAAGTTTTAAATTTTAAATGTTACGGTTCGTTTAATTAGATTGTATCATGTCACCTACTTAATCGGTAAGATCAAAAATATTATATTTGATTTAAATGTTTTAAATCATGATTAAATTGATTGAATCGTGTGTGTGTATATATATATATATATATGTGAAGATTAAGTGTGTTATTTTATAAGTTTTCTTAGTTATAACATTACTCCCTTAAAAGTATTTAATGACTAAATAATTATTTTATATCAGAAATTAAAATTTAATGATTATTTTATAATATTTAAAAATTGAATGATCAAAATAACATTTTGAGATAGTTTAGTGACTATTTGTAAATTTTACCTAAATTTTATAAAGCTTAACATCAAGATAAGTACTCAAATTATCTGTTTTTCTTTTTAGGTATCTAAATTTTTATTCTTTTTAAGTGTCTAAACTATCATTTTTACTCTTTTTAAAGTCAAATAATACCTATTTTGAAAAAAAAATTTATGATTTAGTTAATTTATATGTCCCACCTATTCAATAATTAATTTATTTAATTAAATTAAAATTATGACTAAATTAATAAATTATATAAATAATATGGACTAAATATATAATTATACTAGTTTATTTAACAATCATGTCAATCATTCTGTTATTTTTTTAACAGTTAGTAGTCAGATTGAAGCTAATTAAATAATTTAATGATATATTTATTAAAATTAAAAATATAATAATTATATTGATATAAATCTTATAATTAACTGATCATCTGTATAATTTATCTTAAAAATAATACTAATAATAAAAGGGAGCGCGTGAAGTTAAAGTAATCTTAAATAATGTAGTTGAAATGATGGGTTTGTATTAAAGAAGTTGGATTGGAGAGTTTTAATTAAGCGCTTGTGGGGTCTGTTTGGCAGGACACCAGACTTTACTCCAACAAACTTAATTGTTCCCTTGGGTTAATCATAATTAAACAGGGGAAAGCTATGGGATGGAAAGCATAATTATCGCTAACCAAACATGGCCCACTCGGCACAAGTTTCTTTCCTAATCCTATGCCCTCTAACCCTTTTCCCACCGGATTCTATCCATATAGCCTTTTCTCTGTCCCTCTCTCTTGCTTTGATGCTTTTTATTTTTTTTCCAAAGTAAATTTAATAATCTTAGATATGAAAAATAAATATATTAGACTGGTTTTAGGGTTTGAGTCGTTTTGAATTCGAATCATTCGATTTTAATGTATAAAATTTTAAATTAAATCATTGTGTTTATATAAATCACTGAATGATTTATATTTTATCACAAAAGAAATTTGATAAAATTTAACGATAATAGTAAGAATTAAGCATTGTCTTGTTACTAACACCATTCATTAATTTCTTTGAAGATTCAGGGGTACTTTATAGATCAAACGATCGAATCTAAATCTCTTAAAATAAAAGTGATTATTAGGTGAATCTTGTTCACCACATCATCTACGATCCAAGCAGTCAGGATCGTTCATTTTTAAATAACTACCTAATAACTACCCACCCACTAATTACATGTAAGAAAGAGGTGATGATTCACTTGAAAAAAAATAAGATGAACGGTCCTAATTGTTTGGAATCACGAATGACGTAATGAATAGAGTTTACCTAATAATTTTTCTTTAACATCATTCTTTTTTTATTGTATCATTGGAATTTCAACCTTAAAATCTAGAGTCATTTTTTATAAGTTTATAAAAATATTTAATTATAATGGATTAATTTAATCACCTCTACCTATTGTTATGGGTTTGATTTAACTTGGATCAAGTTATTTTTAGAGAGAAAGAAAAAATCAATTTATTATTAAATTATATTGAGTTAAAACTTCTATTAAAATCTTAAGTTTAAAAATAATTTCATAATAATTTTTTATAAAATTCGATTTAAATTAATTAATATGTTATAAAAATCATAATTATATTAAGATTTGAGCTATAATAACTAGATACCTATCATATCCGAGAAATTATATCATGAGTCAATCCCATTACGTAATCTATGAGACCAACCAATAGAAACTGTCCACCTCATTATTTTTAATTTTTCAAGTGAAGATTCACTTAGAAAAAAATTATGACATGGAAAAATTAATGAAGTAAGTAATTTTTATTGATTAGTCCCATAAACAGGTAGTGAGACTGACCCATGATATAATTTTTCATCCTCTCCCGTGTTTCGTGTCAAATATGAGAAAAGGAGTGATAGCGAGGCACATGGAAAACAATTGGAAAACGTTGGGAGTTTGGGACATCAACATGAGTCATTATAAGTCACTATGGGACATAATATATCAGGGTGGTAAATATATTTTTATATTATTGAATAATAATATTTATTTAATTTTATTTTTTAATAAATTTATAAACAACATACAAACAAGATAAAATTAAGATTTGGAGTTACGAAGATAAAACATAAATGTTTGAAAGTAAGATAAATTTATAAATAAATATTTTTTTGTAAAAAGTAAGTAAATAAATAAATAAAAATCTTCGAATACGAGGGACGATTGTTTCTCTTCGACCTATATAATTTTGTCTCTACATATAGATAAAATTACTCAAATAAATTATCTAAAAATAATTAATATTTCTATTTAAGTTATTACTTGAATCTCAAAATCTATTACTATTTCCCCCCTTTTTGTGTCTTGAAATCAATTATGAATGTTGAAAGTGAGTTGAGGTGTAATATTTCCTTTCTCTAGATGATTTTGCTTTCTCAAAAGGCAAAAGCCCTAAAGGAAACCCAAACCATGCAGTAACATTATCTATAAGTGTTCAGAACACTCATATGCACGGTCTGAATTAGAATTTCGAGTATGAGTCGAGTTAAAAAAAAAATCAAATCTCTTAATACTGGACTCGATGAATAAAATCAATAATATTTTATATAAAAACAATAATTATCGTTTAAGATAGTTTCGATAAGTCTAAAAATAACGCAGAAACTATATAATGTTTGAGAAAGCCTATTATACTCTAATTTTTTTTTATCCGGAACCCTTCTAAAAATTATAATTAAAAAATAATTCAAAATTTTTATTTAACTCTAATTTTTTTATATCTTTTATTGATAATTTAATTTTATACGTTTTAAAATTTTGTAATTTATAAAATCTTAATATCGAAAATAAATATTTTAAGAATATAATACTATAAAGCTTAGCCTTGGTCAATTATATAAGCTGTTAAATGGTCCAACACAACGTGCGAACACTGCTAAGTTCAAACACAAATTAATACATAAATCAAAGTTGACATTATATAATTATTTATATTTAAATATATGGAGTAAATAAATAGATAATATATTTTTTTTGAATATGTAAATAAAAATTGACAGGAATGAATCTTTCTTTTTCGTAATATATGAATCCATTGATAATTGTAATAAATTAACATTTTTTTCCTCCTATATCCGTCGTATTTATCGTATTATATATTTTAGAGAGAATTCATTTATATCGATATAAATAAATTAACATTTTTACAATATTATTATGTATTGTGTATTTTAGGGAAAATTTATTGATATTTGAATTAATGATGTATAAGAGAGTATAATTCTATTCTTTAAAAGTTTTGAATTCTCGTATAATTTATATATTTTTAATTAATTATTTAATTTTATAGTTCTTAAATTTTATAATTTTATATTCTTTTAAATTCTAATAAAATTTTTAAAAATTTATACTGTGACATAAAATCTCGTGTCTATTTATAATTTAAAATGAATTTTTTATGGAATATAATATAAATTATTTCCCCTTATTTAAGCCCATATAAATAAACGTTGGTCTTATTCTTGGGGAGCTATTCTTTGAGGCCCAAATATGACCATTAATGTTTTGTCATACAAAATATTTCTTGGAATATTTATTTATTTTAATAAAAGCAGCTAATTTTATTAAACGAGAAAATACTCAATATTACAATAATGGTTTATAATTATTCAAATCACTAACCATAATGTAGTAATACTTTTTTAAGCATTCTTGTAAACATTTTCTTAGCTTAATACAAAGCCTTCTTACAAAATCTTTTACCTTCTTTTATCTTTCTTTAGTCAAGCCATCGAGAAGTGTTTAAGCAAGGCTTGTTAGCATAGCTCGGAGTTGCTAACGCTACACGGATCAAGTTTGAGAGAATTATCCAACGTTTATCGCAAGATCTACCAAAAATTCACATAGTTGTTATTATTATCAAGTCATCCAACGTTTATCAAGTTATTAATCATTATGATCATACATAAAGGTTAAATTTTGATTTCCCTAATTTAATATTTATTTTATTATATTAGAAGCCCATCATGCTACAGTCTTCTAATTATCCATCCTACAAACTTAAATTGAATTTTTTAAATCGATTGTCTAATGAGTACTGATACACGTTCAAGAATATTGATACAAAATTTAACCCAACTCTATATGCAAAAAAAAATTCAGTGATTATTTTATAATAATAAAAAATTTAATAACCAAAATAAATATTGAAGTATAGTTTAGTGACCATTTATAAATTTTACCCCAGATTTTAACTTATGCCGGCAGCAAGGGGCGAGAGAAGGCATCAAATCAGAAGAAATGGCATAGTCAGCTGTTAATCTAACCCAACTCTATATGCCTGCACTGGGTCCGGTGGTTCATATGTCCTGTTCTCACCATTTTTCTTATACCACTCTCATTTGCCTGTCTTTTTATTACACGCGCCTCCCCAACGGTTGGATTTCTCATCTAACATACCCGTGTCTTACACGCCCTCCACGTTTGAGTTTTTGAATAAACTTATTTCTAACTTCCGGAGAATATCCTTTTTAGTGACCATTTTACCCCTGGTTTATGAGTCATTGTACTTCACTTATTCTTCTTCATAATGTCACATTTGACCCCTAATGTTTGTATTTGTTTATCAATAATCCTTTATTTTTAGTTAAATTTCACTCTCCATTATTATTCTCCTAAAAGGGACAATTCTCCTCAAATTTAAAGGGTTAATTTCGTTTTAGACTAAAAGTTTTGAAACTATTATAATTAAACCCTCCTTTCTTCCAAATTTTTATGGTTTGTTCTAGGACCTTGTCAATTAAAATTAATAAAATAAAAACTTGATCATTTTTTAATTTAATTATTCTATAAGATGTTCCAATTTTAAAATTTATAAAATTAAATCTATTTTTTAATTTTACAATTTAATTATTTTTTAATATTTATTCATTTTGAAGTTAATCAGTCTATCTATTGTAGTTCAATCTTGGTTTCGTCTTTGTCTTTATTATTTTTTCTTTTAAATTAATGTAATTTTAACGAGAATAACAATTAGATTGTTAAATTTTCACGATGTTGATACCATTAAACCAATTTATTATTAATTCAACATAATTAACTGAAATTTTCAACTAATTTTAACTATAAAATCATATTATATTTTATATATTTTACTGTTATATTGATCAAATATGCTAAATGTCAAAGGACAATCTAGTCATTCCACCAAAGGGTGTATTTGTCTGAAAACTTTCTACGGATTTTTCAAACAAACTAACGAACAATCAGGACCGTTCATTAGATCCATCGAACGGCTCTCTCACAACCGAAAAAAAGGAGGGAACAACCACCCAACTCACTTCACTCACTCCTATTTATATATAACACTTTAATCCTTTCCTTTACTCACCGTCTCGCATTTCTTCAAATTCTCCCAATTTTCAGTGATCTAATACAAGGTAAAGCATTCTAGATTACTTCTTATATGAATCAGATCTCAAATTTCAGTCTAACTTTTATGCCATTATGTTTTAGAATTTTGCTTTTCGTTCGATATCTCTGCTTCTCGTTTTGTAGTAGATTGATTTCCTTCTGCATTTGCTTGGATCTTAGTTTACACATCTGTTTCTGTTTCTTTTCAGCGAATGTATGCTCTGATTACTGGTGTCTTTATGTGTGTGTTTTTGGAATTCTTTTGGAAGCTTTTGGAAACTAAGATTTGTTGAAATCTGCATTCTGTCGGTATTTGAATGTCTTGGATATTAGATCGCAAGTCTTTTGGATATGTTGAGTATTTAGATCTGAATCATTGCGTTTTCTCTCTATTTAAAAAAAAACTTATAAATGCATTCGTTTTGTCATGGAATAAAGAAATTAGAGCTTAATTTTAGCTCACTTGTACTCGGTTGTGGGAAAATGAGAGAGGTCTTGCTTGTTCAAGGTGGAAATCTGCATTGCCTCTCCGTCAATATTTGAATGTTTTGGATAGTAGATCGCTCATCTCTTGGACATGTCTTGTATTTAGATCTGAATCATCTCATTGTCGCTATTTTTTTTTTCCTTAAAAAATACATTTGCTTTATCTTCAGTTAAAGATTCTTGGACTTAATTTTAGCTCAATTGTTTTCAATCAGGGGAAAATGAGGGAGATCCTTCACGTTCAAGGTGGACAATGCGGGAACCAGATAGGATCCAAGTTTTGGGAGGTTGTTTGCGATGAGCATGGCATAGATCCAACTGGAAAGTACATTGGTTCCACGGATCTGCAGTTGGAGCGTGTAAATGTTTACTATAACGAGGCTTCATGTGGTCGATTTGTTCCTCGTGCTGTGCTCATGGACTTGGAGCCTGGTACAATGGACAGTGTTCGAACTGGTCCTTACGGCCAAATTTTCAGGCCGGATAACTTTGTTTTCGGACAATCTGGTGCTGGAAACAACTGGGCGAAGGGCCATTACACTGAGGGAGCGGAGCTTATTGATGCTGTTCTTGATGTTGTGAGGAAAGAGGCTGAGAATTGTGACTGTCTGCAAGGTAAAGAGATTGTTTAATTCCATTTGATTTTAGTGTTTGAACATGTTTCTTAGAGTAACGGATATGCTATATTTTGGTGACAATTGTGGATCTGATCTGCCATTTCAGGATTCCAGGTGTGCCACTCATTGGGTGGAGGAACCGGTTCCGGAATGGGTACCTTACTAATCTCAAAGATTAGAGAGGAGTACCCTGATAGAATGATGCTTACATTCTCCGTATTCCCCTCCCCGAAGGTTTCGGATACAGTTGTGGAGCCATACAATGCTACTCTTTCTGTACATCAGCTTGTTGAGAATGCTGATGAGTGTATGGTTCTTGATAACGAGGCGTTATACGATATCTGCTTCAGGACTCTTAAATTGAGTACTCCTAGCTGTAAGTAATGTGTCCCCAAAATCATGTGTGTTCTGTGTTTTTGTATCTCTGTTTCGGTTGTTGATAGTGGTGGCTAAACCATAACGTGATTGCTAATAGATGTTATCAACACTTTTGCTAGCTGGGTAGTGCTCCAATCATCTACTTATATGTATTGATATGTGCTGCAGTTGGTGATTTGAACCACTTGATCTCTGCAACGATGAGTGGAGTCACTTGTTGTCTCAGGTTCCCTGGTCAACTCAACTCTGACCTCCGAAAGCTTGCTGTGAACCTGATTCCCTTCCCTCGTCTTCACTTTTTCATGGTTGGCTTTGCTCCTCTGACCTCCCGTGGCTCCCAGCAGTACCGTGCTCTGACCGTCCCTGAGTTGACTCAACAAATGTGGGATGCAAAGAATATGATGTGTGCTGCTGACCCAAGGCACGGTCGGTACCTCACCGCATCAGCCATGTTCAGAGGCAAGATGAGCACCAAGGAAGTTGATGAGCAAATGATCAATGTCCAAAACAAGAACTCATCCTACTTCGTCGAGTGGATTCCGAACAACGTGAAATCCAGTGTCTGCGACATCCCACCTAAAGGGTTGTCTATGGCATCCACCTTCGTGGGGAACTCCACCTCAATCCAGGAAATGTTCAGGAGAGTCAGCGAACAGTTCACGGCTATGTTCAGGAGGAAGGCTTTCTTGCATTGGTACACCGGTGAAGGCATGGACGAAATGGAGTTCACCGAGGCAGAGAGCAACATGAACGACCTCGTGTCCGAGTATCAGCAATACCAGGACGCTACCGCCGATGAGGAAGGTGAATACGAGGAGGAAGAGGAGGAGGAAGAGCACATGTGAGGCAAATGCTGATCAAAGCTGTTGGTAATGTTAGCATAAGGTATATATATATGATTGGAGCTTGTTTGGGTTTGTATTTAAAATGAGCCTTTCCCTGTGGTGAGTTTGCCTTTATGCTTGTGAGTATATGTATGATTATTAGATGAGTGGGGAGTTGGATATAATATTTTGAAAGTAGTAAACATCGTACCTATGTTTGCATTCTATCGTTATCTTTCGATTCTCGTCTTGCTTCATGGATTCAGCCAATTGTCTTTGATTTGCAAAACTCGAGATTGAGTTGATATAGTTAGATTGATCTTTGAACTCTTACAACAGTTCAGAAACAGACTGATATTATGCACATTCGATGCCTACCGACTACCGCGGTGTGGAAGATCGAAGAGGAGAACCACTGGACAGGCTCAAACCAGCCAACGAGGCCTATAGGAAGGCTGCTAGGTGAGGTTTTGAAATCATTCTTTTTCTCAATCTTTGCACTTCACTGTTGCTTGGTGTTCATATTCATATAAACATGTCACATTTGAGATTCATGTTCATATTCATGTACTGTCAAGTTTCTCTGTTGCAACGTACGGTCGGTCTTCGACTGGGAATGTGTTTCTTTGCTCTGTTGCCGGATCTTTCCCGACATGAAATTCGTATCGTGAATTCGAATTTACTTAATGATGAAGATACTTAACGATGAAGATGATACCCTAAAGACCATACGGAACATTTAGTCAAAATATGGTACTTGCTTACAAAGAAAACAGTTGTACGAACTTAAATTGTTCTGTTCGTCACTACTTGTCTTTAACTACCCCTTCTTTATAAACATTTTGGTCTCGATGAAAATAGAATGCGAGTCACGCATAGCTCTAAAATCGTGAATTTCGAGACTAGATGCTCATTTATGTATTTATTAATAATCATAGACATTTATTTTAACTCTTTTAAAATACAATGATCAATTTTAATCAATTAAAATTTTGAGGAAAAACAGAATCATGGATTTAAATTTGGGATTAAAACATTTTTTAATCCTCGAGATATGATCATTTTTCCTATTCCTGATATTATTATTCGAATATATCATATCCATAAATCTTCTAAAAGAGGGAATATCCGTTAACGCATCGAATTTTTCATCAAAAGAATAGGGATCAATTCCTTGGTGAGATATCAATCTCTTTCGGCTTGATTTCTGAGTCTCTATGGACCAGGATATTATATGCGTTTTCGATTAAAAGTTATATATAAGGATGAAGCTAAGATTTAGGGTTGATAAACAAAATATAAATATTTAAAAGTAATATGATAAATTCATAAATAAATTATTTTTTTAAAATAAATAATAAAAATAAAAAAAAAAATCGGGATAGAGGCGATTACTTCTTTCCAAGGGATGAAGTTAATTATCAAACAATGAAAAGGATAAAGATCTCTTAGGCCTTTAAATCTAAAATTTAAAAAAAAATCTTATTTTATTACTATTTAAATTAAAAAATAACTTAAATATAAGTATACACAAAAAATTAAAAAGGGCAAGAGCCCTTCCCATATGAGCTTTGTCACAGCTTCTCTCCACCCCTATTTGATTCTGCTATTGATCGTGTACGTTTTAGTTATAATTATTAATTTGATAAATAAAATTTTAATTTATGTGTTTAATTCAAGTTTGAGACTATATATGTTTTGAGTTTAATATATACTTTAATTATGAGCATCAAAATAAAATTTAAAGTAAAATTTGAGATTGAAATATTTACATTAATCGTTAATATTACTCACTTAAGTTAGGGTTTAAGTTATACCTTATCTGATTTAATTTGATAATTATTAAAAATATGAGGCGAAATAAAATTTTATATTCTATTTTTAAAATTTTATTTAAATATTATGATTGTAACAAAAATAATTCTTAAAGGAGAGTTGTTGGTATTAAATTTCGCAATACAATAAGAATGAAAAATGTAAGAAAAACGAAATACACGTGTTACGTACGTGTACAACGACATGCATTATCCTCTTCTATTATTATTATTATTATTATTATTATGTCTGAACGCGTGGGACCCAGACGCCACTATCTCGGTTGATTATTGTAAGTGAGAATTGTCGATAGTAGGTACCGTTGTATGACGTCATTTAGTGCGTCACCTTCGATTCAAACACAGTCAACGGTAAAAATCTCACCCGCCAAAATTGAGTAGATTTTTTTTTCATTTTATTATTAATACTAATATTTTTAAAACATAAAAATAATTTAATAAGCTTCTAATATTTTATATTTTAATTTTCAACAAATTAATCCGACTGAAAAATTAATTAAAACCCTAAAGTCATTTTTATTCTAAATATAAATTCAAATACAATTGATTTTTTTATTAAATAACTTGATAAAAATAACAATAATGTGGAATATTCTATTATAATGGAAATATTCACATATTTATTTGATTGGGAATATTTCATAGATAAGAATAAATATAAAGAAATCTTTTACAAGGGGTTTGCAATTAAATCTTATCCTCACCATTATTGGTGAATCTCTTTATGGAAAGAGAGGATAAAAGTTGTTCGAATTTAAGTCCGAAATCTGATTAGATTTCGGACTTAAATTCGGACAAGTCAGCATAGAACATATTGGAACACTTATTACATGTAAATTCATATGAATTCAAGTAGGGTTATGGGGGAGAAAAGCATGTTGATAAGTAGATAAAAAGATGGGTAAAAAATTAGGGTTCATGTTCTGTACACAGATTCAACGACTTTAACAGCCTTCAAATGAGTGGTTTTACCCATAATTTCTGTGGTTCCTATCTAAGCATTGCAGTAAAGAAGTAAAAAGGTCCACCTATACCTCGAAAAGTTTGAAAATGTACTACGAGACTCTATCGAAAGAAAGAAAGATCGTTTCCGGTTCATCGGAATGTCTCTCTTTGTTGCTTTGTTAACTTGATCGTCGAAATCAATCACTGAAAAGAATTCTCATTATTGGATTAGGTACCTGTGCTTACCGTCTGTGTATATTGGTATTCTTACACCTGAATTCGCAACAATGGAAGAAACTAGGAAGGCTATTGACACCGGTTTTCGAAACACGGGGAGAGAGACTATCTCCTTCCGTTCGCCCATTGTCGGTTGTGGTTGCCATGTTTCAAATATGGGTTTTTGTGGCCAGACCCTTGCTTTGGGAGGTCATGCAACTCCATCATTTGTACCGTTCGCTTCCTCTTGGCTGTTAACACGTAAAATGTTAAAGTTGTTAACAGTTCTGAGCCGAATAATGGACGATTCATACGGAATTTAGAGGGGAAGAGACGAACCATTCTCGACTTGTTGATATCTCTCTTGTAGCTTCCTTTTTGTTGCCTCAAGCTTTCGCTCTTCATCCGAAGTCTTGTGTTTCTGATTAAAGAAGAGCAGCGAACATTAAAAAAAATGTATGAAGGTGCATGATTGAAGTACAAGGAGATTGTTTCACTTACATCTTGTTGGCTGCGGAGGGGCTTCTCGGGGACATTCGTTTTATCGGGTTTCTGAACCAACTTAGATTCGTTGTAGGCCTTTTGCTCGATATTATGTTTTGGAGGTCTCCCGGACACAACATCTGTGCTTGATGGCCTGCTATTAGGCTGTGCAAAAGGTTCTTGTCTCTTCATTTGTTGCCTCTTATCATCCTTTCTGAGCACATTTGCTTCTCTTGATGTCTGCGGTTTTTGTTTCAAAGAATTCCGGTTCTCCTCCGATGGTTTTCTTCCATTATTCCTGTTCTTGATGAAATCCCCACTGCTACCAGGATCTGAAACATCATTCCCCAATCATGATCGAGAATCTAACCGTGGAATTCGGATAGAGAAACAAAAAGGCTCGAAAACTATCTAAGAGAAGCATTAAAGATTAGAAAATTCAACTCACTTCCATCGTCATCCATGCCATCGAAGAACTTCACATAACACATCACCGGTGACAAAGGAGAAAAAGTAATTCCAATCAGTCCACAAGCATAACGGAAAGAAGTTGTTCAACGTTAAATGTTAAAAAGAATAAATTCGTAAAGATTTAAAAAGTAAGACCTCCGAGAGCTCCATTGATGTAGGTTGAGTAGTGAAGAAAGCTCCTACATCTAAAGGAGGAGATGGAAGCCCTTCTTCTTCCTCATCCTCGTGTACTTCTTCCTCATCACCAACAGATGGATTCATAGATTCCGGAGTAATCCCTTCATTCACAAATAAATGAAAAAACGGAATGAAGCAATGTCGGTTTCCATGAATTGAAAAATACGAGTGAACTATTTCTTACCAGCAACAGCCTTTGTAGCACTAACCCACTCATCCACCAATTCCTTCCATCCACTGCAATCCACAAAACCGGGTGTAAAATTTGCATTCGTACATGTTTCTAGACAACATAAATAATAGAATGTACTGCCGCAAGAAATGCTATTAAATATTCTTAGGTCATAAGCAACATCTAAAAAGTAAGAAACAAAAAGTAAGTTGTTCAACCAGTAAAGTTCATTCTAACGGAAAAGATGAGCGAGCAAAAGTCAATACGTCATTTACTCGGAGCTAAGAGTAACACTTTAACAACTAATACGATTGACAATTATGAAACCGAGCTCATTAAATACATGTGTTACGTATCTTGTTTATCACATAACGTCATTTACTCGGAGCTAACAGTTCAACAATTTAACAACTAATCTATGATTGTCAATTATGAAGCCGAGCTCATTAAATACATGTGTTACGTATCTTGTTTATCACACAACGTCATTTACTCGGAGCTAACAGTTCAACAATTTAACAACTAATCTATGATTGTCAATTATGAAGCCGAGCACATTAAATACATGCATTACATATCATGTTTATCGTATAACATAATCAAGCATTAACTTCATTGCAGCAAAGGAAACAAACTCGTACTCGATGAGAGTTTGAGCAAGATTACGGATCTGCTTCGATGAATGCTTTCTGACACGATTAACAGCCTTTCCGATCCCAGTTGCCTGTAGATGGAAACAAAGTACAAAGAACCATGTTTTAGTCCAAGCATTACAATGGCAAAAACAAAGGAAAAGATGTCGTTCAAAGGACCTCGAGAATATCCACTGTCAAAGCCATTAATTGAAGCTTCCTCAGTGATTCGAACAATACAGAATCCGGCTGCAGAGAACATTAATAACACAAGAAACTATCAGTCAAAATTTATCATTTACACAGATACCATAAAGAGCTATATGTTCAAAACCCTCCAAAATACAAACCTCATCTTGACAATTGTGAAGAATCTCTTTGATCCTAAACACTTCACCAACAATCATCCATGCCTCTTCGATTTCATCGGTCAAAGCCTCAGCTTCTCCATAGCTATAATTACTAGCAATTTGGTTCATCAAAGGTTCATCTCTGCTACTATTAGCTTTGCTCTCTTTGCTACCACCTGCCTCAAATTCTTCATCAGCTTCACCTTTGAAGCTCGTATGGCAGCCGCCGGCTCGAGGGTTATCGTCTTCGGGCACAACCAACTCAACTTGATCGCAACCCGAACACCGAGTGACTTTGCAAGTGAAAAGCTTCTCAGCAATTCGATCTCTACGTAATCTAAACTCCTTAGGACAATCTAAAGCAGCTACCATAATAGCATGATCAATTATATCAAATATGTCTGAGTTTGCTGTCCGAAAATAACCCCTCCATTGCTCTAATGGCCAACCTTTCATCGTCATTTCCCCACTTTCTTCCTTCTTTTTGACAAAACCAAGATTAAAAAGGAACGAAAAGGAGATCAATCCAATTCAGATCAACAGAATCAGATTCCAATCCTACTCAATTTTCCTCCATATAGGATCAAACTCAAGCCCTCAAAATCAAAGCTTTTCAGTAATCTGCTGACAAAACAGGATGATCGGAATGGAAACAAAATCTGGGTTGTTTGTGTTTCACGCAGAATCTGGTAAACAGACAAGAAAGAAAATAACTTTCCAGGAAAAAAACCCTACAATTTTCTCGAGAAAAAAACAAACTAACTATAAATAAAAATCTTAAAAACAAAAACCCAAAAAGAATGCCACCACCTAAAGACAAACAATAACTAAACACTTGGGATGATATTCATTTCCCAGAATCAGAAGGAAAATCTAGCATCAAAATAAAAATTAAAAAAAGGAAAATCTAAAGGCACCTGTTAACACCCAAACGCTTACCCGAAAACCAGAACTGAAAACAAAAAACTGTAGCAAAAAATAAGGAATGGAAATGAAAACGAAAATTTTCGATCAACTGTTATACCCAAAATCTGTCAGCCTCTTTCAACAGATCACCAAATCCTATATAAATCTTCTCCAGATGTTGTTGATATACCCGAATGGTTCAATCCATTTTTCGACCCGGGTCCATGGGTGTTCCTCAAAAACACAACTTTTTATTTTATTCTATTATTAAAAAATGAGGAGAGAACTTACCCCCCCCCTCAATTTGGGTTTTTGGATATGAATTGAGGGGATTTTTTTGTTGGGATTATTTAATTTTTATTTGTTTAATTAGGGTTTTTGTGTAATGTTTGACTTGCTGGGTCACAAATTGAATGAAGGAATACGTTTCTTCACAGAAAGGACATATAAAGAAAGGAAAAATGATTTGTTATAAAGTATTTTTCTCTCTCTTACTTTTATTTTGTCTTTTTATGATAAAAATGTGATTTTTTAATAAAATTACAATAAAATAATACATTAAAGATTATATAATCGTTTGGTCGATAATTAATTTTAGTGTTGGTTGTCGACCACCAGATCTATTTCTTTTTCTTGTTTTATTTTAATAAGGATTTTTTTTGTCTTTGTGACACATTTTTCTCTGTCTTTTTGACATGTTTTTATTTTTGTTTTGGGGTTTGATTCGTTTGTCTTTATGGCATGCTGCAGCATACCCTAACGATCGGTTATTGCTCGTACAGAGATTCAATTGATGCTAAATTTTTGATTTATTGTTTTGTCGGTGGTCACTTGGAAAGACTTATCTCCATTCGGTTGATGGTTGTTTGTCGATAAAATCAGTCCTGGGTAGCGATACTTTTTGCACGACAGTTTGAATTGCCTACAACTCTTTCCTTCACTATGCGTCTCATGTGGACAGAGACAAAGAGATTCACGAAACTGCTGAATTTTATTAATATGCTTATTTTCATAGGAATTTTATTTTTTTTTTGTTTTTATGTTGTAAGAATTTTTGGAATTTTTAATCTAATTATTTTGTTTCTTAATTACGTTGTAATTATAATTTTCTATGGATTTAATAAAAATTCAGTAGCATTTGTCAAAAATAAAATAAAATAAAATTTTAATATATAGATGCTATAAAATTAATTTTATATAAAAAATTAAAATTTTAATTTTAACCTTAAAAATAAACTTTAAATTTAAATGTAGTACACAAATACTAAATAATAATCTTAGAAATATATATATGTTAATAAAAATATTTTTTTTATATTTTATGATATTATAATATTAAAAAAATTACATATCGCTTATAAATATAACTTATAATACCATGTCTAAAATAATCATTTATCTTATTAAAAAACACTTTTTTCACAGTAATATTAAATACTTAAAATTTTAAATCTAAAAAGCATTTCTATAAAAAAAAACTTTTAAAAATACTTTTTCACCACACCTTTTAAAAGTAATACTAAACTGATCCTAAAAAAACATATGAACAGATACTATTATATAATCATACGGATATATATAAAAAAATCAATAAAAAGAATTAAAATGATCAAATATCATATTTTATTTTTAAATATATTTTATTAAATAAATAAAATATAAAAAGATATTATTATATAATCGTTTCTTAAAATTAAATAAATATAATGTAGAATACCTAACCCGGATCAAGTTAGACCAATAATTAGCACATTTACTATGAATTAATAATTGGTAAGTTATCTTTAGCTTTAATATTTACAATTAATGTTAATGGAATTTAGAGTGGGGACAGGGAAATTATACGCAGAGGAAAATACGTTGTCATCAAAAAAAAAAAAAAAACGTAATTAGTGCTGGTGTATTTCGTATATTCAATTAATACGGTAAATAACAATATTAATAATAAAATAATATTATATATCAAGGCAAATATGGTATGATATTATACAAGTAAAATTTATTTAAATTTACTATAGGCTATAGCTAGTTAGTTATCCATAAAGGGGTGAATAAATGGGTAAAGGGTAAAAAAATATATGTAGATGTTATAAATTAAGATATTTATTGTCGATAATAGTAAAATTATAATATAAGGTATATAATTATATGATTGATAAAAAAAATTAAGGATAAGATCAAGTTTTGTATTTTTTTATTATTATTAGATGAGTTTCCTCAACAGCTCGGACAAGGTCGTCTGGGACTGTCTGAGTCTTCAAGACAGCACCCGCAGCTTCAAGCTCCATCAATCTGGTAGAATATACCAAATTCTGGAGTCCTCGTTTAGCCACTTATGAATGATTTTGAAAACACATCACGGCACTATTGTGCCCGGATAAGCACCACTGTGCCATCCAACACAAGCGTCACTACGCTCAAAATTAGCACCACTTGTGCCTTCGCTCAAATGCGCCACTGCGTAAGGATAATTGTTGTGGTTAACTTCAGGCCCCCATAAGCACTGATCCTACTACAATTTCCAAATGAACACAACGATAATTATCGTGGTTAACGACAGGCATCTCTATGCACTGATTCCACTCAAATTACCAAACAAGCACACCCGTGCTTTTTGTCACAAACACCACTGCGTTCAAGCAAATGCCACGTTGATCCCATAACAGGCATCCTTTAAGCCGTGTAAATGTTATGGACCCCCGTGCATTTTATCACAGATGACTCAGGTTAACCGTAAAGATTATTGATTGAGAAAAAATTAAGGAATTAATCTGAGTCGTCAATTCCAGATAATCTAAAAACATAAAATTTTTTAAAAAATTATATTGTATAACTTGATTATATCTTAAAAAATTATAAAAATAACATATAAATTATATGTATTGCACCAAACCTTCCAAAAAGGTAATTTTTCACTTCGATTCTTCTATATAAATTATTTTTAAAATTATTTTATTTTTAAACTTACTTTTTTTATTTTTAAATATTTATATTTTATTTCTTAACTTTTTAAAATATTTTATACCTTAGACATTACATTAAATTAAAATCTCGTAAAATACGACTAAAATATTAATTTTTTAAAAATAATAAATAATTCATTAAATTCTTGGTGTCATACTAATTCAATGTTTATGATTGAAAAGTAGTATCATATTTTCCACTAATTAAAACTTTTTTTGTATTTTTTGTCTAAATATGTTTTATATGTGGTCCAATTATATCATTTTTGGAATAAAAATTAAATTAATTGTGAAAGTGATAAAATTGGGTTGGTTAGGGTTGAAAGGGAAAGGGGGAGGAGAAAGTGAGTTGTGACTCGGAGTCGGCGCTGAGTTAATTAGGTACGTGTCGAGTTAGGTGCCATTGTATTTGGATCCAAAGTCAAACACTCCTAGCCTAGGCCTTTGTTTTCTTGTCCCGAATGTGTAACAACCACACGGCTGTGACGGAACAACTGCTGACATCTTGTTGGTCGAACGCGACACGTGGTCACGTCACGATTGGCTTACAAAATGGAGAGATAAGAAGGAAAAAAGCTTATGCGGATAGAGTGACAGCGCTGTCATTTTTCGGGTTTTGGAATTCAGTCAGTTTACAACAATTCTTTTTTTATTTTTTAATTAAAGAAATCGTGTTGACTTTTTTGACCATTGAAAAATTGGAAAACTTCAAAGGGAATGGCTTAGTTTGACTTCCTCATTAAGGTGGAAAATGGATGAAAACGAGTAGGTTTAAATACAATTATTTTTTTTATAATCATTTATTCGATTCATCGGTCGACTAATTCGGATTAAATTTTATACAAGTCCATTATGAGAGCACTTTTCTAACCTATTTAACCTCAATTTGTCACTGAAAAAATGATTGGCCATAAAAAAAAAATAAAGATTTTTTTGTCCGAACCATGAGTCTCACAATATCTGAACTCGAGCCAGAATTTCTAAACGAAAATCAAAGCTCGTTTAGTATTCGAATGAGACATTAACACCTTTTAAGCTAGAGATTTGAATTATGATATCACGAATGTAGCAATCTGATTCGGGACTATCACCTTAAAACGAGCCTCTATAGGCCATATTTGGACCATTTTTAAAGCATGATAAACCTTAAAGCTTGGAGTGAGCCTTCTTACTACTCAATGCGACTGCAGCCTTCGAACTCGGTGGCCGATTCAAATGCTTGCATATAAAATCTCCAGCCAACATCAGCTTTTTGAGATCGACGTTTGTTTGTATTCCGAGTCCGTTGAGCATGTAGACAACATCCTCAGTGGCAACATTTCCTGATGCACCCTTAGCATATGGACAACCTCCAAGACCAGAAACTGATGAATCCACAGTGCTGATCCCCATCTGCAAAGAGAATAAGAAATTACACAGCAAAACGTGAAATGCTTGTAAACATCTCAGGAGTGTCTGCAGATTTTTCATTTCCGGTTATGAGATGGAGCGATCTAAAATGCGTTATTATTGTTGAACTGGTATAACTACGAAAAACATGAGACTCTCGATATATTCCGGTGGTTGACTATAAGGTTATATGGTAGACCATTGCCACAATGAGTCCGAATAGAAAGCAAAGTAGGATCTCCAGGACGGAAAAACAGGATCGTAAATGAAGTAAAAGAGAAACTATCGAGACTCGCTTGCTCCGTTAATTAACGCAAGGATATAAGTTACATCGATGCCTTGTGGAAACCATTTATGTCAGCAGCTTAATCCAAAGAGAAGGAAAACGAGGATTGCTTACTTGGAGCGATGTCAAAATATTAGAAAGAGCTTGCCCGTAAGTGTCATGAAAATGGACTGCAAGCTTATCGACTGGGACAACATTCATAACATTTTCGAGCATTGGAATGACAGTACCTGCACCAAAGATGAAACAAATACGAGAGGCAAAATCTAAGTCAACGGATCTAAAATATACAAGCTTAGTCGAAATCAAGATAAAGATCCACGCGGCACAAACGTTAAAGTTCCAAAAGTCATCCAAATGAGAACGTCAATCTCAAACGATACATCTGATGATAGAGAAACCAAAGCATCTCTACATTACCATCCACACTTGTCTTATGAGTTTTGACCAGAATGGATATATCCATCTAGATATGTGTCCCCCTTCAACTAATCTCCATCGATAAATGGTGTACATAAAAGCAGTAAAGACGAACAGAAAGTAACTTTTAGAACTTACCAGGTGTACCAACACCAATTGTATCACCAAGGGAAATTTCTGAGCAACCCATATCAAAGAGCTGTTTAGCCACGCATGCTACTTTTGATGGAAGCACCGTTCCTTCAACTGGGCAACCAACAACACATGATATATATCTGAGAATATCAGAAAGATGCAAAGACAGTCATCTAAATCACAATGATATAGTTAACAAAGGGAGCGAGCGCCGAGCAGGGGATAAAGCATTTTGTTAACTGAAAAGATTCAAACCAGTAACTTTTTCTTTGCAAGAAATTTATACTTACAATAAGAACAAAAACTAATGTTTCTTGCACTAACAGTCAAGTTATTGCTGCTACTTACATTCTCTATTTCAATGTATCATTCAACATCAAAATTAAAAGAACTACTTAACAGCCATCACAATACTCTCCCAATCAAATACCATATTTACTTGACAAATTCCAACTTATCATTCAGATTGCTGTCAGTTTGGCAGTGACTCAATTCATTGCAAAGTCCCACCCCCACCCAAAAAAGAAAGATATCTTACACAAAAATAACCAATATTTAGCTAAAGTTGGTGCCACATGGAAAGACCCTAATCAATACCAGAGGAAGGTAAAGGGGAGAAGAACCGTCTTTCCTCCTATCAAAGAAAAAACTGAAGATAATAGTTCAAATTCTGATGCTATACATGTGTCAAGAAAAATGCTACCACATAAAGTTAATTCTCCACGAGTCCAAAATGATAGGTCCATTTTCCCTAAAGAAGATTAGAGCAGACATCAAAGAAATCTCATGTCTGTTACGTTGGGGTAACCACACACACATAAACATAGGACATTTTCATCTATTGCTTAATGCTTTTAGGTTGGAGCCTATCTTAAGAACTTAAGAAATGTGGGATGTCTTCTTATCTCCACTCTTATATGTCCTACCTTTAACCTCCCTCGCCACCACTCTAGCTTAAGGTTGATGAGGAGGGGGATAAAAAGGAAAAGTTCTTTCTTAAGGGAAGAAAACATCGCTCTCTAGCCTAGCACTGTGGAGGCCATAACTAATCATCCCATTACTTATCTTTAGGCAAGAAGAGAGATATTTTGACATAATACTTTAGCTTTCAAGTTGATTGTCTACTTCTTTTTATTTATCCATGAGGTGAAGATAAGTAATAAGTATATTGCTTAGAAAAAAACAGGGGGTTGTTAGAGCATTTCAAGCATGAAAACCAAATATACTATAGTTAACCAGTAAAAATGACAATAGCAAAATTTTTCTTTAGTCAATCCTTTGTTGTTCATAAAACTTACCCTCGAACTGGAACTGAGAGCTCTTTGGCAGCAGAAGCAACATCTCTAAAACGGGCAAGACTTTCTTCAATGCTGCAATTTATGTTTGACTTGGAAAAAGACTCGGAAGCTGAGGCAAATATAGCCACTTCCTTGGCTCCAGCCGAAACAGCAGCTTCAAAACCCTAATGAAAGCAGTTTATGTTATGAACAAATTTGTGCACTTCCTTAACAGAAATGTTATTCTCCATTATAGACAGCTTACTTTAAGGTTGGGAGTTAACACTGGAAATCGAGCTCCTTGAACATTCCGAATCGCATCCATTACATCCTTTGCATCAGCCAGCTGTAACTGAATCATGAATTAGCTCAAAATACCAGTTTTTTTATGGCAATAACTGATCCTAAAATGAAAAGGAAAAAAAAAGAGTGAGGAGTATCGTACAATAGAGATTGAAAGGGTCAAAAATGAAAGCAAACCAATTATGATTAACAAAGCATGAACTAAAGATGACTACTAACACTATATATTGAAGTAAAAAACTGAGCAAATCAAAGAATCATTAACAAAGAGCATACAAACAACTCCACAACCAAATCAAATCACTACTTACCTGAGGAACCCATTTTGGTGAGACAAAACTCGTGGCCTCGACAACATTCAATCCCGAAGAAACCAGCATTTTTATTAACTGAACCTTCACTGCAGTAGGTACAATTTCCCTTTCATTTTGCAATCCATCCCTTGGTCCAACCTCCACAATCTTCACATATGCTGGAAGATTTCTCAAGACCTGGAGTGAAGCATACAGCGCAGACTATGTAGAATTAAGCAGTACTAACAAACAACAGACAAAACCAAAACAGAAACAACAAACAAAACAAAACAAAAGTTTGAATTAACCTTATTTGTGGGATTACAATTGGAGCTATAATAATAAGCTGAAGAGGTGCTCTGCTTATTTATGGGACTATGATTTCCATTACTATGATGTAATGTAGGCGCTTTGCTCCTCATCATCCGTGATATCTTATCGATTCGCCTCACCGATATCATTCCGATTACCTGAATAGTGAATATTTGTAGGCTGTAGCCTTGTAGAGCCAAAACGAAAGCAAATTTTAGATGTATGAATCCCATCTCATTCTCAGCAACACCATGTTTGAATACGAGAATGGGTTAAAAACTAAACTAAAACCAGAAATCTTCAAAACATTGGGCATATTTCAAGTGATGTATAAACAAAATAGCAGTGATTGAAGAACTCCAAATGATTGTTTCGATTAGCAGCTATTAGAAAGTATACAAAAGTGATGAACTTTTTCAATGGAAAGTAAATATTCGAATCCCAACCCAAAAATCATAGAAAACCCAGAGTTTGAGAATGAAAAAGAAAGCAGTTTCAAACCATGAAACGCCTTACCTTGAACTGAACGTTGTAGTTTCCAGCACGGGTGTTTCTTCTGACAGGGATGATAGAGTTTGGTGGAAGACGATGAATTGCCGTTCTGTTTTTCTCGGGATTAAAAAAATATAAAACGACGGCGTATTGGGTATTTTATACCAGTCGTCAACGAACGGCCAAAATGTCACCATTTTTTTAACAAAAACATCCTCAACATTGTATTTTTTTATGTTTTAGTCACTAGATTAAAAATATTAATGGCAATATTAATATTTGTTTCCTTTAATGACTCAACACTTTATAAATTATAAATCGAAAGAGATATAACATTAATTAAAGTGTTTAAATCGTACATAACTCATTTTATATGAATTTTATCGATCTTACAAGGGATCGCAAACTGTGAAACTTTACGTTGAATTACGGTAAAAATATTTTCACCTAAGTTTATTTTTCAAGTGTGCCTGGGCGTGATGTGAGCCATAATTACCTTTCCTGTATTATTGTCCTTACAACTCGTAGGCTTATTTATTATTACAGCCTTGACCTTGAGACTCGGTGTTTTATGACAGCGCCGCCGCCAACTTTCAAAATAATTTAATTACACATCTTAAAAGAACACGTCAAATATAATTTATAAACAGTGTTTTGGATCTGGTAATAATGCTTCAAAGGACACACACATCTTTATTTTTATTAATAAGTAATGAAGCGAAAATTAATAAGTAAAATTTATATAATATTATTTTAATTTTTAAAATAACAATAAAAAAATTAATTTGTTAATTACGACTACTCAGATGATCGATTTATATTTTTTATAATTAAAGAATTTAATAAAAAAATAAATTATTGTTTATATAGTTTATATTTTACTTCATCGTTATCATAAACTCAAATTTAATGAGTGCTTTGCTTGATAAACAATTAAAAACACTTTATTAATGTCAGTGAAAATTTATTATATTATTTTATTAATTTATTCTTATTTTAAGTCTTTTATTTTAATTATATATCAAGAAATAATAGACATACACACGATCTAAAAATATATTATTAATTATGTTGAAATAAAATTAATTTGTTATTAATAGTATATGATTTTTATGTTATTATTTAATAGTAATATTGATTTATATCATATTTTTTAAATTATTTTATTATTTTTTTTATATTTTTATTGTATAATTTTATTTTACTCTTTAATTTCCCATTTATAGGCTTCATAATTTTTTAAAATGATTATATGATGAGATTAATTTATTCTAATATTTTTAAAATTTTATTTCCTTCTCTATTCATTCACTAAAACCAGCCTCAATTATTAATTTAAATATTCCTTTTCACTAAAAACAAAAAATATTTCGAAATTTGAAATTTCACCAAATAGGGTTGCTTGGTCCCCAAGCTACCTTAAGTATCCTTTTTCATGTTATGGTCTAACCCTAAACCATACTAGTTTTTTTTTAATGTTAATATTTTTTATTATCAAAATAAGTTAATAGAAATTAATTGAATATAATAAATAATTATTCATGAAAATGTTTGCATTCAAATAATGTAAGTATAATTCAAAAAATCATAAATTTAACCTTATTATTTAAACATTATTTCAATTTAAAACTATCATTAAGTTAAATATATTTATTATAAATTTAATTTGATTCGAATTTAATTTATTTTAAAAAAAATCCAATCCTATAAAATCGAATTGAAACTTGAATTTGAATATTTTGTCAAACCCTAATTAAAAGTGACTAAAATAGAAAATATATTTAAAAAAAGAGGGAAATGGAAAAGGAAAAAAATTATACGAACCTAAAAAAAACGCGCGGAACCTAAAATAGTTAAAAAAAATATTTGTCTGAAAAAAAGGAAATGTTTTTTTTTCTAGAGAAAAGAAAGAAAATATTTTTCCCTGTCTGCCATCAACTCCTTAAAGTAGAACTCCTTTCCCTCCTTTCTTCTCACCTCCCAGTTCCTTTCTCGCCGGAGAAACACGAAGCAAAGCAGTTTCCGGCGACCTTCAAAACTTTTATCACCGTTGTTCTTCAACGTATTATTTTCATTTCTATCAACGTTCATCTTCCACCAGCTTCAATACAAAACAATGGGCTAAAATTCTTCATCTCCTTTATCCATAACAAAGCAGATTCCCACACTTTTTGTACTTGTTTTTCCGTCTGGGTTTTTCTTCAAATACACCATGATCACCGGAACCGACCTTTACCACGTCCTCACCGCCGTGGTACCACTCTACGTGGCCATGATCTTAGCTTACGGCTCCGTGAAATGGTGGAAAATCTTCACCCCCGACCAGTGCTCCGGCATCAACCGCTTCGTCGCTCTCTTTGCAGTACCCTTACTCTCTTTCCATTTCATCTCGACCAACGATCCTTACACCATGAACTTAAAGTTCATAGCTGCTGATACTCTGCAGAAGATCATAGTATTAGTTGTGTTAGCTATATGGTCCAGAATCAGCTCCAGAGGCTCATTGGAATGGTCCATCACTTTGTTTTCACTGTCAACTCTTCCCAATACTTTGGTTATGGGAATCCCTTTGTTGAAAGGGATGTACGGGGAGTTTTCCGGGAGCTTGATGGTCCAAATCGTGGTGCTCCAATGTATAATTTGGTATACATTGATGTTGTTTCTGTTTGAGTATCGAGGAGCTAAGCTTTTGATCGCCGAGCAGTTTCCGGACACCGGTGGGTCTATTATTTCGTTTAAAGTTGATTCCGATATCATTTCGCTTGATGGGAAAGAGCCGTTGCAAACCGATGCTGAGGTCGGGGAAGATGGGAAGCTTCATGTCACGGTTCGGAAATCAACTAGTTCAAGGTCGGAGATCTTTTCTCGACGGTCACATGGGCCGAACTCCGGCCTCGGGTTAACACCGAGGCCGTCGAATTTGACCAATGCCGAGATTTACTCACTCCAGTCATCGAGGAATCCGACGCCGAGGGGTTCCAGTTTCAACCACACTGATTTCTATGGGAAGAACATGAGCAATGTGAGTCCGAGGGAATCGAGCTTTGGGAACTTGGGGTTTGATGAGGAGAATGGGGTTGGGGTGTTCGGTAATAATCCTGTGAAAACAAATGGTGGAGCTTACCCTGTTCCGACTAGTGCCGGGATATTCTCTCCGGTTACCAAGAAGGCGGCGAATGGAAGTAGTGGTGGTGGTGGTGATGGTGGGAAGGATTTGCATATGTTTGTTTGGAGTTCGAGTGCTTCTCCTGTTTCGGAAGGCGGGATTCATGTCTTTAGAGGTGGAGATTTTGGCCATGATCATAGTGGCTTAGCTCACCACAAAGGTATAATCTTTAATCACTAAGCTTTTAATGTATTAGTTGTAGTTTTGGTCATTTTTGGTCTTTTCTTACATGTTTGGTTGTATTGATTGGGATTTCTGGTCTTTTACTACATGATCTGATTGTGTTTTGTCAGTTTACAACACTAAACCTTAGCCTTATTTGTCAATTGGATGATTTGAATGTTTATTGGGGTAACTGTATTTGTCTTGTTGAATGATTGTCATGTTTGGGATTTGCTTTTTCTCCATTGTGGAGCCAATTTGTGCTTTTTTTTGTTCTGTTCTGTCTGTATTTGCCTATTATTTGGTAAGTTGTTTTCTTTTGATTTTCATGTTTAGATTTTGATGAGTATGGTAGAGACGAATTCACCTTCGGTAATAAGCCGGTAACGAATGGGATTGACCATGAAGGACCGGTGCTTGCCAAGCTTGGTTCGAGCTCCACAACCGAACTCAACCCGAAGCTCGAGCCGAAGCCTCCTGCTATGCCTCCTGCTAGTGTTATGACCAGACTCATTCTCATCATGGTGTGGAGGAAACTAATCCGGAATCCCAACACTTACTCAAGTTTGATCGGCCTCACCTGGTCTCTCGTTTCATTCAAGTATGTAAAACTACTACATGTCATGTTCTTTGAACCTTATTTGTCGAAATTTGTATTCGATTTCATTACTTTTTTATTGCATTTCTGCAGGTGGAATATTCAAATGCCGGCTATAGTCGCTCGTTCTATATCCATCCTCTCCGATGCAGGTCTTGGAATGGCCATGTTTAGCCTTGGTAAGTTGGTTACAACTCCTGGAAAACCCGATGTTTTCGGAATTTCATTTTTCGATTCCGTGTTTTCTCAAGTTTATCTGTTCATATAGGTTTATTCATGGCACTTCAGCCAAGGATTATTGCATGTGGAAAGACAATAGCTACCTTCTCCATGGCAGTTCGGTTCCTAACCGGTCCTGCAGTCATGGCAGCTGCCTCGATGGCTGTCGGCTTAAGAGGCGTCCTTCTCCGCGTTGCTATCGTGCAGGTAAACATCAGTTCCGATCATACATCTACTCTTAAATACATACAATCTCGAATCGGAATCTAAACTGTTTCGATTTTTTCAGGCAGCTCTTCCTCAAGGGATTGTACCATTCGTTTTCGCAAAGGAATACAATGTTCATCCTGATATACTAAGCACAGGGTAAGTATTAGTTCTCATTGGTAATAGAATGTTTAGCAATTGGTCTAATTATCGTTTTAGTCCCTCTCATAATCTAAAGTTGATAATTTCATCCATAATTCCATTCAGGGTCATATTTGGGATGCTGATTGCTCTTCCTATAACACTGGTTTACTACATTCTACTGGGACTTTGAAGAAGCTGACACATGGAAGGAACAAAAAGACTAATTTAACCCCTATCTTTTTGAAACATTATTTTGTGGGACAGATCTGTAACGTTCTGATCTTTTTAACAACAGGAAAACATGTTGGGATTAGCTTCTTTCATGTGTTTTTTGTCTTTGATTTTGCTTTTATGTCTCCTTTTTGATGAAAGAACATGTTTTTAGTTCAGTTCAGTACATTTTGAAGGTAAAAAATCAAAAAGAATATATGTTCAAGGGAATCTCTATGTTGGTAAGAAGTTAAAAGTCCCACACATAATTTCAGGGTAAATTATGGTTTTAGTCCTTGTATCATTCATTATTTTTGAAATTCAGGGACTGAAATGTTATTTTTTGTCCCATGCATAAAGGTCGTTGGAAAAAGTTAAAATGTTTTCTCTATCCAGACAAAAAAGGTATTTGTAATAAAAGGGTTGTGGTCTCAAAGGGTCGTCCAGCTGTTACTGTAGACCGGGTTTTTGTCTGTGAATCGGACTACACTTTCTCGGTTGGGTGTTAGAAAAAGTTGTCACGGTCTATGCTCCATAGCTGTCTTTAGGTTAGGTTTGGTTCAGGTTAGGTCGGCTCATTGGAGAGCCCTATCAACTTAGACTTGTACCATTTATGGTTTTAAAATGGATATATTATTTTTATATTTATTATTTTTACGTAAGAAATTGAGACAATAAATTACATAAGTTATAGAATAGTTAGATAATTAAAATAATTAATTTTTTAATTTTAAATAATAATTTTTATATAGTTAATTGTTAATCTAAATCATCAATTTTAATTATTTAATGATTAAAAAATTATATAAAATTTAAAAAATATATTATATAATTTGATTTTATACCTATTTTTTATATATTATATTTGTTTATGTTTATTTATTCCCTCTATAATTTATAAAAACATTTTGATTTATAAATTTGTCTAAATTTTTAGATGAATTTGTGTTGAGTTAGAAGGGCCGTATCAGCTTTGTCTTGGGCCGAATGGGTTATCGACAAAATAATTCAAATTCGTTGGATTTTGATTCGAATTAACCCGATAAGGGTGATTTTTTTTATTAAAAGTTTGAGTTTTGATTGAGTTGGTCAAGTTATTGAAAAAAATTTGATTGAATCAAATCTATGTTTAAGGTAAAAGTTCCTTAATCTGACTCAACTTAATATATATTATATTTAATATTTTGGGGCAGATCATGTTTAGTTGATTTTTTTTATTAAAATATAGGGTCGAATTATATTATTTTTATGTCGGGGTCAAGTCAAATGTTTAAATTCTGGAACAAAATTCCGCTCTAACGTAAAGTGTATGATACAATTCGATCCAATTTGATTCGAACGAAAACTTAAAAAGCATAAAGATAAAAAATAAAAATAAAAAAGTAAATTTGAGTTAATTAGAGCTTGAAATCACTATTCTTTTCCTAACTATTATGCATGTACTTTAAAGCAATCCATTAACTTTTCATGTTACATGTTACATGTCAACTGTTAATTGTTTACTTTCTATAGTGCTTCTCATTAATGTTAAAAAATATTTTATTATCCTTAAAAGTAGGATTATTTAGCTTAATCCATGATTTAATTTTTAAAGCATGTTTTTATTCTTATTTTTATATTCTAATATTAAAAAAATAATAAAAATATGACATGTTCTAATAAAAATTATTTGATAGGCTCGATTTATTATCAGGGGCGGAACATTCCAAAGATTTATAAAGATGTGGTCTCTGCTAACTTTTTATGTATCACGATAATAATATATTATTTAAAAAAAATTAAAATCAATGATATAATACTTTAATTTAAAAAAATATTTTGACCCCTCAAATTATTTAAGGTCATTCTGGTCCTCTCATTTATAAATTTTTAGTTTCATCTTTGCTCACTACATCATTTATGATCTTATCGAATAATATTCATCCATTTTATTTTTTAAGATGAATCCTAAAATTTAAAAAATAAATATAATTTAAATTCGAATTTTATTGACTAAGATTATATATAAAATAAATATAATTTAAATTCGAATCGAAAACAAATAATATTTTTTTAAGGATTTTCTAAGATTTTAATCCATCATTTTAAATATGTATCATGACCACTTTACTTTCGGCTGGTCATGATGAAGTTATCAAAAGATACAAATATTTCTCTTTGATTCACATTTAGTTAGTCAAAAGAAAGGGTTGAAATTTGAGATTAAATATAATTTTTTTTCTGGAAAATCAACATAGACATAGAAATTATTGAATTTATTAAAGTCCAATTTGGATATAATTAAATTTAAATGAGATTTTTTAAATATTAAATATAAAACACACATTAAATATTTTATGTTATCTATATTTGTGTGGGTTACTGTCACGAGTTAATCTGATAACAATTTAAATAAAAAATATTAAATTATTTATATTTGAAAAATAAAAACAATCCAAAATCTTTGATAAACCTATACAGTGATACAAATATTTTTTTTATTTTTTTATTATAAAAAATCTTTGAATAATCTAAATTTAACATTTTTATTTAAAGTTTAAATTTTCATCATTATATATTTACATTGTGATATTTGTAAATTATTATTTTTTATTCTCACATGTTTATATTTATATTTAATAATTAATTAAATTATATTAACATAATTATATAAATAAAAATTTAATATATAAATACTTCAAATATGTTTAATAATGTTATATAAAAAAAAACATTTTTCGTAATTTAATTAATATATAAAATATTATTAGCTAACGAATTATTTAAAGAAGTATCAAATATAATTATATTCTTATATATTATTTTTTCTTAAACAATTAAAAAAAATATTAGCTATTAGTTAATTTTATTAAACTCTTTATATAATTCTTTAATTAAATCAATCAATACAATCAGTTATCCACTAATTATTAAACACGATAAAAAATAATATTATATTATCTAAACCAAACACGACAATATAAAACAATTAAATAAAATTTATTTAATTTTATTTATTTACATAAAATATATTGTGGTTGTCATTGCAAGTCATTTTATAGACCCCACATGGAGAATTTCATCACTAGTTCTCCACTAATGAAAATAAATAAATAAAACAAAATCAGATAATTTATGGAAAAATAACGAACTTTTAATCATTCTTTATTAGATAAAATACACAAATGACCACTAAACTAACTAAAAAAATATTTGTAGCCACTAAAATTTCAAAAATTATAAAACGGGCATTAAATTTATCAAACATATAAAATAGTCACTAAATTTTATTAAACTGTTACAAAATATCCTTAAACTCATTGAAATTGATCATTATGTATAGAAATTAGGGGTGAGCGTTTGATGAAGTTGAGTAAAAAGTTGAGTTATTCGAGCTGAAGCGTTATATTTTTTAACTCAAATTTTATTTAAAAAAATTTCGATTCGAGTTTTCAAGTTCTTATATAAATTTAATTGTAATTATTTATTATATTATAGTATAATTTAATTCTAATTTGAATGACTTTTTTAATTATATAAGATATACACATATATTTCATCATATTTTTCATGTTTGACTTATATTTTTTTATTTTATATATTAGTATATATATATGAAAAAAATTAAGGGATTTCGTTCACATTTAAAAATCAGTCAACTAATTATTAAAAAAATTGAGTTATTCGAATTTTTATTTTATAACTCAAACTTTATTTGAATTTTTTAGGATTGAGTCGAGTTACGAATCAGATAAAATTTTTTGATTTTTTCAAGTCGAGTTTTGCTCACCCCTAATAACAACACTTTTTACAAGAATTCTGATAAATTTCAGGACCATTTTGTAATTTTTAAAACTTCAATAACCAAAAAGATATTTTACCCATAATTAAAAAATAACGACCCCTTCTTTCTTGAGAGATCCTTATAAATATATTAAAAACCCTACGGACAAAATCCCACCGAAAGCATTCGTTTTGAAAACATTTTCATTTCTCTTCCAACTTACAGAAAAGAACACACTTTTTTAGTCAAACAAAAACACCCAGCATCAGCTTCAGGCTGCACTCACCAGAAAAAGATCATGCAACCGGAGAATTTCGACCTATACCGGTTTCTTGCCCAGAACGGCGTAGGATCATACGGCGGCGGCGGTGGATTCACTACCAGTTCGGAGTTTCAGGCTATGCAAAGCTTCTCTAGTTCCTCTACGTACTACCCTTTGGAGATGTCCGGTGTTACGAGTGAGACGACGGCGCAGGATAAAGCTCTCGCCGCCTTGAAGAATCATAAGGAGGCGGAGAAAAGGAGGAGGGAGAGGATTAATTCTCATCTCAACAGGCTTAGAACACTTCTACCTTGTAATTCTAAGGTACTTATTCATGTTTTCTCTTCGTTTTCTTGGTGTGAAAATATTCTTCTTTTTCTCGGAAAAAGAAAGTAGAAAATCTTTTTTTTACTTTTGAGGTATAAACCAAAGGGTTTGGATTCGTTTTTCTCTGGATATGCATGGTTGAACGTTGATTTTTTTTCTTTCTTTGCTGTGATTTGTTGACTGTTTGTTTCTTGGGAAAAATAACAGTAGACGTGGAAAAGTGCGACTACGGGACGATGGATTTCTTTTGACTACGGCCCACGAAAAGAAAACATTTTGCTAAATGACTTGACGTTTTCCTAACATAATTATTTGGAGTCGTTTCAGTGTTTTTATCATTCAAAATCTCACATATATAATTAAATTATGGTTTCGGTCACAATATTACGAATATTATGTTACGATTTTATAAAATTATTATATTTTTAAGTTACGATTATTTTGAAAATCGTTACGACGAATACTTTGTTATTGATCTAGTTCCATATTTTTTCAGACAGACAAGGCTTCACTTCTAGCAAAGGTGGTCCAACGAGTGAAAGAACTAAAAGAACAAGCTCTCCAAACAATCGAGCTCGGCAATTTACCTTCCGAAACCGACGAAATTACCGTGCTTTCATGCGATTACTCCGACGACGGGAGATTAATCTTCAAGGCCTCGTTTTGCTGCGAGGATCGATCCGATCTTTTACCGGAACTAATAGACATCCTGAATTCTCTCCACCTGAAGACCCTAAAAGCCGAGATGGCTACGCTAGGGGGACGAATCCGTAACGTTTTGATCGTCGCCGCCGACAAGGACCACAGCATCGAATCGGTCCAGTTCTTGCAGAACGCATTGAAATCTCTACTCGAACGTTCGAATCCGAGCGATAGGTCGAAACGGAGACGAGTTTTAGATCATAAGATGATAGTGCAGTGAATTACTTATATGCATCTTCAACCTTTTTTTTTCATTTTTAAGAGTGATCTTTGTTTTTATTTTTAGGGTTTTGTATGCATTTGATTGTGGTGGATTTAGGGTTTTTGTTTTTTGGGATGAAACCAGTGTGTTGTAGAATTGTGAGGGATTTTAGTACCAACTACCAACTTCATTGTTATATAAATGGAAAAATTATGGTATTAATCCTTGTACTATGTCTTAATTAGTGATTATAATTAGAGGTGTCCATTGTCCGATATCAGATTTGATCCAATCCATTTTTTTTTATATTAGGATTTTTGGAAGAATAATATAATAATCAGTATCCTATCCGGCTTTTTGGATATTCGAATATCTGAAAATATATTTTAATTTAATTATTTTTTGATTTTAAAGGTTAGATTTATGAAAATTTTAAAATTTTGAATATAAAAGATAATAAATAATTAAATATAACAAGCTTCACATCTATATAAATTTTAACGTGTTTCTTTTTATTTTTGGATATAACAAGTATCAAATTATTAAAAAAAATAAAAATAAAAATATTAAAAAAATATTTTTTTGGATATTCGGATTTTCGGATAATCCGAAACTTAAAATATTATGATCCATATACGATCCAAAAAATTTAAAATCGAATCGAATATTTGGTCTGAAAAAAAATCAGATCAAATATCCATATTTTCAAATCAGATCAATGAATAATCAAATCGAATACTTTTAAACACCCCTAATTATAATATCTAAGTTTTAATTTACTACTGCCTAATTATCGTACTATTATTAATGTCATGACTTAGTTCAAATAATTTATCGATAAAAAATTTTGAGTATCAAATTAACGTGAAACTACACGGTAGCCTTTATTATATAAAATTAAATTATGATAATAAACAGAGCTACTAAGAGAGTAAAAGAGGATATCATAAAATTAAATTTTTTTATAATACTCCAAATACTATAATATTGTACTTTTTTAACGTAAATAAATTTTAAATATTAAATCTTAAATTTTAAACCTAAAACTAAATTATATATCATGAACTTTAAATTCTGAACACACCCTAAATTTTTTAAATTTTTATTATTATTTTTTAATTCACAATCATAATAAATAGGGACGAGTCACATGGGGGTGGGGAGGGGCAATCGCCCCCACCCCGAAGATTTTTTTTTATTTTTGTCCTCCTATTTAAATTTTTTTAAAAATTGATTTTTTTATGAATTTACCGCCTACTTTTAAACATTTATGTTTTATCCCTCAACTACAAATCCCAGCTCTGTCCCTGATAATAAAGACATTGTTATGTAATAAAAAAAAACACATCTAACAGATAATTGGTCGTATAAGATTTAGATTTGAGAATCTGCAGCTAAAAAAGAGTGATGATGTCTGAAGAATCAAACCCAATCATCTGAAATTATATATAAAAATGAAATTAATTTGTTGTTGTCGTTTAGTTTGTAAAAAGCAGTTTTTTGTGTGAGTTTCAATGGTTTGTAAGATCACGTATATTGTCTATCATCATACTGGTAATATTATATGTTTTTTTATCACCTTCTGGGCAGTGGTACTTCCTTCCCTGACCTGTTTGTTTTCTTACACCCTGTTTGGAAAGACAGAAACACATTGGTAGAAAGAAAAAACTGATTCAAGACATTCTAACTCGGATTTTGATGTTGGAGAATCTAAAAAATCTTTTTAGAGAAGGAGCAGAAACTCTTTCGAAGATATCGAATTTAGAATCGATGGCAATTCTGTATGAGTTTTTGATATTGTATTTATAATTAAGTCGAATAATCAGATTTAGGTTTACCTGATTTTAGGGAGAATTTCCAGAAATATTAATGTTAAAAAAATCTAAAATATTGTATCTTTTACTTTATTTACCAAAATATCGATGATTCTACGATACTTGGAAAGCCGGCACCATTAGACTTCGACTTTAAACAGTGTTTTTCAGATAATTTGCATAAAAACGGAGTCTTTTGACTCCGACTTTGGCATCTTCATATGACATCTTCATTCTTACACTGTTCAAAGTCATAGCTTAATGGTATCGATTTTTTAAATATTATAGAATCATCAATATTATGGAAAATAAAATAAGAGATATAATATTTTAAGATTTTTTTTCAACATAAATATTTCTGGAAATTTTCTTTATTGTATTGTGTTTATATTTAATAAGAATACAACACTATCACGGAGTTAGTTTAATAAAATAAAATGTTATATTTCTTAAATAGTTAAAAATTAAAATATTAATATTATAAATAGAGTAATTAAATTAAAAGAATCATATTAATTATAAAATTAATAGAAAAAGAATTGTATATTTATAAAAAATAATAATTATAAAATATTTATTTTTGGCATCTTTGGATTTTATTTTAACTTTGTGGGCTTTTAGGGTTCATTTATAGATTTATTTTCTGCCTTAAAGTCCAAAAAGACAAGACCCTTTCAATTTCCATCATCCTCGTCATTATTTGATATTTAAAGTTTATAGTTAAAAAATTAAAACTTAACTTCGAATATTAATATTTAAAAAATTTAAAAGTATTGAAAACTCATTTTTAGATATTAATATTATTATAAGAAACCAACTTAAAATATTATAAAAAATAATATTTTTAATTCTATAATATTATACCATATAAGTACTTGAGTTTAGGGACAGACACATATGGGTAAGATAAGACAATTACTCTCGTTTTCGAAGATTTTTTATTTTTGTTTTCCTCTTTAAAATTAAAAAATAATTATAGATATATAATTTTTTTAATATTTATACTTTCTCTTTTTAATTTTAAATCTCCAAAGTACATATCGGCGTGACTAAAGGTAAGTTTTCGATTGATATCGTAGGCAATGATGTTGTTTGAGTCAGACCAGAAAAATTGTTGTTCTTTTTGTATGAGAACATAAAGTTGGACAAATAAGAAGAACACTGTGAGTCATGTCGGGAAGACGTGGTGACATCTGATGCTTCTTTATTGTCTCCCTCTGCTATTCCTATTCCTATTCCTATTCCACAAAGGAATCATTGCTTCCATCACACAGCTCCTCTTAAAGTACGTGCCAAGAACCAACTCATTCAAACACTACCCTATGCAACCTTTGTGGAGGAGGAAATAAAGTTAACGAGTAGTACTCATTTGTCTCGTAAAAATTGTCTATTATTAATTTTTATTTATAATTATATAAAAATATTATTATTAAAAATATAAAAAATATATTTTAAAATTTTTTTATCAGGAAATTTTTAAATATATATCTTATAAAAATTAAATTATTTAAATTTTTATTCAAAGTTAATTATAAATAGTTATAATTTTAAGATATTAATTACTTTTAATTTAAATAACTTTTAATAACTATATACAATGTATACTTATATTTTTTTCATGTGTGATATATATCAGATAGAATTGAATAACTCGATTAAAACCTAAAAATTGATCTATTGATTATAATTTTTTAAATTATTAGAGTTATTTGAATTTTTATTTTATAATTTAAATTTTATTTGAAATATTTTTTAGTCGAGTTTATGAAATTATGAATTAAGTCAAGATGAGTTAAGTTTTTTCTTTTTATGTTGAGTCAAATAATTTGGTCTTTTTAAATCGAATTTTAAACTAAATATACAGACTTTTTATTAAAAATAATTTTACAATAGGTATTTTTTAAACTAAATATGCAATTTGTGTTTAAAAATCTACTATTCAACATTTTATTAAAAATAATTTAAAATTATTCTCGAAAGAAGTAATAAAATATGCAATTTTTAAATACTAGTTAGGTTTAAATGGGCCTAAATTAAATTGGGCTTCAATTGAGATAAAATTAATTGAATTGGTTTAAATGATGGGCCACATTTCCGGCCCAACACTGACCCATTTGTCCTCCAAGTACCGACCCGACTCGTTTACAATCAATCAAATCTCGCACGTACGGATGAACTTTTCCACACGTGTGATTCGCGTTCTTCATACTCTGAGCTTTAAATCGTCACCCTCGCTGTCATAGCTTATTCTAACGGAAGATAACCAAAAAAAAAGCTAATCGGATTTTCTCGCCGGAATATTCCTTTTCCTCAGGTTAGATTCGTTTATAATATTTTTTATTTTTAAGGATATTCGAATTAGAAGTTTATGCGTGTTTTTTATATGTTATGTATATGTTTTAGGATTGCTAGTTGTACTGTTGTTTATAGTGGATAATGAGTTTACCAGCTGTTTGGTTACCGAGAAAGTAGTGGTAATTGTTGGAGAATGGAAAGTTTAAGTAATTGTTTCACTGTGCATAAGGAAGAACATGCTCTGAAGTCTGAAGGGTGGTATTTGATTTTTCATTTGTTTTCAATGCTAAAAATTGAATAATTAGGTGTTGTTTGGTAAGTGATTCTCAAATCTTATTTTGGAGATTGGGCTTAATTAGTATTTTTCCCAATAATATATAGTAATGCTATACTTTTTGTCAATTGACTGCATCAGCTCGACTTTGCTCTCTTTTGATTGCATTGAGTTCATTTCCTGTTTGGTTACTGAGAAAGTAAAGGGAAACTGGAGGAGAATGGAAAGTTGAAACAATTGTTTCCATGTGCTAAAGAATCTGCTTTTGTCATCTGAGTTCATTAATTTAAGGGTAGAATTTTGTGTTCATTGGTTTTGAATTATAAAAAATGGAATAATTTGGTGCTGTTTGATGTGATAAGTAATTGCTCCATGCGTTTGATTTTTCATTTTCTGGATATTATCCTTAATTGGTTATTTTCAATAACATGTAGTACTTAATGCATTCATGCAATTCTTATTTTTTTTTCATAATTTGACCATATTACTTTATCATTTCTCTCATTTTACTACAATTAGTTCACTTCCTGTTGATTAAGAGAAAGTAAGGGAAAATTGGAGGGAAATGGAAAGTTGAAACAATTATTTCACTTTGCAAAAGAACTTGCTTTTGTCATCTGACTTCAGTAAAGAGTAGTATTTTATTTTCATTGGGTTTGAATGTTAAAATGGAATAGTTAGCTGTTGTTTGGTAAATGATAGTCTGTAATTCTCAATGGATTCAGGCAATGCTATTTTTTTCATCATTTGACTATATTGCCTTATCCTTTTTCTCTCATTACACTTTGGCATTGGTTAATATAGTGATGTAATCTTATGTTTTTGCAGGAGCAAAACAAAAGAAGCTTAGATTTTAATACAAACAATTGTTTGTGTTTGTGTGTTGTCATGCACCTTGTTCGTGAAAATCTATTTATTGGGAACATAGGAGATGCTGCCGAAATTCTGCAAAATGGTAGCACAGAGATCACACATATTCTATCTGTCTTGAGCTCAGCGTCGATATCGTTTTTCTCTGAATGGCGGAGTGGTCTCACAATCCCTACCAAGGAAATTAAAAAGGTTTATGTAGGTGGGTCTGGTGATGTTGCAGCTCCTGAGGGTCATTCACGTGATGATTCTAAGAGTTCTTTGGCACCCCAGAAGCTGTTGTACTCATTGGAACATGCAGGGAAGGATTTAAAGCTGGTGAGAATGGCAGTGCCGATTAGGGACATGGAGAGTGAGAATTTGTTGGATTACCTAGATCCATGTTTTGATTTCATTGATCGAAGCAGAAAAGAGGGATCTGTTTTGGTGCATTGCTTTGCTGGAGTGTCTAGAAGGTATGTGTACATTCTTTAATGTCCTTTTCTTGTGCTAGTTGAATAGGCTACTTCACTTGGAATACTAGTTTTAGAACAGATGATTGCATAGAACTTTGCTGAATAACATTTCTAATATGTTCATGGAGGAGAAGAGAGGAAATGGTTATATTTTCTTTTGCCTTCAATTTGATTTTTTTTCCCATTCTGTATCATATCATTAATAACTGTAGCTATGAAGTTTTTAATTTTGTGATTAGTATCAATATAGCATGATTCGCCTTCAATTCCTTTACATCACGCAAGTTGAGGGAACTAACGGTATCAGCTTTAGTTCAAATGGTTCCATAAGTTGAATGTTGTATATTACACTCAAATCTTTTTTCAAAGTTCCAACTTTTGTAAGAAAAGTTCTAGAACATTCCTACACTGGTAAGAGGTATTTTCCGTAATTCTCAAACCTTAAGAATGTACGTCTTTCTTTGCATGTTTGTGTGCAGTGCGGCTATAATTACAGCGTATTTGATGAGAGCAGAGCAACTATCTCAAGAAGGTTTGAACAAATTTGCTGTTTATTTGGGAATAATGGGGATCCAAATTTCACACATGCTGGCTGCTATTTTTACCTTTTTAGTTTTAGATATTAGGATGCAAAATCTATTTTTTTGACTGGTGAGATTGAAATGATTTTGTATATGATTTGTATGGAGCTTGTACTAATATCCTCTTGTTTCTTTTTCCCCTTTCACATTGTGCAGATGCACTTGAATCTCTAAAGCTAAGCTGTGAGTTTGTTTGCCCTAATGATGGGTTTTTAGAGCAGGTATCTGAAAGGAACACTGTAAAATTAATTTATTTAAATTTTGAGGCATATGATTGTGGCTGTATGGTTCTAGTTTCTCAAAGAGTTTCCAATTTGTCCTCCATTGCAGTTGAAAATGTTTGAAGAAATGGGTTACAAGGTTGATCATGGTAGCCCGATATACAAGCGATTTCGCTTGAAAGTGTTGGGTACACTCCTTTTCTGAAGTTTGAACATTTTAATTTTCATTTGGCTTCATCTTTGCATGTATTTTGTAGGATAAGATTCTGATCCCCCCCCCCCCACTAAAAACACCAAAACAATGTTAATGCTTTTGTATCCGATTCTAGCATCTTTAGTTGCAAAACATAGAGACTAGAGAGAAAATCAACTTACAGTTAATGATTGAACTCGTTAAAAGTTTCATCGCTAGAGTATCGAATGATAATCCTTGTTGGGAATTTGACAGAAAGCAAATGAGATTTTCTTCCATGATTATCATCTTTGAGACGGGTCTTCTCTCTATTATGCTTTCAGGTGATTGTTATAACCGAGGAGAAAAAATAGACTGTTCTAAATTAGGTGCTGATCCTGGCTTGCCTGCCGGAAGTTCCTCTGTTCTAGAGGCATCTCCCAAAGAAGGTATTAACCGTACTGCATACCGTTGCAAGAAATGCCGGAGAATTGTAGCATTGCAGGAGAATGTTGTTGATCATACTCCCGGAGAGGGTGAAACGTCTTTTGAGTGGAACAAACGAAGAAGTGGTAACCCTTTCAACAAGTCTTCTCAGACCGAGTGTTCATCTGTATTTGTTGAACCCTTGCGGTGGATGACAATCGGTGAGAAAACACTTCCATTTATTCACATTTAACCTAATTTCACCCCTTTCTAAAACATGGTGTTCACAATTTTTATATATGAACATTCAACATGATATACTTTTTTAATGTTATAAATCGAATCTCATCGCAGATCTAATTAGGTTTCCATCTACTTGACTGTAAATTGAAGTGATAGTTATGCTATGATTCTTGATGTCCCACAGTTGAAGAAGGTGGCCTCGAGGGGAAGTTGTCGTGTGTTCATTGCGATGCTCGCTTGGGTTATTTCAATTGGTCAGGCATCCAATGCAGTTGCGGAAGCTGGATTACCCCTGCCTTTCAGCTGCACAAAAGCCGCGTCGACATTAGCACGGTGTAGTATTATCTACCTTACCTTAAAACCAAATCACTAGACTGCCATGTTTCTGATAAGCTTTTTATAGAATTGGAATTCCCTTACACAAGCTATATAATATGTTAAAAAAAGAAAAACAGAGCTGTTGAAAGTTGTTCAAAACTCCGAAGTTTGAGGAACTTGCCTGAATAATTTGAGAGATTGTATAATAAGCAAACTTGCACTCTGTAGTATTATCTCATTTTCTTATATTACATCATATGTTTTGTTTTATGATTAGACCTGTTTTCAACCTGTTTAATTCTAAAAATGTTTTCATGCATATATCCGAATTTAGTCCAGACAAGTTGTTTTTATTAAATTACAATAGGTTGAGCATTACGATCTCAGAAACAAGAAGCTTTTCTATCCTATTGGTTCTAATCTTTTCTCATTAACTCTAGTTGAATCGACAATCGAGTAATAATGAGCTCGATGCCCTTTAAGCAAACAGTGCTGGGAGAGCTTCCCCTAAATCTGGATCCGGACCCAGCTTAACTCCAAACTTAGTAGGGATCTTTGCGACTACCGGACACCGGGTTTTCGGACAAAAAAACAAAAAAGGGTGGCAATGGCATATATTTACAGAGGATGAAGGGGGAGATGACAAATATTTTCTATTCTAAGACTTGATTAGGCCAAAGACGTTTCCACATAGAGATCTCTTCTTCTTTGTAAACCTTTCTAATTCCACCATAAAACCCATCAGCTTCATTGCCTACTTCTCTATGATCTTTCCGGTTTATCACTGTTTTTCGCCATCTCGAGCTTGCCGGGTACTGCTTGAATTCTAGCATCACTGTATCTGTGTCAACAAACACAATGTTGTTACTTCAAAACTCATGGTTAGAGCATATATTGCCAACTCGATTGGTTCATAAAGTTCGACATTGAATCCCGGCATCGGAAATCTCAAGTGCTTATTCCTTACCTGAATATTGACAACGGCAGTGATTTTCATTTCCATCACATGATTCCATGTGACCAACACCACCATACCACCACCCTGCAAGAAATCAAGCTCACATTTGTTACCGCTGCTGTTTCTAACAAGTACAAGAATTCAAGTCCTGATTTCGAAGTCTCGAGATCTAATCCGACTATCGAAAACCGAATATCTATAGGAAGAACTCACCATAGGGGAATTCTTTGGTCTTTCTCCATTGGATCTCAATATGATCACCAGGTTTCAAATCAACTAAAGAATCAGAAATGTGAAGATCATATGAACAAGTATCCACCGGTGGCACCCTCAATCTATCCCACGATATATTCTCCTCCGTTGTCCGCCGTCCGTGAGGCGAGTACCTGAAAAAGGTATACAAACATCAACATCAAGTCCGATATTCAAATCGCGATTTTCGTCATGTTTATTGAGATTGCAGACATATACGCCATGACCAAATTACCTTGCCTGAAAGGTATTAGTCTTTGAATCATAGCAAAGCTTGGCATCATAACAAGACAACATAAACCCAGCATGTCCATTCTGCAACAAAACAAATCAAAAACACAATCATTTCACTAAATCAACGTGTTCATCAGCAACATTCAAGTAAAAGTTTTACCTCCCGGTTATAAACTTGCGCCGGGAACCAGAATTCTCCGGTTTCAAGAGCCAGATACCAAGCCATGATCGAATCAACAGGCAAATCACTTTTCTTGAGCTGATTTCCACAATTTCCAGCTCCGGGTCTAAAGCTAAACCACCAAAGAAAATGGCATATTTTGGAAAAGGAGCTGATGAAGCTCTGTTGGTTACTTCGATCCATAAGATTTCTGGGTTTCATTTTTGAAGCAATATGCCATTGCCATTCCCTATAAGCTGAATCCCCAATCACTTTACCCCATTTTCCCTTCATGTGTTTCTCCCAAAGATGGTCGCTTATACACCGGTCCCTCAACGATGAGCAAACTCCGGCCATGGCGCATAGACCGACAGGCGAAAGGCGGTCCAGAATGCATTCGAGGGTCAGCTCGGGCAAGTCCAGCAATGACGACGACATCGTATTATGGTCTTCCTTTTGATTCTCCGACGACCCGAGCTTCGTCTTCATCTTCTTCAACGGGGTGATTTGAAGGAAACTGGAGATTCCGAGCTTACACTTTTGGAACAATGGCGGAAACAATCTCCATTTACAGTGAAGGATCCTTTGATGGGTCTTTGAAGACAATGATTTTGATAGAATAATGACTGAAAAACATGATATTAGTAACAGAAACATTTGAATTTCTCTGGAAAAAAAAAAGAATCAACGAAGAAGAAGAAGAAATTATGCAAAATAGAAATGTTATAGAAACAAAGAGATGATATCAGAGCAGAGGTATTTATATTGTTGGTTTCATGTTGGTTTGGTATGTTTTTTTCGAGAAATTATTATTTTTATCTCATATTTATTTAAAATAAATTATTATTTTTTCTACTTACATGATTCGAGAAATTATTATTTTTATCTCATATTTATTTAAAATAAATTATTATTTTTTTTACTTACATGAATCACGAATGACGTGATGAAAAATCCATGATATAATTTTTTATTTTTTCATTTTGATTTTATTAGTGGTTAAATTAAGTTTTTGGTCCTCTAATATTATGTATTTAATTTCTATATATAATTTATTCATTTATTTTTATACTGTTTAAGTCGGTTTAAATAGTTCACACCTATAATTATTTCGATCAAAATAGTGTTTTTTAAAGAAATTATATCAGAATAGTTAATGCCTAAATTTTGGCTGAATAGTGGTTTGATATATTATTATTTATGTTGAGATAAAATATATTTTATTAAAAATATTTTGTATTTAAGTATATTTTAAAAATATTTATGAATAGTTGTGTTAGAGTAGTAAATATAGATTTAATTAAATAGTCAAATTATTTTAAATTATTATGTAATATTGTTTATTATTTTATCAGTTTTAATTTATTTATTCGAAAAATAAATTCAACCTTCTTGATAATTTGATTGATTGATTTTAAGTATAATATTTTTTATACACTTTATACCTCAATTTTATTTAGAACCAAAATAATCCTTTATGAATTAAAATTATTAAACAACTATTAATCAATATCTTAAAAATAATGTGACAAACTCATACAATATTACACGATATCATTATTTTATACATAATTTTATTGACTTAACAGAATAAAATGTCTATCACACAATAATTTTATAAAAATATTTAAAATATAAAATATTTTTTACTAACATTATTTTATTTATAATATTATTTTGATACAAAATAAAATATTAAAAAATATATAAAATAAAATAATTATTCAATCAAATATTAAAAATTATTTTTTAAAACTATGCCTAAAATTTCTTAAATCATTTGAGCCTATAATGTAATTACAAACCGACTTTCGTTAAAATCAAGTTTAAGTTGAGAAAATAAAGAAAAAAGTATAAAGATTGAATTGTATACTTTAAGAAGATAGAAGGACTAAAATCAAAATTAAACCATAAATCTAATGAGTCTTTTTTATACATATTATTGACAAAGAAAGGAAATAGAAACGAAATGGACAGAATTGTCAAGTAAAAATCAAAGCAAAGTGGACCTTTTTAAATAAAAATCTTTTTTTATTATTTAATAAAAAACAATTTTTATTTAAGATTATGTAAAAAATAATTTTCGGTCGGTTTACGTTCGATAAATTTATGTTTTATAGAAAATAAATTTTAAATTTATGTCTTATAAGAAGTGAGTTTTATGTTAAAAATACATAAAAAACATTTTTTTTCTTTCTTATAAATTTATTGGATACTAAACTTATATTTAATAAAATTTAAGATTTAAACTTGTGTCCCGTAAAATTTAATTTTGTCTTACGTATACGATTTAAGAGTTATTTTTTCGAATAATAATAAATGATGGATTATTTTTTAATAAAATAATAAAATGGGATATTTTTTTCATTTAATAATCCTAGTGTTGACACCATAGCCGACATGACCATAAAATAGAACTTTGATTGCATCTAACTTGGTAGTTGGATTCTGGGGATAAGTTTGGTTGGGGGTTAGGAATTAGGTTGGAATTGTAAAAAAATATATAAAGATTATATTATAAGTTAATCAAGTAGATAAAAGAAGTTTAGATCTTTTAAATAATATTAAAAAATTAAAATTTTAAATAAATTTAATTTAATTTAAAAAATTATATATTATATTTTTATAATACTTAATATTAATAAATTACATATTAATAATTAGTTGTATTATGTCACATTAATACAACGTCGGAAAGAAAAAGAGAGGTTTTAGGAAGGGATAATGATCCCATAACAAGTGGTATCGAAGTGATTTTTTGACTGTCCGATTTCACGCCGAGCGCCCATGAGAGGAGTAGACAGGGTGAACAATTGTGACAAGAGGTCAATCACGAGAGCAGAAGCTCGTCACGAGGTTGAGTGAAAGGAGAATATCACGCTTGAAAAGAGACAATGAACATTAATCCCACGTCAGAAACGAAAAAAAAAATCTTGAGATGTACAAACAGTTATACATCTTATCAAACATATCTTTTAGAAAGAGGATAATAACCGGTGACAATTAAATTACCCGAACTGTCCAAATACAATGTATTAAATTTCCGGTTCCCACCACATGGACATGAAAGGAAGGTGAACCGAATTTTCTGAATCTTGAGGACAAGTGGCAAGTTTTGATTGGTAGATGTATAAACCTATAAATAATAAAATCGTATATGAATAAAATCTAATAGCATTTTTTTTTTGTAATATTTTGTTATTTGTGTCCCCACATGTCCTAAACCTAGGAATTTAAAGCTAGTTGAAATGGTAGGTTGCTTCTTAATGGACATCCAAAGTAGTTGATAAGTAGATTAACAAATGATATGAAATGAAATATTAATTATAGGGAAAGATAATGAAAGAGTTATGCTCAACACAATCTTTGGATTGTAATAATGTATTTGTTTTGTTTAATTTTTTATTAAAATTTTTGAGTTTAAGTAAAATAATATTTATATAAATTATAAATAATAGTATATTATAAAATATTATTTAAAATTAATCATTATCGAATAAAGTTTAGGATAAAACAGATTTAGATGTTGATATAATTAAAAAAATCGTCTTGATAAACCTAACAAGTGATCTTAATAGAAAAGTAGATACTATTCATTTTAAGAGGTTCATGCTTAAATCTCTTTGTCCGCGAGACAAGGACGGAGCTAGGATAAAACATTAGGAGGGGCAAAGATCTATTAAGCTTTTAAATCTAAAAATTAGGAGGACAAAAACCTTATTTTATTATTATTTAAACTAAAAAGGATCTCATGTGTAATTATACCAAAAAAATTTTGGAGGGACAAAAACCTTATTTTATTACTATTTAAACTAAGAGGGACCTCATGTGTAATTATACCAAAAATATTATTAATTGTACGAGCGTTTTATCTCAAGTGATTAACAGAACGGTTGTTGTTCTTAGAGGATACGAGTTCGAGCACCAGTAATTACAACAAAGTGATTGAGCGATCAATATCAAATAGTTGAGATTATTATTACTGTAATTTCTAATAGCTAAATAAAAAAAATAGTATTAATTTAATATGAAAATAGTATTTTTTTTGTTGGAGTGTGGGTCCCAAGTGCAATGCTCCCATTGAATCTAGGTATGGTTATCCGTTTGCAAGGGCGCAATGAATGACTACTATAAGAAGCCACCCCCTTGATGTTGGCCTAACCTAACTTACCCACCAAACTATCACAACACAATCATTTTCAAATTCAGTTGGGAAATGATGAAAAGATGAATATTAGAAAAATAATTAATTAGTATAATAAAATAAGATTTTTAATTTTTAAATAAAATTATAATTTTAAATTCTAATACTATAAATAAAATAAATTAAATTGAGAGGAACATCACATGTATATATAAAATCAATCTAATATAAATAATTTAAACTAGAAAAATACAGATTTCAAAAGATAAAAGGATTAAATTCAATAAATAATTTCAATGAAAAAAATATATTTTAACAGATTTGAGTTTAATCACTTTATCTATAAAGTGTATATATTTTATTAAAAAATTAAATATATATAAATATATATTATTTTATAAATACCTTTAAAATATTTAAAAATATAAAGACTAGAAATATATTAAAATTATAATAGAAGGATTAAAATTAAAAAATATATATTAAAATCGATTAAATCAAAGTGTTATTAATTATTTATTTGCCGAAAGAAATGTTGACTTCTCTCTTTATCATCCAGTTTGCCTTGTTACTTACATTGGTCACATGTTGATGCTCCCAATGTGACCAACTTGACTTGGTAATAATATCAGAATCGAATAAAAAAAATTTAAGTAATCGAAAATTAAATAAAATTTTAGTGTTAAAATGATTTATTAGTTTTAAAATTATGATTATATAAATCTAATTAAATTTAATTATAAATATTTAATTAAAATTAATAAACAATTGGTTTAGACACGAGACATTGAATTTTTAGACAAAATCCGAAGTTTAAATTCTAACGTTATGAATGTAACAAATTAAGTTGGAAGAATCACCCAATAATAAACCTCTACAATACTCGATCTGAAATAATCTGTAAATGAATTAAATAAGGTGCTTATACAAAAATTATTTGTTATAAAATAAAAAATAAGTATTTCATATTTAAAATAATGAAAAAAATAGCTCTAAATATTACTATATAAGAATTTTTATTTTCTTTAAAATAATTTTTTAAAAATTAGCTAAGAAAAAGTCTTTGAAATTTTACTAATAATGTTCAAAAGGCATAAAAATAAGGTATTTTTGTCAAATAAAAAAAACACAAAATTAATATCGATATAAAAGTATTATTATAAAACTATAATATTCTCGTCAATTTCATTGAGGATGACAACTCTTAAATTGCTGTTTTTGATAATAATTATGAAGAATTTAATACTATAATAAATTAATAATAGTATAAGTCTTTTAAACCAATAATAATAATAATAATTATTAATATTTATTAATAACTTATTTAAATATTAATTGTCAATTTAAATTTAATGTGAATTGATATTTAAATTCGTATATGATATATAGATTAATTTAAATATAATAATCAGGCAAACAAATATAGTAAGAATGTCTTTTAATATATCTAAATTATTTATTTAATTGGCGTACAATATTTAAAATTTAATCCACATGTTTTAAATATGCTTTATATCATAATTAAATTTATATTTAAGGCCTAAATTGATTATTAGTCTAACAAAAGGACTTGATTGAAAAATATTGACAATTTGATGCCTCAATTAAACTATTTTTAAATTTAAAATCTAAACTATAATTTATAAAAGAATATAATCGACTCTAAAATTTAAATTTTAACGTTATAAATAAAATAAAAAATTAATAAAATTAAAAATTGGAAAGACGTTCGTAATTTCTGATCTAAATTAATTAACCAGTAAATTAGATACCGATTTTACCGAATATATAAAACACAAGTAAAATCTTCATTGATATATGAAACATTTTCATATTCATCATATACTACTTTGAATACACATTCACACCTTCAATCTCTCTTTACCTTTGTTACATGTACCACTCCCTATCTTCATTTCTTAATCCTACCATCAAACTAATCGCATTATTATTCGATTCGTCGTCTATCGTTTTACAACATTTCGTAGCCAACATACAATAACTTTACGAACAACATTATAAACGATCGTCACGTTACCGTTCACGACGTTAGACACAACAGAAGTAGCCATTGCTTCCCGAAGATTCGGGACGTTGATGTTGAGGAAGAACAGCAGGGTGTGGAGTCTCAGTTTTCATGAGATGGACTTTGTGTCTGCTTGTCATTCACGTGGTCTGGCTAGCCAGAGAGAACTGAGAGCTCGAAGCCGAGAGAAATAGTCATTTATTGCAAGAAGGGCACGAGCCGATTGACGAGTCGTTAAGATCCGGTGCATTTGTTGAAGTGTCTGCTGACGTAGATTATCGGCCTGGTATGTTAAAGTAACATAGAGAGATCATTAATCCGGTGAGCACCACAAGTCCCAAAAGTTATTCGATTATTAACACAAAAAAGCCTCTCTCCTCCACAATAAATCCGAATATCGCACCGAGAAGGAAAGTACCTGTCGAAGGAAACCTTCAAGGGTTCCTAGCTTTCCCATGGCCATGGCCATTTGACCCATGTAATTTGCCACATTTCCAGATGGTCCCGAAGGGGCAGGTGAGCCATTGGCCAATGTCTCGGCCAAAGATTGTTGTAATGCTTCCATCCCTTGTGATAAAGCATCTTCGGCCTGCTGGGATGATTGCTGCAAGTTCTGGATACCCATAAACTGTTGCTCGGTTAGAGGTTCCAACTGATTCGCAAGAAGCTGCAAGCAACATAGATTAAGCTTAGAAAATTATCCTTAAACAAACACGGGAAAAAATATTAATGCATCAGGATGCACCTTAGCCAAAAGGATGTGGAAAACAACAAGAGTTTTAATACTCGAGGTTGAGAATCAAGAACAGAGTTCACCTTAAGAAGCTCAGATGAGCGGAAGCCACCTATCCACAGGAAACACCGTTCTGCTGGTGTTTTCCACATCCCAGATAAGATATGGAAAACATCAGCTTTTGCTGCGATGCCTTTCAAACGGAAAATGTCGTCAAACTGTGCTGTGACGCTGTCGACAATAGTGCGAAGTTCAGTGTCGCCAGCATGTGAATTGACTGCAGCCCTCAACTCGCTTATGTGTCTATTGTGTTCCTCTAGCCACCGTGCATATTCAACATCAAATGCCAGGGCACCTGTACAGCAGTACATAAAGCTAATATCTTATCATATGATATCACTGATGGAAGCTAACGACTGGGGCACTTAAAAACGCTTCTTAATTTTAGTACCCTTCCTAACAACGGCACCGGTTTTATAATTGATCAAAATCCAATAACGGAAAAAAGATCTATTTGATAGTCTTATACCTAGTGCACCACAAAGACTGAAGGTAGTAATGCACATAAAGCAGGCTGTCTATGTACCAAATAATAGCATATATCCCGACTTAACAGTATTTCAAAAAGCGATAATCTTTCTACCCCTAGAATTAGAATACCCTAACTTGGTACTTGGTGCCTGACAAAGCAGAAACGGTACCTCTTCTCCGTGTTTCAAGAACAAAAGTTGACATAGATAACGCATAATATCCACAAGGCTAATAGCTACAGTATGAAACTTGCAACAAACTCGAAACATAATAACTCGACCTTCGAGCCCCAAAAAGCAAATCACAAATATCATTTTTCAAATTTCAATGACGGAAATAAAGCTTGCATACCATTTCCACTCATTGAATGTGATTGATCTCCAGAGCTTGAAATGAATATACCCTGCAGTGAAAGAAGCAAAAACAAAGAAGAGTGAGGCATAATAATGGCATTATGAACCTGAAAAATCAAAGAATGCTGAAATGCTGACCTGCTGACGAGCTCGCTGCAGCTCTTGCTCAAGTTGAGTCAGTTTCAGTCTACTGCTCTCTAGCTGTTGCACATATGCCTAGATTTTGAAAGCAAAAAAAGGGTTATGAATAAAGGAATATACACTAATAAGTTAATGTGATAATTTGAAAGGATTAAAGAAGTTTAACAAAGGAAATACTTTTTTCCTCAATCGGCTTTTCCTTGCAGCCTCTCGATTTTGAGCAAGCCTACGCAACGTCTGCAAATTAGTCATTAAGAAGGAAATAAGATTATCTCATCAATACTATACAAGGACAAATTGATTTAATAATATAATATCCCTGTAATTTCAATTTCAATTTCTTTTAAAAAAGCTGACCTTCTGATCTGTTTTATCTTTTGACCTGTCACTAGAATCAGAAGCCACAATAGCATTTGTCAGACCTCTTCCAAACTGCACAAAAGGATGGTCAATTAAGATTCAGTATTAGCCAGTAAGCAGATTCTCCAACACAATAAATACATGTGTTCACATGCGCATGCTATATATACATATATACGTGTAAATACATTTTTCTTTTGACTGTCTAAAATGATGAAAGAAGAAGTACATTCAGACAAGCAAGGGTTTTAAACACTGTGATCTTAAACGTTTATACATGAAATTGAAGTAAGAAGCATCACCCTTTGATTCTTCTCATCAGTATCATCTGTTGATGTATCAGTTCTGGGGCTGCCATCCGCCATATTGGAATCCCCCCAGTTCTCCCGTCCAACTGATACATGCGCAAGATTTGGTTGGATATCCTTCTGAAGTGGTAATGGTTGGGACCCCACAACAGCAGCAGAGAGATTGCTGTCTGCGGATCCAAGTGTCTTACACACAAAAACTCTCAGTAACTTATGTCGAAAGTTTGAAGCAAAAACACAGCTTTCGAAAGGAGATAGATAGTCACCTTGCGTAAATTACCGAACTGAGCATCAGCTAATGCTTGGCAATTTGACTTTATTTGATTAAATAAAGGATCTAAAATACGAAAACATTATCAGTTGAAAATGTATATCAAATAAAGACTATAATGAAAAGAAGAAAAAATGCTGCATAATCGAGTAGTGTAATACATCAAGCAAATCATTTTCCATGATATGTAAAATCAAATGCTTGCATGCGCCCATTAATACTAAATGGAAGCCCATAATTACATACTTCTGGTAAGATCAATAGCATCCTCTATTCGAAAATGCTCAAGGCCTCCGAAGTCTGGAACTTGAGTAGAACGAACAGCATTTGCCTCTGAACTGCTGAAATCCATGTCATTAAAACCAAATGTTCAATTGTAAGGCATTATGATTCAGTAAGATTAGGTCTATATTCCTAGACAAGAAAAAGCTACATTGGAATATTTCACAATAACAAAACACGAAAAAAAATTCTACATAGGCCGACCACAATCATAATAATACAAAATGCCCAGCACCCAGGTTTAAAGTAAAAGCAACATTCTAAGATTCACGAAGAAGAAGAAGAAGAAGAAGAAGAAAACTTATACGAAAACGGAAAGTCGACAAACAAAAGGCACTCCAGAACAGATGTCAACCACAATATAAAAAAATTCCAAATTCTTTCATATTAATACAGAGCTTAAAAGGCTACTAAACAATCTATTAACTCCTTGACTCACCCCAAGTAATATTAACAGTATCCTATACTCATAACGATCATAAAAAGTCATGAACTTGCCTTCGCCCATATTAAAAATGCAAGCTTGAAGTGCACCCAGAGATGGGAAATCATCAAATATAAACATATCACCTTAAGACTTACATAGGGAAAAAAACAAGGGCTCTTAATCAAGGCATAAATGTTTCGGTCAATATAAAACCATTATTTCCTCATATGACCAATTGAGGACATAAAAGGCAATAAAACAATATACTAACTCCCTGTCTCACCTCCTAAGTAATAATAATGTAATCCTATACTTATAACCAACATAAAACCCCATGAATTCTCCTTTTTCCACCACAATTCGAATTTCAACCGCTTCATTAAATACCTACACTCAACCAATTCTACCTTAGCACAAGTTCAATAACTAAGAAAATAAAGATGTCTCAACAACCAAATACACAAACATATAGCCGGTACGAAGCGCATACAGCAACAGATTGATGAATTCCCACAAAAAACAGTCAAAAGCTCATAATCAGCATAAAATCGAAATAAAAACCTGGGATTCGAAGAGGGTATTGCAGGAACGTAGCTCGGCATCGCTGCTAAATCTTTCTTACTGTTTCCTACACCATTATTCACCGTTCTACTGCCCATCAATCACAGCCAAACATATCATCATCCAAAAAAGTTCTGATTTTTAATCCTACCCTCTTCCACTCCTTCAACTTCCTTCACTGAATCAACCAAGAAAACCCAATAACTCAGATAAAACTGACCCAAAACGATATTTATAAGCTATATATAATCAAACTTGAAAAATCCCAAAAACAACAAGAATTCCCACTATGTTCACCTACAAATCCGTACAATTCTGCTCCCCAAAACAAAAACCCAAATCTAAAAACAACCCAAATAGCAAAATAAATTGACTTGTACTGAGAACTAACCTTGTTTGATCTGTGTTGAAATTTTAAATCACCACCGATCAGACACAGCTTGAACTGAGAACTTGTTCAGCAAGAATAAATCTATTTAGCAAAGTAAATTAAAGGAGAGAGAAACCCAGATAAGAAGAAACAATAAAAGAGCCAAAAAGAGAAAAAAGGAAAACCCTAACAAAGCTTATTTGAGGAGTAAGAAAAGGAGCATTCCTCCATTTTTGACTTTTTGAATAGTATGTACGTATTTATGAATTAGTCATACATAAAACGTAATATAAAAATATAAGATCTAATTATGCTTTAAGTCCCTATAATATGTAAAAGTTAGGATTTTATCAATCTAATTTTCTATTGTTTTACCTTTTTTAACTTGAATCATATACATTTATAAATTATTAAAATTTGAATCTTATAAAAATAATATTATTTTTTATTTAAACCACTTAAAAGTTTATATTTTATTATTATTGATGTTGATACAATACCATCTAATGCATCTTAGTAAGGGTGGACAAGATCGGGTACTTGGTCATTTTGAATAGAATTAATCCCAGTCCCGGTAATCACCAGTTCCTGAAAATTAGAACTAGTCTCGGTCTCAGTCACATCGGATTATAAATTTTAAGAACCGGTTCTGTTACTAATGGGAACTGATACTAATATTAGGTACCCGATCAATTAGTTCATTCTTAAGAAATTTGTTGTAATAAGAGAAAAAATATTTTAACCACCAATAACAATAGGTTTAAAAATTAAAATTTTAAAACTAGTCATACTCATAATATTCATACATAAAGAGAAGGTTTGATAAGAAAAATAAGCATAAAACATTATATATTAAAAGCAAGAAACCAATATCGAATATTTGGTATTGATCCCGGTCCTATTAGGTACTCACCGGATATCGGGTCCAAAAAGTCAAGATCCAATCCCAGTTATGGTCAGGACATAAATTTTGGATCCATTCTCGATCCTATCAAAAACAATACCAAATAAAAATCTATTGAATCTTAACGAGACCGGATAATCAGAGTTTTTACCCATCATAAATATAAAAAACTACCAAATAAAAATCAATTTTTTTTTTCTAAATACATCTTAGTCCCCAATAAATATAATAATAAATGCTCTATTTATTGTTGCAAGATAATTGGTTATTAAATTTTAATAAAGTATTGAAGCAGGCACTATTTCCCTTTGTCGCCACCTTTCATAAGGGTTTGTATGCTTTTAATGTCAATCATATGTCACTTGCACGTGATCTTTACGTGCCAAACTCTTATATTTGTTGAACTGCATCACTATAATATATATGATTTATTATTATATTTTGCATGAAAATATTTTATGTATTTTTAAAAAATAAATAAAAGTGAAGTGATAGAAGATTTATATAAATTATAATTTTTGTGATTAAATCTTGATTTTTTTAATTATATAAAAGCATGTAACAAAAATTATAATGAGAAAAGCTAAATACATCAATAGCACAAAGTACAATAAACTTTTATATGGATTTGACTTTTTAAATTTTAAATTTAGTTTATATATTTTAATTTTTTTATATTTTTAAAATTTTAATATATTTAAACAATAATAGTTACTTTTATATGATATTTGTTTACTCGATTTTATAGGGTATTTTTTAAAGTTTATTTTTGAATCTGATGAAAAGCTATAATACAGTTGAAAAAAAGTCATCTATTTAGGAGAAAGACATTCAAAATATAGATAAATTCTTTATATTATAAAATTTAATTTTAAATTAATTATCCCTAATTTTCTCTAGACCATTACTAGAAATTAGAAATTTTAAAAATATGAAAATTATGAATTATATGATTTATATACAAGTATAAATAAAAATGAAATAAATATTATAATAAAATACTACCGCCAATAAATTTAATACTAGTATAACTCTATAGTATGTACCTCCAAAGGAAAATAAATTGAAAAGTATATGACTTTGACAAATGGGAAATAAAGGAAGTGAGCACTGAGCTTTGGGAAAAGATAGAAAAAAGAAGAAGATGAGATTGGATTGGGAAATGGGAATGACATCACACTCACATTGTCCTAAAGTGTTTTGCTTACACTTAAAGAAAAAGAAATTTTAGTTAGATTATTAATATTGTTTAAATAAAATATTTAAATATTGTTATAATCGATTATAATCAGAAGAATCAATAATTAATTAATCTATCGAGATGAGATGTTAATTTCTTTTTACGTAAAATCAGAGGTTTGAATCATGTCGTGAGCGGAGAAAATTGAGTTGGGAGGATCCTTTCATATACTATAAAATCCAGTCCGAATTAGTCAACAAATGAGCTGAATACCGATAATTGAGTATCAATAATAAATTACTCTATGAAAATGAGATGTTAGGTTCTTTAAACTAGATCCTTGTCCACTCACCCAACTAAAACTTGAATAAGATATATTTTAAATTAGATACGATTCGATCCGAATTTGAAATAATCAAACTCAATTAAATGTGTTTTAAGGTGGATTTGATTCGTTATATGGTTTGAATTTATACCCTAAATGAGCCTGATAGAAGGGTCCAATCTGAAATAATTCATATGGTTAAGATAAAATTTGTAGATTTTGGGCCAATGGAGGCCTGAAAAATAAGCAACATTGGAAAGCCCATCAGCGATAAAAAGAACCCAATGGTTAGGTAATTTTATTTTTTTTATTCGACTATAGTGGTTACAGTAGTATCTATTCTAAAATATATTCTTAATTATTAAACATTGATCGCTCAATCATTGTACTGAAATTATTGGTGCTCGAACCTGTGACCTCCAGGAACAATAACCGTTCCTTTAACTGATAAGACTAAATGATTCGTACTAGGTAATTTTAAACCAGACACTTTTCAACAAAAATTAAAAAAAAAACTAACTTTTTTTAATACTTCTCTCAAAACCAATAAATATTATAAATAAATATATTAAATAAGATCAAAAATTTAAATCCTAATATTATAAATAAAATAAGTTAGACCCAAAAATAAAGTTGTCTTTCTATCTTGTCTTGCTACAAAGTCTAACCCATGTCTTGTAGATGTTGAATTGTCTCAATGAAATCAAGACACAACTAATAATACAACAAACATGACAAGTCTATAAAGGGAAACAAAATAGTAAAAGATTGTACAATTGCTTGTAGGGATAGTAAAAATATCCGAATCCAATGAGTTCTGATATAATCTGATTTAGTAGGATTATTTTGGTCGGATCAATTTTAATTGAGAGTGTTTACTAATATTTTGAAATTAATCTAAATCTAATTATATTTTTATTATACCAATCGATCAGATTAAAGATAAAAATATATTAAATTCTGATAAAATTAAATCGTATTTAAAACTTCTAAAACCCTAACTTGTTATCATCCCAACCCTCGTAAATGTTCACAAATTCCACTTATAATCATCCACTCTCACCTGTATATAATTTTCAAGTCAATAAATTCTATCCATCGTATTGTAATTGTGACTTTTGCAAAGACACAATTATTTTGAATATATTAATTTTTTTATTTTTTAATCGTCCGAAAGAGACAACAATATTAAATCTTTTAATAAAATTTATTTATAATTTATCTGAATGAAATATATCACCTTTTATTATTAGGATTAGTCTACGAGTTTAAAAAAAATTATACTATTATTTGGCCTTGCCTATAAAATTTCATGCCATATACTAAAAAAAATCATGATAATACGTCAAAAACACACGTATATTACAATATTTTTTATACAATATTATTAATACTATCTAAAATTTTGGTATACATCCAAAAATAAAATAAAATAAAATAAATACAGACATATACGACAGCAACTGTTTTGTATGTTTCTTTGAATCTGTACGATGTCTTCAGCCGGACACAACTTCTCTGCCACTGTAGGATTGCCTACTTCACACGGCATAACAGATTTTTGTTGTTATAATTAAAATAAGGCTAAACTACTCCAATGGCCATCAAATTATATGAATACATTTATTTTAATTATTAAATTCGTTAATTAAATCGCTAAGTTTATTAAATTAACTTATTTTAGTTATCGTCATTAAAATTCTAATAGAGGGTGATAGAAAAATGATATGATAATTAATAAGTATTTAGAAAATTATATATTTAGTTTTTTTATTATTTATCTATTATATTAACTTGATCTTAATTTTACTATTAACTATCACATCATATAAAACACAAAATTATCAATTTTATAATAATTTTATTAACATATGTTATGATTAGCATATATTAATAATTTAGGGATTAAATTATAACATTTTTAAGTTATCAAACCGATTTAGAATGAGAGTAATAGTTTATGGATGAAATTAGAATATTCAAAAGTTTAAAAGTAATTCAGAACAATGATCATAATGTGAGGATTAAATTAGAATTTTAGAAAACTATAAATCAATTTCGAATGAATGGTATAATTTGAGGATGTTTTGTCCACTTAACCCTGTTATTAACAAAACCTCAAAAGTCAAATATAGAAAACACATGCTGCTTTGGACGTTGACATATTTACATTATTTTACACGTGGCTGTATATATATATATATATTTTCCACAAATAGATAGAAAATTATTTTTTTCTCTAACACCTGGAATGAAGTGATGATATACTCTATATGTGGATGTAAATATGAAAACGGTCCAACATAAAATAGGACATTTCAATTTCACAAAGGAGTGAAATGGTCAATGGTCAAATGCAACGGTCTAACGCTTCAAATTTTCTTATTAAGGACGAGTATCCGTATTAGGGATGACATTTTATCGGATTTGATAAGGTTTCGATTTAATTAGGATAAATTTTTTTAATAAAAAATCGAGTGTAAATTGAGTCGAATTTTTATTTAGGGAGAAGTTAAGTTAAATTTCTCTTAAAATTTTAAGGATATTTATAATTATACCCATCTTTATTATAATTAGGTATTAAAATTATTTTTTTAATTATAATTTAGTTTTTAAAATTATATTTTATTATTTAGTATCTAAAATTATTTTTATAATTAAGTCCCTAAAATTATTTTTTTAGAGATCTTATTGAGTCAAAGTTAGATGTAGAACATTTATTTTTAAGTATTTTTTTGAAGAAGATGTTCGGATCAAGTTAGGGTCGGATTTTAAGATATTTATTTTTGGATCGAACTCGGATGAATAAAAACCTGATTTGATCCGACCTGTATTCATCTTTAGTTGGCATTTAAACTCGTACAATTAATGTTTGTTTAAGCATGCTTAAATATATTTTTTCTTAAATATTATAATAAAAATTTTATTGATAGAACTAAAATTTAATTACAAATCATAACGAGTAATGAAAAACTATAGATATACTAAAAATATGAGTTGAACACTTGACTAAAAATAAATCGAACTAAAAGAATTTTTCGTCTAAAAATAACACGTTAAATATAATATTACTAATGTATATATAAATTACGATATTAAAATTTAAATTCGAATAGATTATAATATGAATGATTAATGTTACATTTAAGTGTATAATTTATTTTGGTTAGCGTACAAGGGTTGTGCCCAACTGTCCAATTTAATTTCATAGTACACTAAGATGTGGCAGCACACACATCATAGGTAATAGTGCTCATCCACTCTGGATCATTACTGAAACCCGGGTAGAGTCATGTCCACCGAGCCGAGCCAAGCCGACCGTGACGTGCAATCTCGAAACTGATTGGATAGAGTGGGATTGCTGACGTTACTCGTTGGGAAAGCAGTGACGTCAGGACATCTGCCCGGGTTTCAGATAAGGACACGTGGTAGAATTATTGATACACCGATACTTAAAAGGCTCTTTCTTTTCTATTTTCACGTCTTATACAAGCGCGTTATTTGCACGTTTTTATGTATTTTTGGTAAAAATGTATTTAAATTAATTTAAAAAATTTAGAATGTTTGTGTAAAATTTAATGGTTAGTTCTTTTCATGTTCGTCGATATTTAATATATTGATTGATTAATTAATTTATATCAAATATTATATAGATTTATAATATAATAATCTTTTTTAAGTTAATTTATCGTGTTCATAATATCAAGATTTAAATTTATGATATTACTTAAAAGATTTAATATTTTATTCATTAGACTAATTAATTATCGGTATTTTTAATGCTTAGGTTTTAAGTATATTTATTAGATTTTTAGGACTATATTTTTTGTTTATAATAATTTTAATATTAATTTCATTACTTGGGATTTAATAAATTAGATATTGTTGATATAATCATCAATATTCGACTTGTTGATTGATTAATCTGGATCAAATATTATAATGACTCAATAAGAGAGCGACATTCTCAACCTAATTTACTTTATTCACATTATTATAATTCAAACTTTGGTATTATTAAAGAAATTTAACGTCTATTTTTTGTTAGACCAACTGATAGTTTGTATAAATTAATAAATTAAATTTATTTGTTTTATTTAATATGAGAATTAAATATTTTAAGAAAATATTAGGCATAAAGATAATTTTAACCATTAACGTTTATAATTTTTATCATTTTGCCCTATTTTTAACCCTTAACGTTTATAATTTTTATCATTTTGTCCTATTTTTGTGTGGATAAATTTAACCCTTAACCTATATTTTTTTTTGATAAATATCTATTTTTTTAACTAACATAATGACTAAACCATTACAAATTTAATGATAATGACATGTCACATACATATGATAATATATTTTAAATAATATGACATCTAACCTCATTCTACATAAATATGACATGTCATTATTATTAAATTTTTAACGATAATGACAAATATATATATAAAATATAATTTTATTCTAATATAAAATATAAAACAATTAAAAATATTTAAACAAAATATTAAAAATTAATTAAATCTAAAATAAAAGACTATTTAACATTCTCAAACCTCATTATATATATATGACATATCATTATTGTTTAATATTTTAACGATCTAATCATAATGATAGTTAAAAAATAAGATATTTATCAAAAAGACATACATTAAAGATTAAATTTATTCCAAAAATAGAATAAAAACTAAAATGATAAAAATTATAACATTAAGAATTAAAATTATTTTTATGATAAAATATTATCGAAACATCATAAAATAATAGTGTGAAGAAAAAATAAAAAAATTAATTCTATGGACCTTAGATGTATTTCTTCTTTTTCTTTAGACATTGCCAAATATAGTGAGAGCGTGCCTAACACGCTCCAGCTTAGCGTGTGGCTTAGCATACACATTAAACCCCAACGTCCCTACCTTATTTTTATTTCCGTTTTTCCCATTTTATTTTCCTTCTCTTATCATTCATTATTTCTCAGCTTAATTTCCAGGAAACTTGTTCATTTTTCTCTGAAAAAACACTCTTCTCATAAATCTACTTTTTCCCGAGAAAATCCTTTACCCGTTTCCGAAACTTTCAGGGCTTGAAAATGGATGATTCAATAAGCAGTACTCTGCAGACAAGAAAATTATCACCCAGAAAATCCAAGTCCAAGAAACCTATCAAAGTAGTGTACATATCAAACCCCATGAAAGTGAAGACCAGTGCCTCGAAATTCAGAGCCCTAGTGCAGAAACTCACCGGACAAGACGCCGAATTGCCTGACGACCCGACGAAGTTCACAGACACGGAGGAAACGGTGGATGACGTCGGCGGAGACAACGACAGAGACAATCAAAGGGTCCCTGAAGCAGTGGCAAAGAAAGGTACCATTACTAGCGATTATCACGTAGAAGAGGTCCCCACCTTTGAGTCCCGACAGCCGTATTCCGCCATTGCCGACGATAACGACCGTGGAGTGCCGTTGGACGCCTTTGACGACGACGTTTTTACACTGCAGATGATTGAGAATTTCACTGGGATCTTGCCTCAAGGCCTTTTCATATGAATAAAGAAGAAGCCTGAATGTAAGCTTTCTTAGGCCATATTTTATTTTTATTTTTTATTTTTCTTTCGATGTTTTATGTATACCTACATCGAAGAAAATGAATTATTCAGGATCGAACTCGAGGAGGATATTAATATGTACGTTAATGAAATGTTTAACTAATGTCAATATGTCCCTTTGTAATTAGTATTTCATGTATATTTTGCTGTTATTTATTTTTATTTTTGTTCGAACAAATTTGATTATGTTATTATTATTGTTATTAGGGCTGCAAGAAATACCCATGGATATACTAAATTTTCTGATATAATTATATTTGAGGTCCTTTTTAATTTAAATAATAGTAAAATAAAGTTTTTATATTTTATATTTTTTAGATTTAAAGGTACTTAATAGACCTTTAATCCTCTGAATGTTTGATCTTAATTCCGTCTCTGCCGTTATCTTTCTTTGTTACTTTTATGTTTGTTAGGGTTATATTCGGTTTCGGGTTAGGTTTAGATCTAGGACCCAACACATTCAATCTTAGCTATTACCTTACTGATAGTTGCCCTGTACAGGGATTCAAATAATACATATAGGGATATGATCAAGTTATACAATATAAAATTCTCTAAGTTTTACATATTTTTTTGAATCATTGGATAACTGAAATGGACAGCTCAGATTAACAGTCGATTATGTAAAGATTATCACTCAAGAAAAAAAGTAAAGAGTTAAGTTGAATTATTCGTTTTAGTCATTCAATAATCTAAAAAAAATATAAAACTTAAAATTTTTTACATTAAATAACTTGATTTTATCTCTCGTATATATTGATTTCATTACAAAACATAACTCTATAAAATATTGGATATTTGACATGAATTAAACAATATTTTATGCATTAGGTTTAGAAAAGGATCGTTTCAGACAAGAGAACTTTAGGAACTTCATTGCATTTTCTTCACCTTTGTTGGATTTATATATGGTAGATAGACAAGTGTTTTCCTAAATTATATTAAGATAGCTTAATAATAAACTAATGAATAATTTTAAAAATAAATATGATTATTTTATTTTTTGACATAATATCTTGTAATTTGTTGATAATGTATATATTTACGAGGATATTTGATAAATAACTGATAGTTGATAACGGATAATTGATTGAAGTTATTGATTTGGTCGATTGACTTGAGAAACTAAATTAATTAACTGTTTATATAAAAATTTTGTTAAAAAAAGCAGAACCAATAAGAGTTTAGTTCAATGACAAAAATTATTGTATTTAAAAAAAAATAGAATTGAACTTTAAAAATAATATTATTATGAGAAAAATTATGACCGTATGATCAAATTTATATACATCAGTGTTTTGACAACAAGTTACAGTCAAATTAAAAATTATATTTAAATTATTTAAATAATTTTTAAAATTTATCGTCTTTTAACCTTAAATTAAATCGTATTTTTTTAGAGTCCCTCATCACCTTTTTTGGGAATAATACAATCCCAGATAAATTTTTGAGAAAAAAAGGATGTTAAGGTATATTTTTGAATCTACGACAAAAATTATAATACAAGGAAAAGTTGTCACCTATACATGACGATTTGGATGAAGAGACCATCTACATGTGACGATTTTTCTCTAATTTATACTATTCTAATATTTTTTTATTGATTCAAGATAAAATCGAAAAAAATCGTCACTTATAGATAATATCTTCACCCAAATTACTACTTTTCTCCTGCATTATATTTCTATTATAAATATCACTTATTTTTTTAAAATATTAAAATTATTTTCTATATTTACCAAAATTATCCCCTCCTCTCCAATCAAGGACTAGGAGATTCATGCATCAAGTTTGGTTCTCCCTACGCCACAGTGCTCGTAGAGTCTCCCGCCATACCAATAGCCTCAGCCTCTGTGTCTACGAACCCTCTGCTGGTATTTATGGCCAAATGTACATTGAACTTGGTTCAATATTCATGTAGGTACTTAAACTATTTAGGGTTTTAATTAGGTACATAAGTTAGTTTTAATGTTTAATAGGATTTTAAGTTGTTTTTAATCGATACGTAAACAGTTAGGGACAGAATTAAAATCAAATTTAGACAAGGATTAAATTAAATTTTTTCAAAATTATAAGAATTTAGTAAGTATTTAAATTCAAAATTTGAGAAGATAAATATAATTTGTGTAATATTTAAATTTATAGGGATCTAAATTATTGTTAGGTAAATATTTTATAAGTTTTTACAGGGCTTGATGCGAAAAACTAAAGCTAATTAAAAACTAAATTTATGTATTTAATTTAAAAAATAAATATCAAACTATTATATTTAATAAAATAATTATTAATATTATATATATATTTTTTAATTTGATCATTCATCATTAAAAATTCACAAAAATAAAAAATAAGAATGATTTAGTGAGTAAAATAAAAAAAACAATAACTTAATGATCAAAATAAAAAATAACATTAATAATTAAAATAAAAATACATAGCGTTAATTACAATTTTATACTAAATTTAAATTCTTTAATACAATAATTAACCGTGGTTAAACTGCCTTATCCCTTATCAGTAAAAATGTCAGTAATATAAAAGTAAAAGAAAACGCTACCAATATTAAGAAAACAAAATTTATTAATTAGAGTCTTTAATTATTCATTTAATTAGCAGTTAATAAACTATTAACACATAGTAAGTATTAATCGATTATTATATAATTTAATTCCCAATTAATCCATTTTCTTCACCAAAATAATAGACATCTATAACGTTAACTAAAAAGAAGAAGAAGAAAAACAAATTGGTGGAATCCTAACTCTAACCCTTCTATAATAATAACATTTAAAATCTTATCCCATAATTTAATATTTTTATGTTTATGCCATCTGCTATTTATTTTCTTAGACCTTTAATAAGATTCATATTGGCAAGGACAGAGCTGTGTGGGGTGGGGAGGGGCAATCGCCCCCTACCCCGAAGAATTTTTTTTTATTTTTGTCCTTTTGTTTAATTTTTTAATCTTTTTTATGAATTTGCCCCCTACTTCTAAACATTTATGTTTTGCCCCCCTCAATCTCAAATCCTGGCTCCGTACCTGCATACTGATGCTTGAACTCAGGTAACCTAAATAAAGTGTATCATCTTTTAGTCTTTTATCAATGAGCAGTAGCGGATGCACACGGTGGGAAGGGTAAATATGGGCCCACAATTTTTTAAAGTTTATACATTTGATTTTAATTTTATTTTTTTTAATGAATTAGTCTTTAAATTTTTAAATTTTTATGATTTGTGACCATCCTGAAATTTTAAGATTTTATGAGTTGTGTCCGCCCTAAAAGATATTTTGATTTGTGCTCACCCTCACAAATATTTCTGGATCCACCACTGCCAATGAGATCACTTCACAGACACAATGTTAACTATTTTAATCAATTTAATTATGTAAGATCAAAGACTATGGACTAATTCCAAATTCGAGCATTGCAGAGGGACCAAAACATAATTTGACCAATTTAAAATGAGACAGTGCTTGATGTGAGAAACAAAGAAACAAATCAATGGAGATTTCATCTTCTAGGTGAAGGCATTAACTAGGTAAAAGAAGGAAACAAAGAATACTTCATACATACATAATCACACGAAAGCGAAATCAATGTCAGGTTCCGCATAAGTAGAGAACGCCAATGAAACCAGAACAGCCATGATCAGCACAGGAACCAGCAGGAACATCCACGGCGGCGGAGGCAACGGCGGCAACAGCAACGGCAACACCGCGAGGGACAACGCCAACAAAACCAAGACCGTGATTGAGGTTACACTGAAGAATTTGACGTTCATCAATGCTATAACAACGAATTAATCAAGGAGCAACCTCCCTTGACGTAGCATTTGCTTACATATATAGAAAGGATTTGGAAGGGTATTTATGGAATGAAAAAGTAAGCATAGGGTTTAGGTTTCACTATCAAAAGTTCAAAAACCCTTTTTGTTCCAAGTCCAAATTCAATTAACCTTAAACCTAATTAGTGGTTTAAGCTCATCTTCTAAGCCCTATTTGGTTAAAATAATTGAATAGGTTTGCTACAACTAGTTGTGTGCTTTTATATAAAATTATTTAAATGTTTATGAAATAAAATAATGTGATTTTACATTAAAAAAACCCATTTGGATGGAATTAAAATATATTTTTTAGTAATCTCAATAAAAAATATTATTATCCTAAAATTTGAGTAGCTTGTTTATAAGGTGTTTACACATTAATGAAGAGTAAAAAAAATAACAATTACTAGCATGAGATCATAATATATTTTAAAATTGAGTTATTATTTGATACACTAGCAGAAATCTTTTACCCCTTAATTGTGTCTCCTTCCATGCTCGTGTTAAAAGTTATTAAAGAATTGAATTCTAATCCCCAATCCTAATTTTCTAGGTCCTAAACCCCAAAAATATACCATACCCATAATTCTATAAACCCTAACCACAACACTAATATTGAATCCTAAACCCCAAATCTTAAACTCACTAATTTAAAATAGGCACCAATAAAGGTACGACTAGGGACAGATGATTTGTACCTATTACTAAATAATACTAATCATAATCAATGTTAAGATACGACTGATCAATCTTTTATATATATAAAATTTTTAAAATAATCGATAATCTATTGATCAAGTAAAATAAAATATCAGATTCATTAAGGAAAGTCAGTGGTTTAAATCATAACTTTACGAGTGAAGCAAACTGAATTTAAAGAATCATCCTATAATGAACTTCTCTAACAATAATCCAGATTAATTATAATCCAGATTAATTAATTAGTAAATTAAAAATACGTGATTATACTATCAAAAATAATTTTTTTTTAATAATAAATAAAACAATGAAATATTTTTGTCATTGTTTGAACACTGTCTATAAAATCATTTTTTATTGATAACCTATCACATATTAATGTATTAAAAAAAATCAGATTTCGGCGGGCTTGAATCCCCAAGATGGCACAACTTGGTCTTATGAAAAGTTACCATAAATTGCAAGTGGATCTTCCATGTAGACTTATATAAATTATCGATGATAAATAATTTAAAATAATATAATAAATTTATATAGTAATATATACTAATATGATATTATTATATAAATAAATATATTAATTTAAAAAATATTATATTAATAAAAAATTATAAAATTATATAAAATATAAAATATTTTTCCTATTAATTTATCATTTTATGAATTATTTTAAATTAGTTTTTAGTTTTTAAAAATTTTATCCATAGAGAGATCATTTTAACTAAAAAACATTAAAAATTAAATTATTCTAAAAAATAATAATCAAAATAATTATTTAATCAAATGTTAAGTATATTTTTTTGACTTTATATCTTATTATACCCAACTTCATCCTTTTTAAAATAATGAACATGTTTTGTCGTAAAGAATACATTGATCTAAGTAGACGGTTGATATTAGATTTTGGATTATGATTATGACTAGCATCTTTAAAAATTATTTTTTTTATTATAAAATATTGACTTAATGATAAAATTGAGATTTTGAGAATGAAATTTAAGTTAAAATCTCATTCTAAAATGTTTTTAAAATGAAAATAATATAATAATGGGTTAATTTAATAGGATATGATATTAGATTTTTTTTAGTAATATAGAGATTTAAATCTTAATATTATAAACTAAATAAATTAGATTAAAAATATCACTCTTATAATAAATTTTTATAATATTTAATTCAAATTAATCAATTAATAAATCAGTAATTATAAAAAAAAAAAAAACCTCAATTTACCTACTTTCAAAACTACTAGAATCAACCAATATGAGGTTCCAAATACCATATAATAACCAACTCATATGAACCAAATCCCATATATTACATTAAAATCAGCAAAAAGAACACAATCCAACTTACAAAACCACTGCTGGTTTCCACAAAAGGTAAGACAAAGACCAACAAAACTAAAACCAAACCATACAACAGCACTCTGTTTTGTCACACCAGGTTTGCTTATTTAGTGATTTTAAGGCAGGACAAGCAGTTTTAGTTCAGACTAAAGCAGGTTTTATGCAGCTCCAATGAACAATATTTTTAGTATTTACATCCTTGCTCTACACACTCAAGGGGTAGATCTAGGGATGGTAATAGATCCTGGACTCGATCCGAATTTGTAGATTTAAATCCGTTTTATAGAGTTTGAATCTTAAAATTTTAGACCCAATAGATCTGAGTCGGATTTGGATCTTTTGATTAAAGTACGAATCTGACATTAAGACCCGAACCTAAACCTGGACCAGTTTACCTATTTATTAAAAAACCCACCTTTGTTTTAAAATATATATAAATATATAAATATATAAAAGTATGTTTTATATTTTACATTATTCTCTAACGTAATTTTTATTTATTTATGACGAAGAGACTTTTTGAAGGAATACATGCTTGTTCTACTATTAATGAAGATTGTGATGATGATACGAAAATGGTAAATATCATTCACATGTTATATAAGCAAGTAATTATATTACATAAATTTAATATTAATATTTAAATTTCACAAATTTTATTTTCATAAAACAAAATTTTCTCTTTGTTTTTTTTAGGATGTTTATGATTTAAGTAGTGATGAAAATTAATACTCTAAGAAGTAGAAGTACGATACTCGGTTTACAATAATGAAATATTTTATGATCTACATTTCTTAATGTTTGTGTTATTCAAAAGATATTTGTGTAATTGTTGAGTTTTTTTTTAAAGATTTTAGTTTATCGTTTTTTATTCTGATACTAGTTAATTAAAATTAATCTTTTCTTCATCGAAGTTGTGATGTGAAATTAATTAATAACATTTTTATTACGTTAAAAAATAAGTCGAATAGTCATTTTTTAATAGATCCGTTTTAGACCCGTTTTGGACCCGGATCCGTAAGATTCATTGGATCTAGATCTGGGCAGGGGTGTTCATTACCGGGTACCCGGTTCCCTCGGGTCACAAAAATTCGGCCCATGTCCCGGCCCATTTAAATCAGGCATTTGTTATCGGGTACCCGTAAAACCCGGGTACCCGGTTCATAATTTTTATTTTATTTTTTATTTTAAAATTAAAAAAATATATATTAAACATATATGTTTTAAAAATTTATAATACATAACCAAACATAAAAACAAGTGATTTAAAGTTAATTTTAGAGTATTTGAATTTATATATACATCTATATTTATTAAATTTTATCACTAAAATGACGTTAAAGTATTAATCCCGTTTTTTTTTCTTTCGGTATTAGTAAATTAATAAAAATATATCTAAATTTTTTAAAACCTAAGAGTATATAATACAAATATAAAATTAATTTAGAGATTTAAATTTAATTTTAGGTATAAATATTAAAGAAATCCAGAATAAAAATATAATTTAAAACTAAAAAATATATATAATAAAACTAATCGGGTCGGGTACCCGAAAATTCAAAATTTTCGGCCCAAGCCTGACCCACTAATTCTCGGGTCGGGTACTGGGCCCTTTCAGGTAATTTTTTTTAAAATTACCAGGTATTTTTGTTTCGGGTCGTCGGGTCGAGTAATTTTAAACACCCCTAGATCTGGATCTCAATTTTTTAGATCCACGGATATGGGGCGGATCTGAATCTAGATCTAATTGGATCCGGTCCAGATCCGAACCGTTGCCATCCCTAGCTAGATCTCGGCATGGCTTGCCTCACCGATCGCATTCCGGGTAGTAATAGATCTTCGTGACAAAAGTGACAGGATGTTGATAGCCTTAGTATGCTTATTTTTTTTTCCGGCATTGATAAACGGATACTCTCCAAACATACATTCGATATGCACAACATTGTCGCATGTTTCGCAATAAAACCATTTTTATGAATCTTTCTCTTTTTTACATATATCATAATATCGTCGTAACGGATAGTTATCGAGATCTTGATAAGCAAATGCGAATAATATTTTACATAAATTTCTCTAAAAATTACAAATTAATACATGCTACATAGAAAAAGAAGCTTTCAACAAAGAACCAATACAACTTACAAGGCCACTGCAAACACCACAAAATATCATACAAAGATGAAGAAAACCACTCTGTTTGCCACACCAGTTTCGCTTATTCAGTGGTTTAATACATCATTCACGGTCACTACCAACTTTACTCTAGAAATAAGGAGGTTTTATGCAGGTCCAATGAACAATATAGTCGCATCCATGTCCGACACACTCGAGGGCTATATCTTGACAGGGCTTATGACAGAGAACACATTCAGGGTAGTAATACATCTTCTTGACGAATGTGAGAGGATGTGGATGATTCTGGTCTGTGTGTTTGGTTCCGGCATTGATAAACGAGTATTCCCCGAGAACACATTCGATATGCACAGCTTTGTCACAAGTTTCGCAATGATAAAACCATGGCTCGGGGTCTCTTTGTTCTTCACAGATGTCACAATAGTGTCGTAGAGGATAGTTATCGGGATCTCGATAAGCAAATGTCAGAGAATGTTGATCACATTTGTGCCAAGCTGTGCGTGGTAATGAAACACATCTCAAGTGCAAAGCAAATGTGCAGTCTTTGCATCTGTAGGCTGCATCAAAAAGAGAAATTTTTTCGACAAGCATTGCATTTCCCTTCGTACTTGTCGACGAAGAAGATGTAATGTGGCTCATCAGCTTGATATGTAAAACTGTGAGATATCGATGCACAGCGAAGGCACGAACGATTATCATTCCAGACACCATCCACCTTGTAGGAGAAACCAGTACTCCTATAGCGACAACGAGTACAGTTAAAAATACCATCTGTGAGAAGATTGAACGGCTTTGCACTGAACCATAGCCGACACATTCTCCGTAATTCAGCACATGCCTTGTGCAGAAAGAAATCACATTGTGAACAATAGTAAAATGAGGATAGGACAGGTAGCACACAACCATTGCAATATTTATTATCCTTAATCTCATCTGAGAATATCAAGTTGTGCTCATGACTAACATGTTCTATCTCCGCAGCTATTGCATCATCCCCGACTTTGATTTCCTTGATAACACGAATGATGGAGCTCGTAGATTCGTCAGACAATAAATCAGATTCCTTGAATTCGTCTGGATTTTCTACCTCAACCACATCATACAATCTCTGGTGCTGAGTGGAACACTTGACATGGATAACAAAATCGCAATCTGACCGAGAACAATACCGCCTAGAACAGTAATAACTTCCATGATCAATGTTTACCTTTTTATAACAGATTTTGCAATCCCGATCACTAGAGTCATTGTGGTCAGTGCAGATGGAAAAACAACGAGAAATGGGAAGGGGGTGAAGATTGAGTCTAATGTGGCGTGGCAATGAAATACAGTCCTTGTGAACTTGGATGTTGCAGGTGGAACAGATGTAGGAAACATGGTTTCCCCGGTTGCCACATGCGTTACAGTCGAACGGGTCATTTGGTTTTAACAACAAAGTGAAAGGGTGGTCGTGGTGAGCTTTGTCGTCGATAATAGGAGGTGGCCAAGCACATCGGAGGTGGATGTAGAACTTGCAAGTGACACAACGATAGAAAAATCCCCACCGAATACTGCTTTGGCACAGGTTGCATTCAGTGCGGTCTTCAGGTTTATTGCGAACAAGCAAAAGCTGGTGTCTACGGTGGCAAGGGTGATTAATTGTTGAGGGTTGTTCAAGACATTTCTTATGGTATAGTCTTCCACAATCAAAACAAGCGAATGATTCGCATGAAGCATCATCCTGTATTGGATCTGTACATCCATGGCAGGTAACATTTCCAATTGGACTAATGGAAACCAAAGGATGTGTGTGGGCAGCAAAGCTGGTCTCAATGAAGTTTCCATCAGTAGCACATGGAAGCAAAGCACAAGCAAAGTGAAGGTAAAATTCACAACGATGACAACAATAAACAAGTCTTCCAAGCTCAGCCCAACAAAAGCCGCAACTCCCCTGATATTCTGATATTGGAAGACGATGAAGAAAAAGAGTGTGGTCGCGGTGAGCAGGGTGATGTTGAATCTCCAAGGGAGCCTCTGCACATCTCTTGTGTAGGTGAAAGTACCGGCACTCCCCGCAGCTGTAGCTAGGTCCCTGCACCACTTTTCTACACCTCTCGCAGTCGTAAGTGGTGTTGCTTGGACTGGTGCTGGTGTCTTCGTTGAATACTAATGCATGATTATGAAGTTCCTCCATGTTTCTTTTCTTCTCTGTTCCGAAGTTGTTTCAATTGAATGAACTTGGCTCCATCTTCTGTAATCCTACTCCAGCCGACACCAAGATATTTTTCTTGACTTTAATGTCACTTTCGTTTCTAATCAAATAATGAGTTAAATATCTTAGTGTCGGCTGAAGTAGGATTACAAATGGAGCCACATCCAACCATTGTGTGGACAAAAATTTCTTATCCCTTCTCGGAAACAATAAAATTTCAGAACTTTGAAGCAAGCTATGCAGACTCCGGATTGCAGTACCTTGAAGCTGACCAAATATATAGTATCCCAAACAATTTTTTAATATTTTTTTATGAGAGTGGAGCCACCCTAAAGGGTGTTCGTAACTGATTTAATGGGTACCTAGAGACCTAATAAATTCATAATGCAAGTTAATAAAGCGGAAGGAAGGATGAAAACGATACGACTTACAAGACCACTGTTAGTTCCACAAAATGTAAGACAAAGACCAAGAAAACTAAAACCAATCTATACTGCACCACTCTGGTTTCCCAACATCAAGTTTGCTTCTTTAGTGGATTAAGACATCACAATAAGGTGCTATGCAGGTGCAATGAATGCCCTACACACTCAAGGGTAAGATCTTGGAATGGCTCATGACAGACATTTTGGATATTGCATTCGTATTGTAACACACGCCATATCCGAAATGTGCAACCTTGCATCTGTATGTGTGTGTCCTCCAACCGAAGAAATGTTTACATCTTTACGACAAGCATTGCAGTTCCCTTTGTACTTGTTATCAAACAAGAGGTAATGTGGTTCGTCTGCTTGATATATAAAACTGTGAGGTATTAAAGCATATCTGAGGCACCGATAATGGTTATCAAGGTCTTTTTTGTGAGAGAAACCAGTATAGACATAGCGGCTTTTACGTCTGAAAATACCATCCGTGAGAAGACTGAAGGCTCCGAAGAAAACCATAGTCCATAGCCAATGCTTTCGTGGTAATTCCACACATGACTTGTGGAGAAAGAAATCTCAATGTGAACAATAATAAAATGAGGATAGGAAAGGTAAGTAGGTAACACACACCCATTGAGAGTTTATTATATTTAATCTCATCTGAGAGCATCAAGTTGTGTTCATGACTGATATGTGCCATCTCTGCAGCTACTACATTATCACCAGCTTCGATTTCCTTGATCATATGAAGGATGCAACTCATAGGTTTATACAAGAAATCAGGTTCCTCAATATCGTCTAGATTTTCTACCTCAACCACACCATACAAACTCTTGTTCTCAATGGAACACTTACATGGATAACAAAATCACAACTTGTTCGAGAACAATAGTAACTCCAATGCTCGATGTTCACTCTCTCGAAACAGATTTTGCAAGCCCAATATCTAGAATCATGGTCAGTGCAGATGAAAAAGCAATGGGAAATGGGATGTGGATGAAGATCGAGTCGAATGTGGTGTGGCAATGAAATGCAGTCCTTGTGTACTTGAATGTTGCAGGTAGAACAAACATAGGAAACATAATTTCCCTGCTTGCCACATGCATCACAATAGAATGAATCGTTTGGTCTTAATAACAAAGTGAATGGATGATCATGGTGAGATTTGTCTTCAAAATGGGTGGTGGCCAAGCACAGTGGAGGTGAATTTAAAACTTGCAAGGGACACATCGATAATGAAGTTAAAACTCAATACTCCTTGGCCACAAGTTTCAATGATATATACCATTGTCAAAGAAAGAGTATTTTTCTTTGTGTTTGGCCAAGTAAAAAACTTCCATGTAATGTAGTTAATTTAAATTTCATGTCAGCTACTTAAAATGAAGTGTTTCTATGACTATGCATGGGAGAATAGGGGCTTATTTAGTACAGGACCACTACTGATAGTCTGATACTACAAAAAGTAATTCAAAGACGAAGGAAACAAACGAAACTACACCGAACTACTCTCTTTCCCCACACCAAGTTTGGTTCATACATCACTCACTGCTGCTATCAGTGTCCCCGCCATTGTCTTTGTCACTGTCACTAACATAAGGTTTTATGCAGCTCCAATGAACAGTATACTTGCATCCATGCTCTATGCACTCGAGGGCTAGATCTTGACAGGGCACACCACAGTGAAAGCATTCAGGGTAGTAATACATCTTCCGGACAAAAGTGAGAGGATGTGGATGGCCATCGTAGGTGTATTTAGTTCCGGACCTGATAAATGGGTATTTTCCAAGTACACATTTGATATGCATAGCTTTGTCACAAGTTCCACAATGATAAAACCATTGTTGTGGATCTCTTTCTTCTTCACATATGTCACAATAGTTTCGTAGAGGATAGTCATCGGAATCTTGATAAGCAAGTGTCAGAGTATGTTGATCACATTTATGCCAAGCAGTTTGTGGTAATGTAACACATCTCATATGCAAAGCAAATGCGCAATCTCTACATCTGTATTTTTCAGCAAAACGAGGGAAATTCTCACCACAAGCACTGCACTTCCCTTTGTAGTTGAAATCATAGAAGATGAAATGTGGCTCATCTGCTTGATATGTAAAACCCTGAGGTAATGAAGCACATCTAAGGCACAAACGCTCGAGATCCCATTTGCAAAAGAAACCACTACCCACATAGCAACAGTGAGTACATCTGAATATATCATTTGTGAGAAGATTGGCCGGCTTTCCAGCAAACCATAGTCGACACATCCTCTGTAACTCGGCACATGCCTTGTGAAAAAAGAAATCACAATAGTAAAATGAGGATAGGATAGGTAGCACACAACCATTACAGTACTTGTTATCCTTAATCTCATCTGAGAATACAAGTTGTGCTCATGACTAACATTTTTTATCTCTGCAGCTATCACATCATCCTCAACTTTGATTTCCTTGATAACACTAATTGCACTTGTAGATTTGTCGGGCAACGAATCAAATTCCTCAAGTTGGTTTGGATTTTCTACCTCAACCACATTATACAAAACGTCGTTCAGAGAGCACTTGACATGGATAGCAAAATCACAACCTGGCCTATAGCAATAATAACTCCCATACTCTATGTTCACTTTCTTATAACAGATTCTGCAATCCCAAGTTCTACAATCCTTGGGGTCAGTGCAGGCGAAAAAGTAATGGGAAATGGGATGGGGATGATGATTGAGTCGAATGTGGCGTGGCAATGAAATACAGTCCTTGTGAACTTGGATGTTTCAAGTAGAACAAATATAGGAAACATGATTTCCTTGGTTGCCACATGCATCGCAATCGAATGGCTTATTTGGTCTTAAAAACAAAGTAAAAGGGTGATCATGATGAGATTTGTCTTCAATAATGGGTGGTGATGGACAAGGACATTGGAAGTGTACGTAAAACTTGCAAGGGAGACAACGATAAAGAAATCCATACATAATAGAGGATTGGCACAGGTTGCAGTCAGGGATGTTTTCACCGAATTCTTCCAAAGGATCGAGAGCAAGCAAAAGTGGGTGTGTACGGTGGCAAGGGTGACTAATTGTTGAGGGTACTTCAAGACATTTTTTATGGAAGACCTCTCCACATTCAAAACAAGCGTATGAAGGATCATCGATTTTCATCGGTTGGATACAACCATAGCACTCAAAATATCCAGTTGGATTAATGGAAACCACAGGATGTGGGTGGGTAGCATGGAGGGTTTCAGTGAATTCTCCAGCACTAGTGTAGTGTGGAAGCAAAGCGCAAGTAATATCAAGGAAAAATTCACAAGAAGAACAATGATAGATAAATCCCTTAACCTCTTTGTTGCAAAACCGGCAATGGACTTCTGTTTTCTGATGTTCCGCAGCTGGAAGAAGAAGAAGAGGATGGTCGCGGTGGGCAGGGTGATGCTGAATCTCCGAGGAAGCCTCTGCACAACTCTTGTGGAGGTAGAACTTGCACTCCTCGCAGCTGTAGTTCAGGCTCTGCACCTCTTTTGCACAGCCAGCGCAGTTGTAAGCGTTGTTGTCGCTTGGACTGGTGTTGTCTTGGTTGAATGCCAATGGATGCTCATGACTCATGTGGTGAAGCTCCGCCATGTTCCTTTTTCTCTTGTTTGATCTAAATTTTTGCCACATACAGCACAAACTCAATGTTTGGCTCCAACATTTATAATCCTACAAACTCCAGCTAGCCTCAAAATATAATAAAATTGGTCAAAATGTTAAACAGACGCCACTTGCAAAAGGAATCTGAATTAACTTGGTTTCACACAGGCAACTTGAAAGCTTTAACTTTGAATATAGCATAGAGCCATAGAGAAGGTGATGAATATTTAATTTTTGGTGGAAGAAGAAGTGAGGGTCACAACTCATCTGATCCATACGAACATAGAATTTTATCAGGGTATCAACTTAGATCATCGATAGAAAATATAAAAAAAGAATACATAAACTATGTGGGAGTTAAAAATTTCTAAGGATGTGATTTCCTCCTCCAATACTCCTCGGTTCATCCCTGCATGCGATGAAGCTCCACCGTGTTCTCTTTTTCTCTGTGTCCGATCCAGATTTTGCTCACTTACAGGCACCAAGTCAATGCCAGCCTGAAAATACTGTAAATTGGTTAAAATATTAAACAATCTACAGGGAAATGAAATCTGAGTTGACTTACAGTTCCACACAGCCAAGTTGAGCATATTCATGCATTTTCTTTAACCTTAATTACATTGATTATGAAAAATATGTAATTTGTCGTTGCAGATTTTGTTCTTGTTCGCTTCCTAGTTGACTAACTAATTTCTACTGGATAAAAATCTAAATTTATAAATTCAAAATTTAAAAGACAACTCAAATCTCAATATTTTTTTGTTTTATGATTTCTTTTACTCTCGAATTCGGTTCACAACAAAAATATAGTAAAACCACCCTGCTTTCCCGACCAAGTTTGCCAAACAAGGGGTTTAGTACAAAACAAACAGTTTCACTTTAGACTAAACCAGCTTCATACATCATTCACTACCACTGCCATTGTCACTAAGAGAAAAAATCAGGTTTTATGCAGGTCCAATGAACAACATACTTGCACCCATGCCCTATACACTCAAGGGCTAGATCTTGACAGGGCTTTTTACAGAGAACACATTCAGGGTAGTAATACATATTCTTGACGAATGTGAGAGGGTGTGGATGAGCTTCGTATGTGTATTTACTTCCGGCTTTGATAAACGAGTATTTCCCGAGAACACATTCGATATGCATAGCTTTGTCACAAGTTTCGCAATGATAAAACCATCGTTGTGGATCTCTTTCCTCTTCACAGATGTCGCAATAATGTCGTAACGCATAGTCATCAAGATCTTGATGAGCGAGTGTCAAAGTATGTTGATCACACTTGTGCCAAGCAGTGTGTGGCAATGGAATACATCTCAGATGCACAGCAAATGTGCAATCCTTGCTTCTGTATGTATCGGCACAAAGGAAAGGATCACCACAAGCATTGCATTTCCCTTTGTGCTCGAGAACAAAGAAGATGAAACGTGGCTCATCTGCTTGATATGTAAAACTGTGAGGTATTGAAGCACATCTAAGGCACAAGCCCCAGAAATCACCCACATTGAAATCATTGTCCCTGTAGGAGAAACCACTACCTGTGTATCTACAATATTTACATTTGAAAACACCATTTGTGAGGAGACTGAATGGCTTTTCATCAAACCAAAGCCAACGTCGCTTCCGTAATTCAGCACAAGTCTTGTGCAGAAAGAAATCACAAAGTGAACAATAGTAAAATGAAGAAAAGATAGGTAGCACACAACCATTGCAGTATTTAGTATCCTTGATGTCGTCAGAGAATATCAAGTTGTGTTCATGACTGATATGTTGTATCTCTGCAGCTATTACATCATCCCCGACTTTGATTTCCTTAATAACACGAATGATGGGATTCGTAGATTCATCGGACGAAAAATCGAATTGCTCAAATTCTTCTGGGTTTTTTACCTCTTCCATATCATACAAAGTGTCGGTCACATAGCAATTGACATGTATAACAAAATCACAACCTGGTCGAGAACAGCAATAACTCCCATGCTCGGTGTTCACCTTTTCAAAACAGATTTTGCAATCCCAATCTCTAGAATCAGTGTGGTCAGTGCGGACGAAAAAGCAGTGGGAGATGGGATGGGGATGGAAATTGAGTCGAATGTGGCGTGGCAATGAAATGCAGCCCCTGTGAACTTGAAAGTTGCAGGTAGAACAAATATAGGAAACATGATTTCCCTTGTCGCCACATGCATTACAGTAGAATGGGTCATTTGGTCTTAATAACAAAGTGAAAGGGTGTTCATGAAGAGATTTTTGAATAATGGTTGGTGGCGTAGCACACCCGACATGAATATTAAACTTGCATGGGACACAATTATAAACAAAACGATGCAAAATTTCGGTTTGGCACAGGCTGCAGACAGGGGAGTCGGTATTGAAATCAAGCACAAGCCGGTGTGTACGGTGGCTAGGGTGGTTAATTGGTGATGGTACTTCAAGACATTTCTTATGGAAGAAAGCTCTACACTCAAAACAAGCGTATGAAGCATCATCTGTTTTTATTTGGTCTCCACAGCCGTCGCACTCGGAATATCTAAATCCATTAATGGAAATCAAAGGATGTGGATGGGCAACATGGAGGGTTTCAGTGAATTTCCCAGCACTAGTGTAGTGTGGAAGCAGGGCGCAATTAAAGTCAAGGTAAAATTCACAAGAAGAACAATGATAACTAAATCCATTAACCTCTTCATGGCAAATGCTGCAAGTGCAACAAACTTCACTTTCCTGATGTCCCAAAGCTGGACGAAGAAGAAGGTAGCGAGGGTGAGCAGCGTGATGCTGAATCTCCATGGGAGCCTCAGCACATTTCTTGTGGAGGTAATACCGGCACTCCTCGCAGCTGTAGTTCGAACCAAACACCTTTTCCATACAGCCAGCACAGTCGTAAGTGGTGTCGCTTGGACTGGTGGTGTCTTGGTTGAATAGTAACGGATGCTCATGACTCATGTGGTGAAGCTCCGCCATGTTCCTTTTCTCTGCGTCTCTCGTTTGATCTAAATTTGTCACATACAGAACAAACTCAATGTTTTGCTCCAACATTTGTAATCCTACAAACTCCAGCCAGCCTCAAAATATTATAAAATTGGTCAAATTGTTAAACAGACGCCACTTGCAAAAGGAATCTGAATTAACTTGGTTTCACACAGGCAACTTGAAAGTTTGAACTTTGAATATAGCAATCAAGTCATAGGAAGGTGATGAATATTTAATTTTTGGTGGAAGAAGAAGAAGTGAGGGTCACAACTCATCTGATCGATACGAACATAGAATTTTATGTCATGTAAGGGGAGCAAACTTAGATCATTTATAGAAAATATAAATAAAATACATAATCTATTTGTGAGTTTGAAATTTCTAAGGATGTGAGTGCCCCTCCAGTACTCGTTGATCCATCCCTGCGTGCATGCGATGAAGCTCCACCGTGTTCTCTTTTTCTCTGTGTCCGATCCAGATTTTGCTCACTTACAGGCACCAAGTCAATGCCAGCCTGAAAATACTGTAAATTGGTTAAAATATTAAACACTCCACAGGGAAATGAAATCTGAGTTGACTTACAGTTCCACACAGCCAAGTTGAGCATATTCATGCATTTTCTTTTACCTTAATTACAGTGATTCTGAAGAATATTTAATTTGTCGTTGCAGTTTTTGTTCTTGTTCGCTTCCTCATTGACTAACTAATTTCTACTAGATAAAAATCTGAATTTGTAAAGTCAGAATTTTGAAAGACAACTCAAATATCAATAATTTTTTGTCTAATGATTTTTTTTTTATCTCGAATTCAGATTTAAATCTTGAAGAAAATATGTTATTGGAGACCGGTTAAACCGAATTAATTAAACTGATTTAACAGAATTCTGTCAGTTTATTTGGTTTTGAGAATTCAAAACCCAAAACCAATATACCAATTAAGTAAGAGAGGATTTAATTTGCTTAGTTTAAAAACTATTAGGGACCAAAGAGGTAATTGTACCCAAAATAATTTTGGGATGTCACAAATGAACCAAATACCTTATATTACATCTAAACCAGAACAAAGAAAACAATACAACTTGCAACACAACTGCTGATTCCAAAAAATGTAATAAACAGACAAAGAAAACTCAAATCAAACAACACAGTACCACTCTGTTTTTCAACACCAAGTTTGCATATTTAGTGGTTTAATACATCACAAGCAGTTTCAGTTGAGACTAAAGCAGCTTCAAACACCATCTTCACTAATCACTACCACTATCAGTTTCCTTTTAATAAGAATCTGCTGGTTATTTGCAGCTCCAATGAACAATATACTTGCATTCATGCTCTCCACACTCGACGGCTAGATCGTGACAGGGCTCACGGCACCGAACACATTCAGGGTAGTAATAGATCTTCCTTACAAAAGTGAGAGGATGGGGATGGTTCTCATTCGTGTATTTACTCCCAGCCTTTATAAATGGGTCTTTCCCAAGAACACATTTGGTATGCATGGCTTTGTCACATGTTTCACAATGATAAAACCAATGTCCTGGATCTCTTTCTTCTTCGCAGATGTCACAATAGTGTCGTAGCGGATAGTCATCGGGATCTTGAAAAGCAAGTTTCAGAGTATGTTGATCACACTTATGCCAGATTGTGTGTGGTAATGTAACACATTTCATATGCAAAGCAAATGCACAATCCTTACATTTGTATATTTTATCAAAAAAAGATAAAATCTTTACCACAAGCACTGCACTTCTCTCTGTTGTTAGGACTGAAGAAGATGAAATGTGGCTCGTCTGCTTGATATGTAAAACCGGGAGATAATGAAGCACATCTAAGGCATACGCGGCGGAAACCACTCAATTTGTAGAAGAAACCACTGCCTACATAGCCACAAAAAGAACATAAGAAAATACCATCTGTTAGAAGACTGCACGGCCCTGATTTATACCATAGCCGACATATCCTCCGCGATTCAGCACATGCCTTGTGCAAAAAGAAATCACAATGTGAACAAGAGTAAAATGAGGATAGAATAGGCAGCACACAGCCATTGCAGTGTTTATTATCTTTAATCTCATCTGAGAATATCAAGTTGTGCTCGTGACTAACATGTTCTATCTCTGCAGCTATCGCGTCTCCCCGACTTGGCCCAAAACAAGCTAGCTCTTCCCTTATGGATTCAAGGGACAATTATTGAATTGAAATTAAGCTATAACGTTGGTGACTAAATTTGTAAGATTTTTAGTTTGGTGATCAAAATAGAACACATCCAATAATTCGGTGAGTAATTACGAATTTTACCCAAAACATATACTTGTTATTGCGAATTGGCCCCTTCCTCTTTTCCTTTTCCTTTTAATTGCAATCAACGGTTCAGATCTTCACTTTTACTCTCATCTTCCTCTCCATAGAATTTTCTCCAGAAGCCTTCCAAAGGAAAATGGAGTTCGTAAACAAACTGGCGGCGCTAGCAACCAGAGCAGCAAACAACAACGTGGTGATAGACGTGTGTTTGGTCAGCGCGTTCTCGATGTTAGGCATTCGATCTCTGAACCAGCAGAATGTGATCGAATCTCTGGAAGCCGAGAGAGATTCATTAACGAAAACCAACAAAGCCATGAAGAAGACGATGTGGGATTGGAAACAGCAGCTCTTCGCTGAAGCCTCTTCCTCCGTTTCCCCTCTTGTTCCTCTCGAGAACCTCAAAGCTATCTATGGCGAATCCACCACTCCATCAACTGGTAACTCTTTGTTTTTTTTAATAATGATGGGTCCGTTTCGATTGAAAATGAAAAGACTTCTCTTTGTTTTTTGCCAGGAGATGCTGTAAAAGAAGGGGGGAAATCTCCGCCAACCAAATTTGTTGTTTGAACTTTTGAATTGGGTTATAGCAAGCAAGGAGTTTTGGTATTGAGAGGTGAAATTCTTCTTCTTTTTGATCAAATTACTCATCAGAATTTTGTAATAATTTTGTCAGGTTTATGTTTTTTTATCCCAATAATTCAAAAATATGTTGCTGCATCTGTAGATATTGTTAAATATTGAAGAAAGTCATTGAACTGAAGAACAACTGAGGATATGTGGAAGATAGAAAGAATGAATGAACGCACAGAAACTGTTTGTGAAAATTCCTCAAAGACTCAAATATATACCAAGTCTTTAAATCTAAAAAATTTAAAATTAGGGAGGGGCATAAATTGAGAAAATATCATGTTTGAGCTTTTTCCCTCTAATATTGCACTTGAAAATTTATTTTTTAAAACATTGTTGATTCTACGATAAAAAAATTCAAATATTTAAAATTCAACTTTAAATAGTAATTTATTTTTTTCTGATTAAAAAATTAAAATCAGAAACAAAAATTCTAAAATAGTAAAAATTTAAAAAAAAACTTAAAGTTGGTGACAAGAGGTTTTAACTTTAAATAGTATTTTTATTTTTAATCTGGTTATTGTTTATAGTCAATTTATAGTGAATCCCACTTAATTGATACTGTTTAAAGTATAATATTTTAAAAAATAAAATAATTTTTATCGAGAAAAAATTAAGTACAATATTCAAGAAAATTTATCGGTATAAATTTTATTTATACCAAAAAAATTGGAGAAGTTGTCCTCTTCCAATGCTAAATATATCTCCATTCTCGGATGCAGGTAAACTTGAATGATTTCATAAAATTGTGAAACAGATAAATGTAACTAATGTGGACTGTAATGTGATTAATTTTGTGTATACTTGACATTTTGATTTTAATTTGGTTTAATAAACTACTAATATCCTTAACAACGTAGTACTATACTACATTTAGTTAAACTAATCATCATATTTTACTATAATGAAAATACCTTGCTTACGGGGTGATGACTGGATTAGTGGGCGGACGATACAGCAGCTAGCTGTTTCTTAAGATTGAGTACCTCGATCGCCTTTGATGCTAACAGTTCCTTCAAGTTTGCCGAAGCTTCCTCGTATCTCCTGTCCATGATATCCATCTCGTCCAAGGCCTTTTTGTATCGATAACGAAAGGCGTCCAACTGCGCTTGCGTTCCTCGAAGCCTCATTCTATGTTTTGCCATTTCCTTGCCATTGGTGACATGATCCTGTGATAAAAGCAAAATGCATATACGTAAATGTCAGAGAGATGGAAAAAACACTGGAAACAAGCTCAACAGAATCATCATTTCCATGTAAATATGAAAGCAACATAGCTTAGGTAGCTAAAATTCAGAAACCATCTTTGAGGAATGAGAATGGATCAAATGTTAATGCGGAATTGTAATGTAAACATGGAATGATAAAAGGCCACAGTCTAAATTTCATGAATTCTAAACTTGATTCCTCAAAAATGTTGAGAAAATCATTTTCTTAGTGGAATGCTTCCATCCCAGATTCCGGATTTCTGCAGTTGTACTGTTTCTCTATACTGGTCTGTTGAGACCAGCACTTGGGTTCTTCTGTAACTAGTAAACATACATTTTGAAACATATTCGTATTCACTTATAATTATCGGATGAATGAACACTCAAGTTACTTACATTGTGCATCTTGACTTCCATGCAGGATAATCTGCTAGTCAGTTCCTCAACTTGAACTTTAGCCTCCGTTAACTGCCAAAAGAATCTCATATGACATCAGATAATTACGATTATGTTAGATGCCAACCTAAAGAAAGTGGTTTTTCTGTAGCAACCAACCGTGTCATTAGAGTCTTTTCTAAGATTTTCCGCTTCAAGCAGACAGCTTTGTAGCTCCTCAATTTCTGTCCTTAGTTTATTCCTTTCTGTTAACATGTCGTGAAGTTGATTTTCAAGATTCTGTGAATGATAAAATAAACTTCTCAGCCTCTAGAAAATAAATATTAGTGATAATCTTCTTATGTTTGCTCTTGTTTTAGATGAAAACCTGGAGCTCGTCTGAGAAGTGAGTTTCGGAGACCGACTGTTCAATTTTGGCTGATAAATCATCTCGTTCTCTTTTAACAATTGTCAGCTCCTCTTGTGCATGTTGAAGCTCCAAAGAAAGATTTTCCACATTTGAATTAAGTGCCTGCAATTAAAATTAAAGTTAACTGAGCATCTCTTAATGATATTATGTGTTGTGTTTTGATAAAAAAGATGAAAGAAATTACTTGCTGAATTTGCTTGCTTTCGGCATAAGCATTTTCTATGTCACTTTTAAGCTGATCAATCTCCAAGGACTTTTGAATACTGCAATAGTAGGTAGAGTGACTTTTTCATTAAATTCGCAACCATAAAAAGTTTGAACAAAGGATAACATGGAAATACTCGATGTTAGAACTAGAGAGTAGAGACAAGTATTTCATATTTTTTTAAGCTGATTAGTATTTTCTTAATCCGAAATAACTTTCAACATAAAACTATATGAATAAGAATGAAAAGAGCTTTCCAAGTTGATTATTAAAAGCATACAGTAAAGAAATCCAGGAGACAAACCTGCATTTTTTATCCAACTCGGCGCTTTCGTTGCTATGTATCAATCTTTCCCTGAGGACATCACATTCTTCTCTGCACAACTCCAAGTCTTTCGTTACCTTACATATAAGAAAATGTTAATCAGATTAACAAATATACATTCTGGACTTTAAGATAATAAATGAAAGAGATTGTGACCCTTGGTGTCCACCTAGTTAATTCCACACAAGGTAAGGAGTATTATAATAATTCCAGTTATTAAGATGCAAAAAGATATTCAAACAGATAGCAAATCACAAACTCCACAAGCAATGTGTTAACTTGCATGCAAAGGGGTGTCGTGATAAAAGATCAAACAATATAGAAAAATGTCACACATTCCGAAAATAAATGAATTCCACGTTGATAAGAACTTGCTAAGTGAAAAAAAAAAAAAAAATCAGTAATGCAGCCAAAGTTCTCAAATATTTTATGAAAAACTAAAGACTCTTACCTCAGACAATTTTTCTGATAAAGACTTCATCTCAGAATTGTAGAACTTTGTTTTCTCTTCTATGGCTTCAATTGAAGCCTTTTCTTTAGCAAACTGTATTGCTCTTTCTTCCTCCATTTCCAACAGTGAATTAGTGAGTTGCTGCAATATCAAAGGCACAGTCCAATGAACACAACTAGACAACCAAAGACACAATTAGCAAAAAACACTAAAGTTTCTTTGTAACCAACAGTATATTAGATTACCATTGCCAGCTCCTCCTTTTCTGCAAGCAAACTCTTAATGGAGGTTTCCATTCCTTGCTGCTGGGAATTAGATTGTTCCAAACTAAGCTTCTGTGCAGTGAGAGAGAATGCCACATTTAATATTTAAACCATAAGACGCAAGCTACCATTTAACCTTAAAGAGGGATAAAAAAAATATTGAGGAACCAAAGGGATATACTGAAGAAAGCACAAGAAGCTCACAAGGCCAGAGAGTTCTTCTCGCAGAGCATTTATTTCTGAGCTTGATATATCCAATTTTGTAGTTAGGGCCTCAAGTTCTATGGCCAAATCTTCACTTCTGGATATAGCCTCTTCCCTGTCCCTGCGCTCAGTTGATAATTCCTCTTCCAAGGAAGCTATAGTTGTCTCCATTTCAAAAGCAAGAACCTCCAGCTTTTTATAATCCTCCTAAGAGCAGAAAAATAAAAATAGTATTTACATTTTAAGAATTCTTCACAATTTGGATGTTTTAGCATTGAACTAGATAATAAGCAACAAACTGCAACTGCAAGTTATAGAAAGGTGTACCTTCTACGTAATTGAAAAAACTTATCATAATGAATAAGTAAGACAACCAAGAACATTAAATAATTACAATTTTTTGTCATCATTCCAAATTATACTAGAAATTTAAGACACTATCCTGCATGGTAGTGAGATGAAGGAATTGATATATTTAAAGATCACATAGAAGTACACAAGGAGTAGACAAAAAAAGAACTGTCAGGTTTCAGTGAGCTCTTGCAAGTTGGACTCGCCAGAAAACCAAGTTCAATATCATGAAAATTTAAAGAAAAGAAATAGGTTGAATGTTTAATTTCCATTCAGAAATACCACAATTAATTACTTAGTTTTTGCAGTTAGACATTCATTACAGAACTATAAAAAGATTGCATTCCATCATCATCACCTGCATTGTCTGCTCAAGAGCTTTTGCCTTCTTTGGATCAAATACCTTTGCATTCCTATCTAAAACTGAATCGCGTCTTCTACCAGCAAGTGAATCACGTTTATTGATGTCACGCTCAAGCAGAGTCTTTTGACTGAGCAATCGCTTTATCTCTCGTTCAGCAACTGCTTTCTCCCCCTAGAAATGTGAAAGCAAGTTAATATAAACTGTAACTTCTTTAAGTAAAACTTCAAAATTCAAAATAGTTTGCATTGAACCTCAAGTTTTGTCTTCTCCTGGATGGTATTCTTAAGCTTAGATTCAGTTTCTTTCAACTTCATTTTTGTTTTTTCAAGATCTTTACTCAAACTCTGATTTTCTCTTGACATGGAACCTGATGAAAAATATGATATTTCCCTTTCAAGACTCTGAATATGAGAAAGATACTCCAATTTTTCCATGTCATGCCCTTCAGAGAGTGCCTGAAACAGGATTGCCCATGTCAGAGAACAGTATTTTCACGCATAGATAGATGCTACAAATATTGTAACAAGTTAAATGACATAAAAATCTCACTGCTAAGGATGCTTCTTGATTTTTAGCATTTTCACTTAGTTCTTGCACTTGCTTCTGCAGGTCAAAAGATTGGTTGTGCAAGAGAAGCTGCAAACCAGGCATTAGCTCACATTTTTATCTTCGAATGCTAATAGTGACAATGATTTCATATAAGGTACTAACCAATTCAGAGAAAAACACAGTTTCCGAATGTGAAAACGTCTCACCTTATCACTTTCGAGCTTCAAATTCCTTTGCCTCATAGAACTGTGAAGCTCCTCAGTGTTTGCAATAATTATCTTTTGTTGTGCAGAACTCTGACACATCATATCCTTGAAATCCTGGATGTGCACCATAAAACTAAACAGTGAGGTGGAAATAAGATGCCAGCACAAAAAGTCGAAAATATTGACTCCAACAGTTTTCTTTCAGATTTAGAATTATCATTGAAAAAAACACTAACAGTTGAGAAGGGTGGTTTTCCGAAGATGTTTTACGATTACTCACAACAAATTCTTTAATTATAGCAGAACAACTATGAAAAGCTTCATCCACAAGGGATGACAGCTTTTGAGTTACTTCTTTTGATTCTTGAGCTTCAGAAATCAGATCTTCCACTTCCTTTGAAAGTTCAATTGCAAAATCACACCCCCCCTACAAAATCAAGAGCAACAACCTGTGACATGAGAATATTTACATATGATAAAGAAACTATATACATCGGATGTTATAACAAGAGAAGGGAAATGCATGCAAAAATGAAGACACACATGCACACACTAAAGGTTGTGTAGAATCTTATATAAACACGTGTGCACAATTTCCAGAATACTTACATTATTTCTTTCCCCGGATTCACTGTAAGCAAGTTTTTCACGAGCCACTCTAGCTTCCTCCCGTGCACTAAGAAGTTCTTCACTAAGCTAAAAGATTGAACCAAATAAAAAACTAGATTGAAACTAGATTGAAGAAAACAAAACCCAAATATAGCTTCATAAAAGTAAAAATGGTTAACATTTAAATGATAAAGGTGATACTAGAGACTAGAGTACACATTTGAAATACGTGCACATAGACAAAGTCATCAATATCAAACAATCCATCCAGTTGACTATAATCAATGAAAAACTCCTACTTGATGTCCTTGATTTAACCGCTAATGAGCAAAAGATGCTAAATAAGTCTACCAATAGACATGTGAAGAAACTCTTTTATTTATAAAGATGATCTTTGTTTACATGCGGAAGTTTCATGAAAATACAAAAGTCGTTAAACTTCGATGCTTTACTTTTGATCCTGAAAAAAACTCCAATTAGAAAATGAATTATCAAAATGCACACATCAGCTCCATAGAAAAACAGTCCATGAATTATACAGCTAGGTTCCTAATGAAACATATCAAATCAGCTAATCCTTCAGACCGTGACTACAATGACTAATGAAAGTGCTTTACAGAAGCAACTCATGAAGCTTTTAGAATATGAAAGCAAGAACATAGCAACAAAAAAATTGCAATAAATAACCTATACAGCTATGCAGAAAAGATGTCCAAGGTTTAAAAATAAATTTCAATATTTTTCTTAATAGGTTTCCTTATTCCTCTTGGATCTTATTCATGAATTCAGGAGCTGAAAAGTAACACATGAAAAATCACTATCAATTTGCAACTAAAACATGAAAATGTTTCAAATTTCCTCAAGACAAGTCCAGCATATTACAAATCACAAAAATGAAAGAATCTGGTAATATCTTGTTCGCTACCCCAGGATAAGAAGCATGGGAAGGTCATGAACAATTGATTAAATTATTACCTCATCAAACTTCTCCCTTGCGCATATATTTTGCTCCGTGGCAAGCTCAACAAGAGAATTCAGATTTTCTTGGCTTGAAGACTTTTCTGTTTCCAGCATCTTAATCTGAACGGAATAAAATTGACAAAAACAAAAAGTGAACAAACGATCAAAAAATTCTTGATGATTACAATGAAAGACATTATTTTTCTTTTTTAAAAAGCAGAGGAGCCGAGGAGGAGAGGGAGATAATTGTGAAATATAAAAAATAAACCTTCTCTTGAAGTTGCTTGATCACAAGGATAGCTTCAAATTCCCTCAAACCAATGTTCTTTTCAGTATAATTTGTTTTGTTCCCATGCAATGAAGAATGGTCATTGGACTCACTATGTTTCATATTGTCAAGGGAATTAGCCTCAACCAGCTTTCTCGTTAAGCAATCAATTTGTATATCAGTCATGGTTCTCTGCATATAAAAAAGGAATCAGAATAGAGCGAAAAACTTTTTGCACTACTTAACTACAAATTAACAAGAATGTTGAGCAACCTGAGTTTCAAATTTCAAAAGCAAATCCTCGTATTCTGCTTGCAGCTCCAGTAGTCCACTGTCCTCCTGAATCAATAATACATATGAGGGTGCAAAGTTCAGTTCAAGGATATTTATACAGAAGTGCATGGTACAAACCGCAAAGGAGCTTTTCTTTCTTGGTGGTACTTTTCTTCTGTTTGTTACATGCAGTAAAGCACATGGCTCAGGAAGAGTACAGTCTTCTAGGACGGTATCCTTACAATCTTCATCTTGCTTGTATTGGTAGTCATCTTCAGTTCCATTTTCATTCACCAACTCCTCAAAAGAAAGAAGTGGCCCCATAGAGCGCTTAGATTGAGTCGATTTAACTGCAGATGAGTTTGATTGAACACTTGGGTAGACCTAAAGCACAGAAGATTAATGTTAACATGCACCCAATGCTAAAATATTGATTAAAGAATATAGAGAATATTTTTGTCAGCAATTTGTCACAAGTTAGAAATAATATTATTTTTATGCTTCTTAAGCAGGAACAGCAACAGAACAGGGCAAGCACTGCAAGTCACTACTTGACAGAGGTCCCAGTTACTCTTCCCATCCCTTGCTATGGGGATTCAAACTCCCCTGATCCTACACACATGAAATTCCACATCAAAGAAGCCCATTTTACCATTAAAAATTAAAATGTTTATTTTCTGTTACTGTTCTTAACAGAACGAGTTATCAAAACATCAAGTCTTCTGATTCCAGGACAACAATTCAGATCAATATTGAGGAATTCCACTAAACCAATAATTCATTAAACAATAATAACATATCAAAGACAACCAAAATGCATATACCACAGCATGATACGAATCAATATCAAACTCATACACATCAATTTGACACTGGTCAACATTTTGAACTATCTGCCTCCCTTCAATATCACCAGTGTTGATCAGGCTCTTCTTTACCTTGAAGAACATGCATCTAGCATAGTTTTGAAAGCCAAGGATATGGAGATCCATCCCTCCAAATGTTATGCTTTAAAAATAAAAAATTGAGCATATTCATGTCAGACGTATAGTTGTACCTGACACTCACCTTTGACTCCAATGACCATAGCAAGTAGTGCTTCCTATACCCTAATCAATTCTTTCAAACACTGGGTAGGTTTAAGTGGAGAGTCAGCCTAGAAATGTGAGTACCATGTCATCCTAACAAAGTAATTCCTATATCAGCCCACTTTTCCCAAATCCCAATACAACCTTCTGGTTCTCTCATGCAGTAGATATATCCAACAACAACAACAACAAAGAAAGAAAGAAAGAAATTCTTGCAATCATCAATGTCCTCCACCTGCTTAATCATCATAAGCTATTTCACGCTTTTACCTATCAAAGGAATCCTACATCATAACCTTTTGCTCAAAAGCACAGTATAATGCTCAATCAAACTGGCGAATACCCTACATCAATGATCATGCATGTGAGGTACAATAAATCTCACATTGATCAGCTCACTCAAAAAAAGAAGTGAGAAAATTAAAATGCAATTATATTGCAATGCCTTTATTACCAAATAGCAGCAAGAAACATAAAATTTACCTCCTTAAGAGCCTCCCTAGCAAGATTCCCAGGGCACCATGTATCTCGCCTCTTTCCCTATTGCACAACCAAATGATTCAATCAAGAACTAAGATGACTAGGCAAGATAGGCATGTATGTATATGAGAGCAGATTAACTATGCTATACCCAGCATACATTTGGGGCAGTTTCAAGCTTTATCTGCAACCCTTATTTTACGTACTCAAAGTAAAACTACACGAAAATTGAAATAGCAAATGCATAATCCCAAATTATCTAGCCTTTGCTGAGGAATTTAAATTTATATTTGGATTTTATTTTTACTTATAACTTCGAGTTTTAAATCCTTCTTCTGGATTATGGATAAATCTAGAAATCAAAATTCAAGCTTTTAAATAATCTTAAGATTAAACGAGAGATGTAATTTTAGCTGAATTTGTAATACTAACTTCGAAAAATGAATTGAAATCTTTGAGTATGACCTTTTAAAATTCAGAGTATATTTTACCTAAAATCGTATCCACTTGAAATTAAATCAACTTTAAACAACAAATTATTAACACCTCAGATATTAGATAAACTAGAAAAGCTAGAAAACAAGCAGAGTGGATATAAACAGCAAATAACACGCAAAATGAAAGAGAAGGAATTACTTATCCATGAAAGAAAAAAGGTCGAGTTATTTAGACAAACCTTTTTAGCCTGATCTCGACTCTCATCTCTACTTGAGTACAAGACCATTGAGCTCAAGTTTTTTATTTTCTTAGCTTGCTCTTGCAACACCCTTTCACGTTCTACTTGCGCTTTCTTTTCCTCCTCTAATTCCAAAGCTATTCGCTCTCTCTCAAGTTCAGACTGTCAAATGAGCTTAGCAACTTCCTTAACATACTCATACATTCTTTGAAATAAAAGTAAAACATCAGGTGAAAACTAAATACCTGCAATAATGTGTTTCGCAAATTTAGAATCTCATCTTCCAAATGTTCTGAACGAGAACCCTAGAACAAGCAAAACATTTAATTAGTCACTGTTCCATAAAGCATCTTTTCAGACATCAAGGAAATCCCAGATACAGTAGTGAACCTGCAATTTGGCTCGAAGCTCCTCTATCTCTTTCTTTTGACGCTTTAGCAGAGCAGCATCAGTTAAAATCTAACACATAAAAAATGTTTCAAGCAAACATACATGTAAATCTTGAATTAAGAATTTGACCTAACAACACAATAAAAATCCGGTAATTTGACATGCCACTACCATCAAAGCTAGCTACAAGAATACATGTGAAAAGAAAATTTAAAATAAACCTCATTCACACGAGCACAGTTTGTAACACGCAATGCCCTGCTTGCAAACTGAAGACTGCTCTTAGTCTCATCTGCATGAATCTGCCATTATAACAGATTGTTTAAATGGTGGGATTGCAGGAAAACAAAAACTAATAATCATAATGTCAGAAGCAAAAGGTTTCAAAGTGTTCAAATTCATAATAGATACAATGGTGACAACAAGGAGGGTTTTTTTTCCCTGACCCGACTTTTAGGTATATATACCCAAATCTCCCCACCCCACATTTTATATGATACTTTAACTCTTGACCCCCAAAGGATTTGCAAATTCCAACCTGGCTCGTCCCAAAATTTTATATAATGTTTTAAAAATTAATTAAACTAAACTAAATATATGTTACAAAATCTTATTATATTAAGAAGCTATAACTAAATTATATGGAAAATATTAATAAAAGTAAAATGCATGTTACAATCTTATAAAATCAAGAAATTATAATGCAAGAAGAAAAAATTATAAAACTAATAGTGAAGCATTTTATAAATTCTTGAAAAGTCAAGACCCTCTCCTAAACATGTAAAATGCTTTATCTAAACCTGATTTTTAAATGAATCTTTGAAGATAAAGCATTTTATAAATTCTTGAAAAACTGATGACATTAGGGAATGTTATTAACTGGTGCAGCAAGTTTAGATAAAGCATTTATCACTACAACTACACTCATGTTCTTACTTTGAGCTTCTTCAAAGAGTCATTCAAATATCTTCTTGAAAAATGAATAAATTATAAACTAAAAGACCCTTTGTACTGTTTAAATCTTTATCAAAATGATGTGAAATTAAATGAACTAAACAGAAACTTTAAATTCTAACTTCCCCACTTTATCCTTCTTTTTCTCCATATTTTATAACTCCTCAACCCTATGAAAAGTCAGCAAGTCACAGCATCCTAGAGCAGGGAGTGCCTAAATTAGTGTTTGGCTCTTCATAATGCATATAAAGAGGAATGCATGTAGCACTCATGAAATATACAGGCAAAGATGATATCAACTACAAATGGTTTTAAAGATTACTACCTGTGCAAGTGTTATATTACAGATTATAGCTGTATTTGCATTGCCTCCTAATGCAGGTTGTAATATCCGAGTAAGTTTGCTATCTCGATATGGAACATGACCCCTACAAAATGTTTTTAATGCCATTAATACTTAAAAAAAATAGCACTTCAGATAAGTTTGCAAATATGAGAAGAGCTTACCCTTGACTTTCAGCACCTTCACTCAATTTTTTAATAACAGTTCCTAATGTCATCAAACTTTTGTTAATATGGGAACCTTCCTTTAGCCGAACACCTTCTGCACCCGTTTTAGCAGCACGTTCTGATCCAGCAAGATCTACTAAATTCTACAAGCGAAATACCAAAAACAAATTGAAAGAAAATTAGTATAATAAGACTAAACGAAATATTCATTGACAAGTGGCAACACATTTTTATCAGTCTATTTAACATAAAAGAAGAAATGTGTTTTTCATTTCAATAACATACCAAAACTGATACCCGAACAGCATCACAAGAATTAACTGTGTCTCCATCTCCATCTTCAGTTCTATCCCGACTCTCAATGATCTACATGGCAAATCTAGTAAGGCATATGGAAATGTAATCATATTACTATTAGGATTAAGGAACTAGTAACTTACCATACGAAAAATAGTATGTGATCTGCTACTGTGTAAATTCATATTTGTCTCGCCAATATGCCTGTGAGCTGAATTTTGAATCATAAAAAAGGAGAAATTCAAATAAATGGAATGTGATTAAAGAAGAGGAATAAATATTTATAAGCTAACTTTCTTACTATTTCACAATTTTCTCCTTTTTTATCTTAAGGACAATCATCATAAGTAGACATTATATTATTTTATTTCAACACCGAAGACAAATCATATCAAAAATAGAAAATAAACAAAAATACAAAAAAATGCAAAGTTTATTAAAAGATCAAAGAAATACATTCTCCAAACTCCATCAAGTCAAGTACTTGTTGAGGAGAGGCAACAATCTCTTCTCGTAAGCCAGCAACATATATTCCCCTCTACATTTATGACAAGAATCATTCATGAGTAAAAAATAGGAAACTATGTAGAAAATACTAACTGTGGACGTGAATACCTCTATACTTTCATGAATCTGTAATTTTCGATGTTCAGGGGCTAACAAATCATTTATTTCTTCATTATATATTTCCATATAAGACATTCGAAGAAGAAACTCTCGATCCATGTCCTGAAACAAAAGGAGAGTGACCCCACTTTTCTCATTATATATTTCCATATGTTAAATTTAGAATTTACTTATTTTATAAACATATTTACAAAACACATATATAACACAAGATCTTGAAAGCTAGCCAGTATGCATACCTGCTGTAATATGTCAAATAAATCATGCACGGCAAGAGGAATGACCCCTGGTTCAGTAGCCGAACCCCGCATTGTATGGGTCTTTCCGCTGTTAGTCTGTCCGTAAGCAAAAACTGTACCTGCAACACAAGCAATTAAATTGTTTAACAGGCACGATAATGTCAAATAATTACTTATTAAATTACAGGACAAGCATGATGTAGTTCCCCCCCCCCCCTTTTACGTACAATTGAAGAAAAGGACTTTCAAGAAAGAAAAAAAAAATCCAACAAACTGAAAACTCTAGCTTAGGTGACTCCAATTACGGTATTAGAGGAAGGCACCTTAACATTTGGTGGCTCACGCCAAAAAGTTCTTAATACTTAGAATGAGTACCTTAGCAAATTCTAAACTAAACACAGCGAGGCAAAAACACTTAGAGGTAACAAATAATGACAGTAACAAAAAAAAAAAGTTATTTTGACTGTGATGCCATGTTAAGCATATCCAAGAACCAATTGGCAATGAGTGACTGTAATACCACAGCAAAGTGTAAGTCTATAACCTTAACCAACATGGGATAACACCACAACTACAAGCAATCTTTCTCCAGTACCAAATTAAAGGACCGTAGATAGATCAAAGAGAATGCAATAGATATCTGTGAACTGGATACAAGCTGCATTTTTTAATGCCAAATTTTCAATAGACTTTAGTAAAAAAGAATCACTCCCCACTCAGAAAGTGAAACAACCTAGAAATTGGCGTATACAATCCCTCAAAACCCATCTCGATATTCCCAGAATAGCCAGGCCGTGCGTTTGAAAACAAAATTCGCAGAAAATTTGAAATAGACTTTCATCACGCTTTTTGTTGGAGATTAATTTTTAAACAAAAACGGAAATAGTATAATCTAATTAATTGAATGGTACCATTGAATCCACGAACAGCAGCCGCCACAATCTCTTTGGTACGAGCTTCATAAACCTCTCCAGTCTTACAATCCTCCCCAAATATCCGATCTAAAATTTAAAAAATGTCAAAAAATACGAAAAATGAACTTTAAAAAGAATGGAACAATGAATTGTCTAGAAAAAAAAAAACTACCGAATTCGAACTTGGTGGAGTGATTGGGTATGAAAATGGAATTCGCTGAGATTCTCCAAGGGCTTGTCTTGGCATCCTCTGAAGATAACGGTCTCGATCGTACGGTCACATGAATTCTCTCCATTTCCCCCCAAATTTCAGTGTTTTTCAGTTCAGAGAGCGGCGAAGATAAATCGATGCTAAAATGTTTTGAAAATTCCCCTATTTAGGACTTGGCTTTTATTTTCCCGCCGAGTATGGGTGGCGAAATTGCAATAATGGTCCTAGGTTTTTTATATTTCTATTGGGATAATAATGAATTCAATCCCTATTTTTTAATTTATTTTGATTTTTCCTTCACCTTGAACATTTATTTTTTCTATTTTTTATTTTTTTATTTAAACTGTTGGTTTTTATATCACGTTTTAATTTTCGTAAAATGGGAAGATTAAAAATTCACATCATAGTAGAATTTGTATTTTTATGTGGAATAAATTAATATATTATAAGCATGTAAATGAGCAAGACGAAATTCAAGCTTTGAATATTTCCAAGAAGAGACGAAATTAAAAAAAAAAAATTATCTCTCTCAAAGAGCTGGATTTGAATTATAAATTTTTACGAGATTCAAATTATGATTTTATTACTGTATTGACTTTTACTTTTACGATAAAAAAATATTGAACGGAGTAAAATGTAATTTTATCGTTATTAACTTGTAGTTTTATATTTTTTAAGAAATTAAATTTATTTTTATCACCGATCAAAGTTGATTTAATGTTTTAAGTATACAGATAGTCTGTTATGAATTCACAAACACATTTAGAGATGAGTCAACAAAGATTGTTAGTTTATAACCGAATGAGAGACTATGGGAGAATATAACTAACGATTTTAAATTTTTTTACTTATTTTTAATAACTCGAATAAAAATTGTTAATTTTTTTTAGAACAACGTTTTTATTAAAACACTTCGAAATATGGAGCAAACCTTCGAATTTAAGCTATTAATTCTTGAATATATTTACTTACTATTTCTTCAACATGCTATCCTAATAGCTCATACATAAGGTATGTATAGCGTTAAAATCTATCTTTCCTCGCACACTAAATGCAGCAGAGAATATCTGCAAAACAACTGTACATGGTTCATATAACACGAAACAACAACTTACAAAACATGATGATCATCATCTCTACACCTTCACTCCTATCCTTTCAGCAACCTGACATATAATCCTGTGGTCAGATTAAAATTATAAACAGATAAAAAAGAGAAAGTAAATTTGTTTAAAGATCAGATGATTCGTTCGATTTGATATATTCAATCTAAATTGGATTTGATAAGGTCATTTTTATTCGATACAATATAATTTGGTCTAAGTTAAAAGTATAGATATGAATAGATTTGATTTAACTCGATCCGATTCATGAACATACATATAACAGATTAAGTTAAGTTCAAGGAAAGATTTAGAGAGTTGGAGGGAAACCTCTTTAAAAGAGTGAACATCGGAACTCCATAGCCAGGCATCACAACCGGCATCTCTAGCACCCCATACATCATTCCTACGGTCATCACCTACATGAACCGCTTCTTCTGGTTTTATACCCAACAGCTCACAAGCTTTGACAAATATTGTTGGATTAGGCTTCTCTGCTTCAACCTGACATTGTTTTTCAATATCTTAGAAACTCAAAACATATGCTTCCAACTGTTTTAAAACCAGGTACGTGCACAAAAATTTATGTTAAGAGCGGAAATAGATTTTTAATAAAAAAATTATAAATCATGTACAAAATTCAAATTTTTAGGTGGCGACTATATCAGTTTCCCTCGGTTCATCTCTGTCTATAACCCCATTAACCTGATGTAGAGAGAGAAAGAGAGAACGTACTTCAGCTGACACTGCAACAGCATCGAACCAGTGTTCGCAATTCAGTGCCCTCAACAAGGGTCTTAGTCGAGTGTCAAAATTTGAGACAACGGCTAACTTCACACCAGCTTTTCTAAGAGCCTGGAATACTTTCTCTGCCTCGGGATCACAGAGATGCCAAGCCTTTACAATAGCAAGTAATGGGTTAATATGCATCAACCCCACGCAATACAAATTACGAGGACTAATTAACAGTTAATCCTACCTTGTTAGTGGTATAGTAGTTGTAAACTTCTTCAAAATACTGAGAATCTGAGCAGCCTGTGGAAGAACTAACTATGTATTGCCAAAAGGGTCTCCCATCATTCACATATCTGCAAAATATCAGCTGGATTTAGAAAATGGTATTATAAATGAGACATGGCATATCCTAAAGTTCAATGATTAATAATATAATTTGTTCCTTTTATTATAATAATATTTGGCATCCTTTAATCCTTTTACTTTAAATGAGACCTATCATATCCCAAGGTTTAATAGTTAACTCGTGACACAAATTTAATTAAGACTTATAAAACATAATTTTTTTAACGTTTTTTTGGTGTCTATTCATTCCATAACTGTAAAACTAAACTCAATTCTAACCTTAATTTTTTTAATCCTGAACCTTAATCTCAAAAAAAACTAAATCTTACGATCTACACATAAACTCCAATCTTAAGCTTAAATTTAATTTTTAAATCCTAAACTTTAAACCTAAAAACCTAAATCATACACTTTACACCTAAAGTCTAATCTTAAGTCTAACCTTAAACACTAACTCTAACCTTAAACCTATTTTTATTGTGAGAGCATAAATGTGAGCAAAAAAAAGGTAAAAGTTTTTTATTCGTGTATATATATATATATATATATATATATATATATATATATATATATAATAATACTTATTATCTGTAAAAACAAAAATTTTAAAACATTTTTAATCAAGTTATTGTTCGATTAGCCTATAATATATAAGTATAGATACAAGTATATCCCATTAAAAAAATATATAGTTGACCTATTAAGCTATTACACATAATAACCCAAGCAAAGACTATGAACCTAATAAAGAAGTTAATTCATGGAATTGGGTTAAGATATTGATTCCAATTAATCGCATAACTAAAATAGACCCCAATTTTATGTTGGTTGAATCATTAACCAATGACTTAAAGAGAAACACTTGGATTAAGACACTTTAATAATGACTATGCTTCAGTATTATAAAGACATGGGTAAGAAAGAAAGAAAGAAAGAATACCTGAGACGAGATTTACCCCATGGCTGAGCATAAGCCCTTCGATATCTGTTCAATATCTCAGCTTCAGAGTACTGCACCCCATATTTCTCCCCTATCTCTCTATAAATCTACACCCAAAAATTAAAAAATTATATATAAATTTCAATGAAATTACAAAACTATTGACAAAGAAATATTCTGAGAACAGAAATTAATTAAATTTATAATTTTTTGTGAGAGTTTAATTGTAATCTTATAACTGTATTAGTTTATAACTTTATAAGGATCAAATTATAATTTTATCATTTTAAAGGGGGCTTAAATTGAATTTTACCATGTATAAATTTACAGTTATTTATTAATTTACATATAGATCTATGCACAAATTTATCATTTTAGGGGCTGCTTATGTTAACATTCATGGATAGATAAGTTCTTGTCCTGAATTAAATATGTGAAACTTTGGTTTTAGTCCCTTTATCATGCTTAAATTTGAAATCCAACCCTTGTACTTTCATTTGACATAACTTGATCCTCTACTCTTATAATGTATCAGTTAATTAAAATAGATGCTAACATATTAACTATTCCGATTAAAATTCTGACCTGAACTTCTTAGAAATACAGGATAGATTTGTGTAATATAAGGACTAAAACCATAATTTGACCACTTAATACAGTCAAAATAAAAAGAGAAATACCTGAGCCATGGGCTGAGATGGAGCCAGGAGGGTACCGGCAGCGTCGACCAGAACAGCCTTGTGAGTGATCTCTCCATACAGCGATCTCCTATAATCCAAATATTCCTTCAGTCCCACCGATTCAAATCCCATTGGCTCCCTCTGAGTCGCAACCGCCGCGAAATTCCGGAAAACCCGTTGCGCCGGCTTCCGCGTGTATCCATTGAAGTCGGAGCCGATGGAACCCTGTCTTAGAGTCCGATTTAAGAACCTACGCAATTCGGTTCGTGTCGTCGCCATTAACGCCATTTTAAGAGCTTCTTCATCTAAAATTATTTCGTTTTGTTTGTTTTCAATTGGCAAACGCCAAAGCAGAGGCCAGAGAGCTATAACAGAAGAAAAGCCTTAAGTAGAGTAATGAAGGATATTGTGGTCTATAAACTCGGACTATGCAATATTCATTAATTTTTTTTAACGGAAATGGACTATTTTGTAAATTTTGGTAAGTTTAGTGATTATTTTGTTAACTTTTTACAATTGAAGGATATAATTAAAATCACTCTACAATTGAGGGAACATCTGAGTGGTTTACCCTCAAAATAATATTTATATAATTGAATTCCCCTTTGTTTAGGATTTTGGTCCTTCTATGAAGCTTGTCCACTAAATTTTGGTAAATTAAATTTTACTATTTTGGAAATTTTAAAATTTTAATTTAATCCTAATTTTTTAAATGTTGTATATTTCAAATATTTTTAATTAAATTTTTTCTTCAAATTTTTAACTTTTTATTAAATTTTAAAATTAAAAAAATAAAATGAACATTAATTTTTTGTATATCGAGAAATGAAATAGTGGGTGAGAAAGTAAAGGAGTGCAGAGAAAGCCGACAAAGATTTAAAGAGCAGACAACGAAAGGCATTGTTGTAAGCATGATTTTTTTTGTCATTGATTTTGATTCTTTTGAATGTGTGGAGGAATGGGATCCATCCATCGCTTTGAAACATGGTGAGGTGGCTAGGGGTGCGCAAAATTCGACTCGAGGTAAAAATATTCGTTTTGACTCGACTCGAAATTTCGTAGACTCGACTCAAAAAAATTTTAAATAAAGTTTGAGTTGTAAAATGAAAATTCGAATAACTCTTTAGTAATTAAAGGATTAATTTTTAAGTTTGAGATGAATCTTTTAATTTTTTATGATATATATACATTGATATATAAAAATATAAAGAAATATTGCTACATATGAAAAAATATACATATACATATCTTATATGATTAGATAAAGTCGTTTAAATTGGAATCAAATCATACTATAACATGAGAAATAATTACAATTAAATATTTATATGAACTCGAAAATTCGACTCGAATTTCTTAAACTCGACTCGAACCGAAAAAAATTCAAATAAAGTTTGAGTTGTAAAATATGACTCGTAAACTCGAATAACTCGAAATTTTTTGACTCGACTCGACTCGATCGAATACTTACCCCTAGAGGTGGCAACACAACTCTGGGAAATATCAAAAGATTCGAAGACTCACACCGGAGAGTTATAATTAGAGATGTTTAAAACCGATTTAATTGATATTCAACGGTCCAATAAAATATAATATTAATATCATATTATTATTATATTTTAATATTTTTTTTAATTTTTAACTTGTATTGTAAGTTTACTAGAATGATGGATATTGCAAAGAATTTTTTTATGGTAGGGACACTTTGGTTAATAATTTTTATAGTTGAAACCGTCAGTGATCAAAAGATGTTAGTTTTAGTGATAGTTTACGGATAGAACGATAAAAATATATTTAAATTTCTAATATTTAGCTATACATTTTTGTGGAAAATTAAGTTAATAACGAGGTTAGAAAAAAAATTAGATTATTGAGTGAGTTTAGAAAATATTAAGATGGGTAAATCAAAAGAAACAATATTTTTTAAATTTCGTTATTTGTCAATTACAAATGTTGAGGTAAAAAAAAACCCATTAGATTAAACTAAAAAAATTAATATTTTTTTTATTATTTCAACGATTACCATAATTTTTGTCGACGGTAAATGATGAAGTTTGAGAAATATTGTTTCTTTTAACCCATTCCATCAAATATTTCAGATAAAATCAATTACCCTAATATTAAATAATATTAAAAACTAATGAAAAGATAAAATAATTAACATCGGTTTAACGAGTTTTTTTTAATCAATTGGTTTAATTTGATAAAACATAAAAGTTTAAAAGATAAACAATTAAAGATTATTATTTTTTAATTAAAGGTAAAAGTAATCAAAATATTATTAATAGTATAGATATGTAATCCTGTTGATATCTGGTAAAAAAGTATAATAACAGATTAGTGTAAGTGATATGCAGTTTAGTATCGTTTATGTAGGTTTCGAGTTTAAGGTTTTATATATACATAAAATTTTAATTGAAAGATTAATCTATTAAAATTAAATATTGCAATTCGATCTTAAATTAATCAAAATAAATTTTTAAAAAACTGAAAAAAAAACAACTAATTATTGACACCAACCTAACCGAGCCCGATAATAGTAGTAGTTCTTGTAGTCTATTGGGTTTAATTCTCCGAACCCAATTTGGATAATTATGAAGCCCAAATAAATAATTTAAAAGTAAGATAAATTACGTAGAAAATGATAGCAATCTCAAAGCCCTAGATTGCGAAGCATATAAGGTTTTTTTAGGTAAATATTTTTTTTAGTTTAAATTTTAGAAATATAAGGTATATTACTTTATAGTCGAAGATTTACGATAAAAATTATAATAACTTGAAGACGTTATTTGCTACGGTAAAAATAATAGTAACTTGAAGATATCACATGTGGGTATCGTCTTTTTGAATTTTTTATTAATAAAATTTAAATTTTATTAAAGATAGCACTTGTAAGTGACGTATTGAACCAAATTACGAAATTTGAGCCATTAAACTATATCTTAAGATGAAATATTATTGTTGACGGTCATTAATGTTAGTCATTCGATCCCATATGTCATTGATCATTTTATCTCATTAACTTGAGTCTGAATCTAACCTTTATTTTATCGAAAAGTGCTATGAAATCTACTAAAATGAGATTGAAGTGAAAAAACTAAAACGTGATTCGTGAGTTTCAAGATATTTTCGATAAAACAACTACAAGATTCAGAATTAGCGTGTCAAAAAGAATCTTTTAGCGTAATTTAAGATCAAAAGATCATCGATTTTAAAAGTCGACGGTGACAACAAGAGAAACGATTATTTTAATATTTTAAAATACTAATAATATTAAAAATATTTTTTCTATTATTTATTTTAAATTATTTTTATTTAATAATATTAAAAAATTAAAAAATGATAAAAAATATTAACGTGTGATAAAAAAAATTTATATATAAAATTTAATTATTAAATAATTTTTTAAAAGTTAAATGACCAAAATAAAAAAATTAAGTGATTAATAATGTATTTTACCCTATAGTTAATTATATTGATACGTCGTATCTAATGTGTTGTTACGTCTTTCCTTCTTAAACAGTATTATTAATATTAAACTTTTAATATATACCATATTTAAACATTGCTATATTTTAAGGGCCATTAATGTTATTATCCCTTTAATTTAAACTTTAGTTTTGACACGAATGAATATGATGAACCTTTTTTGAAAAAAAAAATATATTATAAGCATACTTAGTGCCTACAAAAACAAAAATTTTCCATTACATTGAATTTTGTATTTTTTTTAATTATAAAAAGTAATAAACAAACCATCACCTTTTCTTATCTTAATTCTTATTTTCATCTTTTTCCCTTCATTTCCTCAGGTTTCCCGTTTCCCAACGAATTAGGTCAGTTGAAAAAACTATTTATTTTTTTCAATTTTCCGTAAATTATTTTACAATTTTGCAGACTTGATTCTGTTCGTATGCTGCCGTGAATCGAAGCGGAACCGATTGCTAAATTTTTGTGTGTTTCTCTTGTGATTTTGCCCTCTTTATTTATATAAATTTGTTGTTTCGCGTTGATAGGTGGTTTAAGCTTGTAGTGTCAGGTGAAATTAGAGAACACTGAGATAATTTAATCTCTTGTTTTGATCGAATCTTGTGTTTGCATGATCATATAATAAAGTTTTTGTTTATCCGGTTTGTTGTTGAAAATTCTTTAATTATGTTGGTTCATGTTGATCACTGCTTTGAACTTGAAGATTTAGATGAAATTAGATAACTTTAACTTATTGTTTTAATCGAATCTTATGTCGATCGTTGCTTTAAACTTGTAGCTTTAGATGAAGTCGGATAACTTTGTGGCAATTTATCCTCTTGCTTTACTCGAATGCGAGTTGATACTCAATTTTTTTTTTATCCTTAATTTTATAAAATTGCTGTTAGATTATTGATGAAAAATTGAGCAAGATTGAATTGTATAGGGATATTAAATTGTTTAATCTGAATCTTTGCTTGCTGTGTTTGGTGTCAAATTGTGTACAATTTTCAGGTCTATAAAGGTTGCCTGACTTTTTGTTTTGGTAATCTTGCGAAGATAATTAATAATGACTGGAATATTTGTGTTAGGTTAATATCTTACTTAGTTTGGAACTTTGAATAAAAGATGTCTACTGGACCAGGTAGAAGGGTTTCGCGTCAAGACATACAACTGGTAAGATGTTGAACTTGATCCTTACAGTTTTTTATTACATTGGGTATTAAGCCCGGGACATGGGGATGGGAAGGTGAACCCCAGATCACTAAGCCGCTATTGGGGGTTCATCCTTACAGTTAATGAGCGATCGTGTATAAATAACTGTATGCTTATGCATTAATTTTGCCATGTGTATAAATTTACGTTTTTTTTATGTCATTATCCTGGTTCCGTTAAACTTAAATGTCTAGCTAAAGTTGTTACTTTATGTTGGGCAGATGGAGTGAGGTTGTTATGTGGGTTTGTGCTATATTGTAGATGTGTTTATTTTGTTGGTAATTCACATTTTCGCAAAATGTTTTATGTTTCTACAAGTTTGAAGTTTTGAAGGTGTATATAGGAATGAACTATATGCTGGAAATAATGTAAAGCAGAAAAATATATGTATGGTAAGTTAATAGAGTGTATTTAATAGCAAAATCCTTTTATACCACAAGGCGGAAAGATGCAAAAGATAAGGGAAAGAGGAGTGGATAAAGTAGAAACAGCACAAACTGTATACTTTCCTGTCTGTTCCTGTAGCAAAATTAAGATGTATATCTAATGGGCCATTCGTTCTACATAGCCGGCTGCTGTTCATCTTTTTGTGTGTGTGGGTTCCTTAAGGGCTTCTACCGTCTTAGATTTGTTTGGCATGTAAGCTCTGAGAGATAGTATGATGTCCACGGTGGCTAAAGGTGTGTTTGCTTATATGTGGGATTTCAGGTGCAGAACCTTATAGAACGATGTCTTCAGCTCTACATGACGCAGAAGGAAGTTGTGGATACACTGCTGGCTCAGGCCAAAATTGAGCCTGGTTTTACTGAACTTGGTAACTGTCAGTCCAAATATTTTATTATCATAACATCCATGCTCTTTCCTAATTATCCATGCTATTTTATTATCCTTTCACGAATATCTCATGCTTGTCAGTTTGGCAAAAACTTGAAGAAGAGAATAGAGAATTCTTCCAGGCTTATTATCTGAGACTGATGGTGAAGCAACAAATAATTGAATTCAACAAGCTGCTTGAGCAACAGGTGCGATTGATGGATCAGATTCGTTCAACTGGAGTCTCCTCAATCTCTAATTCTAATGGACCTCAAATGCCTCTGAGTAAGATTGATATTTTATCCATTGAACACATTATTGACATTATTGTTTAATTGCATAAGCGTGCTCCAAATTTGTTGAATTAGCATTTTCTTAGTATGCTTTTTAGTCTGTTGAGATTTTGTTTGTTAAACAATCATTTTACATTTTTCTAGAAGAAAAGATTGATGGTAATTTTTTATGCACATTTATGTTAGTATAACTATAAACAGAAATGAAGAGAGAAGAAACAAGGGACCTTCTTCTTTAACTCTTCATGAGTGTCGATGATATATGAAGACTTTGATTTCGCTTCCTTTGTATCAGTAACTATGTGGAATTTGGATATAGGCAGGAGTAGACATCAGGGCGATTGCTTCTTATGCACTTGTTTGTCTATATCCACTTTTGATTAAAGAGATGGAAAATTTCTTATTCTTGCAGACCTTTGGTTCTCAACCAGTTCCGTTTTCTTCTCTATTGGATCTTGAACCCAGTCAAAGTGAAAAGTGAAAAGCACATAACCATTGAGGACAAAAGGAGAACCAGTCATTTTTTCTTTTTTTATATGTCGTTCATTTTTTCGGTGATTTTTCAGCATGCACCAATCTGTTGTTGATAGATTACCAGAGATGGCTGTTGGTACAATAGTTATTAGTATTACTAATTATTGCATTTTCTAGGTTTAGTTGCTGACAATCTGAAAACCGAACTTTTGTTTTCTCTAATTTTCAAATTTTTTTGCAACTTATTTAGCTTTCTCTTATAGTACCCCAGAACTCGTCCTGCTATGCCCTAGAGAACTCAGGGTCAGCTTTGAAGCAGGAGGACATACACCATCCCATGGGATCTAGTTTGCCTAATGTATTCACTAATGGTAGTTCTCCGTTACATGCTGGGATTCATGCTCCTATTGATCTGCCTGCCCATGCCAGCAGGATTGATGCCCTGCCAGGCATGCTTTCAACTCAGAATTCGAACATGGGTCTGATGCAAGGAATAAATGGAAAAATGATAAAACCAGAATCTGGTTATTCGGACAGTTCTGCTTACATGTTTGGTGCCGAGAGCAATGTTCTGGAGGCACGTCCTACAATTGGGGATACTTCTTTCAGTACTGTAGAATCAAGCACTCAACCTATGAATGAACCACTTCTGGATCCCGACATTTCTTCATTTGGATTTTTAGGCCAGATTCCGCGCAATTTCAGTCTTTCTGATCTCACTGCTGATTTTTCTCAGAGTTCAGGTCCCTCGCTCTTTGTCAGTTTGTATCAGCACATGTATCTGTATATGCTTTTTTTTAGGCTAACCTCATTATAATTTCAGATATATTGGAGAACTACCCTCGGTCACCTTTTTTAGCAACTGATAATGAAACTTTCGTGGATTCTCGTGAAAGAGAGCATCAAGGTGAACCTCATTTCTCATATCTCCCATAGGAAGATATATTATTTATCGAGTTATTTTGCGGTTCTGATTTATGAAGGGCTTGTCATTTTTGTCTTTGGCTTGTAGGAGACAACAGAAGGTTGGACACCATATCAGAGGGAATGAGTTATGAAGGATTTAGAAATGGACATCATTAATGGTATTGCTTTTCAAATAATTACTTTATGTTTTTATTTATCTGCTTGCTAGCAACTGTTTCAGAATTTACTCGCCCATTCTTTTGGGTCAGTTTTTGAAACAGCTACGATAAAAAATGCCACTAACCTGTGTTTTCTCGGTTCCATTTCTTTATTGACAGATTTTTCTGTCGTATAGTGTTTACTTGGTCTTTGATTCAAACCATGAATATTTTCTGGATTAATTTGACAAGCCACAATTTTTTTTTCACTTCAATATTTCTTCCAACCATTGCAATTTTTATTTTGTCCAGCGGAAAACAGTCGCTCATGGTGCCATATCGTGCAATGTTTTTCTTCAGGTACATAGCATTTTAGAACTCAACAACTCGACTGCTTTGATTGATGGATAGAAAGAAGTTAATTGACATCATCAGTATTAGCATGGTTCGGAGAGGGGAAACGAGTTAAAAGTAAATTCAAGCTAAACGTATTCTTTCTTTTGGTGTCAGCCTTAGAATCCGTTGGCGCTCTAGTCGTGTCGTTTTCCCTAGGATGGTTTTAGCAAACAGGTAATCTGGGATATACATTTTCTCTACCGTATAATTTATGCCTTTTTCATTTGGAATGAAGGATTGTGGAATAATATATGTTTATGTTCTTGAGAATCATCTAAAATGGTTTGTGTTGTGGTTAGTTTGATTTTGTGAAACAATGTGCAGAAATATGAATCTAAGACGTTTTTACATTCTGGCCTTAGATTTGCTTTGTTGGTATGGCTTTAAATATGTGGTCAAAATATGATGCTAGTTCCTGTACTTTGATCAAGTTTCGGATTCAGTCCCCATACATAAAAATATCCTCTTTGGTCTAAGGGCATTGTCCGAATCTGCATCTAGGTCGTTCACATCATCGATTCGATCTATACCCGAACAATATCTCTAGTCAGACATCAGAGTCATATGGACACTGAAGTCATATACATCCTCAGTTCCAACTTGCAACTAATATACAGACAATATTTTTGGTTAAGCTTCGAGCTTTGTGGCATTCACATGAAACTGGACATGTTTAGTGTTTATGAGAGATTTTACATTCCTGTACCGAATTCCGATTATCGTGAGAAATCTGATATATAAAACATTAGCAGCAAATGAATCTACCTAATTCAGTGAGCTTACTGATTGTGTGCAAGACAAAGTATTACACACAATAACAATCATGGACACTGGCCAAAGTAACCCTAAGAATATGAAATAGATTGTGTACAACACAAGAAAGATGTTACAGGTGACTGTTGTGTGGAAGACGAGAAACTGAAGGCATCAAATATATAAATAAGACAAAGTAACTTTGTTTAATATTCAAAATTAAAATAAATGTATAATAAGATGAGATGTTAGATTTTTAAATAAGATTAATAGTTCGAATCTTGATATTACAGAAAAATCAAACTGGATTAGATTGTTGTCCTCAAAATATATATTTATAGTTGAATATTAATTTTAGTTTCTTGTTTTGGAAGAATGAAACTTGATTTAACTTCTATTTAAGGGGACAATTCTTACTAATTGAAAGATCTACGGCTTCCTTTCTATCAACGAATTCCAAGGTTAGGACTAATATTCAACAAGATTCAATTGTCTAGGGTTATTTCAAAGTTATATAATAGTTTAAGGACCTCTACGTAATTAACTCAATTATTTTAACCTAAGCCTTTCTCCTAAAAAGTAAAAACCCAGGCAGCAGCATTCTGTTATCATCTTTCAAAACGCGAGCCGACTCTTTCTCTTTGTATCAGTTTCTCTCCCGAATCAGCATTTCTTTGGGTCTCCGATTTAGTAAAGCAGAGCAAATAAAACCATCTCATAGTTTAAGTTTTTTTTGGGAGAAAGAGGACTTTTTTTTTTAAAATCAAATCTACTTTGTTCTAATCATTTTCCCTTGAATTTCCCCTCTTTTTGCAGCAATCATGGCAGACGACGAAGTGAAGGATGAGATTCCCGAAGTAAGACCCTTTTATTTTACATTCCCCTTTTTTCCAGTAATTAATTCTTGTAGAAATTATACTGGTTCAATTTTAGATATTTTCGCATAGATTGATTTATTTTATTGTAATTAACGCCTTTGCTTCAGCTTACATCATTCGATCCTACTAAAAAGAAGAAGAAAAAGAAGGTCGTGATTCAGGACGCTGCTGATGATTCTGTTGATAAGTTAGCCGAGAAAACTGAATCATTGTCTGGTATTTTTTCAACTATTCATACAAATAGTGTTTGCATATATAAATACATATATTTGTGTCTAATAGATGGAAGTAAAAATATAATATAATAGGAACAAGAAAGAAGGGTTAAAAGGCAAATGGTGAAAGTATGAACTTGTTGGAGTCATGGTAAATGTGCTATATGTTCTGTTAGGAGACTTGTTATTTATTTTTCTTTGCTTACAGTTTCTGAAGGGCTTGATTTCAGCACCTTGAAAAAGAAGAAGAAGAAACAAGTGAGTTTATAGCTTTAAATTAAGAGATGTTGTTTTTCTTGGGTTAACTAATCTGATCGTTTGCACTCTGATAATGTAGGTAGAGACCAGCACATTCGAAGAGGAAGGTGGGGACCCTGTAGATGATTTGGATGGTATTCCCTTGCGACCACGCTATCCCTGGGAAGAAAGTGACCGTGATTACATATATGAGGAGGTATAGTGTGTATCCCTCTGTGTTGTTGATATTGCATGCCATATCTTGTTAATTATCGATTGGATATTCCTGGATATGTTTGATAATGAACCCATGAACTGTACTTGGTGGAATGTTAAATTTCAAGTAAGGTTTTCAGAATACCATTCACAGTGATCTGTTTCGGAGGATGCTTTAATGTTTCTCTAAGACTACCGATTGAATGGCTGTCTTTGTGTCTTCATAACTTTGGAGATGTTGATCTTATTTGGCTTGAATGGGTAACTGGTGGCTAGTAGAGCTCTAAGGGGATTGGCTTTTCGCTTTTAACGGCATACCTGAAAATTATTTAGTCTATATACTATTTGTTCCGTTGTACTGGTTTAATCTTCATTTGATGGGATGAATGCCAGCTTCTTGGCCGTGTGTTCAACATTCTCAAGGAGAACAACCCTGAGCTTGCCGGAGATAGGCGTAGAACTATTATGAGGCCTCCACAAGTTCTTCGTGAAGGAACCAAGAAAACTGTTTTTGTGAATTTCATGGATCTATGCAAGACGTATGTTAATGTCCTTTTTCTGTACTCGTATTCGTATATGTATATACATACATTATTTGTTGCTGTTTGGGATGGTTGAGGATGGTATATACAAACACCACGTCCTTTCTAACATATTCTTGCCTGTTAAATCATTTAGAATGCATCGACAACCAGATCATGTCATGGCCTTCTTGCTTGCTGAGTTGGGGACAAGTGGATCACTTGATGGGCAGCAAAGGTTGCTTGTGAAGGGCAGGTTTGCACCCAAGAATTTTGAAGGGATCCTAAGGCGTTACATCAGTAAGTGCCCTTTTCTTCTCATTACAACTTTTATTAAGATGATAAAAATGTAAAATTGCCGCATGAAATATTTTGGACTGACTGGGAAATTCGGTTGTTTTACAGATGAGTATGTTATTTGCCTTGGATGCAAAAGTCCAGATACAATTCTCTCAAAAGAGAATCGTCTTTTCTTTCTCAGATGTGAAAAGGTAAATGTTACGTTCTCCTCCTTCCCCTTTCATCCTTCTTAGATGAGCATGCTATTTGCTGCCTTGGGTGCTTATATATATATATATATATGTTTTCTTCCCATTATAATTTTTTATTGTATTTGGTGGTCATGAGTGGTAGGTGTGGTGGAACAAAATTTTTGCTTTTAGAGGCTTATGATGATTAAAATTGCCTACATTGTCAGATCTTCACTCTGATGATATTAAAATGACTAATCTGATGCCCAGAATTGCTGTTGATCACTTAAAAACTTATTTGTGATGGTGGATGTTATTAAGTCTTATCATAAGCGTTATGTTTGGTTTCAAGTTAAGTGGGTTCGATAGTCATTCCTATTTTTGTCGAACCATCTTGGATTTTTTTCTATTCCAACTTCTATTCTTAAATGTTCTTTTATTATGGGTCTATAGCAGTTGCATTAACTGCAAGTTTTTCCACTATGAAGTTTGATGATGTTCTATGAACTGCCTGCACTTTCCGAAGATGGCTCCTTGTAGACTTTCTAATGTTGCTTAGATTTTGAGTTGTTTATTCTATTAAAGTGTTCTTATTTTACCTGTTTTTCCTAAAATGAATCTATCTGTATCTTTCTTTTGTAGTGTGGTTCTGGACGATCGGTTGCTCCAATTAAAGCTGGTTTCGTTGCTCGTGTTGGCCGCAGAAATGCTGGCACTTAGTCTTCTTGATTCAGCGCAAGAATTTAGGAAACACCGGATTTTGGTACTCATAATGTTGATGAGATCTGAAGGGGTACTCAGAGAATGTGTTTTTAGACTTTGTATTTACTTGTGTGATCAATTTCATCGGAAAATGACTACTACGATGCACAAGACTTTTCAGTGATTGGTGATCGCTCTAATTCTTTTTACCCACTTCATAATTTAAAAAAAAATTAAACATCTTTATTTATTTTTGAATTTTTTGGTTTAGGTTGGGTTTAAAATAAAAATTTTCCAATCCAATATAAATATATTTATTTAATGTTTTAATTAAATTCTTTGAGGGCAGATCGAGTTTAATTATTACAAAATGATGAATTCATAAAATTTTTAAAAAATCAGTTTTTTTCCTGATAGGGTTACTACAGGATCGGTTCGATTTGGATGAGGCTGCCTTCAGATCTTTCACATGGCTTTTCTTGGCACGGGATCGAGACGACCCTATAACAGCGGCATGGTATTGTTACCACACATTCAATAAACGAAAACAGCTATAGAGTTGGGAAGCTAAAGTTATTACCTTTCCTTTCGAGTCTCGCAGAATGAATCTCGGTCTCTTCTTGTTCAGTCACCTCACTTGAAGCTCCAGAAGATTCCTCAGGCTCAAAAAGTTTCGGTGTCGATTCATCATTCAATGTCTCAGTTTCCTCTTCATCAGTTGTATTGCTAATCTCACCATCGCTAACACCTAAAAGATATGAAATTCATGACTTGAAAATTTGATTGTATAGTAGAAGAAGCAAGAAACTAGATGAAGTCACAGGGCACATGATTAAGCTCATGAACAAACCTTCAGTAGTCTCTTGCTCTTTCTTTTCGTTGTGGAACTTGTTGAGTTTCTCCTCGATGCATACTTTCAGTTCTGGTTTGGCAAACTTCTTACTCTGTTTGCAACCGATGCAAAGAGAGAATGAATCATCCGATCCGAGTTCACGATAATAGCCAGGAAAACTCAGAAAGAAAAGAGTACCTTGTTAATTATGTTTCTAAAATGATCCATTACAGAATCCTCGGACAGGGCATGTTCATAAGTCTTGAATGACTCTATGAGCCTCTTCACTCCCTTTTCAGTGAATGATAACCGAGAAAGACAGTAAGAAATATTCTCCCATTGCAAAACATCTGCAACAAAGATGAACCGATTTGTAAGCAAAATCTAGCTTCTACAACTTTTCCTTATAATTATCTTTTAGCCTTTTTTAACCAAATATCAGGAACATGGAAACAATAATATTCGAATGAGGGAATTGGAAGAAGGATATCATCTCCAATGAATAAAATGCAAAGAGAATAAACCAAAGATTGCATACCTGTGGGCTGTGACTCCACTAAACCTATTGCAGAGCTTTTCAACTAATGAATCCATTTGTTTGTCCTGAAAAATAGTATAGGGATCATGTTGACAAGATTATAAAGAGTAGTAGCTTCATTTTTATCTAAAAAGTATATACCTTCTTGATGGAACCAATCAAGAACTGCATTATGTTGTAGAAAGAGTCTTTCTGCAGATCTTGGATGGACAATTTGCCAAGGATATCCGGGAGTAAATTATATATTGGATTGCTTCCTGCAAAAAATAAAAAGGAAATATAATTGTTAAAAAATTATTTTGAGTCAAATAAATATATGTTTTTTTTTTGCTTCTACAGTTGGAGTATCACAATTCACCTTTCTTTGACAACTCATGAAAAAAGAGTTTAGCCAAATTGGAGATCCTCTCGTCATCGTCTTCTACTCGTATAGCCATCTCATTTATGTAACCTTTTACCTGATTCAAACATGCCAAGAATTAGAACCCTAAAGATTTCTAATACGTCTTAAGTTGATAAGAAAGAGTATGCAGGTGATAGTCAGCCTGTCAGACCTTCATCATGTCATTTAGTATGAGATGTGAAAGAACCAGAACAGCATTCTTCCTAACCGAAACTGAAGGATCCTTTAACCGAGCATACATGTTCTCTGTCCATGGTTCTAAGAGATTAGGAAAGCGCACTGCCAGATCTCCAAGAGCAATAGTGCAATTAGAACGAACAATTTCTGATGGCGCATTCTCCACGACAGTGAAGAGAAGCTGGAGATTTTCATCGCTGGAAAACCATTAAATAAAATAATCAGGCATGAAGTCTCCTTTGGACTCATGATAGCAGATAACAATCTATAGATTGAGAAGATTTACCAAAATTTGGCATCTATGATCATGAACCGACATAAAGCAAGCATTGCAGAGGCTTGTAGTATTGGATACTGAAACAAAAATGTCAAGTCAATTTATTAAACAAGGTTTGTAACACCGAGAAAATAACAAGCATATATGCAATCTAGTACAGATTAAGAGAACTTCATTTTGTTTCCATGAGAAGTTAAAATGAATACAAATGAGAGTATCCTCAAGAACTTAGCAAATGTCATGAAGAGAAATGATCAGACAAGAAAATAATCGTAAATCATAATGTTGCACATGGTACTCTTTATTGAGAAAATAGATAATGGAGTTCAAAGGAAGTTGGGAAAATGAAAGAAATGACATAGAAAAGGAAATCTGCAGCACGCACCTTCTGCATCAAAACAAAATTTCGGCACAGTTTACTAAGGAAAGGTGCACACTCTCCAATCAAATTTTTTTCACTGGAATTACCACAAACAATTTCTTTCTCTGCTCTCTCAGCAAGTGTGTCTAGCAGTGCATCTTCAGAGGCAGCAAGACCCAGTTCAGCATTGATATTATTATCCTGGAAGACATCAGGTATATAAATTCATAATAGGTTTTTTAATCAGATTATACATTCATAATTGAGAAATAAATTATGAGTTAAACTGTGTTCTTACTTTCTGTATTTCAGCATTTTCTGTGCCTTCAGAATCTACCTTTTCTTTATTACCTTTCTGTTTCTGGATCTTCCGAACACATGATTCAATGTATACCAGCTGGTTCATGGCAACATGACTTGTGACAAATAAATATCTGCTAAGCTTTGCTACTTGAACCGTTGAAAGTGCAGTGGAGTTACCACCGACAATGTCATTATGTAATGCATCTCCTCTGCTACCATAAAAAACCGAACTAAGAGATTTTTTGACAAGATCAGCAGCTAAGGTTTCTGGAGTTGGATGAATCATATATACTGCATCTATTGCTTTATCAGCAGCAGCATACCATATGTTATCTGGAAGCCCAAAGCCTGTGATCAAGCTTTCCAGAATACCAAATATCCGGCTGCCATTACTAAGTACCAATTTTTTCTTGTCCTCGTTAGACAATCTCTGGATAGCAATGCATGTTGTCCTAGCTAATAAAGGTTCCACCTTGGCCCAACGACCAAACCCAATGTCAATAATGTCCAGTAAGTGGGAACCAAGAATTGCAGTGGATGATTTTGCTGCCATGCATAGGATAGCTAAAGAAAATCATAGATTTTACATATTTTATTGACTGATCAAATATAAAAAATCATAGATTTTTGTAAAGAAAAATAAAATTTTACATATTTTGTTGACTGATCAAATATATAAATAATATATTTATCTCAATATAAATTTAATTACAACTAACTAACTAATGATAGCTAACTTAATTAAAGTATATTTTTACCGATATAAATTCTACTTAACTACAACTAATCAATTATATATAAATAATTTAGCTAAAGCATATTTACAAATTTACAACCTGATAAATTCAAATTCGATCATAAACCATCATTTTTCTCAAATTAAATTAATTGAATTTAAAATCTATAAACTTAATGATCAACATAATTTTTAAAACAAACTAATATCTTAGTACATAAAATACCATAATAAAAAACATAATCAAAGTCTACAAATATAAATGGTCCAAAATTCGTACGACGAGCGGATACGGGACGGACGGATACAATGCATGTGAATACGGTGTTGGTAAGGTACTAAATCCTTTACCTACTCACTAATAACAACGATTATGACTTTTTACATCCACACTATCCGTTACCATCAAACTTATACTTATCCTTACCCTAACTGAGAATGGTAGGACATGAAATCCACAAAACTATATTCATCTTCCATCCCATCCTTAACAATTTGCACATGTTCTATCTATATCTTTACTAACAAAATTTTGTCAGTATAATCTGAACCTATAAACTTATCTGGGTGTTAAAAGTTAAATGTTTTAATTCTCAACATTCTTTGATCATAGGGGAGACACCTGAAAGCTATAAGGGTAATAAAAACTAATTCATGATGTGATCATGGTGCAATGAAAATGTATAAATACTCATAATATATAACAACACCAGCATTCTTTGCAAAAAAAAATAAAATTTTCTCTTCACTAGATTCTAAATTTAGCAATCCTCAAGAAAAGTAATATCATTTATGAAAGAGGAAAAGAAGAATGAATTAGACATACTTGAGTGGTACAGGTTGAAACATTGCTTTGGTCTTCTTCAGGATTTGCAGAAGTTGAAGGATTCTTTTAATGTTCTTCAGAATTCTTATCATCTTCTTCAGAATTCTCATCATATTCATATTCTTTTTCGAACATGACATACTGTTACGATCATATTATAAAATTTATTATGTTATCATGTATACTCATAATCATCAATTTCATTGTAGTGAGAGGAAATTTGAGGAAATATACCTTTTCTCTTACTATTGGTAGTTGTTGTATGGTGTCATTAAGGCTGCCTTCCCAATACCCTGGAGCCCTCTTATGGAATTGTACTTTGTGCAACATTGGAGTTTTGGGGTCTCTTTGAGAGAATATCTTCATAGCTGGGCATTTATCTTGAAAAACAGTTTCTAAGGATGGGAATTTAAAGGTATACTTGTCTGCTGAGCAGAAACTTTCCAGCTTTGGTAGATTTTCAAGTTCCAAATAGTGGAGGTGGGGGAATATGATTTCAGCCTCATCATCCCCACCATGTAGTATTTCTTTCATGTTTTTACAACTCCATACACTCAAGGTCTGTAGATTTAGGAACATGGACTGCACAATTCCAAATGGTTTGTTAACAACATAAACACAGAGATCAAATATATGAATATATCAGTTTGGACAAAAGATACCTTATTCAGCCAAAAGAGGGGCTGAATGGTCCCACTTGTTTCTCCAGAACCAAACAGTATCTCTACTTTGTCACAGTCACTCACTTTCATCTCTTTCAATGAAGGCCAAGCTATGTCATACATTTTATGATGTACACTCTTTAGATTTGGCAATCTCCAAAGAGACAAGGATGTGAGGCATTGAAAGTGTGGAGACAGTGATGGCATTGAACTACTGCAGCCTTCTTGGGATTTAGATTCAGATTCGAATATTATTTCTTCGATTGATTCACAATTGCATATCTTCAATCTGTCAAGCTTCTGAAGTCTTGTCAACACACTCAATGGGAAAAACTGCAATAGCTTAGGACATTTCAACAAAACAATGGAAGTTAGTTTGGAAAATGAATGTTCATCCAGTCCACCAGGCCATAGTCTTTCCAAGCTCTTCATGTCTTCAATTTTCAATTCCTCTAGCTCAGGAAGTATCACCTACAGACATTCATGTAAGGAATTTTTATTAAATCAAAATACAAAGTATTTGTCTCATAAATCTCATCATCATGCATCAGAGATTCAAAGCATACCTTTTCTAAGAATTGCAGTACTCTGCTCTTTCCATTATCAACAATAAATGTCTCCAAAGTACAACATGCATATATGTATAGACTTCGTAGTGACCGAAATTCAATCGGATTCAATCCACGACAAAATCTTTTTAATTTTGGGAGAGATTTGAGCTCCATAGAATCAAGCTTAGGAAACACACTTAAGATGCTGCTGCTGCTAATCCCTTCTTCTGCTACTAGCATTCCTTGTATTACCTCTTGCATCTCATCACAATCATGAACATCGAGTTTTTTGAGTTGCACAAAGCTTTTAACCATAGATGAAGTAAATACATACTTCAACTTATGACATCTCATTATTTTCACACTTGTTAAACTTTGAACACCAAAAGACATTAATGGAAGTTGATCATCAACATGCCATATTTCCTCAATGCCACTCACTGAATCCAAATCCAACTCTTCCAAGGCAGGACATGAAACCTGCAAATAAAACTCATTAACATTTCTTTCTTAACTATAATTCAAAATACACAAAAATAAATAAAGTACCTTTTTATCAAAGAGTGCGGATTGAAATATATTTTCTGAGTACCATAAGCCATTGAACCTACTCAGATAATGCAACCTTAGGATTCGCGTTTTATCGAGTTCTATAAAGTCATTCTCACCAATCTCTTCATTTTCTACAGGTAGAAATAACCCTTTGATGTTCATGCAGTTCAATACCACAACTTGTTCAAGTTGGTGAAGTCTTTTGGCTATAGAGAATGAGAACAAATTCTCCAACATATTGCAGTTCTGGACTTCAATGAATCTTAATCGCTCAAAAGATTTAGGATTTAGGTCGTAAAACATTTTCCCATCATCTTCCAATCCATCTAGACACAGACTTTCAGTGTTTCTTGACAACATTTTAATCCCATTGACCAAAAAATTGCTTTTATTCATCTTGATCTTTAACATTCTTGATGTTTTCATCCACTTATGTTTAGCCCGATTCAACACTTCATCTCCAATGGAAATCTTGAATCTTTCCAGCTTTTCGGAAAACAAGTAATCCTCTGGTATAGCTTCCACATCTGGAATATGTACTTTCAAAGTGGTTAGACGAGACAAATGCTGCAACTCAACAAGACTAGCATTGCTTCTTGGATTCTCAATTCCCTTAACCGCCCATTTTTTGAAGCTATAATACAAGTATAGCTCTTCTAAGCTGGATAACTTTGATAACACATTTGGTGATATTACTGCAAGTTTGTAACAATGAGTCAAGTTTAGCAATTTCAGCCTAATCAATTGACCTATTTCCTCTGGTAGCACTCTAAAGCCAGATCCACGGAGATCAAGGATTTCTAAACTTGTCAACTCTCCTAAGATGCATATTTCTTTCAAATGACAATCTACCAAACGCAGTGTATGAAGAGATTTCAAGGAAGCAATGGAGGAAGGAAAAGCTACAAATTTCATTCGGCGGCCAAATTCTAACACTTTTAGTCTTTGAATCCCATTAAAAAAGTCAGATGGAATATACACTCTGCCATACAGAGAGAAAACGGAGAGGTTTGGACATTCCAGCACATCAGGAAGGTTACTTCTAACATTAGCAGAAAACATGTTAAGAAGATTGCAGTTTCTCATTGTATCCTGATCGTTTGACCACTCTTCAAATTTGTCTCCCTTTCCTAAAACATGCCAAAAACGGTCCCTAGAAGCAATTGAAATGGCGACATCGCGGACAACATCATGAATGCCAAAGCGTTTAGGGGAAGAACCAGCAAGTAAAAGAGAGGAGTCTTTGAGCTTATTAATCAGTGTCAATACCCTGTTCCTAACCTTCTCCATTGTGTCTAGGCGCTGAAACAAACCCAAGCCTCCACAATATTTCACCAAGTCTTGGATGACAGCATCATGACCCATTATACCACATAGCAAGAAAATGGATTTAAGACCCTCCGTTTCCAAGTATGTGTAGCTCATCTTTATAGCTGAATACACATCATCTGATATCCCATTGATGCTTATTTCAGAAGGTTTTAGCAGCTCCAAAGCATCCTCCCATTCATACAGATTTTCCTTATGTTTGAGAGCCTTAGCAACTGTTGTAATGGCGAGTGGCAATCCTGCACATTTTTGGGTGATTTCTTTTGCTTTAGATTGAAATTCGAATCTTTCAGCGATATGACCACCCATTTTCTTGAACAGATTCCACGCTTCATCCCCGTTCAGTTTATCAATTGGAACGAGTTTTTGAGAACCCATCGACTTCAATACATTGCTCATCCTGGACGTCATTAAGACCTTGCATCCCTTGTGTTGATCTACTGAAGGAATTCCAAGTGTGTTCACTTCCAGCTCCTTCCAAATATCATCCAAGACGATAAGAAACTTGTTGGCTTTCTTCAGTCGATCACATAGCCGGGCTGCTCGCACATCATCACTTGACTCGTTGTTGATTTTCAGGCCTAACTGACTGGCAATCTCGTTTTGAAGACTTTTAATGTCTGGAGTTTGTGCTACACGAACAAAGACAACCTCAGCAAACGACAGTTTCTCCTCGGCTTGTCTGGCAACAACTTTGACAAGTGTGGTTTTACCCACACCTCCCATGCCGTGCACTCCAATTATGTTGACATCATCATCTTTCAATGCCGCCATCACATCATTCAAAGCCTGGCTTCTTGAATCAAAAGCCTCGTACTCTTCCACAGGTCTGATGATGTCAATCGCTCTTGGAACAAAAGGGTGTGAAACACTGTCAAACTTTTGTTCCAAGAGTTTAGCTATGGCGATTGCCTCCTTATCCGCTTTCTTGCTCAGTTGAAAACGGGACTTGAAATCTGGACAAAACCCAGCAAAACACTTCTTCATTGCTTTTTCCTCATCCTCCTGCAACTGCCTTGCAGCCTCCTCGGAGATCTTCTCATTGGCCGCCGTCAACCACCTTTGAACATCATCGAAAATCACACCCCCATCCCTGTTAGCTGCATCAACAGATTGTTGGACCCTTTCTTTAGTATCCTTCAAGTCTTGAACTTTACTCCGTAGGTTCAGAAACTTCGCCTTATGCTTGAATAAGTAACCAAGTTGCCGAGCAGTGGGTTCGACAGTGTACTCAACAGCTTTTCCAACAAGAGATCCAACAATGGAAAGAACAACTTCCATCTTTTTCCTTGATATGAAGAAGACAAACTATGAAACAGGCATATACCATAATCAAGATGAAAAGCAGCAGTGCCAGTGAGTTTTAAGATTAAGAAAGCATACCTCCTTCTCCTTCTCCTTCTCCTTTAGATAAGGAAACCAAAAGATTGATTTTTCTGGTTATCCCAACTTATGAGAAACAGAAACAAAACAAAGTGAGATTGCAAATCGAACTAGCCTTCAAACAGAATGCAATAATTTGTATGGAAACAGGAAGTGTTGGTCTTCACTGTAAAAGCTTTATTTCTTTTCTCTTTTTTTTATATGATAAGAAAATTCAAGGATTTTCACAACAATATTTTAAAAAATATATATTTCTTTTATTTTTTCATTTTATAAATTTTTTGTTTGTCAGACTTTTCATTAAAAAATTACAACTACAATTTGTTTAGAATGTTTTAGCTAAATCCATATTATATTAATTCAAAAGGAAGAATTATTTGTCACACTTTTACATTATACATATTTATAATATATAATTAGAATTTTCCAGCTGCACAGATTTGGCTATAAAAAACTCACTTTTACATCATAAGTGACTTGTCTTTAAACTCTTAATTTTATATTTTTCATTTTCCAAATTTTTTCATTAAATATTTACTTTAAAATTTAAGCAAGATAGAGATGTATTTAAACTATAAAAAGAGTAAAGTTATGTTAGTTGAACAAAACTAGATTAAAATTATTGGCCAAAAAGAGTAAAGTTATACTGGTTGAACAAAAATAGTCTAAAATGTTGTACTTGTTATAAGAAAAATTATTAGATGAATTTTGTTTATCACGTCATCCGTAATTTTAACCAATCAAATTCGTCTATCTCAATTTTTTTATATATAAATAATTATTTAAAAATAAATAAATATAATTATTTAAATCATAAATAACATAATAAATAAGATTCATCTAATAATTTTTTATATTCTGCCCATAACACTAATTTGTCTCCGTCTTTCAAGTGGTGGTCGTCGTCGTCGTCGCCGTCCTCCTCCTCCTCCTCCTCCTCATCATCATCATCATCATCATCATCATCATCATCATCAATAAAACTAACATTTTTAATTTAAAAATAATTTTTAAAAATTTATATCGTATATTAGACGTACTGCACTAGAAACCTACCCTAAATTTAAGGCTAAACCAGCCAATACATCCAACTTCCAACCAAGCCTTATCTCAATTTATAAATATTTTATGTAAAATTCTACGACGGACGTAAAATTCTACGACAGACGTCAAACACTGTTGAACACCATAAACGTTAAATATTGTTGAACACCGTTATATTAATTAATAAAAATTTAAAATATCAAAAACTCAATATATAATTAATAAAAGAGTAATAAACTCAACATATAATTAATAATTATATAATTAATCCTTTAGATTTTTATTCTTTATAAATTAATTTAATGATATTTAACATTAATGATGTTCAACGGTGTTTGATCCCGTTGTGAACTCATCCATATTTTATTGCATTCCAATCCATCAATCACCGAGGAAAATTTATATTACAGGTCTCTCTGTTGCGTTATTCAAAGAGATTAATCAATAAAAATATTTATTTTATTAACTTTCTCATGTATTTTATTAACTTGGTGGCAAGATGGAAGCATTGATAAATACCAACACTTGAACCACTTATTATACGTAAAAAGACTCTAAAAATACACAAAAATGTCATCCTATTCTTCCATCTTAGTGCACAGCGTGTTTCATTGGCCAAAAGAACAGACCACATGAAATTATAATTCTTAAGGTTTTGAATGAATAAAGAACTGACCAATAATGGAGTGTGCTTTTCAGACATGATCGGATAACGGGAACAGCTTCTCGAGAACGTTATTGGAAAGAATTCTGTTGGGATCCAATTCCTTCCGTGCTTTGTTATAAGCATCAACCGGGAATCGGTGTTTGAGTCTGGCTTGCAGAGACTCGAGTTCTTCCTTGTCCTTTGGAACCTGCACAAGGAAGCATATACCAGAAAGGTTTAAAGCTTAAACTCATTTTTCCATAACATTAATGGATTTACATACGGATACGCACACAGAAATATGAACCTCAGAACAATGCAAACATATTTGCGATTGTATTTTCTAATAAAGAACACTAGTAGATAAAGAGTTATATAATCCAGACACGAAATCACAATTATTGTTTTACTCTGAAACAATGCCAAAGAAGAATATTTTCTTTTTTGAGAAACGTTCGTTACCTCGATCTTGGCCCAATGTTCATAGGCAGAATATTGGTCCCACAACTGTGATTGTGTAAGATGCCTGTAGTGGAAGAATTCTTCGGTTATGTCCTTTCTCTGACGAGCATCCATTGTCGGAAGGTACATGATTATACCAACCTGATACCCAAAACAAAGAAAGAGAAGCAGATTTAGATATGGGAAGTACAAGCAATTTTCCCACTAAAACATTATCTAATCAACAAACATACCGGACCATAGCAATAATTTAATTTTATAACAGAGGGAAAGGTTAAGGTCAGCGGTAACTAGTACTCTAAGAATCTTGTGGTGATTTTGATTTTTGAGTTCCAAGCATTAGCAACCTCGTCCAATTGCTTTTTCTTTTCTTTTTTTTTTTCTGACACAAATTCCACCATGTTGGCAGTGTCTGTTTCTGACACTGAAACCACGCCGATACGTTGGGACATAAGACATGTTGGTAGGATGAAATCAGGTACATACACTTTCAGTAGCTCAATTTTAAAAAGGAAGTGATCCAAGATTGATGTGCACAAAGCTAACCTTATGTGTGCATGCATGCACTTGTAAACTTAGACATGTATCTTACAGTAGATTTTCCTACCCAGTCAGAAGAATAGTTTCATCTACATGGAAAGTAAGAGAGCTCTGGATTTGAAAATCACTGAAGGGAAAAGAAATTACCCATGAGAATATGTCATCTTCTGCCGAGCTAGAAGCAGGACTCATTGGGCTCCGGCTGCGAGCTGTCCATCGCTGCTCTATAGGAGCAGGAGCAGGTATCTTATTCGTCTCAATGAGTTCCTTTAGCTCTTCAATGTACTCAAGGTCCTTCATGCTAGGCTTGGACAGGGTTCCAGCAGGAAAACAGGTTTCTGACACCCATTGTTGTCCCCCACAATCAAAACCCAATATTTCATCACTCCATCCAACTCGATATCCTTCGGACTTCCTCCAGAATTCAGCCTCAGCATGATTAACCTTCATGACATGATCTTTGTTGAGAGGATCAAGACTAAGCAGTTTATCTCTTAACTCTGTGAATGATAACTCATTCATGTCTGGTTCATTGCTGTCAGGTGGTGTGATTTCTCTGGCTCTGCAGAAAACTATGTCATGCAGGTAATTGACTGAAAATTTTAAATTTGCACAAACATAAAAAAATGCACAAAGGTTGATATCAATCCATTACAACAGACAGGGAATGGACAATAAAAATTGTATAACCAAAAAGGTTACTCATTCCATTGTGAAAATCACAAAACAGAAATATGTTTATCAGCTGTTCAAATACCTAACCAGAATAAAAGATCAAAGTTTAGAGTCAAATTCAGAACCGCATGATTATGAAATATGGTCAAGGCATAAACTAACTGGTGTCCATTATATCTCCTTCACAAGGATGTCCTTGTTGAAATTCTCTCACCCTGAAGTAAATTATATACGAAAGGAAAAGAAGGATTCCATTGATCCTAGTCTTACACGTTAGTTTTCATTCAAATTGATGACCATACCGCCAAAAATTATAAAAGAAAAAAAGAAGACATTGACACGCACGTTTTGACATGGACAAGGACCAACTAAAATTAGTACCCTAAACCATAAAAAAAGTAAGATATAGTAGAAATTCCACTTTTCAGCTGGCCCAGATTAAGTCTCATTAACCATACCATTAGTGGACAAGAAATTCAATTATAAGAGTTAACAGATAAAGAAACCAAATTCAAGACAGGTAGATAAATAATTTACCATTTTATTCATTCCTCGCCTTTTCTCAGTTACTCCAAGGTTACAAAAATAAGCATACGACTAATAAATGTAATGAATTAAAAAGAAAATTATAGAAAGGAAACAAGGAGTTATTCTCAGCTAGGTTATTACAGGGCACAAGAGGACCATCATTACCATTGGCTTTGATGTGTTATCAATAAAAAGGACAAATACCTAAAGACAATAGCAGTACCTGTATTTCTTTAGAGATTCTTTATAAAGCTCACGAATATCTTGCATAGCCTCATCCTTAGAATATTTGGGTTTGAATTTGGGTGGACCTCTTCGTCCTGAAACAGGGTTGCATGTCACAACTACAACGGTGTCGGTATATGGAATGTACAAGTACTTGACATGCTTATTCTCTGATAACATCTTCCTACAAGCAAAGAGGTAAATAGCTTTCAATGTTTGAGAATCCACTCAATCCAGTATAGACTCCAAAAAAATATTTCATCATTCATTCTTCGGTTTAAGAACAGGAATATACACATACTTTTCTGACTTAAACTCCAAAAAAAATTGATAGCCAAACATCATAACCATAAGAAAAATATCAGAAATCATAGAAAGTGCAAGGTATTGATAATCTAGTTCCAAGTTGCTACGAATTTGATGAGAGAAAAGGATCTTTGTGATTTCAGGATACAAGAGAAATAAATTACTTGTGGTTTTTCTTGAGGTCTTTCAAGTTTGAGACAGTTGTGTGCTCCACAAGCTCTTGTCTTTCAACACATTGAATGGTCACTTCAGCAATCACTCCAAGGCCCCCAAGACCACAGCGAGCTAAATAAAATAACTCTGGGTCTTTCTCTTTCGAAAGCTCTATTGTTCCCTTGGCAGGAGTAACAAGTTTCATGCTAATTATCTGTTCATCAATGGGAGGCAATTTTGCGCCAGTACCATGAGCACCTACCTGAAGATGAGAAGATGAAAAAGAGGAATGTCAGAGCAAAGCAGTTAAAAAGGACACACCTTCATGAAATTCACTTCATCAATAATGAAACAAGCTCAACTCCCTAACTTTCCATACCATCCAAAATTCACATGTATATAACAAAATAAGACAAACCGAAGACTTGGACACCGACCAAACGCCACTTCAATGTGATACAGGCAACAATATTTGTGAAAACCCTTTTTTTTTTTTGCTTTTCATTGTGCTTCTTTCCCTTTCACAGAATCAATAGCCCATATATCCTAAAAATATTCTTAGGCTTCTTTGTCTTGCTAATTTCATAAGAAATTTACTAATCTACCATAGCACCAAAGGTTCCAACATCAGAAGCACAACAACTTGGCACATTATAACTTATAAGGGCCATAAAAAGTTCGAATGCACCAAAAACTGGGAAATAAAGTAGAATTACGCTAATTATGCTTAGGTTGCAATTCATACATACATAGCAAATACAAGCCAAATTGAAAGAAAATAAACATGCCTCCTCTACATTCTTTGTTATTTCTAAGACGGAAAGTAAAGAACTGTTCAAAGTATGCATACAGCAGAAGCAAATCATTAAAGAAACAGAATAATTTTGTTCATCAAAAACGAAAACATGAAATGCATTGTTATCCATACTACAGATGAATGAGTTATAAAGCAAGGGGGGAAACCTGAAGAATGCCACCAATCTGCTGCTCTCTAATGGAAGCAAAGTTCTGAAGAGTTAAACCATAATCCTTAATCTCATCAACCAATTGCTGCACTCTTATCCCCGCTTGAACCCTCACCCTCTTATTCCCCTTATCCACCTCCAACACCTTATCCATCAACGCCAAGTTCACCATCCCTCCACGGGCCAACCCAATCCCGTTCGGGGACAACCCAGACCCGACAGGACGAAGCTTAGCCCTCTTCTCGTTCGACTCCTTGACCAGCTCCTCCAGCTGCTTCAGATTCTCGGGCTGGTGGAAATGCCGGGTCTGCACCTCGTGGGTCCCACTCCAGTTAGACACCGTGTGGAGGTCTTCGGGCAGCGGCGCGTAACGGAAGAGTTGGGCCTTCTTGTGCTTGGCGTTCTCCGGGAAAGGGAAAGAGTAGTAAGTTGCGGCGCCGCAGAAGACGAGGAGGGCGGAGTAGCCGAGGTACTTACGCAGCTCGGTTTCGGAGGAGGAGGAAGGGGTGGTTGATAGAGTGCGGACTGTGGAGAAAGGGATCGGAATCAGCGGCGGTGGTTGATGGGTGCAATGAACGAGAGTTTTGAGATGGGTTCGGAAAGAGCGTTTAAGGAAAAACGATCGAAACATGGTGGAAAATTAAGGCTACAAGGATGAATCAGTGGAAATAAAACCCTGGGTTTTGTTGTTCTTAGATCATTTGATTGCGTTATAAAAAGGAAGTAGCCAGGAAATAGCTTGATGTTGTTTTCAGATTCGGAACTATCGATAACGATTGTGAAGCTCTACACTGTGCAGTGAAGAAGCCCGAGTTTTCACTGTGTTTGTGATCGACCAAGTTTTGATTTTGGTTCTTTTCCCTTATCTTGTCATCCACAGTACGAACCGAAATTTAGGATCATTTTGTAATATGTGAAGGGTTTACATCCAAAATATCAATTTTACCATAGTTAGGTTATATTATATGTCCCTTGTATCTCATTTTATGTTTCTAATAGTTAAAGGAACAATTGATGTTCCTAGAAGTCACGGGTTCGAGCATCAGCGATGTCAGCAGTGAGATTGAGCGATTAATGTCAAATGGTGAAGACTAATTCTAGAACAGATACTATTTATAATCACTGTTAACTTGTTAAAAAAAATCATATCAGTTTTTATATTTTACATCCTAAATTCTAAAACCTTAAACGCTAAACTCATTAATTTAAAGTGGAACATCAACGAGAATAAGATTAAGAATAGACAATTTACACCCTATAAAAATACTCACAAAGAACGAATTTAGGGTGCTGGATAGCCATTTTTTAAAATTTTTAAAAAAATTATATTTTACATATTTTATATTTTTTTATTAATGATTTAATTTTGTATCTTTAAACTCTTATAATTTTATACTTTTTATATTTTAATATAGTTTTTTTTGATAGTTTAACCCTTTATAAAATTACAGACAAAAAATTGACAACAACAAAAACAATAAACAACGAAGATATTAAAAATTTATCACATTATTAATATATTAAATATAGATTTGATTATTAAATACTTTATTTATAATGTACCCTTATATAAATTTCTAAAGGTATATAAATTTAAACACCATCAATACATTAAATACAAATCTAAATATTAAACATAATTAAAATATATCAAAAAATACACTAACAAAGATTTATGTGGATAAGTCGTTCTTATAATACAGTGGTCGATAAATTAACGAAATTGACAAAGGACCTTCCTCTGGATTATTATAGGTTTATGGAACCCCCTTTAATTAGTATTAATGTGCTGCATAACAATGTGGGTACTATTTAATTTTGTTGTGTATTTTGGATTTTTATGTCTTGGTTGATTGTAATATTGAAATAGATACTCGAACCCGAGTTGAGCTTTGATCAAACTGAACCCTAATAGTTTATGAGAGCAATCCCTATTGGAGATTCACCCTTAAAACTAGGTGTACGACTGATTAAAGTATAAATTTTTCTAAAGTTTAGAATTTAAAAGAATATAAAACTTATTTTTTTAGTGTTAGAGCAATATACCAAATTGAGAATACTAATACAATAAATTTAATGACAAATAACAAGTGTTTGCAACACAACTAATGGAAGACTTACTTTACTCCTTAATGGTGTAATAAGTCTGAATAGCACTGAGTAGAAGTGCAACATTGGCGCCCAGAAATGCTATAAATGTCCAAGGGCTGCTAAAATATGTGAGATAAGCTTGAGCTGCAAGCCTTATCCACTTCCTCCGACAATGATCCTCAAGTTGAAGTTTCACATCCAGGTAAATTTCAGGACTGGGAACCAACACGCTGCTCATCTGGTTGAAAAGATTAGCCACGTCTTCATCACTTCCAAGAACATTGTACAGAACACCATCGTCCCTCAAGACTTTAACATCTCCAGCATCGTCGATCAGCTCGTCGAGGAAGCATATGTACGAGGTTATAGTGAAGTCGTTTTCGAAATCCGGGCACATTTCGTAGGCTATCAAGTTCATAAACCTAGGCCCCGTCGACTCGTCCACCATGATCCGTGGCAACCATAGTTTCCCCATGAAGAATGTGCGGCTGAAACTTATGTCCGTGAGCCGACCGGTTGAACTTTCTTTAAACCAAATCCCAGAATTTCTGAGCTCCTGTGCTTTGCGAAACCATGGATAATGATAGTCTATCTTTGTTCTATGCTTGAAAATATAGAACAGATGGCACATGATCCCTAATCTATCCAAAAGGGTTCTTTTCTTTTCTTTCTTGAGAACCAATCTTGTTCTCAGATGATCAAGGAGATGAACAGGCTCTCCTTCATGTTGTTTCTGCCACATTTGCTCCATCGCTGCAGGAAATATAACATTTTCTTCGATGAAAACATCGATAAATCTCATGGACAAGCCTCCTGTACTGCTTGAGTTGTTAATTAGCAACTCGAACACACGGTAAGGCAATTGGTTTTCCAACAAGAACATGTCCAAGTACAGGAATGTCAACAAATCATGTTTAATAGTCATTTTGCTCGACGAATAAGTACTTTCATAACAATAAGAGCCTTGCAAAATGGCTTGTAAGATTGCACATCCGTCAAGGAACATCATCCAGGCCAACTTCTCATCATCATACGGCTCCAACACCTTGGGGTCATAACATTCCTTCAGGCTACCGATCTCCGTCTTGATCGTGCCGTATAAGATTTCCTTTTCGACTCCGATGTTCTTCACGAAATGTGATGCTAACCGAAGCTTGAGTTGCTCGGATCCTTGGAGAGTGGAATCTCCGTGGTGGATGGGTCCGATTGAGATCACCCTTGGCTTAAAAAACTTGATGAAATCGTCTGGGATGTCTAGGGTTGATGGAACCCTTTGTATCAATGGTTTTGTCTTTGTTTTGATACGTTGATCTCCTTCAAAAGCTGTGTCTAATGACTGGAGTCTTTGTATATCGCCATTGGTGAGATTAAAGTTTGTGTGTGGCACTGAAATGACCGTTTCTGGCTCTGGGGAAATTTTATTGTTCTTGTTCATAGTTGTTTCATCGGGGAAAAACGCTCCACACGGACATGTTCAGCTGACCTTTTCAAAAGTGAAATATTCGACAGAAAAATCATATATGTTTATTTATTTATTAATGAAACAAACATAAACAAGATTTTATGTTCGTTTATGCTTGGGTTTTCAGTTCGGCCCCAAACCCGTTGTTCGTGTTTCACAGGCATGTCTACTTTACAAAGTCTAACAGCTCTGCATAGCCAGCTTACACATTATCCAGCCCAATCCCTCTTGTATGTAATAAAAATAGTGTCCAAACTTGTTGGATCATGTGCACATCACATGGTTACTTCTTCTTTTGTAATGATGATTCATCCTGCAACCATGGGGACACACCAGACTGTCCATCGTACTCCTTTTCTGCAATGTCACAAGCATTGATTTCTTCTCTGCCCCACTACTCATCTGCAACTGAAGTATGCAGGCAATACATATTGCTGAACGACATAACTCAAGGTTTAGATTTTAGGACTGGTGGAATCAAGATGAAACATTTGAATAATCTTTATCATAAACACTTCAAAAATTGAATCTTTAGCATCAAAATTTTATCTTTATTAATAGTATCATCAGTATCCTTTTTGATTTCTTACACAAGGAAAAGGAACAACCAGAACAATCTGATGAACAAGTAGGCATATAGACAGACCACAAACCACAATTTATGAAACTAGCATCAAATGAGACTCCGTCGTCATCGAGTCGGAGTCGGAGCAACATATATGAAGAATTATGCATCCCCAAGTCTAGTATTGGCTTGGTTTATGAAGAGCAAGCAACAAGCAGGGCACCTTATCAACCTAGCTTCATCTTCTTCAAGCACTTTCCTGCTGCCCTTATGGTTGGGGCACGGGACGGACCGTGCATCTTCGCAGCCTTCACATACTATCCCGGGATCTTGAACTGGAAACCTTCCAAGATCTTTGACCATTCCCCATTTTCGTTAAGCTGTTTGATCTCTTCAACGCCACCAATATGTTTCCATTTATGAACACTTGAGGCAAGCAGATGAGTTTCCCTCCTACAAATAATCTGATGAACTTTCTCTACTCCAAGCAGAACTTTCTCACAAACAGCATACAAACTTCAAAAATTGGATCTTTAACATCAAATTTGTCACTTTATCATCATCATCATCATCATCTTTTTGATTTCATACAGTTCATAAGGAAAATGAACAACAAGAACAATCTGATGAACAAGTAGTAGCATATAGACAGACCACAAATCATGAAACTAACATCAAACAAAACCCTACTACAAATAATCATTGCTCCGACTTCTAACACCATTTTCAGATATATATCATCGAGTGGGAGCAACATAGATAAAGAATTATTAACCCCCAAATCCAGCATTGGCTCGGTTTATGAAGAGCAACAAGCAGGGCACCTTATCAAACCATTTTCATTACAATCCGGGCACCTTCTCAACCTAGCTTCATCTTCTTCAAACAATTTCCTGCTTCCCTTACAGTTGGGGCACGGCACGAACCGTGCATCCCCGCAGCCTTCACAAACCACCCCGGGATCTCGAACCGGAAACCCTTCCAAAATCTTCGATAATTCCCCATTTTCGTTGAGCTGTTTAATCTCTTCAACCCCACCAATGTGTTTCCCACTTATGAACACTTGAGGCAAGCAAATGAGTTTCCCTCCAAATAGAGACTGCAACTCGTTTCTGTACATGGAATCCATTGAAATGTCCCGCTCGTCGACTGCAACTCTAAAGTCTCTGAATATCATTTTAACACAACAACAATCCTCGTATGTTTTTCTTATTCCTCTTAAACTAGTGAAGTACAATACGATTTTGGACTCAGTGCTCGGCACTTTGACCCAGCTATCAGACAGTGAAGAAGTACATGAAGGACTTGAAGAAGAACAAATGGAAGTTGTACTTTTGGATTCTTTCACTAATTGTCTTGAAGATAAGGCTCTTCTGTAGCTTGAAACCACATTTGGGTCAAGCTTTGAAAGCAATGATTCTTCAGATAAATGTTTCCATAATGGCTTTGTTAATGATGGAAACACCCTGAGGCGAGTATTAAACAGAGATTTAGGCTTAACCAGGTCGAAATCGCAGCAATCGTCGAGCCCATCCATAAGTTCCCATGTGTTTATGACCGAGTCCGGTGACAAAGACTCGTCTTGGCTTTCATGGACCGGCGAGTCGTCGCCTTGGGTGGTGTCGGTTGTTGGGTTTTGGATGTCAATGAGTGAGAGAGAGCCGTAGGTGGTGGAAGTTAAGGAAACGAGGTGGTGGGTGTCGCCTTTTCTTAGTGGAGGGTGGTGGACTAAGGGCGTTGGAAGTGAGAGAGCTCGAGAAACAGGCGGCTGCGGTGGCGGCGGGGAAGAAGAAGTATGGGAGGAAACCATGGATGATTCTAGAGAAGAAAAAGAACGTGGATCTTCAGTGGAGTTATGGGTTCTGGTGATGAGATTAGTGTTGGGTCTTGAAGCAGAACAACCCATTGATGAAGAAGAATCCTAGCACTTTTTTTTCTTTCACTTTCCCACTAGCCAAACAGTTGTTTCTGCCTCTCTTTCCTGAATTTCTCTGGTAATCAGCCTTTCTGAGCTTAAAGGAATGCCCTTTTGTGTTCTTTAATGGAGAAAGAGAATTTCTAGCGGCAAATTTGGTGCAATTTGTTTTGTTTTTTCAATGCTTTGAGGGAAAGGGTGTGAGTGAAGAATGGTGCTGGTGGGAAAGAGCTGTCAAGAGACTTGGGAAGAGGGCGATGATGCTGATATTAAATGCAGTTTCGAAATAAGAAATAATAAAAAGATAAATTAATATTAAAAATGTTAGGAGTATTTAATTTTTGATCCTTAATATATTTTTTGGTGTTATTCGGCCATTGACTAAATTTTTATCCAATTTTAAAATAATAATTAATTTTCTATTTGTAAATTTAAAATATCTTAAATGTTAAGATTTATATTTCAAATTTTTAGAAGATAAATAAGCGTAAATTGTGTATCTCTTTCTCGTATATTATTCTATATCTTCGTTTTAAATTAGACGGTTTAGGGTTTAAGGTTTGAGATTTAAGGTTAATGGTTATGGTTAGGGTTTAAGGAATTAGAGGTGGGGTATATTTTTTAGGGTATAGAATTTAGGGTTTAAAATATAAAAAATAAGTGTTAAGGTTTGAAATTTAATTTTTAAAAAATTTTCAAGAGAGACATGAAAAGATATATAAGAAAGAGACAAAAGATTTTTGCTCGGGTAAATGAATATTAAATTGTTGAGGGGTTAAGCTGTAGACAAAATTCTACATGTAGTTTTCGAAAGATTATTAGTTGAACTATATTCATCACGTCTCATGATTCAAACAATCAGATCGTTTATTTTTAAATAACCACCTAATAATTACTCACCCCTTAATTACATGTAAGAAAGAGATAATAATTCATTTGAAGAAAAATTAAGATGAACGGTCCTAATTGATTGAGACCACGGATGACGTATTTAACAAAGTTCACTTAATAATTTTTCGTAGTTTTCACACCATTCCATCCAAGTCCTCAAACAATTTCATTGCTTAAAAAAGACCCCTATGTTTTAAGAAATTGTATAGATAAATTAAATTCAAACATTTGAGTCATTGATTACGAAAGTCAATATCATTTTTGTAATTATAAGATTATAATTATACAAGTAGTTGAATCTTAACCATGTCATGTACCTTAAATCAATGGTTTTCTAATAAGCCTAAAAAATACATGGATAAAACAAATTAACTGGTTGAACTTAAAAGTTTTTTAATCAAACTTGTTAGTTAATTCATGTGTATTTTATTATTTGGTAGGTCCAATAAGATATTGATTTTAAACTAAAATCATTACCTAAGTTGGAGGCTTGAAATATGTTACTTCAAACACCAGAAACAAATTAGGGTTCTAAGGAACTATTCATCCAAAGCTTAACATACAAGAAAAAAAAACAATATATTAACCATATACTTAATATCCAATTATACTTGTGTTATTGTTTTGATACTCAATTATTATTTTTAGTAAAATGATACCTAACGTTATTTCTATTTTCTTTTGGTATTTTTATCGTTCAAAACCTATTAATTTAAAACATAATCTTAAGTTTCATAGAATTATGTCTCGTCCTTTTTCCACTGTTCATATTCTTGTTGGTATCCCGATCATAAAATTTAAGTCTCCAACGGACCTTATTCGGTTTTTGATGCAGAGTTATGGGGGTGTTCTTGAGAACTTGCGTTATGCATGGGAGATGGGTCGAATTGGACTATGCAAGTGGAGCCTTCTGGCTCTGCAAGCATGTAGTACCTAAGAATATATATATATAATATGTACATCATATCCGGTCGTAAAAGACGGTAAATTAAAAGTATTTATAATTAAACTTAAACATATACTTAAACAATTTTAACTATAAGATGTAACTTTAAATCAGAAGGTGAAAAATTATAAAATTACCCAGATTTTTTACCAGAGTCGTCTAGGTTGGGTATTTTTTTTAACACCACTACTTTAAACCATTCCATACTTTAAAGAACACATTCAAAGAAATTTCTTTAGCCATAAATTAAAAAGAGTACAATAAATTCAGTTACTGCTTTCTCAGTCTTGTTGCTAATCAGAAACTAGAATCACTCTTAAAGTAGTCTCACAGAAAATAAACAACCAAAATTGCAATAATTTTAAACAAACTTTGCGGTCCAACTTTATCGAGCTGGCTGCGCCTGCGCGTGCTCAAGAAGCTGGCCGACTAGCTTGTAGGTCCGACCTTGGAGAGCCTTGGTGTGGTCTATCAACTGCTCATATCTGGACAAATTGGATAACAAAATATAACGTCACCAAGAGGAAGAATGAATGGAGTTTACTGTATAACATCAATGTATAAAAAATCTTACACGTTGGGTTGATTAGGCTCCATAATAACGGTTCCCGTCTCCGAATCAATCTTGGCATCGAGCTTTGAGTTTCGAATAAGATTCACAATCCATCTCTCACCCTCCTCGTAATTTAAATTCAACTTCTCAAAAAGAACCCTTGGAACACATGAAAAATCCATTTATTGTTGGCCCAATATATAACAAAGACAACTAAAACTACAGAAAATATATAAAGTAGAAATTTCCTTTTATCAGACATAGGTATTATATTTCTTCTGATGATAGTATGTCTTGAAAGAGTTGAGAAGGTCAGTGGGAAGTCAATTGTCCAGAAGAAGATAACTATAAGTTCGACAAAGAAGGAACATACCGCATCTCAATACGCTGATGAATTCTGCAGTATGTTTCAAAGATAAATAGACGGGCATTCTCAAGAAACTCATCTTTCAACGGCACAGTTGAAAAGTTACCTTCTTCAACTCTTTTTCCAAGGAAGGGATCATTCAATATCACCTAAACCAAAAGCAGGAGAAAACATGGTGTAAATACAGTGCTTGAAATTCAGAAATCAAACTTACCACTAATGGTATCCAAAAATAGATGATGGAACTTCAAGCTAAAATATTTTAGAACAACATAATGGTAGGAAATGTCAGCGGTTGAAACAGTGAGGAATTCAACAAAATCTGTTGGTATAAGATACAATAACCTAACTTACTTCTTCACACTCCTTCATCTTCTTCTGTGCTCCATCAAATTCATAGTTTACATAAACACATGCCAAGAACTCCGTGATGGGATCTTTGTAAGAGCAATGATCTTGCTGGATAACCTTGATAAATTCTTTGAATTGAGGTCTTCGCCTTTTGTTGACAATAAAAGCAGTGGCCAAGTACCGTAACAGATGCGGAGCACTGGTTTGAATGGCATTTAGATACCTGGAAAGAAGTGAAATCACCTCGTAAGATAAAACAACAACAAAATGTTGATAACAGTGAAGGTAAATATGTAAACCCAGGGAAAACAAAATGCATGAACAGTAAGAAGCAAAATTATCTAGACTCGTAGAGAATTGTTATGTTTAATTCCAACAAGAATCTCATTTAGGAAACAAGAACTCCAACCATAAGCAGTCTGGTGGACATCTAACCTACTATAACCATGAAACTTTGACCAAATGTTTTGCAAATCATACGGCAGGTTGCATATTAACTTTTGCTATTAAACTATACCACATGCAATGAGAGAAGGAATTCCATGAAGTACCTAAACATGTTTTACTCCAGCAGAATCCAAAATTGAAGGATAATGCAGAGGAAGAACAAATAAGCTTAAAACAATACAGTATTGCAAACTACATATACAGCTAGTTATTGAAGTAACATACTTGTCCTGATTAAACAGGTCAATGATCTGTGTTCTTCCATTGTCGTGGTTGAAAAAGATGAATAAGCTCCAATGCATAAGCCATATTCTACTCTGAACTTGGTTCAAAGGTGATGAAAAATTCTGCAGCAAGAAGACAAATACCAAGTACAAACAAATGAGTCAATGAATCCAGGGAAAGCAAAAGTTCCAAATAAAAGCAGTATAATCAATCAGAATTATAACAAAAACCTTGGAATCAATTATTTCTTTCAAACGATTAAGTTCTTCAAGAGCAATATCCCAGTTTTGCATCAATATCTCAGCTGCCAGCTTCCCCCACAAGGCGCTCAAACTCCTTTCGCTGTTTGTACATAATGCCATGTACTGATACAGATAATCAGCAGCACCCGAGTAGTTACCGCATTCAAACTGGAATTTTGCATACTGATATAATGCTTCTATCTGATCTGGACCAATCTGTAAAATGTAATTTTCTCCCCCATAAGATAATTCGATAAAGATCTCTAATAAATGTATATCCAGTTGAAAACAATACACTTTCCAGAAATAACAACAAAGATAACGCTAGGATTTTACATAAACTATTTGGCTATTGCTTCTCTTATTTTTCCTTGAAAATCACATAAATGTTACGATTAATACAGATTCACAAGAAAAATTATAACTTCTTAGCTAACCCCCCAAAATTATCTTTTCAAGCTATTAAAAACTTGGATTAAGATAACAAAAAAAAATCAACGAAAAAAATCCAGCAAAAAAATAGAGAATGAAGAAACAGACCTGATAACGGTCATTGAGCATCTGGAGGTTATACTGTTTATCAGCACGCAATTCCTGGACAGCATTAGGGTTCTGCAAGAAAGTGACGAGCGGGGCGGCAGCATCTTCCAAAGCCTTAAGACGAGCGACAACCTCGAGTCTCCTATCGATCATGTCCTGGGGGACATCATCGGTGTGGTAAAGGCTCTTGTGGATATCCATAGCGTAGTCAACCATGTTCGTCTTGTTCAACAGTTCGATCTTCGCCTTCAAGATCTGCTCATCTGGGTAAAGCTGTCGCTCTTGCAAAAACTCCAACAACGGAAACACCAAGTGCCTGTCGAGATTCGGAGCGATCCGCGGAGTTAAGTCGTAGGTTGCCATTGGCTTCGACAGTGTCACCGCCTCAATATTCAATTAGGGTTTTATGTCTAACGAATTGAAACGCTAGTACTGGTCCTAGTGGAGAAGAGATTGTAAAGGTTAGGTTTTTATGGGTTTTCTGAAATGTCATTATTGCCCTTACAGTTTTGAGAAATAACACTCACGTCCTCTCTCATATGGACCCGAGCTGGGCCTTTTACTCATCGTACGAATTGGGTTTTTGATATGTCATGTCTCTACCTTCTATTCGAATATAAATGAATAGAGTGTTCGAGCCGTTGGTAAATTATTTAATAAATTATTTATATAATATTTGCTTATTATATTAAATAAATGAATATTATTTTTTATATTTTTTAATAAACGAATAAATATGAATAAAGAGATCATTCGTTCAATTATGTTAACAAACAAACTCGTTTATAAATTAGTTTTATATTTAAATTTAAATATTGATTAAGGTATGGACTAAATTAAATGTATGATAAATTTTAGTTTTTAAACTATGAAACATAAAGAGATTAAGCACTAATGGATTAATTTTACAATTTCACAATTTTAATGTTCAGGAATATTTATTTTTCGTTTGTTTATTTAATATTTGTAAAGATATAAACAAACAAGCTCAAGAATAATAAATAAACATGTTCGCGAATATTAAATATATGAGCATGAATATAATATTAAAGTTTTAAACGAACACAAATAGAATAAGAATAATATTTAATATTTATACATTCAATTAAATTAGTCTTAATTTAATTTTTATTATTAATATTTAAATTTATTAAATATATAAATATTAAGGATTAAATATATTTACCATACAATTTTTATAATTTTACGTCATCCAATTAAACAGTTAACGATTTATTATAATTTTATAATAAAAATTAAAATTTAACATTTAATATATAATTTTTAAAAGTTTAATGTTATTTTCTATTCTTTAAATTGTGGAGTATATTTTATCCTTTCTGTTTTTAAGCAGAATTTCACTTTTTTAAAATTAGGGCTTTAGCATAAGGTTTTAAAAATATAAATAGTCTTGAAATTTCCCTCTCGATCGTGTGAGAGCGATGGCGAGTGAGCAAGGCATGAGTAGCTGGACCGATCTTCTCCATTCATCCACCAAGCTTCTCGAGCAAGCTGCTCCCTCTGCTCAGTTCCCTCCACTTCAGGTTTTGCTTTCTTTTTCCCTGCTCGATCCGGAGTTTCAGAGCTCAACATTTTAAATAGTCGAGAAAGTTTTTGAAAATGATTAGGTTTTTGTGAAATTGTTGTTGTTTCTGATCATTCCGTGTTTAGATGCCTAGAAAAATGAGGGAAGGAGGTAGATTAGGAGATATTGAAATGCGGGAAGACGTCAGCGGTTCATGTATGAACCAAAAGCTTTGCTTCACAGTAGTCCAATAGTATGGTTTTCGGCTTTTGTAGTTTATAGCATTGATTCTTTTGAATGCTTTGTTTATGTGCTGCTGAATTAAATGAAAACATGAAAAATCAAGTCTTCAAAGTTTAAAAATGCTTATTAATATTGTTGTATTTGTTATTTATAAACATTGCTGATATTAGTTAATAGTTATTACCACAGTAAAATTAAGTAAATTTACCATCTCCTTGGTAATGCCAATAAATTATAGTAACAAATTGATCAATATGTCAATAATTGAAGTTAGCAACTTGGTACTGAGAACCTTGGTTGGAGGGTTATCTATTTGTTGGTCTAAAGTCTAAACAAATGGAATTGGAAAATCTAGTGTTAATTTTTTTTTCCTTTCATTTCTTTCCATCAAATGAAGCTTCAGTTGGTATGCATGTTAGCTGAGATCATTATTTGAAATAGGAAATTTCTTAGTAATGCAGATCCATTCTTTTGGTTTTTATTGACAATTTGCTACAATTATGTTTATTCAGAGAAATTTAGATCAGTTAGAATCATTATCGAAGAAGCTCAAGGCCAAAACCTTAAGAACTGAGGCCCCTTCTCAATCTATAGCTGCCACAAGGTAATTTTATATTTTAGTTACTTTATTGCTCTTGTGATTCTCGTAGTTCTTGTTGGTTAAAAAGATAATGTGACTGAGAAAGTAAAAAGTTGTTAACTTGAAACCTTGTTGGGGCTGCAAGTGGGTTTAAGCAACAATCTAAAGTGTTATCCTTGTTTAGCTTTCCCAGATTTCTAATTTAGCACATGGAATATATAAAACTGTCTTTGTTGCATTTTAAGGCTACTGGCACGTGAGGGAATAAATGCTGAACAACTTACACGTGATTTGAAGTCTTTTGAGTTAAAGGTAAGAAGTATCTTTTATGCTCTATTTGTTGATTTATGGTAACTCAGATTCTGAGTCTTCAGACTCGACCTTTTTAATCTTTCATAGAGTTTTTTTCTTTTTTTTTTGTTGTAGAGTTTATCTTCCATTATTAATAATACTATTTGATTTCAGCTTTTGTATTTTTACTGTTACATACTACTTTGTTCCCTTGAATACATGCATCACTAAGTTTGATCATCAACTTCAGAGAGCTTTGCTATTGTTTGCCTCATGATTTTGCTTCAAAAATTCCTTTTTTTTCCTTTCATTTTCATAGTTGTATTTTCTCTTTTTTATATGCTCACAACATTTTTCCCCCTCTAATTGATCATCTTTTTGAAGACTACGTTTGAGGATGTTTTCCCTGTGGAAGCAACAAGTGTTGAGGAGTATCTGCAGCAGGTAGTAATTGCTTTATGGATTAAATACATTTAATTTAATCATGATCACTAATGGCCAACCACTGCCATTTACCCTGGTTAAGTTCATTCTTTTGGATTAGGCATGTTTTTAGTTCCAAGTTATTGTTATCAACTAACCATTTGCTGCATAAAATAAAGAGATAAAGTATGTGTTAGTTAAATTATATGCACATTTGAATGTTCTTCTGCATCCAAAATTGATACTTCTTTAAATCTATTCCACAAGGGAAGGGAGTGGAATGTGGATTTTAACCCAGTTATAGGCTTCCTACTATCCTGAGAGGTATATTCATCTTTAATCCACTAACCGGTAAATAAAGGAGACTTCTTTTCTTACAAGCTAGTAGCTACATCAAAGGCCTTACACTAGTTATCGTTTATTAGATTTTTTTTCTTTTCTGTAATTTTTTCTGATATTATCTGAGATGAATTGCATATCTCTATTGTACTTTTTGTTTCTCTTAACTTTTGGTGCATTTTAAAAAACTTAATCATTTTAGTGTTGATATTATAAGTGGTTGGTTGGCATAGTTATATACTTTCATTCATAATTGGTGCTTAGTGAAAGGAAGCTTGATTTTGTAAAAGATAAGAATTAGATGTATTAAATAAACTATTATGAATGAGATATGAAGTTACTTGAGTTGAGAATAGATATGTGCATGTGTGCAGTGCTTTTAGGTCCTTTTGCCCTGTTATAATCATTAGAATGTTCAGTCAGTTTTTTAGGGATAATACACAAATAAACCCTCAAACTTCTTTTAAAGATGAAAATAACTAAATCCTTGATCTTTAGTTGATTGGAATAGTTATGAACTTTTATTTTATTGTAATTAGAACCTTAACACTGTAAAATATTCATTTTTTAAATAACTTTTTAGTTAGATAATGTGATTTACTTGATGGGTAGGATGAGCGAAATTAGGTAAAATGCTATCTTAAAATTTTGACAGGGAGTTTATTCATCCATTTTCAAGATTTTATGACCACAGTGAAAGGAGGGTTCATACCTTGATTTCATAGAATAAAATGGTCAAGGGCTTATTTGTGTTTTATTCCTTTTATATGATCATAAAAAACAACAAAGGTGTTTGAATCTTGCTAATGCTGCTTGAGTAAGCCGTTTTTTCACATTTGATTGTGCTGTTATTTTATTCCTGGCTATCGTTTAATGCATTCAGCCACTCCTCATCACAGAATTCTGCTTCTTAATTTTGGAGGTGATTGAAAGATAATTATTTGGACAATGTTTGATCTCAGGTTCATGAAATGGCAATGGTTTCAGCCATCCAAGAAGCTCAGAAGGATAACCTCAGAAGTTTTGATGACTCTATGATGAAAGTGCTGGAGGTTAGTATCCCTTCTTCTTAGGGTGAAAAAAATACTACTTTGATGCAGTATTTTACCTTATGGGATTTCTATTTTCATAAGTTCTTATGAATTGTCTTCTCTTTTTTTTTTTTTGCAACTCTTAAGTGGATGGAGTTTAACCATGTGTTTCTTGCTAACTGGGTACTTTTTCTTGGACCAAAATAGATGATGATTTTTTTTTGATACGTTGAACATAAAATTAACAAATTGATGATGACTAAGATGGTTTGCAAGTTTTCTTCTTTTACGTGATTGACCAGTGCTGTCCTTTCTATTGTCTAATGCTTTGCAGGAAGACTGGCAAAAGGAAAAACGGGATTTCTTACAGAGCTTGAGCCGGATTTCAACATTACCTAAGACCAACATGACAGATCGAAGCATTGGTGGTGTACGGTCAGGTCAAATAGTTTCCATGACTTCTAGTCCTCAGGTTCCATCAGGTTCTTCTTCCATGGGGCTTCTACCTTTAGCAGACAAGCCAGTTGACAAAAAAGTGTCAGTATATGCTGAAGTTGTTAAAGATCTGAACAATGCAAGAGAACGAGGCTTGGCATTTCATGTAAGGATGACTGTCCTTCCTTTCATGTTATAAAAATCAATTTCACCATTTTCCAAATTCTTGAGCACTTGAATGTCATCTTAGGATTTGTTCTTCTATAGTAATATGCTATATCGGTATGTGTATGCATGGCTTATACGATTAATCGATTATTATACATTCCAGTCAAGTACTGTCTTTCTCAATATTTAGTGAAACCTTTCTTATTTGGAGTTCTTTTGATCTGATTTATTTTAAGTCAGTCCTTTGATTTTCTTTTTTTTTTTCTTTCAATTTTTTATACTATTATTTACTCATGATTGTTAATTATACATATTTGCATAGCCTGCCACAGCTTTTAAGGTTGCTTATGAGAGTTTGGGCAGTGAAGCTTCTGGTGGCAAATCAGTTAACATGCAGAAAATGTGGCATCTTATTCAGGTATAATACATGCTATTGTTACCATGCTTATTGCTGCCTGATAAACGGTTTGTTGATAAGTTCATTGTTTTGGTAGAAATTAATGGGTGAGGATTCGACGGTGCAACTGACTGTTTCTAGGAAGATGTCAATGGTAATTGGTGCTAGACGTCACCTGGAATGCGGACATGAGAAATACATTATGGATATAATACAAAGCCATCCTGCACAAGTAAGAATCTTTCTAGCATCTTTATTGTTATTCTTCTGTTAACAAAATGCAGAAATAACTCTTGTTTTTGATGTTTAGGCTAGCAACTTTTCTGTTGAATACTTCTGCTGTTGTTCCCCGTGTTCCTTGTTCCTTCTGGAAATGGCTTTCTTCCAATGATGATTTTTAGTAGTGTTCTACGCCGTTTCATATTCTCTCAGAAGTCAGAACTGATATTTCATTCTTTGATCTCATTGTAGGCTGCTCTTGGTGGAGCTGTTGGAAATTTGCATAGAGTTCGCGCCTTTCTTCGGGTCTGCTTGTTGCTTTTTAGCTTCAAATAGCTTGTTCAACTTTGTTGCCTTTTAATCTTCTTTGTCTAAAAGTTCTTTTCTTTGTCTGTGCAGGTTCGTTTGAGGGATTATGGAATGCTGGATTTTGATGCAGGTGATGCTCGAAGGCAGCCTCCCGTTGATACCACTTGGCAGCAGGTTTTATTAATTTTAATGATTTTATTATAGTTAAATTCTCGATGAACATCTGTGATAGATGTTAGATACCTGTTTTAATATGTCATTGACTATCTTAAAGTTATTTTTCAAATTGCATTTACAGTCTAATGTTGAATTAGTCTTTCAATTTAGTTTGATCATCTTTGTTAAAATGACTTGTATAGTCTTTTGTTCAAGTCATTTTTTATGTTGTTGGGAGATAAGATATGGGATGCTTTTAGTTTTATGGTGCCAAGATGTTATTTTTGTGTGTGTGTGTGGTTTATAAAACAGTGCACTGTTCTAAAGAACAAATGAGTTTGCTTTCTTGCTCTAATTTATTTCCCCAACTAAATTTGATTCATTTTTTGTTTCGTTCTTTCTCTTTCGAAATCACTAAGTCTCTCTAAGAATCCTATCCTTCTGTTTTAACAGATATATTTTTGCTTGAGGACTGGTTATTATGATGAAGCAAGACAAGTTGCCCTATCATCCCGTGTTTCTCACCAGTTTGCTCCCCTGGTACTAATTGTTTACTGTTTAATCCATTGTGCTTGACAATCAACATTACTCATTACACCTTTTTGACAGCTTACAGAGTGGATTAACTGTGGAGGTGTAGTGCCAGCACACATTGCAGTTGCTGCTGCAGAAGAGTGTGAAAAAATATTCAGAATGGGTGATCGGGTTGGTCGAACTGCATATGACAAGAAAAAGTTATTGCTCTATGCCATCATATCTGGGTCTCGCAGGCAAATTGACCGTCTCATCAGGGATCTACCATCGCTTTTCAGTACCATAGAGGATTTCCTGTGGTTCATATTGTCAGCAGTACGGGACTTTTCTGGTGGAACCGCATCTAGTGAGGGTTCAGTACCATACAGTATTGATGATTTGCAGGCTTACCTAAACAAATTTGAGCCATCATATTACACAAAAAATGGAAAGGACCCTCTAGTATATCCATATGTCTTACTTTTAAGCATCCAGTTGCTATCGGCTATTTCATACATGTCTAAAGAAGCAGGAGATGAAGGATACAACGTTGATGCTGTCCACATAGCAATTGTGCTAGCAGACAATGGGGTCCTTTCTGAAGTTGCTGGAGCCGGACAAAAACTAGGATTGATGGATTCTTATGCAGAAGCATCGAGCATTATTAAGCAGTATGGCTCTATGTATCTACGGCTCGGTAATCTTCAAATGGCTCTAGAATATTACGCACAAGCTGCTGCTGCACTAGGTGGTGGACGTATGTCGTGGACTGGGAGAGGTGGTGTGGATCAACTAAGGCAGATGAATTTGATGCTGAAGCAGCTTCTCACTGAGATATTAGTTCGAGATGGTGGAATTTATCTTTTACTTGGTTCAAGAGGGGCTGGAGAAGAAGGTGAACTTGGACGATTTTTGACTGATCATAAAGCAAGACGACAGTTTCTGCTTGAAGCTTCCCGCCAATGTCAAGATTCTGGGCTGTACGACAAGGTAATATTCTTTTATGTTTCTTTGCTTCAGTAATGTTTATATTTTTGTTATCAGATGGTGATATGCAACTTTCTTATGTTGAAATTCAGTCTATAGAGATTCAGAAGAGAATTGGAGCATTTTCGATGGCATTGGATACAATAAATAAGTGCCTCTCTGAAGCAATTTGTGCCTTTTCACGTGGTAGATTGGATGGCGAGAGTCAAACTGCTGGCCTCATTCATTCTGGCAACGAGATCCTGGAAACTTCCAAATATTATCCTGACATCAGGTTGTTCCAATTCTATTCATTCCCTTATTCTTTATCAAATCTTTCTCTTTTTGATTCCAGCATATACTTTACTTGATATAGTATATTGTCATGTTTTGTGATAAATGCTTGTAGAAACCATTTTGACCAAAGTGGCGATATTTGACACATGACAAGGAAAAACTAACTAAAACGTGACACATGTTGTTGGTATAGTTGTCACTTTTTCCTTCGAGTTGTGATACATTCTATGCCGTTCCTTTGTCATTGTGATTTTTTTTCTGGGAGCTGTTTTCACAGTTCTATATATTTTCTGTTAATAAGATTCAATCTTTCTGCTTTCTCCCGACATTACTTGGTTTATTTTGCAGTCTCCAAGACAGGGAACATGTTTTGGAGCAACAAACCGTATTAAGACAGCTTGAGACTATATTGGCGATTCACAAAATGACGAGACTAGGCCAGTATCTTGATGCTCTAAGGGAAGTTTCCAAGATCCCATTCCTTCCATTTGATCCACGAGCGCCGGATGCTACCTCTGATGTGTTTCAGAACTTATCTCCTCATGTCCAAGCTTGTGTGCCTGACCTGCTAAAGGTTGCTCTAACTTGTCTGGACAATGTATCCGATACAGACGGATCACTTCGTGCCATGAGATCAAAGGTATGGCTGCATATTCAAATAATATTCCCACGTACTCGAATTTGTTGCTTAATCTACCCTTTGGTTTGTAATATGTGTATAAATTGTTTATGTTGGCCTTTGCAGATTGCAGCCTTCCTTGCAAACAATATGCGTCAGAACTGGCCCCGTGATTTATACGAGAAGGTTGCCAAAAGCTTGTAAAGTGAATCGTCGGCGATGGGGGAAATGCCGGAAAATTTTACAGTATCCAAGGCCACGGAAAAGAAATGGGTTAGTAATGAGCAGAACTTAACTCCCTTTGTAGCCATAAGTCCATAACCTATATGATCGGGGAGTTATTAGCAAGAGTTTTTTTTTAATAAGGAAATAGTGAACCAGTTATTATCAATGGTGGTGGCAATTGAATCGATCTAATATTTTATATGACGAGTTTTATTTTTCATATATTTTACAATTAGTAATTACTTCCACTTTAAATCAATTTTTACATATATTTATGCTTTTAAAAGTTGAATAAACTAATAATTCTGTCTTGCAATATTCTTTTATGCTTTATCAATAGTGAAGTATTTCGAAGAATAAATTTCATAACCAAAATGGTATTTTTTAAGGAATAATATACCCAAAACTGGGATAGAGTCAGGATTTGAGGTTAACGGGTAAAACATAAATGTTTAAAAGTAGGGAAGTAAATTCATAAAAAATAATTTTAAAAAAAATTTAAATAAAGAGATAAAAGTGAGGAAAAAATCTTTTCGGTGAAAAGGCAATTGCCCCTCCCACCCCTCTTTAATTTTGTCCCTACCCCAAAAGACAAATCAAGAGCCTGAATTGGAAGGTAAAAGGTCTACATATTTATCTGAATTTATATTTTATATCCTTAAAACCAAAATCCAATTATCAAAGAAAGTACAATAACAACATACTAGTCATATTTAACCTAATGGGGTTTTGGAGATATGATATATGAGGAGAGGCACACGTCGGAAGATTACCCCTAGAAATCTGGGGGACATGCATCTCTGGCTAGAATGACAAACATGCAAACCCAGAAGACAAGTACCTCTTTACTGCCTTGATCTCGATTCAGCTCGTCGAGCTTCATCAGGTGTTGAGGGAAACAATTCCACATACCGAGACCCTATTGACATCTTATCCTTGCACATTGCTCTTTTTGCCACGTCAACAGAATCAAACTCCACATATGCCTCTCCAGTAGCTTTTCCATCGGGGCGGCATGCAATGTGTATCCGATCCTCAATTATCTTGAAATCTCTAAAAAACTCAATGATTTCAGATTTCTTCACCGAGAAGGGAAGGCCACGCAGCTTGAGTATCTCGGTGTATTCCATTTGATCCTTATCGTTGAATCTTTTTGCTCGAGATGGTGGGGGGCTTCCATGGAAATCATTATCGTAGATTCCTTCATAATTCACCTCTGCAGCCACAGCATGGTAATAGTCCTGCCTCTTGCATCGGAAAACTTCCACGTAGCGACGTCCCATGTTCTGTCGATCTCTTTGCAAAGCAAACTCCACCTGCATGGACCCAGCAAAGACGACAAAGGCCTCTCCAGAGAACCTTCCATTCTTGTTGACAAGCAAAACATCAACAATATCCAGTCCGGCAAAGAATTTGAAAATGTCGATATCAGTGCAATTGAAAGGAAGACCCCTCAGACGAACCACAGGAAAGGAAGGTGGCTGGTAACCACCACCATAACCGTAAGGTTGATAGCCGCCAATACCGCTGTTCACTGCGAAGTAGGGAGTTGATTCCATCATTCTTTGTCTCTTTGAGCCGACCTCGTACCCGTCCGAAACCCCCCCGCTTCCCAACATTGCCCTTCAATTATACATACCCAAAAAGCAAAAAAAGAAAATCCCCCACTAAACCTGTTAATAAAACCAAACCCAACCCACACTCCCCAAATACCTAATTTCTTATGTTCTAAATTCATGCATTCCAATAACATTTTCCATATTCATAATCTTCCTTCAAACAATAAACATAAAAAAATCATGCATATAATTCAAATCATGGGGCTTAATCTCTTATTATTATATTCTAAAGAACCCTAATCCTATATTTTTATCTTAGCCAAACAATTTCATTAACAGCATAAAGATTCATATAAGATATCAACTAAAGCAAGTATTTTCAATAAGATTATGTTTAATTTCATTAAAAAACAAAATTCATCAAACAAAAAGGCAAATAACATCAAATTCATCCATGAAATTAATTAAGTCTTAGCAGAAAAGTTGAGAAAAATATATTAAATTGGGTATCTAATCCAAAATTCTCCCGTTTTATCTTCAATTGTTTAGTCAAAGCCCAATACAAAATCGGAGCAGAGAAAATCATAATTCCATTCAAGAACACGATCCAAAACCAAATTCACTCATCCATTTTATCTTCGATTAGTTTCAATCATTTATCCAAATTCCAACACAAAATCAGAACAGAAAAACCCTAATTCCAATCAAGAACACGAACCCAAAATGAATTCTTTTTTAAAAAAAAACTATGGGGTTTGACGAACTTACCCTCTGGATCCGTACATGGCGCCGTTTGAGGTGATTTCAGAGCTTCGATTTGTTAGATAAAATTGCAGAAACTTCACAGAACGCTTCCCAAACAAAATAAGAAAACCCTAGAAAAAGGGCAGCCAAAATTTTCGAAATAAAAAACCCAAATTTATATATATAAAAAGGGAGCCTTTTGGACCTCTCCCAAGGTAAGGCTATTTTGAATGAAAGTACATAAACACCCTTTTGTAATCTTGGGCTTTAATGGGCGGGCCTGGGCTCAAGAAGATTATAATTTTATTATCATTGGTACTTATTTCAATAAATATTTAAATTAACTTTTTAAGTTCGAATTTAAAATCTCTTTTAGAGCTTATATTCTTTACGATAATTGAGTTGTCTGAATATAACATTACCCTTAAATAAGTGACTTGAATATAATTTTTGATAATTGAGTGATCTAAATGAATCTTTACTCATAATTAAGTGATCTTTATTTTAGTTTACCCTAATAATTTGTAAAATTTTAAATTAAAAAAAAGTTGATGAAAATTTTGAGAATAATTTAACTTAAAATTAAATTTCAAAAAATAGAGAGTCTTCTACTATATTTTAAATTTTATACTAATTTCTACAATGCACATGGCGTTGTTGCTATTTTTTTTAATATTATAAAATATAAAACGTCACGTGTAGACGATATTTTCCTACTTACACAATAACTTTTGACCTAAATTTTAAAATAATATTTAAAGGTCATGTTTTCCAAATAAAAACTCTAAACACCCTATATATTTAACAGAACCAAAATCGAAGTTTAAATTTAAAATTAAAAGTTTTTTATATATTCATAATAATTTTATTCATAAACAAGGTTTTAAACTTCTTATATACCTCAAACCTTAAAATCTAACTTAAATATCAATTTATTTACTATTTATTTTTATATATCAAATAATATTAAATTTAACCCTTAATATTTATAATTTTTTCGATTTGGCCCTTTCAAAACAAATTGACCAAAACAATTCAAAAAAGGAAGATAGAAACCCATACAAAAATGAAATCCATTTTGAGTTTGAATGCCAAAAATGAAAAATCCTATAATAATTAGACTTTCCATAGTTGAAGAAATTGCTAGATATAGTATCCCAATCTCTAACCTTTCAAGATTGAACCCTAATTTTGGTCACATTTTCTTTAATTTCTCCTTATCATTTTCCATTTTCGACAGAAGAAGAAAATCATAGTTATATATAAAGCATTGTCTACTTTCTTTTTCTCTCAAAAAGAATCTTGTGTAATCTCCTTTCCTAAATTTTTTGCATTATTTTCTTCGCTGTGTTTTTGTTGTTGATATAAACCATTGCTTTTTGAAAGAAAAAAAATACGAATTCTGGGTTTATCATTCCTTCTTATTTTCCGGGAAAAAGTGGAAACAAACAGATGGGTAGAGGGAAAATTGAGATAAAAAGGATTGAGAATTTGAATAGCAGGCAAGTAACGTTTTCGAAGCGGCGTAATGGGTTGTTGAAGAAAGCTAAAGAGTTGTCCATTTTATGTGATGCAGAGGTTGGAGTTATTATTTTCTCCAGCACCGGCAAGGTCTATCAATGGTCCAACACTAGGTATATATACATATAAATAATATAATTTCAATTATATATCTTTGTTTTTTAATGAATTTTTATTATTGAAAACTGGGTTTTTATTGTATTTTTTTAATAAAAAAAGTAGCAACTTTTTTGTGATCATGTATGTAAGTTGAAGCTTTGATTTTGATTGATTTCCATTGTTTTTTCTTTTCTTAGTCAATGGCTCTGAGAGTAAATTGACCTAAATTTGATGGGTTCAACCCAATGTCAAAACTCAAAATAGGTTGGTGACCAAAACAGGAAAGAAGCAATAGATGGGTGACAAAAAAGAATAAAAAAAAGTAATATTAGTGACCAAAATATAAAAAAATTGTTAGATTAGTGATGATTTTATTAAAAACAATAATTTGCTGACTAAAACAGAAAAACCAGAAATAGTTTAATGAGCAATGATGTACTTCACCCTTTATTTTATTATTGTTTTAATGTGGAACTTTATGAATGTAGCATGGACCACACTCTTTCAAGATACAACAAAGGCATGGAGGAGGATCATTCTCAGGAGCATCCTTCTGATGAACAACAGGCAGAGGTATGTGTTAAATAATGTATTCATTCAAAATTGTATTCATATTTTGTATCGTTAATAATCATATATGTTATTCGGATTCAGACACGAGTATAGTTAGATATTCTTTAAATTGTTGTCATATATCTGGAATGATTTTTTGAAAGTCATATCATCGAATCTATATGTCGGAAATGGATAGTTTAAGAGAAATAAAGAATTGAAACGTAAATAACGTTGTTGTTGTTGTTTTCGTTGTTTGAATGAGCAGAAGTGTCAAGCAATTGACGTGAACACCACGAAAGAGGAGTACTTGAGGTTGCATACAGCATACATGTAAGCTATTTCAATGTCATTGTTTGCCATTTATAGAACTAATGTGGTAGGAATAAATCTCCGAGGTAACTCGGACGGTCTCTATGTTACTCGAATTTGAGTTTGAAGATTGTTAAAAGATCATCTCTTTATACTCGTGTCCAAACATCATTAATATTGCAGTTTGTGATTTGCAGGCAGCTCAATGGTAAGGAATTGGATGGTCTGAGTTTGAAACAACTAAAAGAGCTGGAGAATCAACTATCTGAAGGGATATCATCAGTTAAACAACAAAAGGTACTAAATAGTGAGTGCACTAAAAATTGGAAGTAATTTCCCCATAATCTTTTATAAACATCGTAAGTTATTGTTTACGGATGTCGGTTATATCCATTAACAACTCCGTACTCCTCCGTGCCAATTTTAGTAGGAATACTCGCAAATATACTAAAAATACATAACAGATACATAATACCTTAAGGAGCAAATAATTGTAAAAGACGGAACAGGACGGTGTTGAGCAAGTATTTACTAGAATATTGCACTCCATCATCTATCACGTTTAAAGCTCTGTATTTGAAATGATCTGATACAAAATTCGTGGAACGGATTAGATTTTCCATCCTGAATTTTATTCAATGTTAACTCCCTCAAGCAGAAATGTGAAAGTGAAGTTTTATTCTTGCAGGAGCAAATTTTACAAGAGCAGCTTAAAATATGTAGATTACAGGTAAGTTCTAAGTTATTACATGTTCTCTCGTTCTTTATTTTCTTCTTGAACCGTATCTGGTTACGGCTCGATAATTAATACTTTTTTCTGTCTTGATGTTTTTGTAATTTCAGGAACAGAAGGCTGTTCTGGAGAATGAAACTCTACGTAAACAGGTACGTATCATACAATCAACATGTTCATACATACATACATACATACATACATGATGGTTTTGAAATTTGTATGCAATCCACTTTATGTGCTAAAGGTTGAGGAATTGAGAGAGAAAAGAAGAAGCTCAAATTTACTGGAACTGAATCCGCTGCTGGAAAGAAGACTTACTTCCCCCAATGGTTCAAAGCTGATTATCATAATTGTGCTTCAGATGATGACAACCATCTTTCGGACACTTCCTTACACTTAGGGTATGTTTGTTTCATATTACTCTATTCTTATTAACATTTCTCTCTCCTAGGTGATTAAAATCTTAGGGACCATAAGACCTCAAATTAATATTCATATTAGCTACTTGCACTCTAACCATGTATTTTATTAAAGTTGGGACCTGAATAGACCATTTATTTATAGATTTCATAGTTTCCAATGCTGGATTTGTATATTATATGCTAAAGCTACAAAGGCTCAACATTGGTGCTGATGTGAATTTGTTAATTTCTCAGGTTATCTTCTGATTTTGGGCGTAAGAGAAAAGCTGCAAAGATTGCACCCATCATGAACAATGATTCATCAGGGAGTCAAGTGGCTTCAGAGTGATTTTACTTGTTAATTTGTTTCAACAATTTACGGGCAGATTAGCCCTTGTGCTAATGGCAATATTCTTCTAGTCTCAGTTCCTTTTTGAGCAATCAAATTCATATTGGTTTTTGATTTCATTAATCCAACATAAAGTGAACCAACCAAAAGGAAGAAATGTGCAAACTACATAAATTACTGAATCACTCGACTGTAACCAAAATTTGTCCAGCTTTGCTGCACCAACCCAACATGTATATTTTATGTATTACTTTTCTTATTTACCCCTTTAAACTTCTTGGGTCATGTTCGAGCCTTGAAAGAATGTTGTTTATCGCCGCCTGCTGCCTTGCGCTTTTGGCTCATAGTTGGCTGATCTAACTTTCTCTTCTGACCTATGCCGGTGCCGGACCCTTTGTTGAAATTCTTCTTTTTACCATTTCCATCTGATTGGACCTTCATTGGTTTTCCGAAGTGCTTAGCTCTTTTAGCTGTTTTCATTCCACCATAATGGTTATCTGATATTCCAGCAGGTTCACTTGAATCATAAGGCTTGTTGCCATCAGCTTTGTCCCTCTTTCTCTTTCGGTGCTCAGTTTTGTCATTTTTCTGTTTAAAAGTACCGAATCCCTTGTCTTTCTTCTTCCGAGACCTAGTGATATTCAACATGTAATTGATTGTAAGACATTCAAATGCACACTATCAATAATAAACTGAAAATAGTAAGAGTAGCAGCTGAAAGAGATCAGACCCCTCGGTTAATGAATCAACTTTGTCCGCATCATTATTGCCAGCTTCTTCGGAAGTTGTTTTGCCACGTCGGTTCTGCAATAATACAGACATTACATATTATGTTGCAATACAACATCTAAGGAAAACATGAGGTGGCAGAGGTTAACCACATTATTCGCAGAAAATAGGTATCAAATACCATATTCGAATCAGGAATCAGGCATCAAGAATGATGCTGGTGCAAATGATTTTTTTCTTTGTTAATAGAACATTCAACACCTTCAAATCAATGAGATCATTGGACATCAAATACAATATACAAAGCCTTGTTAGGATACCAGCGGAAGCTAACTTCCCCTGCTACCAAAATTCATCGTTTACTTCTTTACCGAAATTCACTGGAGGGGGGGGGGGGAGGATATTCAATATATTCCCCAATATGAAAAACCGGTAAAATTAGGATGACTAAAAGAAAAAGAAACGATTACCTCTATAACGGTAGTCAGAAAATTCCTATGCTTCTCCGGAGCAACTGATTGAACGGCAGGAATACCACATTTCCTAATCAAAATTTCGAGTATTATAGTGACCTGTCGCAACATGAATGTACAAAATGAGAAAGCCTCCAACTATACTCTTTGCAGGAGCAAACCCAAATTACATCTACTCTTTTTCAAGGAGGTGGGGAATTACAAATTTTTGTGTCAAATTTCAATTTTAGCACTGTATTACTTCTAATTCTCTAACTTTTAGAAATCATAATTTCATGATGGGGGTCAAAATGCAATTTTACCAAACTAACTTCTATCTTTTAGATGTCGCAAACTAGAGGGATTTTTGTTTAATTTAACCATTTTAGATGGGCAATGGCCCCTGCCAGCCACCCTACTTCCACCTGTAATCATCTGTCTATACTTATATCTCTGTTTACCTTTGATCTGAAATGATTTCTCGAGATAGATGACCACCGGAGAACTCCATTGATGATGTCGGAGAGAAAATTCTGCAGGTCTTGAGCTTGCAAGGAAGAAACCAAGACTTTTACAAAACCCAAAACAGCCTGTCAACAACATAAAAAACCGTGTTACCTCTAAGCAAATGTATTTTTCAGCAAGATGAAAAGAAAGAGAATAAGTTGGCACAACGGAAACTCACTTTTATAACTTCCACAACTTTAGTTTGCAACAAGGATAAAATAGAGGAAACAAGATCAGGAACTGAAGTACAGATCTCAGGATCATCATATACGAGAACAGATAGGACAGCTACTGCTCCACTCTTAATGTGAGGCGATGAACCAGAAAGATATCCCATTATCTGAACATTAAGCAACATCTTCGATCATCACATGTTATAATGAAATTCACCATCACAGATAATTATCTGTCGCAGACATTAACTAGCCGAAGGACATTGGGACAAGTTAAAAGCAGCGTAAACATTTATACTGTGTGGACTTCTATAAGATAAATATGACATTAAAAACAATAAATACTATTCTAAAGGGTTAACATGTTTTTAAGTAGCATGCAACATTAATGGTGTAAGACATTGTGGCCTCTGGGGAAAGCTTCTAACTTTACTATATTTATCTTGGAAATCAAATTGTCATCTTTTACACTTCACTCTAAAACTCGACTGTCAGAAAAAGCTGATGCTTTGAGGCTACAACAAACTTCTAGCTAATCTCAAAGGATTCATTATAAGTTTTATGAATATTCCTTACACAACTTAATGCCAGGATAATGAATTCTTGCATATAAAAACATTAATTACAAAAATGGACAAATTAAAGCATCCAATTTCTTTACATGAGGATTACACATATAAGACACCGAATGATCCTCACCATGTTGATCAGTTTGTGATAGGGTGGATCAGAGTTGAGGTCTGAAGATTTTCTTAAGGTAGAACTCATCTTTAGGAGTACATCATAAGTTACTTTCCTTGTTTCTTCCTTCCCCTGCATATTAAGTTTAAGTTAAAAACACAATGAGCTCCATTACCTCATTGAGAAAAAAACTAAATAATAGAACTTCTTTAGCAGCTCTTACATCCTTTAACGTGACTATAATCTCATTAAGAATAAGAAAAGGTTTTGTATTTTCCTCCAACGAGCTCATCTGCAAGAAATTTGAAAGTTACAACTGAATGTCAGCTGCCATCTACATCTAATTCTTCAGAGAGGGCACATCATCATACCAGTGCGAACGAAAGCTAGAGTAAAAGCAAAAATTTACATGAATTAGCAGAAATCAAATCAAGTTCAGATGGGATGGATGTGTTTTGCATCAGCCATCACGTTAGGCATCAAAGTGTTGCCATACGCTCAAATTCTCGATTATAGCGACAGCACCAATAATAGGCATTCTTATTTTCAAAAGAACCACCAGCTTACTACTTTCTTCTTGGTAAAAGGCCCTATGAAAACTTCTCAAGTCACAACTACGAGTAACTTGTTCATTGAAAAAAAAGTGTAGCAGAGGGATAAATATGCAATGAATCAAGTTCTTTGTTTGACCACATTAAATGATGAAGACTATCACCTTAATCTAAAAGCATGAATTACAATCAATAAGGCATGAGAAAATTATAACAGATACACTACACCTTGCTCACAATCAGATGACCAGATATACCAGCAAAGAAAGAAATACGAAAGGTACAACAGAAAAGGAATTTCTAATTCTCATGCAAGATGAGCTTAGATGAGAAGTACCTTCAAGGTGTGAACCATTAGCATGCTGAAACAATCAAGCCGGCTACTAAGAGATGCAATATTAACTGGAGATTTTAGTCCAAGTAACAGATCAATCAATTCCTCTAATCTAGCAGAACAAAACCAAGCATGTTCCTGCATCATAACACAAGGAAACGGAAAATTATCTCTCCTAACACAGGATGGAGATTAAAATACATGAACAAAAAATACCATGAGAAACACACCTCCAAAATTCTGCTCAAAGCATAATATGCTTCACGATGACCAATCTCATTGGTTTCCTAAAAACAGAGGTCAGTAAACATCTCAAGACTAGATTAGCTAGTTCCAAAGAATACCAAAAATAGCACAATATGAGGTAAACATCTTAAATACCTGAAAAGTTTGCTTTATTAATACATAAATAAAATCAATAAGGTCCTCCTCTGCTCCTGAAATCAGAGAAGATGCCAGCTCCATTATGACACACCTGAGTAAAAAGAAATTTTTATTACCATTGTCAATCTCAACTCTCAATAGAAAGAGGAATTTTGAGGCTTGAGCTCTCATTATTTAGGCAAGTCCAACAAAATTCAACTAGATCCATCCATTCAACTCTCCCAAAGACATTCCCTCTTAATCTCTGCTTAGACCGTTAAATGGATAGGTGGGGAACATCCATGGTTCACAGTTCACACCAAAATAAATAAAAGCATATATGCATACTGTTCAATGCAAATGGAGCAGATAGAACAACACTCAGAAGGGGAAAGCAAACACCTACAAAATAGGCTGATCTTCATACAAAAGGTAAAACATGCCCGCAAACTAAACAAAGTAGTCAAGTAAATTATCACATTTCATGTCAACAACGACATATTAAGGTAAAGATCCTAGTAAAGACAATTGAAATTGCCTACTGCAGAGATAAAAGTCAATCCTTCTATTTTTAGAGAAAAACCTAGGTCTTAAATCAAAGGCAGTTATGATGAGCTTCACATTAAATTTAAATACCACAGGCGTAAAATTACATCCATATCACATCACACTAGTGCCGTCAGGAAATGAAGGTTGTTAGCACAAAACAATATTTTATAATCAAACCACATTAATAAAGAACTGGATCTAATTAATAAAATGTCAAAGATTTGCAAACTATAAGCAGAAGACAGAACCAGTAACTAGCCTAGAGAATTTTAAATTCAAGAAGTAAAAACTCGAACAAACCTGCTTGTTTCTTTCCCAATAGTTGTAAGATTGTTTTCTTCTTTTTCCATCAATTCATTAGCATTACCAGCCTGCTTTTCAGAGTCACCTTCACCATCAATGGACTGCAGCTTCTCAACCAAAGATACAAAAATTCTTTTGGTAACTGAAGAGTCTGTAATTGAAGCCAAGCAACCAATGGCATCCTGACATCAGGAGTTTTAAATTAATATGACATCAATTAGTGTTTAAAAATGCCAGTAAGAGGATATGGGTGTGTGTTAGTTATCAAAGTTAGAGAATGTGTTCTCCCAAGGGAAGAAAAACTTTGACTTCATCAAAGTAAATTGGATAAGTCAATTTTAAACCTGATGCCATTATGAAAGAATGAAATTTGAACCTTTAGATATAAATGCTTTGCTGGAGGTGACTGAACAAATGCATCGGTTAGAGCCTGAAGCATCTCTGGAGCACATGATGACACAGCCTTGATGTTTTTGGTTGCAATTTTCTTTGAATAAGAGACTGGACTTGTGAGCTCTAATTTAGAATTGCCCACTATATCATTGTTTGATTCAGCAGCATCCTTTCCAGATCTAAGAATGCTTTTGTTTTGATTGATAAGAATCTACAGAAAAATAACATAAATATAAATATTATACAAGAGTAAATAAAAAACAACCTACAGCATTATTTGAAAAAGGATAAAAATAGGGTTTTACGATTTACAAAACTAATGATGATAAGGATAATATCAATACAAAATGTACCTGTATGGCTAGAGCAATATTTTCATTCATAAGTGAGTCCTCCTTAAGAAAACCAATCATAAGTTCAGCCAAAGCTTTGAACTTCTTGTGTGTATCAATAGGATAGCGACAAAAAGCCGGCAGTAATCCCAATAGGCTATGAGCATTAGCCTGTAGATCTTGACGAATTACAGACTTTTTTACTGAATAAATTGGAAAAAGAAAAGAAGTCAAAACCGAAAAAAATGACAAAAATCTGGTTATCATAAAAATACAAACAGAATCCCTGGAAACCAAAATTTCATAGATTTAAGTGGCACAAGATATAGCTATCCAAGAAATATAATTATAATGAAATAAAAGCCAGAGACACTGAAAAGCAGTATATACTCTGCAATAACATGTGTGTCGTACAGGGATGGTATGTTTCTCCCCAAAGTCGAGTTACTAGGGTTCTCAATGATGGCATCTAATATACTTGTACGGCACAAATACACCTACTACAAAACAGATAACAGCTAATGGCAACAAGTAAATTTCCCAAAAAATGGGGTAGATTGTATTTGCCAGGCAAAGGAATCCCTATCTAAAACTCTTGACAATACACTACAGGAAAAATATTTCGAAAAAGATGAGCTGGGCATAGCATTCCTCGTTTTGTTTCTAAGTTAGATGCGTACAACATTATAAACCAGCCTACATGAATCATAATCTGATAGATTCACAACAATTTAAGCCTAGCACTTTTCTAGGTGCCATTTTATGTGCATAATTACCCTTCAACTTTCATATCTAGTCATAATCATGGCGTGAAGAAATCTCCAAGAGTGAGAAAAGAACCTTTACAACTTGATTGCTGAAACGATTTTGCAAGTGGCACTATATGCTCCATATAATAGCTGAGAGATGCTCCAACAATATATTCCTTCAATATGGGTACCAACCACATGTTTGAATAAATTAAGCCATCAACATCGAGAGTTATAGGAAAAAGAATCAATATCCTCTCTGGCCCAATAACAGTAACAGCTGTTCCTAGACAACTCTGAAGCTGCAAATTATAACAGAAAAGGGAATCAACAGTTTTCAGTGATTACTATAGAAGATACCGCAATCACAAGCTAAAGTAGCCAACCATTCTTAAATGTAGGATTAGCATAAGAGGGTGCAACATCTTGTTGCATCAATGTTAACCTCTACACTAATCTGATAAATTATTTGGACGTACATGGGCATAACATATGTAGAAGACACGGCATATTTTTCAAACTAAATGCATTAACTAATTGGTACTAAATTAGTCTTGCAGAAAAAGAGGAATAGGAAGGCTTGATTGGACTTAGCCATCATATAATACTAAACATTCCAACTAAACAGAATAAGTTTGCCAGAACATAAATAGAAGACTAGGAAAGCAACCAAGACCCCATTTTTCCAGACCAAGTACTCAATATTTACACTTAACATATATATTTTTGAATTTGCATTCCCATGATTTTGCTAAAACTATGCTATTCTTTATTAGTTTATTCTAAGTACTTGAGAAATATCAGAAGAGAAAAGTGAGGTTACCAAAAGTACATGGCAGATATATCAAGAAGAGCATGCAGTAATAAATTTTAGTGAATGAACAACCAACTTAGGAAAAATAACTTAAAATCCAGTAAAATATCAAAACATTATATATGAGGAAGAAACGCAAAAAGGCATGCAAAGACTTACATGGCTCATATTAGATGTATCCTCACCGGCAAGAGTCATTAAGTCAGCAAGTTTATGCAAAATTCCCTTCATAAATATATATGAGGATTCTCCTACAACAAATTGAAGCACAAAAATAAGCAGAATTCACTGCAATAACCACAGAAAACTTTGTCTGATAATAAAGAACACATGCCTCACCAACATACAACTATAAGTTCTCAAATTTGTATCCTTTTCCTTTTATTTTTGGTTCTTCCTAAAGGAGTTTAACTACATCAGCTCAAGCAGTTGACCAATTTCTCTCACTATTTCAAAACCAATGTCTGCAGATTGTTTGGACTGAAAACCAATAGTTACTTTTGTGCCCATCAACTCAAGTGAAAAAGGTCATAAGAACTAAGCCATGTCACAACAGTTTATGAGGACTCAACTAAAAGAGTCACACAAATACACAGGACCCTTATGCCATCAACACATTTATTTTGAGACTGCTCTTCCTTAACACATGTTTAAATATCAATTACCAATAACATGGGAGATGCATGAGATGAACAAGAATAGTTAAGACAATGCAGCCAAGCTCTTGTTATACACACTCCTGTTGAATAGATATCTGTAAAGTTTGCATGAATCTAGGGTATCAATTCATGCTCCACTGGGAAAGTACAGTTGTCTAGTGCTTATGCAGAAAATAAAGAAATAATCCAGCATACCAAGTTTCTGAAATAAAACAGTCAAGACAGACAAAACATGCTCGTTAGGAAGTCCACCACTTGAACTTAGGGAACTCTCAAAGATTGAACATATAGAATTTATTGCAGCTGCTTCCTCACTACTGAGACCATTGCTGTCAAATGAAAAAGACTTCAAGTCTAAATGGTGTCTAATCAACTCCTTCATAATATCTGATGCATGTGATGCCATACTAGCCTCAGAAGACAAAAGAGCTGCATCAAAACTACAACATTATCAGAAGACATCATCCATTGAAAACTATCAAAATTAGCAGTAACAATATGTATTCCACTGCATTAAAGAATGGAGATACACTCTACACCTCACATGAGAAGCAGAACTAAACATTCTGGCATAGAAACTAATAAATTATTTTATATTTTTAATTTTATTTGCACCAAGATCAATAAACCAATAAGTCATGTTATAATTATATCTTATGGAAAATTGCTGAGAATTAATTTTTTTGTCAAAACTTGGCTATATTAGATGTGCAGTATGGAAAGCAATACATTAACCTAGTGAACAACATGCCAAAATCTCCAAAACTTTTTAAAAATATTTTAAATGTAGCACAAAATCAATGCCATATGGGAAAATTAGCACAGTTGATTTCTAGGAATGTTACAGAAGAGAGATCATCAGTTCAAGAACTTACATCCATCTCTAAGTTTCAACCATGTGAATGATTCCTAATTATTTGAAGGTGAACAGTTGTGCAAGGTATAAAAACTATTTACATTAATAAGTTCATGAGCTGGGATGACAAACAACATCCCCATATAAACACAACAAGAAATGTAACTGTTCATTCAAAGAAAGACTTTTCGGTAAACTATATTCTCATCCCTATTTACAGAAGACAGTGATAATCCATAATAGCCAATAGTTGCTTGTCAGACAAGCAAAACAGACTGCAACATTGCCAAAGCTAATTACTAGTGGTGAAGACAAACTAACAAATGTATAACATCATCTTATAACAAAAATAGTAATAAATAAGCCTGTCATGTCTTCTTACTAAAAATAAAAATAATAATTAAGCATGTCAAAACAAACATATCAAAAAGCATACCTGCTAAAGAACTGCAAACTAAAGGAACATTCTTCATCCAGGAGTTTGATTGTATTCCATGAAGTTTATATGTAGCACATTTTAACAAAGTTGATGCAGATATGAGAGTGTCAACAGGATTCTTCACTCTAGAGACATAAGACGCAAGAGAAACTATAACGTTCTCCGTCTCTGGTATAATTGCTTCAACATTTGAGTTCCCCAAAAAAGCTTCAATAGTTTTATGAATGTTCCGTGTAAGAAAAGTGAACTCAGAACTAGTAAGTTTAAATAGTTCTGATAAAATTTTTAAACGGATTTTGGCAGAGAGATATGGAACAGTAAGCTTCAGTACATTTAACATATGAAGGACCTCCAAATGTTCAGGTTTCAACGTTGTTTCATCCTTGGAATCATCTGCATTCTTAATGGTACTTAGGGTAAGAGCAGCATGCATGTGCTTTTTTAGCAAGGAAAGTACCAATTTACTTGCCTCCTTGATAACAACTGAGGACTGGAAAGACTTAAAAAACTTATCAAGATACTCTTGAGCACATCTCCGAACCTGCAACACAATATCAAGTTGATGCATTAAATTACTTTACTTTTTAACCCAATGAATAATTATATGGCAAACAAGTTGCAAATTTTATTCCACAAACAGTTATTTATTTTAACAGTTTGTTCAATTTCAGCATTAATTAAGGGTGAGTCTCGGACACTGTTGCTCCAACACTTCATGCTTGTAGAAGTACCCGTGTATGCATGTCTATAGTGATATGCTCCAAGGATTCTCTAAATACATGGAAAAACTTCGAAAAATCCAACCATACCCATGACAAACACATACTCATATCTAACACACACCGGATTCCATGCAACTGCATGAAAATGCACAATCCAACACAAATGGAACAGCTTGTTGCTTAGGCTCTAGGTTTATAGCATTTGTTGACAGGAACTACCTCTTGTCAAAACTGCGTAGTAAATTAGAAGCCTTCCTTCTAAAGCATGATTATTCATTGAAGACAAAAAAAAACAATAAATGATGTTGAGGGCAAATTTCAGTACATAATGCAAACAGACCAAAACAGTGCCTCCAAACCTTGGGTCGTTTATCAATGGCGAATCCAAGCAATGACTCTAGACCGAACTGGGCCGAGTGCCAATCCTGTGAATCAGAAAACTCAACAAGCAACACACCCAAACACTTCACCCCACTCCTCAAACTCGCAACACCCAATCCCTCCTTCCCTACCACTCTCACCACAACTTCCACCGCCTCCTTCGCTTTCGAACTGGAAATTCCTCCTTCCGGAACCGCCGGTACCACAATGGACAAGAACGTCAGAAGAGCACCGATAGCCGTCGAATCAAGATTGGCTGCTGAATCATCATCGAGAGCGGAAATTGCGGCAGCGAAGTAAGCTGAAGGAGAGAGAGGTAGCGACTCCGCTGAAAGGATGGAACGCATGGCGGCAGCAGTGGCGATTAGATGGCGGTGCTGCGGGGCGGATGATTTAGAATAACGATCCATAAGCTGCTGGCAAACATCGTCCCCGTCTCTCAAAGGGGTTTCGCTTTCGATGTCAACTTCCTTCGTGGTTTCATCATTGCCTAACGGGGAATTTTGGGTCAGTTTTTTCTTCATGGTGACAAATTCGTTCAGATTTTGGGGCGGAATTAGGGTTTAGCAGGAAGACGCTGATGACGGAGGGTTTAACAAAGGGGTTTATTCCCGGTTTTTGCAACAAAAACAAAAATAAACCCAATAGATTTGGGCTTCAGAAAAGAACATCAAATTATGTGTACTATTGATTTAGCCCAATACCATTAAACAAGTATTAAATTAGTATATTTATTATATATGTATTTAAAGTTATAATCTTTATTAATTAGATTTTGATGTATTTTTAATTAGAAATTAGAAATTCATTAAATTAACTAGAGACTAAAATGTAAGAAAAGGATCATATAAATCCATAAATTGTCATTAGTAAGAATAAAATTATAGTTGTTTATGACAATTTATTTCTTTTAATTTAAATGTGTGAGAGAAAGTAATAAAGATAAGAATATCGAATTTAAAAATTATATGTTATAATAACTTGTTATTATAATTCTGATTATTGCATCGGTTAACATAAAGCTCTATTTTTAGAGAGACTAAGACCCCGTTTGGTGGAGTTGATAAAACCTTGGTTTGAATTGAGAAGCAACATTGAGAAAAAGCTGGAATTTTTAGCTTTTTTAAAAACCGTGTTTGAGATTAAAATCAACACAAAAATTAGGGATGACAACAGGTTGAGTCGGGTCAGGTTTTTGACCGCTCCAACCCCGACTCGAAATTTAAATCTTCCAATCCGATTCCGACACGAAAATATCTCTCATATTGACAGTCATTGAAACAGCTTCAGGACAACCTTCCTGCTCATGACGGGAAACAGATTCGAAACAGGCGGTTTCTTTAAGTCTAGGAGATGTCCTATTTTAATAACTCAATCAATGATCCATATCAACTATTGAATTCAAACTCGAATAATCCCTCAAGCTTAAAAAACCAACAACCTTGATTTCTTTGTTTTATGGAATTGCCAATGTTTATCAAAAAATAAATAAAGATCCAAAACATTGCATTTATAGGAAAACACAAAACATGTTGAAAATCTATACAAGCAAGTTTAGGAATTTCTTTTCACTCTGCGATATATTTTTAATTATATATTTATTATATTTTTATATAATATATATATAAGTCGAATCAGATATAACACTTTAATTTTTGAGGCGGGTCCTTATCAAGCTTTAGTTTTTATGTTTTTGGGTAGGGCGGACAGAAAATATAAAATTTTGAGACAATCTGAGTTCAAATATAATAGCTTAACTTTCGGGGTTAAATAGATGGGGATTGATTTATAATTAAGTAGTTAATTGTTTGTATAGGGGTTTGGTTGGTTGTATCAGATGGTTTGATTGAATTAATGATTTGGTAATTCGTTACATATAAATCATTAAATTCTTGATTTTTGTTAATTCTTGCAATGAATTATTGAATTACTTAAGTTAATTATGTGCCAACAATGTTTAATTGTGTTGTACAATCGGATTAACTTTAAAGATTTGTAAAATCCAAAACCAAAATACATAAGTTAATGTAGATGAACAAATTAAAAGTATACAAACAGAGACTTTCAGTTCATTAAAATTGGTGATAAGTACAAATACAAGTACAAATACAAATCAGTATAGTATAGTATAGTATAGTATAGTATAGTATAGTATAGTATATAGTATCAACCGAAAGAATAGTGTAGTATAGTATCAACCCCAAAGAAGATTACCAAAGAAATGAAGGAATGTTAATCTACCTATATGTGAGTGATCATTGCAAATGCAGTGAAATCCAGGCATCTTATGTAATACCAAATGAAACCTCGACTTCCGGTGCAGGCGGGTTGCAAACTGGTACCGAGTTGCGAAGGAAGTGCTAAATTAGTAGTGTGATTGCGGCAGCCGTCGTCTCTCGTCGTCTCGATGTCTTGATTCCACTTTGGCAATTTATAGGATGTTTTTTTCTCCAATACCGAATACCGTCTGCAACTCCTCATCTGATATATAAGCCCGGGAATCAAAGAGTGTGAGCTATGAACATGAGTATGTATACACAATAGAGTAAGCATGGAAACATCAATGGCAGGTCAAACCTCATTCCGGTTGGAACCGATTCCCGTCACAGGATTTTCGGAATTGGTCATCAGTTGCTTGTATTTGAATGCAGTGTGAGTGCGTTATGCACTCTCGGTCTCATCCTTCTTTGTCTCTTCCTTTGGTTCCGAATCTTCCTCGGTGGTTTTGGCAACAACCTCTTGAGAATCCTCAGCTTCAGAAGGGTCCACTTCACTTTTTGTCTCGGGTTCGGCTGTAGTTTCAGAATTATATGAAAATAAAGGCCTAAATTTACTTATGAGATATTATGTAAAGAAGATTTAGCAACTTGGGGATCCACCGAATTTAATGGTAATTGTATTCAAGAAAAAGAAAATTGTTGACAGAGTGCAAGTGTTCTTACAAGGTGGGCTGTTTACTATTGAACTGCTCCTAGAGATTTTCTTTGGTGACACATTAGGCGATGGTTTCGGACTCTCAGCAGTGAGAACAGAGGAAAGTGCAGCTACTGCTAAAGCTCGTTGTGATGCCTGACGAAGAGTAATATTCTTTGGAGCTGAGGTTTTGGGTTCCGATGACGAATTAAATGCAGATGATAAAGCTGCTAGAGCTGAAGCTCTTTGTGACCCCTGACTAGAAGTGGGAGGGTTTGGAGGTGGGGTCTTGGTTTCTGCTGACGGATTAAATGCATTTAACAAAGCTGCTAAAGCTGCAGCTCTTTGTGTAGTTCCACCCTGATTTCCACGGGAGCGATCCTGGGCCAAAATAATGGTACATATGGAACAAGTTAACTCATAAGCAATGTAACGAATGGTCTGATTTCACAAGAAAACAGGCACAAAGAACTTTGGTTATAATCATTATGTAAGAAATAATATTAGATTTTGCATGTATCACGAGGAACCAGCTGCAAAAGCCAAAGGAAACAATAATAAGCCGCATTTATCAAACACGTTGGGAACTTAATTACGTGGTTTTCATTGATTAGCACTGTTAGCTCCTCCTATGTCAAACCACCTAAGCATATAACTAAATATAAGAACGAAACTCCCAACAATTTGAATTTTGAATGAAAGTCTATAAACCAGATTTCCTTTTTTCCAGACTGATGCAGCTAATAGTCTTCCGGTTCTCCGGCTAATTTGGGTAGATGTTTCTGGTTCATTTCATGTTTTAGTTTACACCCAAAATTTGATACAGTTAAAACTAATATAAATACAGACAGACAGACAAATATATATATACACACACATACTGAAAAGAGTTTAGTGGCATAAACAGTTTATTACCGAAGGGGTTGATTTGGCAGGAGATTTATTGAATGCAGAAGATAAGGCAGCTAAAGCTGAAGCCCTTTGAGTGAGACCACCTTGGTTCCCCTTGGGCTTGTCCTGTCACGGCAGCATAGATTCCATCATTCAGGTAACTGGATTAGTAAATGTGTATGATTGTTTAAGAGATACAGAGAGAATGATATGATCGTCTTTAGATAAGATCTTATATCCCTGTCTTTAATTTACTGACGAAGACTATAAGGATCAATGGTTCCTCAGGGGCAATCACTACTAAAATTCAGTGTCATTTGTAACAGATATATGCCAGAAAATGGTTCTTAATGTCCACAATGTATACAAGTTATAACAGGAAGACAAAAGGAACCACTATTGAAAACACTAACGAATGTGACATTACATTACACAATCTTATGGATTCTTTCGTTCCATCAAAACAAAAGATGCTTTAATAAGTTCTGTTCTTTACAATTGCAAATTAACTTCATTTAATTTTTATGAACCAAATTTCACTTAACAGTGGAGAAAATTTTATTCATGTGAATTAAACAAAGAATTTACCTCTGCCTCTTGGCTAACTCCAAAGAGCAGTTTCAACTTCTTCTGGTATGAGTTTCCATTCACCTGTGTTCGAGAGAGAACATCTAAGTGTAAATATGAAGCAGAGGAAGCTGAAGGAACAATGAACTCTGTTAGTTGAAGAAACAACATAGGTACGGCAAATTTTTGTGTAAGGAATTATTGGTACTTCTGTTATTTAGACCACACTGCTAGTGGCAACAATAAGGTGATGATTTTAGTCAAAATAGAAGAAGCTCTCAATACTATGAACTAAATTTAACAATTGAATGGTGTTTTCTTAAAACGTAAGCTCTCAAGATGTCATCGTAATGATTACATTTCCATCATTGGGGCTCTCTCATTTCAGTTTAAATTTTAGAGTCCTTATGATTGGACTTTTATCTCCTGCCCCTCACACCTGCCTAAAGTTAGTTTTCTTTTTCCTTCTTAGTTGTTTCTACAAAAAAAAATTGTACTGGTTTATGCCATAAGGATAGCATTTTTCTCGAAAGTGTCTGCTTGCACTGATAAGCTGATAATGCAAGTTATGATAATATTTCTAGCTGATAAATATGAAAGTGATCTAACATTAATTTAAGTGACAGTAACTCAAGGATGAAGTAAAAAAATTCAGTCAAGGACACGCATACAGTATCTTGGTTGGGATCCCATGAAAAGAATGTTGTGAAGAAGCAGGGTTCATTTCCTTCAGTAACTTTGTAAAGTGGAACAATCGGAGACAAACCATCCAGACGTGCAGCCCTCTCTATATATTTCTGCAATGTACTTCTAAAATGAATAACGAGCATATTGGAACAATACCAAGAGAAAGGAATCAATGTTTGTTCATCACCTGACCAATTTCGAAAACGCTTTGCTTTTCTGTGGCATTTACGCGTTGACCAACCCAAACAAACACTTCTGCATGTGTGTCAAGTATCAAGATATCTTCTGTCAAGAGATCATCCTGCGAGAAATTGTAGACTTCCTCCACCTGCAAAAAAAAAAAAGAATGTAAACTTACACGTTGAAGACACCGGATACCCGTAGGAACAAGTTTGAACTACATAAACTCACCTTAAACTTTCCTGAGGCATCCATGTGGCAACAGACAATCACGGAAAGAACAGTTAGAATGCTAAAAAAACTTCATTAATGAGGGAACGAGTAAAACGACTTAGGGCTCAAATTGGAAAATGAAGCAAATTAAGTTTATGAATAAGAAACAAACCTTTGTTAAGGGAGCAAGTGAACAAGTGGGGATCCCTGGAACTCCCTAAAGATGCTTTTTCGCTGCTATAACTTTGTTTCCCCCCGATTGCAAGCCAGAAGGGATTGCCCTCTTTTCCTTCTCTAGCTTGTTTAACAGAAACTCCAGGCTAAATGCAAACCAGATTATTAGATTAATTGGCATGGGAGACGGTTTTGTGTGAAAGAATTAGGCATTGCTGCTAATGATTTTTATAGTAAATTGCAAATGACATGTTCAAAGCCAGATGTTATGAAAAAAATAAAACATAACCAACTCTGTTTAATTTTCAATATAATTTAACATGTGCTACTATATATTCAATGTTTTAAAAAGCAGAAAACAGATATAATCAGATGAAGAACTGTGGCCAGAAGAAAATTTAAGTGGAAACACTCAACTCAAGAGAAATAAAATCATTATATAAGAATTAAATTTTAACATTTAACTGCTACAAGATGTACTTGAATATTTCGTCAGTTCAACTTCGAAGGTCCTAGATGCATTACTGTAACTATATCAGGTTTCTAAATTAAGAGCATGTTCTTTAGCCTTGTGTCGCATCAAATCCTACAATTAAACAGCTTTCTATAAAGAATCTACCTTAAAAAGTGCAGCAATTTTTGCAGCTAATTGCTTCTGGTCATTGGTGCTTTGGGTTCCAATCCATATGAACGTTGTAGGGTCAGATTGCAGGAGGAAACACTCAGTCGAGTTCAACGATGATGCCACCTGAATATTAATTGTGAAAACAAGGAGATATTGGAATTAGGTAGGTAATCATGCTGCAGGTATTATAACAGCAACTGTAGGAATACAGCCATCATCACACATTTAATGTCACAAAAGAGTAGCTTGTATCACACTATTAGTAAGACATTGGAGGACGAACAAAATTTCTTTTGTGAGAGTAATGAACTAAAAGTAATGATGATTATGAGCCATGCTTCCTTGACTAAATAAATAACTTCACATAATAATTAGTTTGAAACTTAGTAAACTGATAGCAAAAGGACACTGTCAATCATACAGAAGTGTGCACAAACAACAATGACAAATTCCCAAGATGAATCCCTTAATGCTATGGGAAGTATGATAAAATGATAAAAAAAAAATGAGATTTTTTTCTTAACACGTTCAGAATGAAAAAATGCAGAATATCTCCAATTATTTAAAGATGGGAAAGGCCATTAAAGTTGGGCTGAAGTACTGAATATCCTTTTATGCATAACTTTTTGACAATGAAACAACATAATTCCCCACAAATTCGGGCAAAAACACAACAGTATTTGATAGCTTACATTCTTACTAGTCAAACTTTCAATCAAATTTACTTAAAACCAAACAAAGATTGAACGGACAGAATCTAGGTGCAAACTGAAAAAGGGGTTTATGTCAACCAATATTATACATTTAATTGTGGCAATTGGAACTATCACTGTCTAAAAAGTACTGGCATGCAAAACAAAGTTAAATTGTCATTTCCATGTAAGTTTTGAGGAAAAATACATTCAAGTATTAGACATTTAAAACCAAGTAACCAACCAAACATACCGCATCAACTTGCAAGATTTTTTTATTGTGGATGGCAGTGCCTGATATACGAAATAGAGCAAGACTATCTGCTGTGTAGGTTTCATCTGTCAAGCCTTTGTCAGCTATATTCTTTTTGTAACCAGTGCTTTGACCACCCTAAATAGGAATACACAAGAAAATTATTCGATGACCTTCAATTTAAACCAAAAACTTCCAAGCAATTGACAACGAGATTCTAAAACTTTGTGGTAGAATTGAACACCTTAAGGACCACCATAGGTTGAAAAAGTGCAATGAATTGGGGTGGCTCTTTACCTTCAAACACTCGACCCTGCGAGAAGGTCTATTAGAAACAAAATCATTAGAATCATAGTACTCAGTCAAATTTAATATGATACCTGAACAGGCCTCCCTTTTAACGAGTTAAAAATTGCAGTGGCCAGCTTATAAGCCGTCTTTTGGTCCTCCTGAATTGAGAAATGCAAATACTTTTCAAAGTAAAAAAAAATACTTTCAAAAGAAAAGTGGAACTTGTTGCAAAAATATGTGAAATACTATAAATTAAAAACAAAAAACTAGGAGGTACACTCGGTGCACTAGCAGAGACACAAGCGATGGTTAAAGCTCTTTACCAATGGGTTAAAATATATAGGAGATTTCAAATTCATTTTTATTTTAAAATTTCATACAAGATATGTCATGTTTTTCCTTCGTTTTAAGTTTTATCTTAAGGCCTCAGGGTACAACTGGTAATGTGGTAATATTGCCAGATTCAAGAATGGATGAGGATTGTAGGCCTTAGTTTTCTTAAATTTATCTTCTTTATTCGATTAATTTGTCAGTAATCATTATTTCAATCAAATAATTGTTCTATTTACTCTTCATACTCATTGCAGTATGTGAAGATCAGGACTTCCCTAAACACAAATCAGTATCCACAATCATTTGTAGCAATCCAGATTACAATAGGATCCCTTTTTAATATAGATTTTTAGTTTTTTTACCAAATATTATTTGTCTTCGATTATGATTTAAACTGAATTAACATACAACTATTCTATGTACATATGGGTGAATTCATTATTTTCAAAGCATAAAATCCTATAGTTGCAATCAAAATTCTATCCTCCTTCAATGATTCAATCAGAGGTGCATGAAGATAGACTAGGGACTAAGATCAGTTATTCCTAAGAATGACTAGATAGAATAAACCTTCTGAAAGGAAAATAAATTAGGTGACTTAAGAATCTAGATTGGCAGACAAAGTTTCATATTAGGGCGACACAGTCATATAGGAAGCATATCTATCTCTTTTCAGTAATGAGAAGAAGCTCATCTTGGCTGCACCCTTGTCTGTATTATTTAGCATAAAATTCCCAGTTCCAAACTGTTACGTGGAAGGAAGCTATACCATGAACAGAAAGTTGAAGATGAATGACTGAAAAGGAATATTACTTAGATTGTTTCCAACCCAACTAATAACAACGTAAATTACCTCAATGCTATTGTTTCCTATCCAGCAGCACAGAAAGTAATCTTCTTTCTTCTCATCTGATTGGTAGGTATAAAGCACAATGTAACAATCTCCACTGTAGAATTTACCAATATCATCTATTGGCAATGGTGTCTTGCCACTGCCATTAATGCACCATACCTGAAAAACAAGCAACACCATACTCATATAAATAGTTAGTGCCTTTAAGTCCAATACCAAAAATCAACTAAAATCAGACTATTCACTCAACCTCCATCTTTCCACCAACTTCAAGCAAAGGAGGGACATCTTCAATTACAGGAGCGCTTTTGATCTTTCCCTTGACTCCTTGTTGCTTCAGAAAAGCTAGGGGTAGAAAAATATCATTCAATGAAGTTAACCATAAAATGTGTTATTTGCAACTTATTAATTGGCCATACCAGCTACTTTTCCTCTTCCCTCCTCAACACCAGGAGCTGTTGTAGACCCTACAGGCCAAGAATCAAAGTTGGACTTGAATAACTTAGTTTCATATCCTTGGATGACACGGGTTATGCGTGCTGTTTGTGCTCTATTCTCACTAGCAACAAAGTCCTGGAGATAAAAGGTTGGAAATCAGAATTAACTTTCTTTATATACATGAAGAAATCAAGATAAAGCCTCTAGCTCTACCTCAGCAACTTGACTGGAAGCTTTTCTGTCTTCTACTTGTGTTGCCCGTCCAAACCAAACAAAAACCTCAGCACCACAGTCCAGTAGATAGCATTTTTTGTTTTCCAAAAGGCCTTTTGATAGTTTGGTTTCAACAGGCTTCAGCTCACCATCAGTTATGCTACAAGAATTTCAATTTAGCAATGAATAAAAACATATACCTTTAAAAACACTAATAATAAACTAATATTAACCAAAAATGATTTTGTTTAGGAGTGCCTACTCATCTAAATTTCCCTAAAGAGATGCTCTACTATAAAACAAGCATCTAGTGACCAAAAAGTTCAGTAAAATTCTATATTGACAAAATAACGATGACCATGTGAAAATTCTTAGAGCTGTCTGGCCAACAATTTAAAATAAGCCATGTTGGTTTATTCTCTCCAACAAAATTGCCTATAAATAGAAAGGGTATATAATATACTCTCTATCTTTTTTCTCTTTCCCTTTTGAACAACTGTATGAACTAAATAACTCTCAACTTAACTTTAATGCTGCCCCATGACTTCAGTACCAGTCATAACATTCTTGATAACAAATTAAACAACCTGATTTTAGATTTCTTGCAGAATAAAGATAACGGGTAGGAATTCAAAAAGGTATGTGAGAAACATATGATATTTAACAGAGTAGATAAAATTAAAAAGAATGAGTTTTAGAGTTTGAAATATAGATAACAGTTGAGTTGGTTGCTTCTAAACTTATAAGGTTTCATACATCCTCTGGTTGAGATTTATGAGTAGATATTTGCCAGAAGAAGACAGCTTCATTTTAAAATTGTTAATTTGAAGGTAATAGATCAAAAGTGAAATATGAGGAAGCTTAAGGATTTTAAGCAGGTAAAAAGAACTTTTGAGGCTGTCTTGTAGCAATAAAAGAATAAAACAAGCTATGAATGTTTTTCCAGTTTCCAGACCCATGAAAAGTTTCTTGGCATGATTGCTTTATTTTATTTATTTTTTTTGAGTGAAAAAGATTGGGGCTACAGGCTTATTAATTTGGTTTCAATCACTAAGAAACTGAAGTTCCGTTACCAAAAAATAAATAGAATGCATAGTCTTAGTATCAAGCTTCAACAAAGTTCCAGACATACAAAAATTCTCATTTCCCTACTAGTAGAAAAACAAAAGATACAAGTGTGGAATTACCGATAAAGTTTAGCAGGAGTAGTCTCAGGAATAACATCGTCTTCACCGGTAACCCTCTTGCCCAATGGAGCAAAACCACCAACAAGGACCCAGAACTCACCAGAGTTGGCCTCGGTGCCCAATTTCCCATCATCTGGAAAGGTGATTATATTTATGCATATATAAGCAAAGATTGATAAAGCGGCAGCTAAATGAATAACCCTTGCATGCAATTCAATTAATACTTGTAGATATGTACTGAAGCAGGAGAAACAATATTGTTTATACTGTAAATGCATGCATCCTCACCAACAATTGCAACATCACATGTTCCATCGTGATTCTTTTCCTTTAAAAATTGAGTAAGTTCTAATGCCTTTGCCCTTTCCTGAATATTAGAATTTTTCCCGTTGAACTGATAAATCTTATTTTGAGTGTCCAGGATAAATACATCATCATGATTCAGTGAAGACCGAGCAAAAGGAACCTGAAACATCATAATAAAAATGGTATTTCCCAGATCTACAGAAGTCTCATATTACATATTTTATAATTAATTACATGAAACATTTCTTTTCTTTCGTGTTTGAATCCATATTCACTTAACTTGCGTAAAGAGATTAAGCTACCTGTGTCAATTTCGCAACTTGTTTTCCTCTGCAGAGATACAACTTTGTCTCAAACTCTCCTTCTTCAGATTTTTTAAATCCAGAAGCAATACCTCCCTCCAGTTGTACAATGTAAGGTTTAAAGTATGACAAAAATTTGTACGATTCATGACCTTGAAGTTCCCTGTGCTGCACAGCACGCCCTCCTAGTACAGCATCTAGCTCAATGGCTTTGATAGAAGCTGTTACAGCTTCATCCTGCATGTGCCAACACCAACATCATCTCAGATGATATTCTAGTTTATTTGGAAGAACATTTAAATCCTCAAAAAGTTAAGTAGAAGAAAATGAAGTAAAAGCACACCTGACTGGTATCTTTCCCGATCCAGAAGTGTATATCATACGTATTTGAACCACCCTTGCTTGCTGTTGTCTACAAATATATAAATATATACATTTGTATATGTAAAAAGGGAAATGAAACATAAAAGTACAGGGGCAGTGGTTCACAATGATTCATCCAGGCTCAGAAATGTATTTTGTGGGTGTGCGTTAACAAAAGAGTGAGCACCTGTAAGACAATGTAAGAATCGCCCATATAGAATTTTCCATAGTCAGACTTCGGCAAAGGAACTGGCTGAGAATTCTCAATACGCCAAATTTCAGTCCCGCTACAAGATGTTAAGTGCAACAACCAGCCTTAAGGTAAAAAATAATTAGGACATATATGCAACATAACCACGCATCTTAGAATTAAAAAGGAGCATTTGCATCATCTTTTTTTTATCTTTTCCCTGCTGTAACTGGACAAGACTTAGTGATTGATTCGAGTCTCTTATCAATAAAAAAAACCAATACACTCATATATAATGAAAAAGCTAAAAGAAAAAAAAGGGTTGATAATTTCACAACTTATATGCCCTTTATTTTAAGGATACGGTTTCTGACCCACTCCATGAAATGCTGGATCTTTTACAGAGAGAGACATTTCTCGGAGTTTTCCTTGTCACTGTTTCTAGCAAAACTTGTATAACTCAACTAGAGAATCCAACCTTCGGCAGTATGGACGTACAAACTTACAAAAGATAAAACAGGTACTGGGTCATGCAAGAAAAAAAAAGTTAATTAACAGTACAAAATAAAGTATGACAACCTTTTTAACAATGCTTACAACAATTCATGCTGCCTAAAAACATGTTCCTAATCTCCAAAGTCTTTATATAATCAGAGAACAAAATACGTGAGCCAAGTTATCAGGAAAAATAATTAGTTTGGCTTTTTATAACAGCATCAATTCAAAAAGAAATATCAGCTTTCCACATCTTCAGCAACAAACCAATATTGCAGCACATATGTACTATCAGGGTCCATTATTAAGAAATTTCACATAAACTGTATGATATTTTGATTAGAAACATGGACTTCCTAAAGTTATTTAGGTGTGCATTACATACGCTGTACGCGGATATAATTATATATATATATATATATATATATATATATATCAGCTTTTCGGCTTGAATGAAGGTGAACAATGTGTTCTGTCCATTCATATAGGAATGCAGAATCCAAAACATCAAGATGATGTTCCCATAATTGGCACTCCAATAAGCATTCTTCATTGAAGTAAAAATAACCATCCCTCCCTATATGCACATATTTTTCAACACTTCTCGATTCAGAACATGATAATCTCCTACTATAGTCTTAGTCCTCAGGGCAAAAATCAAAACAAAATCATATTCTTTAAACCAATCATCCATTATTTTCATACTAAAATGTAAATTAACAAAGGACCACTTACCCCACAATGGCCTAGTCTCAAAAGTTTGCTTGCAATTGTTCCAAGTTCTTGAAGAATACCTTCTTCAATCTTTCCCGAACCCCGACGGTGGCCTAAAATTACTCATAATCAGCGCAACGGATGAAGCAATATACCGTTTGATTTGATCACAAATAAATTGAAGTTTGTCATTCATCTTAGCATCATTTAACATGATCAATCACGGGAATTAAAAGAAAAATTAAAGCTAAGTCTCCCAATCATTAATTCTCATCTCATTAACAATAACAAACCCAATCGTTTCCATAGCTTAAAGACAGAAACATAGGAGAAAAATATGAAAGTTAAAGCCAGCATTAGACAAGATTAGAACAAGAGTTATAGAAAAGAAACAAATCCTATTAACATGACCACAAAATCAAGCCGGGATGGACCTAAGGGGTTGTCGCCCTGAAAATTTAAAATTTTTATATAATTTAGAAATTTTATATGTCTGTCCCTTATAATTTTTATAAGCTTATCTCAACCTAAAGTCTTGAGTCCGTCTCTGAAATCAAATATTACCCAGAACAGCAAACATCAAATCAAACAGGAAGAAAATGAAGACAAAATCCAAAACGAAAAGTAACATCATACCAATGGAACCTCCTTCGAATCACGCAAAAAAAAAATGTGAATTATTGTTTTTTTTCTCAGGGTTTTCTGATTTTTGAAACAGAAAACCGATTGAATGGATTATGATGTCGAGGACAGTTAAAAGAAATTTTTGGGGTGCTGTTTGGATGGAAGGAAAATATTTTTGAGAGCTGGAGGCAGTGGCAAAGCGCCAAAGCCGCAATTTTAGGCAATGTTATGTCATGTAAGGATGACACTCGTGTGCCTAAATTTTAGTAACTTTGAGAAAAATAATAACCGATGATTCTATTATTGTCGTTTGTCCAAATTTATTCCTATTTAAATTTAGAATTATTCCTTTTTGAATAGTAAATATAGATTTATTCTTATTTTTAATCTAATAAATAAAATACATACCCTTTAATCTGTTAATGTCTTATTATAATTTTAATTTACAGTTAATAGTTTGTTTCATATAAATTTAAGAGTTAATTATATGAGTATGTCTCTAAATTAAGATCCTATTTTAAATTAGTATTTAAATTTTCGATCATTTCAATTTTATTTGTAAACTATAATTATTAAATTTTTAAACGTTTTAATTTTATCTCAAAATATGATTATCATTATAAATTGATCCCTAAATTTTTAAATATTCTAATTTTATTTTCTAATTACGAGTATATGTTAATCATATCTTATGTTAAAAAATCGTTATAAAAATTGTTAGTTATCATGTAAACATGTACTTTTATTATATAATAATATGGTGTGACATAAACAATAATTTAATGATAAAATTGGAGCATTCAAAATTTTAAGAACATGATGCGGGGGAATATGGTGCAATAAACTCAATATATATATATATATTTCATTTCAACTCAACCCTCCAAGTAAATTCAAACGAAAAAAATTAATTATTTATATCTCGATCGATTGCTTTTCAAATTTCGTTTCGATGGTAATACATTTGATGTTATTTTTTTGTGTTTTTGAATTTTTTTGAAAGGTTGATGATCGGTGGTTGTGACGGCGAGATGAAAGGAACAACAAGCATACTGATCTCTTCGACTGAATCCGAATCCTGCAGTTCCTCTCTCACTACTCATCAGTTATCCTCTCGGAAGCAACAGAAGCTACGGATCATCGCTGCTGCGGCTCGCTGCCATGAGATCAAGCTCAAGGTTTCGTTGCTCTTACTCTGTTTCTCCTCTTGTCGGTGCATTTTGTTTGTTTTTCGTCGATTTCGTCATCTTCTTCAATTGATGATTCATCGTTTAATTTTTTGAGCTTCGACACTCTGTTTGGATGATACTTGATATGCAGAATCTGGCTTCTATTTCTTACATTTAATAAGACGATGATTTAGCGTGGATTTGTCGGTACAATCGTCGAATTCTCCGATTTGTTCCGATTAAAAACTCGAGCTGTTCTAGTTTTCTTCCAAGTTTACGCTAACTTTCCTTCTTCTGCACACCGTATATCTTTATAGCAATTAATTATTTTGAATTTTTATTTTTCTCTAGCATCGAAGCAAACCTATAGATGATTCCTTTTGTTATTCTTTAATTGCAATGACATTCAATTTACATTTGAGTATATGCCTTTTGATTTATGTTCTATCTCTTGGATTTTGAAATTCAAAGTTCTAATCAAGTTTCTTTGTATATTTTCAACTTTCATTTTTTTAGATTTTGAGTTTAGTTTTTTGATAAACTGGCGCAGTTGATAAAGAAGAGGTGGTCAAGGACCTACCGGAGCTACGATAACCGGAAAATATCATCCTTCAGATCGTTAATTTTTTTTCCCCATCGACTATGACAAAGGCTGAGACCACGTCGTGCTCATCCAGCGGCATCTCAAGCGCGCGAAGCCAACTTAAAACGAACAAAGCTGAGAATATACAAAGGATGAGGCGAAGCGCCGGCCCGAATCACATGCGGCGCCGAGCGGAAGCCATTTTGAAACTGCTCTCCGGTGGTTGCTTCTCTGAGGTTAACATTCGGTGAGTGATAGTAAATAGAGCAATCGATAAATCATTTGATCGGTTTTTGACAACGACATGGATGTTTTTAATAGTAAGAACCGACAAAAGCATGAATAATCGATGTGATTGAATCGGGAGAGAAAATTTAAGGATTTAGAATTTTAAAGTTTGAAAGTCGTAGAGAAATTAAAGATTTTAATTTTTTTTTATAAAATTAAATATTTCAAAAGAAATAAAAAATATCAAAAATATATTATATGTCCTGTTTTTATTTGATAAAAAAAAATTAACGCCTATCACGAAATAAATTTGATTAAATTTCGAAATAAAATATTAGACACTAAAATAATTCATAAAATATTAAAACTGAAAAAATATAAATTAGATACATTTTTAACCGATAAACTTATATTTTTGATTTTAAGTCAAAATCTCGTCAATAACCCATAATATTTAAACAAAACATTTCTGTTTTAATTCCAAATTTAAATCCAACCCAAAACGGAGGAATATAAAATTTAAAAATAAATTAAATATCTAGCAATAAATCGTTTTTATTTTATTACTACTTAAATTACTATTTTGAATAAAACTAAGAGAAATTATTAGAAATTTTGATTAATGATTTTTGAAATAATTTCAATTTAATTAATGGTTACATTTTTTAAAATTTTAGTTAATTCATTTGAACATCTTTACCGATACTAATTATTGTGGGAAATAAAAGTAATTTAAAAGGACAAATATAATTTAATATTTAAATTTGATTTTATGGTTAAATTTGATATCTAAATTTCTTTTTGGTCCACCTAGATATATTAATTTAACTATTTGGTCCAATTAGATACACAGAAATCAAACAATACCATGAAAAAAATACTTCTATAAAGAAGCATTCTTGCAAGATGAAGAGAACTCTTGGTATCTCTTGCAAGCTACAAATATAAAGGAAGAAAATGGGGGGAAAAGAATGAACTAAATGCTAAATAGTCACAAAATCAATCAATCTAAATCATAAATGATGCCCTAAATATATTAAGAACCAAAAACACTAATTTGTTGGAACTGGGAAATCTTTGAGCTTTAAAATCAACAGTCCTAAAATTCCCTTTCTTCAACATGGAACAATCGCCGGAGTATTTTGCTCGAAAATTGAACTCTATACTTCTATAGGATCAAGATCCAGCAGCTTTTAGAAAGTTATCATATGGAGTTAAGGCTGGTAAACTGAAGAAGGGGGGATGGTTATGGTACTCAGTTGCACACGGCATTGGAGAAGCGTCGAGCTGTTGTTTGAACGGATTGGTGCTGTCAATTTGTCCAAGGACTGGAATCACCTGCATTTTAAGTTTGGTTGTGGATGTTAGATTCTGTTTCAAGCTGTTTGTGTTCTTAGTGCCTCAAAACATGTACTTTTCTTGCATAGAACATGATGCTGACATGGGGAATGAAGTTTACCTGTTTTGTAATGTTTTCTGGATGTTGAAAAGATAAGCAAATCAAGTTTTCTTGTCTTAGTTGGGTACTCATCAAAGGAGACATCTTTTGTTGCTTCCCTGTTACGAGTGCCTCGCAATGATGGGCTATTTCCTTGTAAGAGAAGTCCGGTCCTGTGGAGATTGGATTTCTTCCGAACTGATATGCCGTCTCCAATACCTGTGAAGATAAAGAAAATGAGTTGTTCTGCTCTTTAATAAAGAATATAAAAGGGGTCCCTCGTGTTTCCGAACAGAGTAAAAACGAAATGTCATTGGGACATACTGAATCTAGGAGTTGATTGACATCCGCAAGTCTTCGAATTTCTCCAGAAAACTCTGAATTATCCTTGGTTTGAGCTTCAAATGGTTCCAGAAAATCATCATCGTCGTCATCATCTATTAACAAAAATGAAGCTCCCTGCAAAAGATGATGCTCTTCTGCAACGGCTTGATATACTTGATGAGGAGCATCCATAGAAAACTGGGAACCTAATGGACACACATCGTCGGGCAAGAATTCATTCAACAGCTGTTCCCGTATGGCGAACAATTCAGGCAGCAATATAGTCATCAAATATTAACGTAAGGTAATTACAATAGAAAATAGTAGTTCTTTGATGATGCATTAAGGAAAAAAATATCAAATTTTGGGATAAAATGCCTTACCTCTGACAAATTTCCCAAAGTTTTCACGATTTCAGAAGCAAGGGTTTCCCTACTTTGTTCTGGGGCTAGCCGAATTTCCGAGAGAGTCTTTAAAGCCAAGGTATCATCTTCTTTAGATCCATAAGCATTTGTTGGCTGGTCAGGCACAATGTTAACTGCTTGTAACTTACGATCGTCCACCAAGCTCAAAAATGGATCAACCTATGGATCATGGAACCATGACAACAAAACAAGAGATAGTAAATCCGAACAGCCAGTCAGATGAAAACAATATATTAATTAGTAATTACATTCATCCATTACAAATTACAATTCTGGAAACAAATAAGGATGGATATTTAGTATTAGAAAAGATAGAAACTTCAACCTTATTCCGATAGGAAAAGCAAGTATGGTTTCATGAATGAGAAGTTGCATACCATTATTTCAGTAAGTGCAACCTTGGCACAATCGACAATAGGGAGAATATTAAATGCTTTTGATGAGAAGAGGATCATTGAAGTCGACAAGGTGAAAAGAGATCTACGACGTGATGGTGGAAGTCCCCCTGCAGCATTAGCGGAAGTACAACTTAAAGAGATGACACCTTGACAACAGAATATCAAACTAGTAGCTTACGATCTTTCTTTCGTTATTACTTAAACATAAGAAACTTTTTGTTTCCCTCCTATAAAACTATCCGTTGCATATGCGGCATGATCAAAATTGGGTTAAAACGCTGCATTTAAAAGTAAGTTCGTCTAAAACTAAGATTTGAAAGGACAAATCCAATATATTTTCACTAAACATATGTGAGGAAGGTTTACTATAATTAGGGACTGAAAAGTAATGATTTTGTCACTTCCATACAAGACATATTACAAAAGACAACTACTTTGGATGCTCACCTCCTTCGTCGAGAGAGATGCTTCTTAGTGACAAAGCTAGCTGGAAACCACGAACAAGAGTCTCGTTACTAGAATTCTGCATTAAATAAGCATGAACATACAAAAATTAAACTCAGAAAGAGAATGAATTGCAGTTGGATGCTATGGGTATGCAACCACCAGAAGTTTCCTTGCCAGTAAGCAACTTAGACAATCGACTATACAACACACAGACTTAATAAGATCTACCCATAGGCTAAAATAAAATAACTTGCAACATGGAAGATCTTACGTTCATTTATACATATTTCAACAAAACAAAGTTTACAGTCCGTATTTTTTGACCCTACACGTTGACAAAACAAGCTGAATAGGATTTGCTTAAATCTGTAGCATTTACATATGTAAACAAAATGAAACTACTCTCATGTTTATGAAGGCATGCATTATACATTTGATTAAGGAGACTTGTGTCAAAACCACTAACTTATGCCAAAAAGTGCCATGCTGGTAGCATCAATTGAGCAACTTACCTTGGCTTGAGAGAAGAGCAACACAAGGCTGTATGTATTAGCAATTGCTTCATAGTTTTGTGGTGTATTTTGAGGAGAGAGAGACTGTGCCCAAATCGATGAAAGCAAGAGACTAATCTGTGTGCTACTAAGCCGCAAGGAATTGGCCTCCTGAGGTTTGACAAATATCAGGCAAATCATAGAGTTGATAGTTTAAAACATTCATTTTACAAGCAGCTTTAAGTATATAGGTTAAAGAGCAAATCACTGCTGCCCAAATCAGGTCTTGTACTTCGTAATAACTCGGATGAGAATGTCGGACACAGGTATGTGTCCAACTCCAACTTGTGTATTTTCTATTCAAGATTTTCCTGTATTTGGAGGGTCCTGGGAAGATGATATCCATATGCTTATGTTTGGATTTGTATTAACCATGAAAGAGAAGTTGCGAAACACTCACAGATTCTGTTTTTGAATTGCTCGGAGGAATTTCGGATGTCGCCAAAGATACTGGCTGACTTATTAAATTGTATGCTCTACTGTAAGATGACGTTAATCTAGTCAGAATCCCATTTTGACTGTTTTCTAGTTGCTCCTTGCTAGCAACATTTTCTTTATTCTCTAGATAAGAATTCTCCATTGAGAAGTATTTCTCTTTCCTTAGCTTCTCGAAAAGGGCAGCTGAAGAAGAAAAGACAGAGACAGTTCTCGAAAGCGTTCTTGGAATACCGGAGGCTTTCTTTGTTACTTCAGTAACAGCAGATGGTTGAGGGCAAACTGAAGATGGCACGAGAACAACAGAAAAGACACGGTGGGCTTCAATCCGTATTTCATGGTCTGGGTGAACCATAGCTGGGAGTAATTGATGGAACAAAGGCTCGGGAAATGCCTATGGGAACAAGGGAACACCAAATAAAAAGGGTAAACCAGAAAAAGAAAATACTGGAGACAACACTTTAGAAATTTAATATGATTAAACAAAGATGAATTAATAATATGATAATTACCTTGTTTACATAGGATGGATTTGGAATTGAGGCTATGATTTGAGCAGTGCGGTAGACAACACGGATTGTAGTTCTTGCTATAACTGTAATATTTGGAATATTCTCCAACATCATAGCCATAGCATCAAGAATTGGACCTGCATCACCAACCTGTTCAAAAGAACAATAAAACCCGAGTAAAAAACAAAGTAATTAGCTTAGATGATTTGGAAAAAACTCAAAGTAGGAAAGTTAGAACATGTCTCCTAACCCAAATTTTAGACACATTTACTCAAGAGTGACAAAAGGGTCTCACCTTATGCGATAACTGTACTAGACAATCATCCACAGCTTCTTTGAAGTTCTTGTTCCAATTTATGATTTCAGTTCCCATAGTTGCATCGTCTAGCGAACAATGTATGCTCTTTCGTAAATGCCTCATAACATCACTAACTGCACTGAGTATTGCTACAGAGGCCTCAACTTTTGAATCTCGAGCAAGGGATGTAATGACCTCTAGAATTTGAAGTTGCATGTCAGGTTGTTTGAGGACATTTTTGTGATCAAGATGCTTAACTAGTACCGACAGCAGAAAGTGTGCATTCTGTCCTGCAAACATGGGAGAAGAGATAGTATCAGTTTTCTCACCATTTAAAGGTCACATTTTTAGGAAAAACATAACAGAAAATTAATTAGGAAACAAATGATTTGAGGGGGGGGGGGGGGGGGGGGGAGGGAGAGACAGAAAAAGAGCATGAGTACCAGAGCTATCTACTAAAATCTGCATTTCCTTTAAGACTGGCAAGGCAAGACCATTTTGAGCGGACCATAACTTTTCCTTATCGAAGTAACGGAACATAGACTCGTGAACACGTCGCGTTGTTGAAGCTTCCTTTGCTAGTTTTGCCATGTTATGTAAGCAAACTCTGGACCAGAAGCAGGGATTCCGGGCATCTACCCTGAGACGGGAAAAAAAGAAACTCATAGTAAGGTAATAGTTCAAATCAAATGAAAAACTAAATCCAAAACTTGAGTCACGGGATTACTCTGATACATTTAGTTCCCCATTGGCATTTACAATCCTCTGCCAAGAAGGAACTTTTAAGAGACTAGTATGCGATGAAGTGTCACAACTCTCAGTGTTTTGCACTTCTTGCACCCTTCGACTTTGACCACTATTAAGGTTCTCTGAATTTTTGTTCGGGACTCCATAATTTTCCAAGACAATTGAAACAATCTGTGGTATTGAAAAATCCTTTAATGAAAAATGGTACTAAACAACATTCCCAAAACTGAGATAACTGCAATTAAAATAAAGGTTCTGAAGAAGTACATCTGCATACATGATTTTGATAACCAAAACAAGGGGGGAAGAGGGGAATTAAAGCATGAAGAAAATAAAAAAGTTAGCAAAGCAATAAACTTGCAAATGTATATTTTAATAAGTCCGAATCAACTTACATTATCAAATTCTGCCGAAATGTGAGAATGTTCACCCATTAACCAAATCTACACCAGAAGATAGAAAATTGAACGTGCATTAGAGTATTTATATATACAATTTGGACAGAATTAATGTGAACCTTGAAGGCATTCATTCTAAGTAAATGAACTGACTAATATGTTTAATGAACTTGTAATGCTGCAAAACTTTCTAAATACAAGAAAAAAAGACTCGCAAAGCATGAATTTTCACTAGTGTACCAATGAAGAAAGTGCTTGCAACCCAGCTGATCGTAGATTTGTCTCCCTTTCACCTTCCCCAGTTTCTTGAACTAACTGACAAACTTTTGGAATAAAGCCTTCTAAGTTCGAGATGAAAGTACTATCCTTCTGCAGAATTTCTTTAAGTTAAAAATAAGTTTGAAGCTTGTTGCTGTAAAATCAATAACTAATAAAAGTAAAATAATTCCGCAAGCTGGAAGTCCATTTTTAATGACACGAGAAGCATACAAGTAATGCTAAAAGTACCTACCTGATTAATTACAAAGTCAAAAAGGGCCTGACATCCTAGAATTTGCATTTCATACTGCCGTGTTTGATCCAGCAGAGTCTGTATAATGCTCTGTAAACTAGTAGCAAATAGTGTCCTATAAAAACGAATGATAACCAGAAAACAAGTGAGTTGAAGGAAACACTTAAAGTATAAGGATGTTTTCTACCTTTGGTAAAAGGTATAACATGATTAATATGGACACTTCAACTTGTGGGGGATTATCCAACTTTTCTTTTAACAACCCAAACATTGATCAAGCGACATTATCCCTTACATCTTTATCAGTATAAATAATAGAAAAACTTAATATTCTCAAATGTGATACCAATCTTACTTAATTTTAGGGAAGATTCCCTAAAGGTAATAACAAGTTTCAGCAATAAGAGAATCATTATTGAATGAAAAATAAATACTACTATTATATAAGAATTTACAGATTGAGGTTCCTTGTTTTCAATATAATATTGGTTAAAAAATGGAATACCAAAATCACTTGGATAAGGAAATGCCTAATTTAGGGGGGGGGGGGGGGACAAAACCATAGAGTTTGCAACGGAAAAACTCACATTTGGTCACGACACAAGAGCAATAACTTCTTGTAAATGCCTACAACAATTTTCACTGATTGAAAATTCTCATTTCTCAACTCCTTGTAGCACCTTTGCTCAAGGGAATCAGTAATCTGGTCATAACATTTGCAAGAACTAGTTATAAAGATACGAACACAATTAACTAGTATGAAACGGTAAGATTTCTAAAGCAAAATTAACACATCAAAAGCTTATCTTGAGGCTTGCAAATATATTATACCTTCGGGATGCGTAGAGGATTTTTTGAAACATATTCACATAGCTTTTCTATCTTGCGATCATTCGGTCCGTCCTCCTATGACATAAAAAGATCAAGTTACATGATTAAAGAAGTGGAAGGATGTAATTTAAGACAAAATACAAACATATGGTAAAGTAGCAAATCCTCATACATTATAAAGACAAAGAACTATTAAAATGAGTGAATCGCCATCTTATGACTAATGTTTGCTTAGCTAGCCGTATTTAATGATTAAATTAAAGTAGTTCTAATTGATCTGTTATTGAGCATTGGCCACCTGAATGGCTGCACTGTAAAGTAGCATAAACGCAAATGTCCCAAAACTGGAAGAAAAAAAGCACCAAGCCCTATATGTAAATAAGCATGAGCTAACTTAACGTTGCATTGAGCCGATATTCGTATTACTGCAGTATAAACGTGTAAATTTACATAACTTGAAAAGCACAAACCTTGTTGCGAGGAAATATTTCAGCAATCAACCTCTTATACCTCTTGATAGGCTGCCGGGACCTTGTACGCAATGAAGGGCAAAAGACACACAGGCTACCACATGCAGGCAAGACTTGCCTCGACATCACACCGGAGATTAAGCTCATTTTCCTTAACACTTTTCGGATTTTAAAATAATAAAACTAGCTATCCTAAGTCCTAACTTCTCAAATATCACTCTGCTTTCTTTCCCTTCTAAATCAATAAAAAGACCTTGGACTTGAATGCCCAGAAGGGAAAGAAAGCTTGAAAAACTATGGGCTAACCTTGAAATCCAATCAACAACCTGTAAACAACTCTGGTGGAATCACAACTTTGAACCTCCAAATCAAACCAAACTAAATTCTATGGATTATAAGGCTGACAATAAGTTAATAACAATCCAGGATTCTGTCTCATGAACTTTGATCAAACTATGACTGTCTGCTCCCAAAATCTGGACCAAAAATTCAAGAAAGCAAAAGGGTATCAACAAAAAACAACGTTGAATCAAAATTTAGCAAAAACCAAGCAAAAATGAATTGATCACGTAAAATTAACAAAAGGGTATCTAAAAAAATGCAGACTTTGATAAAAATTAATAGGAAATGACCGATTTAAAAACTGGGTTTTTCATCCGAAAAAAAAAAAGCTTTCAAACTTACCTCGGATCAATGCGAGAGAGTGAAGAACAGCGGATTGGAATTCGTCTAAGCCATGAAAATCGGTTATACCGCGTTTCCAGCCAACCCCAATCCGCCAATACAATTTGCCACTGTTCTTTCTAAAAATATGTGCTGAATTAAATTATAATTAATGTAATTGGATTTTCTAAATATTATAATTCAGTTCAGCTTTGCCGGCTGCCATTAAATATATGCTGTTCACATTCAACAGCATTATTATATGGGTCTCATCGGATATGAACAAATTAATAAATAATTATTAAGTAATACTAACGTTTAAGGTAATTATTTAGAAATTAATAAAAATGAAAAATCACTATTTAATATATTAAGAAATAAAAACAACTATTTTTTAACAAAAAAAATATAGTACTAATTATTTTTGAAAATTTATTTCTATTATGCATTAATATATTATTTTGTTTTAAAGTTAGTTCCACGCACGAAAGTGCAGTGCTGTCATGTCTTTCTTCGAACATGGACATGTCGACCGTTATTTACTGGTCAGTTGTTTTATTTTTAAGGTCAAATTATCTTTTTGGTCCCTCTACTATGCTGAAATATGGTATCAATTTTTAGGATAAGTCTACAACGTGCGTCGAAAATTGCTGAATATCTCTAACGATGAACATTGTTGAACACTATTAAACTAATTAATAAAGATTAAAGATCACAATGACTCAATATATAATTAACAAATATTTAAAATAAAATTTTAATTAAATTATTTTCTATAAGAAAAACTACATGAATGGTCATCCAACTATCACTCATTTTTTGGATTGGTCACTAAAATATTTTTTTCATCAAAATCATTGTTAATGTTTTATTTCATTATTATTTTGATCATCGGCTTTTAAATATTTAACAAAGATGTGACATCACAGGTTTAATAATAATTTTATAATAATTTTAGTCCCTAAAATTATTATTTTATATCATATTAATTCTAATAAAATATAACTCATCAAATATTTGAACTAAACCTCAATTTTTTTTTGTTCTCTTGCAACATTACTTTAAAAAATTAATTTATCAACTTTTTCTTTATTTCTCTTGTGTCTTTGGGTAATTTATTAAATTTAAGATTATAGAAAAACACTTTAATTTTATGATTTGTTCTTTTAAAATCTAATATAGCTTCTTTGACTTTTCCCAAACTACTAGTATATATATTTCTATTATTTCCTATGTTTATCGGATTCATAAAAAAATTTGATTTATCAATTCACATAAAATTTTCGATCTTCATATGGATGCTCCTATAACTTCACACAAATTTAGAATCAGTGACTTCTCAAATGCCGAAACACAACCTTCTTTGAGCTAAAAAAGAAATTATTCGACAAGAATACCATCCCGATTCGAAAAAAAAAAACTATTCTTTTAACTTAGATTTTAAAAGAATATATTATAAAATTAAAATGATTTTTTATAATCTGAAACTTAATAAATTGTTTAAAGACACAAGAAAAATAAAGAGAGAGTTTACAAATTAATTTTTAAAGTAGTATTGCAAAAAAAAAGAAAAGGAATAAAAAATTTAAAGTTTAGTTAAAATATTTGATGAGTTATTTTTTAAAATATCTTACGTCAACATAATAATTGAAATATTTTTTAAAAAATATCACGTCAGTATTTTAAATAAAATTATTGTTAACAATTTAGATAAATTAATAATATTAATAGTCATTAAATTAAAGTATATAACAGACCAAGTCTCAAATTTGAATATAGTAAAGAGACCAAGACTAAATTTTAATTATTTATTAATTATTTGTTAAATACACATTTTCTTTAAAAATGTGTATAAAATCTAAAATATTTATTTAAAATAAATAATGTAAAATATTTAAAATTTTGTTACTTAACCTTTTTCTTTTGTGTAACAATAATTAAAGTAAGAATCATTTTCTTCAGCTTTGAAGTTAAGCTTCCTTAATTTCTGTTGAATTATTATACTTTTAAATTGGAAATTATTTTAAGACCATTATATTTATAATCATTGGGTTCATTTAAGAAAATAAATAAAATTTTCCTTCTAACTTAAAGGGAAGGAAAGTACAAATTTATCCTTGTCCATTTCCTCCTACAAAGAAATGAACTGCCAGTGCCATGCCTAAACAATGACACTTCTCTTGTCCGATGGTGTGCGTTCAACCGTTTTAGCCATAGATTGGTTGTTCTTGCTACTATTCCCTCCGGCTGCTCTCGGAACAGAACGCTGCATGATTCGGATTGGAATTCCGCCCATATCGAAATCTTCCTTCAAAGATTTGGTTAGAAACCTTACATATGTATCAGAGAGCTTGGTGTTCCCACTCAAGAAGGCGACGAAAGTCGGAGGCCGGGCTTTCACTTGAGTGAAGTACTTGATCTTGGTTTGAGCACCTTGGTCTTTCCAAGAGTGTCGGCTCGTAACCTAAACCAACAATGTCGGAAATGACGGATTGGAATAGGCGAACATATCAGAATTCGAATACAAAATTATACACTTTCGGGGTTATAAGATCAGAATCAGAGCACAAATATGAAATACAGACCTTACGCAACCAACGGTTAAGACGTGCAGTGGACAACCTTAAACACCACTTCTCGTACGTATCGATGACTTGAGACATGACAGCAGCACGCCCTTTTCCGTCTATTGCTGAGATGAACACAACTGGTATCCCAGTTATCTGTTGGCAAGACCATGATCACATAAAAAGTTCTTCGAAGATCCGGGTGTACGATGAAAAACACATAACATCTCAACTTTTCCACATGTTCTTCCATTATTAATTATTAAGACTGAAAATAAAGATTAAGCCAACAAACCTGGGGTATAACCATCTGAATTTCTTGGGGAACTGCTTCCATGATTTTTTTATATAACGTCGAATTTCTTTTCCCCTTTAGAAGATCCAGCTTGTTCACAATTACAACCAGACCACGACCTTCTTCCACAGCTTGTCTTGCTATAACTACTTCAGCATGTGTCAAGCTACGCCAAGCTTTCGCAACCTGTACATTGTCCCGTAGAGATGGCAATGAGATTAAATTTACATTTTCTTCCATACCATTGAAATTTTAGTCTACTACATCCCCGGCGTTTTCTACTTTTCCATATATTTGAAGGGTTGTTGTTGGAGGTCATATCCCCCATAACTGTGTGTCAGACGCAAGTACATAAAGAGAAATAAAGAGTTGGAGCAACATAGACCTAAAGCTTCCGAACATGTGAGATTAAGCGAAGCATCACTTTTTCCCATCATATTAGATAGGTATGGCCAGCAAATACATGATATTTAAAGATGGGAGACATTGTATATAATGAATGACAAACCTCTTCAGCATCAAGAACCAAAGCAACTACATGAGCTCTCATCAGATTTTTTCTGGATTGCATGATGCTCAATGAAGTTGGACCTTTTTGCCGATCACCTCTTTGCAACCAACCAGCAGTATCAACCTGTATATAAACTACATCAAAATCAAGATAATAAATGATTGAACTAAAAACCAGTCCATTCAAAGACTTAAATCAAACAACTACGAATAGAATATCAGACTATCCAAGAGAAGGGCCTTGGTAAATTTCAGATTTAGATTAGTCATTATGATAATTAAAGGGAAACTGACCTTATGATAACTTTAACAAGGATGGTTCTCGGGAGGGCCTCCATAATTTAGAAGATGGTAAAAGACAAAACTAAAGTGGAATCGAACATCAACTTTATTTTTATAGTACTGGGGCTCAACACGTTTCAGAATTTTTAGGAATATATGGCATATAATGTTTAAATAAACAGTTTTGATATACAGCAAAGCCGAAGAATCATGTGATGAAACAGAGTTAAAACAAGTTAAATATTTATACCAGATAAACTGTTCTCCCTTGATATTGAAATTGAGCTCTCACTGAATCTCTAGTCAAACCAGCTTCAGGACCAACCAAAACACGATCTTCTTGTAACAATGCATTTAGTAATGTCGACTTCCCAACATTCGGTCGGCCAACAATAGCTAATTGTAGTGGCACCTTAGATTCTTCATCAACCTTACAAGAGCCACAATTCTGGTTGAAGTTTTCGTCTTGGGCCTCTTGGCTACTGTTGCCTAAGGCAAATAGAAAACAAACACGGTGATGATGTCAGAAAACAGGGAGAGGAAATAATGAGTGCCTCAAAAAGAAGTGTACAAAATACCTGGCCTATGATCCACTTTTTCCTAGAAATCCACCATAGTTGACAAAAGAAAGTGAAAAAATGTATCCATGGCTTATGTTTCATTTATTTTCACACCATAGAATGTTTGGATCTAAAAAATCTAAGCCAAGGGTGTAGTTGATAAACCACTGAAAATTCTTAGACCATTTAAATGAAAACTTTTAATGGTTTAATGTTGCCAATGTGCGTGCCATGTTATCTTATAACACAATTAAATGGAAGATTTTTAATCACTTTTCAATCTTATGCCATTAAAAGGTACTTAATAAATACAACCAGTTTTAGTTAATTACATTAACCTTGCATTCTTTTCATTTTAGCTATTTTTACTTCCGTTATTGTAATATACTTTTTTAAAAAAAAAAATTATTATAATATCTCTTTAGCATTTATTCTTCAGTAGAATACCAAACAATTTTTATAATAACAATCCAATAACTAATTGGAAAATACTTTGATACACAAGCCTTTCAATATTAGGGTTTAGGGTTAGTAGAAAACAATTTTTACACAAGCCTTTCAATATTAGGGTTTAGATATTTATGTTGTGGTTTAGGCACTTAGGGTGTAGAATTTAAGGTTTAGGGTTTAAGGTTTAGGTGTTAGGACTAGGAATTTGGTTTTAAATTTTATAGCTTAAATATGAAGCGTTGTGTAAACTTTTTTTACATAGCTTGTGTATCAAAACATAACCCTAACTAATTTATGAATTTATCAAATATCACCCAAGTTCAACAAAGCCAAAACTTAATAGCAACACAACAGCTATCTTGATCAAGGACAGTGGTTTAACGATAACAGAAGTGCTTACCATCTAAAACTTTGTTCATATAACTCTCAAGCAACGGCCGGAGAGATTCATAAAGCGTTGTCATTCCCAGCCCAGTCTCAGCAGATATAGCAATTGGTTCCCCAAATCCTAATTTCAGGACTTCTGTAGCAGCTTCAGCAAAAGAGTTTGTATCATTATGAAGCGATTCAGATTTATTCATGGCTACTATAGGATTGATTCCAGGTGCATGCTTGCGTAACCACCTTCCAACCTCCTGATCCAATGGATGCAACCCAGTTCTAGACTCAATAAAGTACAAAGAAATAAATTTTAATCAGCATATACAGGAGCAAGAAACCTTCAAAACAATGACCTGAAAACTTTTGCACCCAACACTAGGATAGAAAATCTCAAAGAAATGGATGTGATGCAATGTAATGTCTTTTCAAGATTTTCAAGTAAAATTTTAGAAGTAAACATCAGAAAACGTCTTAAAATTTCGAAGTAATCAGTTGTGCAATATGGTTTCTGTTTTCTGTTCGGGCCATTATCATGCTCCAATAGAGAATTTTTAGGTTTTAAATAAACCCTAGCATTGGATTATTTTGCAAAACACTATTAGTCATATATGTTGTAGGACAATAGGGACTCAGCCATAGGTATACATACATGTATAAGGGGATCCATAATGAAGACTGACCTCACATCAATAAGAAAAATTGCAAACTGAGTTCTAGCAAGCACATTTGCGGTCATGGCAGCTGTTCTGTTTAGAATAGATCCTGATGTAGCTTCTGTTTCCAAGCCAGCAGAATCCAATACTTTAAACCGCAGATCCCCCAATTTAGCAAGCCCTTCCCTTATGTCTCTAGTGACATGATCATCAGGTGTGTTGTACACAAGAGCCTCTCTCCTCCTTATCAAGCTAAACAGCATTTGACCAGAAATAAATAAAAATAACAAGTAGAGAACATTAAAAAAAAGTGTGTGTGGTGCATTGGAAAAGACAGGAGATTGAGAGCAAGAAATATCCACTAACCGGTTAAACAATGCAGATTTCCCTACATTGGGGCGACCAATAATCATGACAGTGGGAAGCAGATTAATGTCTAATTTGGTGAAATCAATAGGTTTTCGATCTACAACTGTAGCCCCTTCAGGAGTGCTGGAAAGTGGTTGAGACACATCATCCTTAGAGACAGTTAAGGTGCAAAATCTCACAGTAGCTTGACTCGAACTCCTAAAGTTGTTAAGCAGATGAGCACTTCCATACGTCTTAAAAACAATTGAACCTGCAAAAACCAGTAAAGAGCATACCGACTCAAACAGATCACTCAACAGGCATAAATCTATCTAGATTCTAGAGACCAAAACAAAACTCACTGAAAGAAGAATGAAAAGACGGGACAAATAGAAGCAGTGGAAGTGTTGGTCTTAAAGAGCAGCAGGCTGAAAATAACAGGGTGCCGCTTTGGGGCAGAAAGGGATTCAAATGTGAAATATACGACTCAATGTCTCATTTCCTTATTTTGGATTTCAGAAACAGAATGCTTTGCTACACTTGAGAATAGTTGAGAAGAGGGAATGAGGGAAGCAAGCAAACAGCATTACTGCACGACTTCTAAAACCTGACGGTCCTGAACCAGACTAAGATTAACTGTGGTGTCAAACCCTGTTTTCTTATTTTCCTCCTTTTCTTTTCCCTTCATCCTCAAAACTCTCCCTGTCCACCCCTCCATTTTTCATTAGTTACCCATATTCTTCATCTCTCTATAACCTTTAAACCTTCCCAATATATTTCAAAACCAAAAGCTGGCAACTCTAAACCTCAATCTAGACACCATCAGCCAAGAAACCACTTCCCATTGGCATCTGCCATTTGCTGGATTCAAGATTGTACCAAATTCTACCTATAAACTTCTATAGGCCTCTTCTTTTCCTTTTATAGCACTGGTTTTCTCTTTAAAAGTCTCTAAAACCATATATATCTAGAACAAACCCCCAAAATTTTCACAACCAAAAATACTTTTCCCCTCGACTTCACAATCACAAAATCCTTAATCAGCAGTTAGCACCCTGTAGCTTTTCTTTCTGAATTCCACCATAAAGCATCCCAAAATTCTAATAGAAAACATAAAAACCCAAGGCCAAGCATCATTCCACCAACAAGATCACTGTAAAGCCCCTCCCTTGATTCCCTCTTCATCTCTCACCCTTCCATGGCTCAAACCTTAAGATCCCCTTCATCCCGAAATGCAATAAATAAAATAAAATGCTAACAGAAGATCATTAATTAGGTCAACAAAATGCATCAGAAGATTTGCTGATAATTTACATGTGACTCATGGTCTAGAACCATAGATTCATTGAAGGTTTTATAAACCCTGAGGCTCATTCCAGGAAGAACATCTGTATAATCAAAACTTCATAATCAACTTGATCAGTAAAAAGTTAGATGAAGGAAAATTCCATCTTTAGCTTAAAGAAGGCAGAAGTATAACTCCGGCCCTTGCACCTTGCTAATTCTTCAACCAGCAGACATTAAGGTACACCATAGTTTCTATAACAAACTGATAAATTGATAGACAAATAAGGAGGACCAGTAGAGAGTGATATAGATGTACCTACAGAAGAAAGACGGTGTGCGGAAGCCCCAACAAAAGCGATTGCACCTTTTCTTGCAAACTGCGGAAAAGCAACAGTGTAAAAGGAGACAAAAGGTCCAGAAATGAAATAAATAGTTGGAAAAAGAGTACTACTTTAGAGAAAATCGAGCCATGAAGATATCGTTAAATAAAGGAAAGGGAAAAGAACATCATCAGCATTAAACTTGATAAACACGCTCTTTATTTTGAATACCAAATTTCAGAATAATCTTAATCTAACCCAATAAATCAAAACATATCACTGATTCTTCTATTCGAACATATTTCAATCATATAGCAAATGTAAGAGATGTGATTCAATTTTCAGGCTTTTGTTTTAATAAAAGAACAACCAATTACTTAAATTGAAACAATTCCAGAACTTAAAGGAAGAGAATTACCAGAGAAATGGGAGCTTTAAAGTGGTTAACAAGAGCAGAACTACACTGACTCACTCCGGTGCCATGCCGATGATGTCTCCTTAAATACTCCGTCGCGGCCGCCTTCGCCGTACTCCTAAGTCTACTGCGATTCCCATTCATTTCCCTTTTCCTGCTTAACAATTCAAAAATCGCTCGCTTTTCTCCTACACGATGGCTACAACAACAAAATACTCCACCTTTTCCGGCCGCCTGCTACCGGAGATCCAGTCACCGACCGTAATGATTCTCCGACGAAGCTCCTAGTGATAGTTGAACCTAATTTATCTCAAGGAAAAGGAACAAGAAGAGAAGCCTGTAAGCCACCGCCATAAACGAGAGAAGTTAGCCATCTGACTTAAGTTCGGTTCTTCCCTAGCGGCCGCGGGTACGACATTTTGTTTTCTTTTAAATGTAAAACGGTCCGTTTTGAGGTGGTATAAAAATTAGGGATAAAGAAACATTTACTCCTTCATCTCGAATTAACTCGATTTGAGCTTGTACTCGACTCGAGATCTTAATCAGTTAAATTGAGAAAAATCTAATTCAACTCGATAAATTCGCGAATAGCTCGTTAATTTTTTAGTAATTATTTTAAAATATAAATCTAAATAATAATTATTAATTTGTGGATTGTTACTTTAATTTTAACATACTAGTTCGACATATTTGTGAACTGTTAGTTTGAATTTAAACTTTAAAAGTATTTTATACATTCTTTTGATATTTTTTGGTTAAATTTATTAATTTATGATAATATTAAGCCTTATATAATATTTTTAAAATTTACTTTTAGTTTAAAAAATATTTTTTTTTTAATTTGCTTAACGAGCAATGAATGGAGCAACAAAAATTTTTAACGAGCGTGAGTCGCGCACAATTTTAACGAGTTTAACGAGCAACAAATCGAGTCGAACAACATAATTTTTTAATAAGTGCAATCGAATACTATCCAACTTACGATCGACTCACTCGATAACTATCGCTAATAAATATATATTTTAAGAAAATTGAAACATCGCGTAGTAGTGTATAAAAAATTATTATAAAGATGATTCTTTCGATCTAATTTTCTTTTCCTATATAATTATAGTTTTTGTTTTCATTTGCAAAGCCTAAAAGATATCCCAAAAATCATAGATTTTTCTCTCTAAAATCCATGTTACTAATTGGTCTTATATCTAGTTCAAATTCAGGTATCAGGGTATTCGGGATAAATATTTAATTTTATTAATTTTAAATGATAAGGTCCTCAAAGAATAATAAACTATTATATTTTAAAAGGGACAAATATTGATACATTCATAATATCTCGAACTTAATATCTTAATTAAACTAAAACAACTATAACAATGACTACTAATCAAAAGCACCAAACCAGAATGTATATATATATATATATTATAATTTTTAAATGTACAAACACCAAAATAAGTGGTTCAATCCTCATCACCATTAAAAAAAATCTTCAAATATCCCAACACACACTTTGGGCACTCAAGGATGAATACATACACACATCATACATAATATTGATTGGTTTGGTGCAACTCTTGATTGCATATTCCTTCTGATATAGGGTACCCTACAGTTGAAAAGGTGAAGGTACACTCTTAAACAAGCAATAAATTAAAGTTGATGATAAAAATAACGATATTATCTAATTTATCAGTTCGAGAATTGTTCGTATCATTACCTGACACATTGTAATCCAACAATATCAAGAACCTTGGCAACTTTTGTTCCTCTCTTGGCCTAATTTATTATGAAATGGTCTCAAAAGAAGGATTTTTTTGCAGGTGGTCGTCCAACAGCTCTCATTAAGTTGGTAATTTCAAGAATTTTGGCAACTTTGGTTCCTCTCTTAGCCTCAGCTGATGCTCTCCTCTCTTCTGCTTTGTGGTGTGCTTTTGCGATATCATTTTGCATCTTCTCTAAGGCTCTTACTCTTTTATCCTCAAGCTTCCTCTACATACATGAATATCTACTGAATGTTAATGTCAAACATAAATCTGATTCGAATTCGATTAATTTAATTTATCATAGATTAAAACATTAATAATATTCGAGTTTCATTCAATTCGATATATAACGTACCTATGATATTAATAATGACATGTAATTTAATTCATGTACATGACTAACCTAAAACTTTTCGATTTCAACCCTGACACTAATAAAAAGATTATTAGTACTCGATTTCAATTCAAATTGACCTGCAATGCACCTATGATACTAATGGCACCTTATAATTTAATAACCTAACTTGATTAGTGATTTATAGTGTAATCGACAATCAGCTAATCTAATAGAATGAAGCATTAGATCTTTTAAGTAAGGTCATGTATGTGAACTCTAATGTCGTAAACAGAAGAAATCAGATAGAGAAGATCATTCCACGATAGACCATGCAATATTTCATCAAAATTAATCAATTAATGAACTAGATATCGATAGTTATAAAAATATTAAAAAATATAATTTATAAATCTATTTGTATTCAATCCTATCCGACTAATACAATTATAATATAACTAGTTTGGCTAAGCTAAAGGTTGATCCATTAATAAAGTAGCAATTTTTCTACACTCATAATCATCATATTAAACTAAAAACAAAGCACTTGAAATTATTAAGAATTTGACCCAAACTCAATAAGAGATGATAATGATTACATGAAGTTAATTTTAGTTATTTAACTACTTTGAATTAGTTAATTTGTGATAATTACTACTTTTATGCATGAGAAAATGATCAACAAACACAAGAAAAAACTGGGGGAAATTTTATTTTCTCACTATCCAAACATACCTCAACTTTCTTCATCCAAGAAGTAGCCTTTTGGACTTGTTCATTTTCCCACCCATTAATGATAGCATCTTCCCTCTTAAACCTATTATTAATCTTCGCAACTTTAGCGTTTTGCCAAGCAGATATTTTGGACTCCACCTCCTCTTTCTTCACTCTCAGCACCGAAACCTCCCCGTGACTGCCACCGCCGCCGCTACTATTCCCCACCGCTGCAGCAGCCGGATGAGTCGGTTCTCCTAACCCGACCCGTATTTGCTGATCCAAACCTCGATCGGAGTAAGTATTATCCGGCACTATAGCTAAAGGATTAGTTTCCTGTTGCAAATCATGATCCTCTCCGATCCTCGTCAATTGATTGTGATTGTTCAAAGTATGTATAGATTCCGATTCATTGTTTTCAATGGACGAACCAGCAAGAACAAGAGCATTGAACTCCCTGCTTATCGTGGTAAAGTTTTCGCTCGATGCGATTTCGCTCGAAGAGGATGCACGGCTGCCGAAATCCCAACGGCGACGGCGACGGCTCAAGGCTGGAGGATGAGGTGGGGTCAAGGCATGGATGTCCCTGATATGTTCATCGTCATGATCGTCGCTGTTTTGGTCGTTTTCTCCATTGTTGACAGCACTTTGAAGGGTTAACATGGTAGGGTTGATTAGCTACGAAGCTGGAGAAGATTTAAGAGAGATTTTGACATAATCTTTTTTTAGTTATTATGGAGGATTAAGAAGAAAATCAACCCATATATGGGGATGGCTCTCTTAAGGGAGAATATAATTAAAAAATACCTTTTATAAAAAAAATACATTTTTAAATAAGATTATACGTTTAAATTTTAATATTAAAAAAATTAACAGAATTTTATAGTATAAAATTTAAATTTAGTTAAACATTAAATTTAATTAGTACTTTTAATAAAAAATAATCATATTATTTTAAAAATTTAAATTCGAATAGTTTTGTTTGTAAGGTATATATTATTAAAAGAGTTAAGAAAAAGTATGAAACGCTGTTAAAAAAAATTACGCATAAGCTTAATTACAAAAATAAGTGTTCAAATTATACGGCTTTTTTATATTAAGTGTCTAAAATTTTTATCGAAACTAATGTTTTTAGCTTATCATTTTAAGTGTCCAATTATTAACGATTGTCTGAAAATTTTAACCAATCAAAACATGACACATAGCTTTGATTTTTATTTTTTTAATTTCTTTTAACTAAATTTAAAAAACCTAAATTTTATAAAATTAATAAAATAACCTTAAATCCTAAATTCTCAAATTCAGTAATGATTGTCGCTATTTATCATGCTATTGGTTATTTTAGCTCTTCTATTACAAGGTCTGCATATAAATAATCGTTAAGCTGATTGTCATTTGTCGTTTATTATTTTTTTCTTTTACGAGTTCATTTATCTTTCGATATTAAATATATCATTTATCGATTTTTGATGACAAAAGAAAAAAATGATAAGACAACTTTAATGTCTAACACATATAAACATATTATCGATGATCGATAATAATTAAAATAAAATAAATCACATCATATATCATATTTTTACAGGTTAATGAAAATTTTGATATACACAAATTATAACTATATAAATATTATACACTTATTCTGATAAAAATATAAACACATATTATAAAATATATAATTTAAATATTTATTTTATAACTAAGTCTTATATTTTACAATGTACGATTAAACAAGTCCTTAGTCTGACGTTAATCGGTGTCGGCAAAAAGATTTGAAGGGGAGCCCACCAACAGTGGGTATAGGCGTGTGGACCAGTGACAAAAATAGACACGCGTCGCACGGAATAATCATATAGCTGCTGTAATTTCCACGTGGCTTTTATCCATTGGATTGGGGTCCATTCAGGTAAGCTACAATTCTTCCCCGCAAATGAATCACTGACGTAGTACTATGGAATGAGCGCCACGTTTACGGTTCATCTTTTTTAAATAAAAACATTATATATTTTAGGTTTTCAAGATGCTCACGTCTCACGTGACAACACTAAGCTTAATAGTTTAAAACTTAATTATCAAAATTAAGACATTATTCCTTGATAAAAAATAGGAAACTATTAAATATTATTTTTAAATTAGTTTTTAAATATATTCTAAAAATATGTTTTTTTTATTTAATCATCGGTTTTCAATTTATTTATTTTTTAATTTGAGTCGAGTACTGTAAAAATTCGTCATGCGGATTATTCATTCAACTTAACTATTTTATTCACAATATTAATATTAGATATGAGATTATTGTGCACAGGAACGGAACCAAAACTTTATGTAAAGGGGTGCAAAGTACAAGAAATTATATTAAACATGTAGGGGCGTAAGATTACAAAAATTTAGGGGTGCATAATTAGATTATCAATAGAAAATACAAAGAAAACATATAAAATATAGGAGAACTTAAATATTTTAGGGGTGCAATAATACCCTCAGCACCCCTAGGTTCATCCCTGATTATGTACACTCAATCTCGTGACGTCTTGACACGAGTTAACCACACTCGTGATAGTCAATTATCACAGTTATTTATTATGCCTGTCTCACTTATAAATGTTCGACGTGAAATTGGATAATTAAATAATCTTTTAGATACTATTTATCATATGATCGTTACTTTATTCTTAAAAGATATAACTTATAAAATATACAATATCATTATTTATAATATCACAATGCTTTTTTTACGTAAAATTATTATCTTCACCTCTTTTTAAGTATCATAACATCACGAATATTTCATATTTTAATAAAATATATTTGGGAAAATGATTGGCCAAATCAAATTTATATACTTTTAAAAATAATATAGAATAAATCAACAATGATACCTAAACCACTTTGAGCTTCATATAAATAAAAAAAGGTTGGAACTTTTCTATACTTTTGGTTAATGGCAATTGGCAATTGAAGTTTGATTATGTCTTTTGCAATAAAATATGTAATATTAATATTCATAAGATTATTATTTCATACATTGAATTAATAATTGTCACATATCTTATTTAAATTTATGTGAAATATATTCATCTATATTTATATTTTATAGAATATATTCATAATCATCATGTTTAAAATTTTATATATTCAAATAAATTTTAACATATTATTATTATTATTATTATTATTAACCAATGTGAAATTATTCAAAACTTCAACTTAATTAACCAATGAAAGGTCTAATTTGTTAAAGATTTCAAGCTAAAATCAAAATTAATTTAACTATTTGAATGGTGTAACGGTGTATATGTATTTTAATATCATTAAATAATCCATTAAAGGAAAAAGGAAAAAGGAAAAAAAAAAAAGTATGACTATCATAAACATTGAACCCTAAATCCCAATTCTACAATATAAACCTTAAATCTTAAAATCTTAAAATCCTAAATAACCCGATTTATAAAAAATTTATTTTATATCGTCAATATATAAGATACTAACTATTAAATTATTTTTGTGAAGTAATCTACACATCATATATTTGATGTTGAACTAAATACACGAACGAAACTACTAATGATATGAAAAGAGTTCATGCTTTTTATTTATTGTTTAATAATTATTTTAATTTGTATTAATTTAAATAATTTTTTTTTAAAAAAATAATAATAATAAGGTGATTATATTAATATTTTTGTTAATCTTTTAATAAGATAAATACAATTTTATAGATAAATTTATTAAAATCCAAATCACAAATTAAATATAAGTTGTTATAAACTTAAGGCCCCAATATTTCTTACCCAACAATATGTCTACCTTAATTCAACAACCTAGAAAACTAAGACAAGTCTAGAAACATAGCATCAAACCAAACAATGGACTTCAATGTCAAAACCAAATGACATCAATATGGACTGATCTAAGAGGTTGAAGTTGGACAATAGAAACACAAGTAGAAAGTTCAGGTGTTCATTATTCGGTTAAATTAAATTCACAAATCGAACTTTATTTTTTATTAATCATTTGAATAACTTTAGATTTAATCAGTTAATGATAATGTTTTTAAACTTTAATTATGGGTTAATTCAATTTAAAATTAATTAATCAAACTAACCAAAGATATTAAATATTTTAAAGTTATATATATTATTTATATATTCCTTACTCGTTAGTCCTATCTGTCTAGACCTGTAAAGGGTCTATTTTTTTTTTACCTAAAGTAATCACTAGACCATATTAAATAGAAAAATTATAACAATTTTTGGTTGATTTAAAAATTAATCAAATTAATTATAAATTATTTAATTAACTGTTAAAAATAAATGATTACAGTTAATTATGTTTTGTTTAATTTGATTCTGCCATTAATTAAATTAACCGATTAAACACTCATATCAAAAAAAGTCGAGCCCACAACCAGTGATAGACATATAATTTTTATATTAGGGTGAAACTTTTATACAAGAATTTGAAAACTTTAGGAAATATAAAATTAGATTATAATATAAAATACAAAAATTTTCTAAGTTTATTTACATGGAGCATAAGCCCCTCGCATTTTATGCATTGTAATTGGATCAAAATATAAAAAAGTAAAGTAAAAATGTTAAATCTGAAATCTCGTGATAAAAGAGTGACTACAACCATAATTATACCTATTATAAATCATGCTTTGACTTATTATCTGTCGCATATACCGACCTAATCTGTGGAAAAGAAAAGCTGTCTTTGAATGAAAGCGTGATAATCAAAATCTTTATTTTTTTTTCTCTTTTATTGCACACGGAATATTTTTTTAATTTTTGATAGAGTTTAGTTCGATTGATATTATTATTAATATAATTAAGGTGTAAATAAATTAAATTAAATTTGACTCAATTTGTTAAAAATTAGAGTAATAGTCGAGTTCAAACTCAATTCGAACTCAGTAATTTTAATTGAATTAAATATTGATTAGACTTTAATTAAATCAAATTCATGTAACACACGATATGTCTCATGTCATTTATTGTCTTAATAATAACTATTGAGTTAATTTATTTAACAATAATAGTACTATTATTATTATTATCCATCAATATATATTTTATTAATTTATCCTAATTTAAAGTAATTCAATAATTTAATTATCTATATTTATAAATTATACCAATTATATTAAAATAATGGATATAATTAAAAATTGAATACCAATTTTAAAAAATATTTACATACCAATTTCATTATGTTTTAATTTGTGTACTAAATGTATATTTAAGCCATTACAATTTAATAAATAGTAAATAAATTCAAAATCTAAGAAAGAATATTTAACTATAAATCCTAATCTTAGGAAAATCTAGATTCCTTGAACTCCGAAAGAAAAAATCAATTAAAAACACACACTAGAACATAATATAATAATAAATGTATTATTTTATTTTATTTTTAAAAAAAAGGAAGCTTCACACCCAGCTTACAAGAAAATTAGAGCCACCTTATTGCTTTGCTTTCCGTGAATTGAATGCGACCAAAGAGGAAACTTCCCTCTTCATAAATATAAAACAAAGAAATGGGTTTGAAGAGTTCTTGTTAACTTCTTCAACCTACCACCTCCATCTCTTTTATCTTATTTAAAATCCATTTCTTTTTCAAGTCCAAGTTTTTGTTTTGCTTTGACACCCCCAAATTCCCCATACTTTGACCTTAAATTAATAACTTTAAAAAGGAGATCAGCAATTTGAAGCAAAACCCTTTTTTTCTCCCATATTCTTTTCTTATAATTACCCCTTTTTGATTGCATAATCTGCCTAACCGATAAAGTTTTGATTTTGGTTTTGATTCTGATTCCCACCCTTCTAAAAATAGTATCAGAGGTATGAACTTGGGTGTCTATCCTATTTGTTTATCCTTGGATTTTCTTTTTTGGTTCTGTTGTTGCATCAACACATGGGGTTTCTTTTGTGTTTTTATCTTTTTTTCTGGTTTTTGAGATATGGGTTGTTTGAATTTCGACATAAAAACAGACTGAAACATGATTTTGTAGCGTGTTTTGATGTTGATTTTTTTTTTCTTGTCTGTTTATACTTTTGATGTTCTGCATTGTAATGTTTTATTGAAATCTGGGTTTTCATTTGGGAGTCTAATTTCTCCTGTTAGTCCTATGTAATCCATTATGTGTTCTTTTCAATCTTTTTACCTTACATTGTATGATAGATCCAAGAAATTTGAGTTATTTTAATTTGATCCCTTATCTCTCTTGTCTGTTGACCAGGCTGAATATTGTTTTGGAGGCATTTGTGCTCCATGGTGAGCCATTAAAACCATCATATACGTATACATATACATATATACGTACATATACTGTTGTAGATCTTTTGTTAGAAATGGCAATATGGATAAAAGTGTAAGCTTTATTGTGATTTGATTTGCTTTTTTGGTTTATGTTATGATCATCAGGGAGAAGCCCCTGCATTGTGTGTTGAGGATCTAAAAGAGAGGTTTTCAAATGGATTTGGTTTAAGATTCAAGGGCTTTGAGACATCTACTGATGTTGGGGACAAGACAGTAAGCTGATCTAATGCCTAAATTTGGTGTTTGTCCTCATAAAGTGATTTCTGATTTGTCTGTCTTTATTATGTTTGTTAATATGTTTCAATCACCTTTCTTTTTGATTGAGGATTTGTTTTTGGATCTCTCTTTGGCAGTTTGTGATTGGTTGCAATAACAATGATTCTACACCATCACTTGAGGTTCATATTTATGACAAATCTAGAGGGAAATGGTTAGTTGATGTTAGGAAGATTTTTTTACGGCTTCGGCTTGTTTTTTACCGTCGATATTTACTGAAAATCGAAATTATATCCTTGCGGGTGGCTCTATGGTTCTAGCAACAGTTTGTTTCTCCAAGTGTTAGTTTAGGGTTTCGAGTTAAAATGTTTCTGGTAATATTTTCAGGGTGATTCCTACGGTGCTCGGAACTAAACCGAAGCCGTATGAAGGCTATTCAGCTGTCCTTTTGAATGAAGATCGAATAATGGTTATCATTCGTGGCTCCCCCGCTGATGACTGCATTTGGTTTCTTGAGGTGGGTATTTTGAAAGCTTATTATTGTTCTAGGTTAACTGTGGTTCGGAGTCGGTTCATTTCTCTTTGGAATCTAGTACATTTTGAATCTTGTGTGTTTGATCTGTTTGAAATATTGTTAGGTGGACACCGAGTATGTTAAGCAGCAGAAGGAAGCTTCGGAGACTGAAGTCATTGCGTGGAGTAAGGGTGTGAGAGGTGATGCCGAGAAGCCGGTAGTTATCAGTGGTCCTTCCGGAGTTGGTAAGGGGACATTAATAAACATGCTCATGAAGGAATTCCCATCCATGTTTGGATTCTCCGTGAGCCATACGACCCGTGCACCAAGGGGTACTGAGAAGAATGGAGTTCATTACCATTTTACCGAGCGAAGTATAATGGAGAAAGATATAAAAGATGGGAAATTCCTCGAGTTTGCTTCCGTTCATGGAAATCTCTATGGAACCAGTATCGAAGCAGTTGAGGCAGTAGCAGACTCGGGAAAGGTAAAAGCCATCCCTTTTATAATTCTGCTAATAGTGATTCTGCACATTGGATACTCATTGTTCTGGACCATCGAATCAGTACCAAACATTGCACTTGATGATGCAACATTGAGATTTCTGTTTTCTTCCCTTGATTATGTAGAGGTGCATTCTTGACATTGATGTTCAAGGAGCAAAGTCGGTGAGGGACAGTTCTCTTGATGCCGTTTTCATCTTTATCGGTCCACCCTCAATGTCGGAACTTGAAGAGCGGCTCCGTTTAAGGTTAATTCAAACTTTCCATTTGATGTGTTCTATCATTATACTATTTCCCTAGCTTTGTAACATGTAGAAATGTTGTAAATAGGGGGACTGAAACAGAGGAGCATATCCAAAAGCGCCTCCGGAATGCCAAGGCAGAAATCGAACAGGGGAAATCCTCTGGCATCTTTGATCATATATTATGTAACGATAATCTTGAGAAGTGTTATGAGAATCTTAAGGTGACTTCTCTTTCCTTCGAACCATCATATGCATCTTTAATTCTTCTGTAATCCTTTCTAAGCAGAGTAGTTCTTTCGCATACCCCGATCTGATGAGTTCGGTTTTTTTATAGGAACTTCTGGGACTAGATGGAACGGAACCGATCAACCCCAAAGATTGTAAGAAAACTAGTTTTTGATTACTATTTTCTCTATTCCTTTCAATGCAAATGGACTAACAATTTATTTAAAACCTCAAATGCAGCCCCCAATGGGATTGATTTGCCTTCGAACCATTCGGTGTCGAAGATCAATAACAAGATCATCATTAAGCCCGAAACTCCAGAATCGGGAAATTCATCAAAGAACTTGTAAGTTCATATTTCATATTAAGCCCTCATGAATTACTCAGTTGCTTGACTACGAATTTTTCCTTGTTTATTTAGTATCGTTCTCGATGTATCCTTGCTTAAAGGCGGAGCTCCCGGTCGGACTCGAGGACTGAATGTTTACACCGTTGATTCGATTTCGGATTGCTTAAATGGGATTCATAAACCGAGCTAACACTGCAACACATTTTGATGCTACCTAATTTTTAAGCATCTCTATTTAACTATGATACAAACTCTGCTGGCTGGTGTTTTGAGATCATTGCATGAGTTAGATCTTCATCTTCTTTTTCATTCAATTCTTTGCTTGTTTAAGAACAAAAAATGTAACCATTTAGTATTCCCACATGGGCTACAATGAGAGAGAATTCATCGTTCGAGCAGCAATCGAACACGATACGAATTTATCGAGCTAATTTTCCAGCTAAAGTAAAAGCATAATGTAACCATCAACTATGAAGTTCAAAGAGGCATAACAAAAGAATGAAGAGTTAACTTCACTTATGCTCAAATTCGATCGGATCTAATTCGAGTTTTGATTATTTTTCAATGGAATATATGTTGTAAGAAGGTAATGACCGTTAATGCAGTTTTCAGTTGTTGAACCCACCAGACAAGTTGAGACAATGAAAGAGATTGTCCATTGAAGGTACAACTAAAATAGCTGGCAATTGGCATATGCTCTGTGGTGGTGTAGGCCCTTAAAGTATGCATTCAAATTTCCCTGGTAAAGGTGGGTTCTAGGCATGTTCCTCGAATATAATATTTATCGATCTTCGTGTTTATTACGATTATAAATATAATACTATCGTATTTTGATTGAATAAAGTGTAACAAAGGTCACTCAATTATGAGTATAGTTATATTTAGGTCATCTAATTATTAAAAGTTATATTTGGGTCACTTATTTATGGGTAAAGTTACATTTTGGTCACCCAATTATTAAAGGTTACATTTAGGTGACTCAATTATAGGTAAGATTATATTTGGATCACCTTTCATATTTAAAAAAGTACATCAATTTGGTCAATTTTTCTTCTAAATCACTTGTATACCCTTGTTAACATTAGAGTATTTCATTTGAAATCATTAATTAATCTAATACACGAATTGATAAACTTTTTTTAAAATATGAAGAGTGAATCAAATGTAACCTTATCTATAATTGAATGATTTAAATGTAACTTTTATTAATTGGGTGACCCAAATGTAACCTTACCTCTAATTGAATGACCCAAACATAACTTTTAGTAATTGAGTGACCCAAATATAATTTTACCCATAATTAAATAACCTTTATTGCAGTTTATTCATTTTAATTCTATTATCAACATATACTTTTATTTTTTTCTTCTCAAATTCTTTTTCATTTCTCATTAGAAGTATTATTTAGAAAAAATGCGTTGCATTTGTTTTGAATAGGGATGGAAGCACACATAAGATGAGTGAGACATTTTTTCATAATAGTATTCAATTTTTGTTAGATAAAATGGGAAGATAATTGAAATATATATAAAGAGATATACATTATAATAATTATATCTAAATATTTAGAATAAAAATTAAAATATTATTTCGAGTCAGATCAAATTAAGTATTTACATCTTAAATCTAAACTTGATTTCATCTTTAAAAAATATGGTTTAAACTCATAACAGACCAAGTGGATGCCGGCGAGGGGACAGGTCTGTAAAATTGCAATCCTTTAGGGAAGAACAGGAACAGGAACAGGATGGCAAACACCATAACAGGCAGATCTGAACCCTACATTAACGCATTGTTACTTTTTAGGATGTTTTTTTCTTCGAACATCTTATTTCAGTGATTAAGAAAATAATTATTATTTTTAGATATTATAAATTCGAACATCAGTATTACAATATAGTAACAATTAACCTATAAACGATTTTTTTCATGTTTGAGGTAAGCTGATTAAAAAAAAGAATGTCAAGTTTTTTTTTTTATAAAAAAATTCTCCCCTTCTCTTTGCTTTCATCAGATTCGGACAGGAAAAAATATTTTTTTTTATATCGATAGAAATAAATAGTTCTCGCTGAGGTTTTGGTTTTAGAGTTCATGAATTTAATTTAGAGTTAAAAGTTTGAGTTAAAAATGAAAGGATTGTGGTTAAAATTTATGGCTTACTATTAGAATTTAAGGTTTATAGGTTAAATCCTAAATCACCAATTATATTGTTTTAAACTCTAAACTCTAATTATAGACCCTAAATTCTAAACCCTCAAAATTAAATCTATAAACTCTAAACAATAAATTAAACCCATAAACCCTAAAATTATGATAGAATTTTTCCCATAATTTAAATATGTATTTTATTTAAATTTAATTATTAATGTATATTATGATGAATTGGGTTGGGCTCAGATTCAAGCCTAGAAATTTTCTCATAAATAAAAATTGTCCCAGTCCATGAACAATTTTGAGGTACACATTTTATTTATAATTGAGATTTTTTTATATCTAGGGTCGTAAATGAGACGAGACATATCGTGAGTTATTAGAACTCGATTCGGTCAAGGTTCGGTCAAAACTCGATTCGATTGGACTCGACTTAAGTTCTTGCCGAGCCGAGCCGAGCCGAGCTATATGATACCCGACTCGAGAAGTTCACGAGCTACTCGAAAATATAAATAAACTATTTTTTTTATTCTTTTATAATTTAAAATCTAAATTTTTAAATTTAAAACCCTAAAATCTAAAGCCTAAATATAAGTCTTTAACCCTAAATTAACATACTAAAACTTAAAATTAACAAGCATGAGTTTATACAACTTGTGTGTCAAAGTTTTTTCTCCATTAGGCTTTAAATGAGACGTCAGAAATAAGAGTTACTCGAGTCTAACATGGTCAAAGATTGGTTAATACTTAATTCGATTAGGCTCAAAAAAAACTCGAACTCGACTCAAGTTCTTAACGAGCCAAGTTCAGATTTTTCAGGCTTGTTTAAAATTACTCAAACTCAAACTCGACTCAAAATCTTAATAAGCCAAGCCGAGCTTAACACTACTCAAGTTCGACTTACCTCGTTTACACCCCTACTATAGGTACAAATTATAAAATTGTTTATAGAATAAAAATAATAATATTTACTAATAATTATGAGATTTAAAATAAATATTTACATGCGACAACATGTGAAGCCTTATAGGTGTCCACCTGCCCACTAGGGCGGGCAAAAAATCCGATTATCCGGTCCCAGACACAGTAAGATTGGGTGAATTTTTATCTGGTATCGGTTCTGGTGGGACTGAGACTGAATCCAAAATGTAGGTCTCGGTCATAACCGGGACCAGGATTGGATGTTATTTTTTGGACCTGGTATCCAGTGGGTATCGGTAGGACCGGAACCAATACCAAATATCCGATATTGTTTTTTATTTTGTTTATTTTTCTTATCAAACTTTCTCTTTATGTATGAATATTATGAGTATAACTAACTTTAAAACTTTAATTTGTAAGTCTATAATATTCTATTTTTATTATTTAATATTATTATTGGTGGTTGAATTATTTTTTCTCCAATTACTCAATTTTTTTTAAAGAATAAACTAATTGACCGAGTATTCGGTATTGGACCTGATACCCACAAGTAACGAAACCGGTTCTTAAAATTTAGGACCCAGTATATTCAAGACTGATTCTAATTTTCAGGAATCGATGGTTACTAAAATCGGGACCAATTTTATTCAAATTGACTTGGTATCTGGTCTTGCCATCCTTATTGCTCACAAAACAAAGCTCCGACACGTGCGACTCACGCCCCCCTTCATTAAGAAAGCCACGTGGTTGACCACAATGTTCGGCGTTCCACGATGACGGGCGAACACCGTTAAAATGTCGTGTCGTTTGGTAATAAGGCCAAATTCTGGTCCCCTACTAAACCGAATGGAACCATGCCACGTGGACATGTGTAGAAACTTTCGAGAGTAAAGCGTACAGCTCATCCAAGCGCGTACAGTTAGGCTTTGTTTCTATTCTTGGATTTCAAGGTGAAGAATTTTAGGTACCATAAAGAGTATTTTTAAAATTCAATTATTATATCATCCAATAATAAAAAGTTTGGTATTTTTTTATTAAGAATAAATATATTATATCTTAAAATAATTATTAAAACTAAAATTCATATAAAATATAATAACATAAATAAGATGGATCATTCAAAATGATAAATTTAAAAAAATAAATATTTTTATATAAAGTATTGAATCAAAATTTCTACAAACCTAAAACGATAATGATAGTTTTAGGATTCATATATATCATTTTAATATTTAAGAAACAATTTAAAATAAAATTAAAATTTAAGAATTAATATATAATTTTTTAAAGTTCAAGGACCTGTAAATTTATATTAAATAAAAAAATTAGAACCTGTAAATTTATATAACTGATATGAATCCATAAAGCAAATACATTAAAAAGAATGTAAAGAAATAAATTTTACAAATGAAGATCAAAAAAAAATTATTATCAAAAAGGGAGATATACCACTTCGGTCCCTCTTTTTCCAGCTTTTTTCCAATTAGTTTTCGTACTGTTGGGTCGAAACGAACAAAATCCAGGGCTGCAATGGAGGAGTAAAGTTCAAGCAACCCCAATTCGACAATGATGACAAGTAAGCACATGAGTTGATCCACGGAAATGCTCGGCCAGATCGGATTAGTTTCGAGCTGAATCGATCTTGATCGAGTCGATTCGATTGGTTAAGGCTTCGAGTTTAGTTCCGATGGTTTGGAGTTGGAATTCTTTGATTGTGTTAGCTAGTTTTTTCATGTTGTCGTCGTAGACGTAAGGTAACTTGTTGAACCAACTGACACCATCCTTCGCGGTGGTAGGGAGATATTCCCGACATAGTTCTTTGTGGTATGTGATCGTGTTGTGGTAGTGGTAGTAATGAATCTTTGTCCCCATGTTGTGTAAGGTTTTCCCGATTACATTCTCCGACAGATGTACCCCAGCCGAGTATGCATTTCTAGCCTGAACTGCGTATTTTCGATCACGCCGGATCTTGGTTCTCGATTCTCTGAAGAGTAGCTTCTCAAATCCCCATTGCCTAATAAATCATGTGAATCAAATTCTTTCGTGATCTTAAATTAAATTATAAACGCGTGTATATTTACACGTATAAACAACTCGATTCCGACCACTATCTAAACTTAGAGACCTGATTCATACAATACTATACTACTAGAATGTTTTGAAACTTGGACTAACTTGGTTCATGTGGATAAAATTAGGGACTTTCAGTGAAATTAACCCAACTTTTTATAATCTCTGCAACTTAGAATAGAGTATGCAAATCCAGAAAGTAAAAGCAAAGATTGATGAGAAAATTACCTGGAATTTTCCTGGGACGAATCGTTCAAACAGAGCATACTGGACATCGGATTCTGCTGAATCGTGAACTGAGTATAGCCGGAGAACTCATTCAACACAGATTCTAAAGTATTTCCGTCCGGCAAATAAATATATTCGTCGACGTCAAAGAAGAAGGTCCAGTTAGCTGCGTGTCGATATCGGTGCAAACAATCATTCACCACCAAGAACTGGTTATAATAGTACCCATCGTACTCGGCTTGGTCTCTTATATCCTGAACCGTCGCCCTACCGGCTCGGACCCACGGCTCGAGAACCGCCATAACCTCCGGCGACACCCCGCCGGCGTCGTGGAACACGAAATGAGAACTGGGTCCGAAGAACCAAGCATGGTAAGCCATCCATTCTCCGATCCTATCGGCGCTGAGATTCCCGTACAAAGACGACCCACAGTACAAATACTCGTACTGAAACGGCGGTTGGAATTTCGATTCGTTGTAAGATCCGGGTGCTTCTTCTAGAGCTGTGAATTTCTCGTATTTTCTCTGGGATTCGTCGTAGTAAGCGTTCACCGTTAGTTTCCCGCCGGCGTTGTCTTGGTTTGGGTTGAACGGGAAAGTGCAATTGACCACCACGACGGTGTAGACGCGGCCGTAGCCCCAGTCGGGTAGCATTTTGTAAGCTTTAGCTCGGTAAGAAGACCCGTTGTTCGAGATCCACTCGCATTTGAACCACGGCTTGCCGAAGACATGAATGGGCTTCGAAGCCAATCCGACCACAGCGAACGTCGTCGGTCCGCCTCTATAAGCTCCCATCTGAACAAACAAAGCCGCCGTGTTACCGTAAGCTTCAAAGACCCGCTTGTTCGGGTCCCTGGGTCTGGGACTAGGAACCGAGTTGTACTTTTTAGCTACTGGGTCAGCCTTAGTTGAGAGCAAACTGGTAGCGGCGGCGGAGACCGAAACGGAGGCGGTGCAAGGACTTGCGGTGGAGATGAAGTTCTGGTAGTAAGGAGGGACATTCCACAGGAACATAACAATAGTAAAAGATAACAACGTCGCCACTAATAGTTTTGTTTCAATACAAACGAATAGTTTCCCCAAGACGGTGGTGTAGGTGGTGGAAGGAAGCGAGTATTGCGGTTGTTCCTTCCTCATTTTGGGTGTCGTTCACGGCGGCCAACAGCAGTTGTTGCTGCTAACCAAAAACCCGATTCAAAACCAGGGTCAATATAAGATCATTCCCAATGTAATCCACTTTGTCCTAATGCATGCATAATTTTATATTAGGCAAGAGGTGGTTAGCTCTTAGATCTCATTTTAATTCTTTACCATTTAATTTCAACCTTTTTAGGTAGTATTTTTCTAACAAGGTTCAATGGAGGGGACGAAGTTTATTTGTCTTAAAATAATGGTCCCAAAATTATTACTTTGTCTTAAAAAAGTTAAAAAAATATATAAATAAATAATTAGAATCTGTCACGTCTTAAATTTTTACTGCCAAATGCTAATTAATTAATTAATTAATTAATTCAACCTAGTACATAGTTGATAGCTGTGACACATTTGAGACACAAATTTATATTGTTGGCATCTGAATATAAAAACAAAACCTTGACCAATCAACATAGGCTGGCGATTGCTTTCATGGAAAGGAATATAATATTATATTAATTTATAGAATTGATTTATTAAATTAAGATACAAAATAATATTAAAATTTAAATTTAACGTTATAAATAAAATAAATTATACTAAAATGATTATTTTTGTAATAAACATTTACAATATATGATTTAATAAATTAAATACACGTGATTATACAAAAAGATATTGACACTATAATATTTATTTATTTATTAATATCAAAATTAAATATATATATATATTTACTTGTAAATACTTTGTAATTAGGTTTTATCTTCGAATTATAATGTAAGATTATAATTAATCTTGACTCTCATTTTTTTTCAATTTAATTAAAATAATATATTTTCAACTATTTAATAAATGTAAGATTTGAGCTTGGTGGTTAGTAGGGGTGTATTTGGTTTGGGTTCGGTTTAATTCGGTAAGTTATTTTAGTAACCATCGATTTTCGGTTCGGTTAACCTCAATTTTCGGTTTTTCTAGATTAACGTTAGTTTTTAAAAATTTATATTTTATATTGACAAAATAAATTTATTTTATGACTTCTAAATATTAAAGGACAAATATTTTAAGATATTTTTCATAAATATTTATTAAAAATTTATTTTTTAAGTAAAAACTAAAAACTAAAAATACATTTATAATATTTTAAGTATAAAATATATATTTTATCATATAAAAATAATTAAAAAAATCAAATTCAATTTAATTCGATTAACCGCAATTAATTACAATACATAAATTTATAAAATGTAACATATTAGTTCAGTTCGATTTTTGATTTTACTGTTATCCATGCTCAGCCCTTATGGTTAGATAGGTTTAGGGTCTTTTAAGGGACCTAGGTTTGAATCCCAAGTCCTCGCCCAAACCTTTTTCAGCTCAACATTAATGACACGTGGCATTATTGTACAATGAAAACTGTCACCAATAGAAATTAATCATGAGTGACTAAAATAAAAATAAACCAAGTGTAATGGCTTATTTACAATTTTTCTTTTAATTTTTTTAACTAATATGATAATTTTTATTTAAGTGATTAACTATATAATTTATTTTTATTTATTTCAGTTCAAATATTACTAATATTTAGATCTTAATTAAAGTCATAATCTAAGCTACTTAAAGATTTAGGGGTTATATGAAATTTATTAAAATAAAATTATCAAATTAACTTTTAAAATGTTTAATGATTTGTATGTATAATAGATTAATTTTTAAATAAAAAACGAGTCTAACATAACTCAAAATTTATAAAATATAAAAATATTTTATATTTCTCATGTATTTTTTTTATCACCAATCCATAATTAATTCTTAATTTTTTATAAACATTTAACTCATTTTAAAAAATTCAGAAGATATATAAAATCTCTTATATTAAACATGTTCAAAATCACATCTGATCGTAAAATAAAAAAACATTTGTAGTAAAATATTATTTTATTTAGGTTAAACTATAACATAAATTACTTAATTATAGGTAAAATTACATTTGAATCACTCAATTATTAAAAGTTGTATTTCGATTACTCAATTATGAAAAATATTACACTTGAGTCACTTAATTATTAAAGGTTACACTTAAGTCACTTAATTATGGGTAAGGTTACATTTAGATCACTCTTGATATATAAAATATATATATCAATTTGTGTATGAAATAAATTAATGATCTCAAATGTAGTATTTTAGTGTTAACAAAGTTGTACAATTGATTTAAAAAAAATATTAAATTGATGTATTTTTTTTTTAAATACGAAGGGTGACCCAAATATAACATAACTCATAATTAAGTGATCTAAATATAATCTGTAAAAATTAGGTGATCCAAATATAACCTTACCCATAATTGAGTGACCCAAATATAACTTTTAATAATAGAGTGACTCAAATGTGGCATTACCCATAATTAAGTGAGCTTTGTTGTAGTTTACCCTTTTATTTATCTTTTTTTTTAATTGTTAATGGGTCCTACATTAAATTCGTTTTGTCTCATAATTAATGATAAAGGATTAAGATAATAATGTACCAAAAAAAAGATTAAGATACTAAAGCATACACTTTATAACATTTTAAATAGAAGTTTGTGCAGGAAGTGGCATAATTGAACATCAAATCGAGGGGACCATGTGCCAAGACAACCCAAAATTATGAAAATAATTGCTTTTAATCATTGCAACTTTTTAATTAGGGATTAATTTTATTAATTAATATATACTAATTTAGTACTTATAGTATTTTTGTAATATTATTTAAATTAGATTTCATGTTATATTTTATAAGAAGAAAATGAAAAAAAGAAAAACAATATTCAACTTTTTTTTTTAGAAGAAAAAGTATAGTCTCATGTGTTGAGAAAGAAGAAAATGATAAATGAATATTAATTGATTAATTGAAATGGAATTATTTTAATAAATTTTATAAAAATAATATTTTTTACTTAAATCATAAATCTTAAATTTAATTTTAAATAGTCAACATAGAAGATAATATTAAAATATATAAAATTATGTACAATAAATTTTACGCTACATATAAAGAAGTCAAAAATCAACAAAGATTGATATAAGTGGTAAGCAATTTAGTTTCGTTTAAACAAATTTTGGGTTTAAGATATTAATATAGAATGACTTTTTTAATATAATTTTATTTTTTAAAAATTTATTTAAAAATTTAATATCTTATCTCAGTAAATCAACCGTTTATTTTTTATTTTTATAATCTATTATTTAAATTTATTCTAGCATTATTTTTTTAATAATTTGAGAATGACAAATTTTATCCTAAAAATTATATACTTATTTCAAAGTTTAACTAAATTTGATGTTAACAACTAAAAATATTAATTTATTTTTATATAAGGGTATAGTATTTTGTTTTAACGATATTTTTCTTTTAATTTATATAAGGGTATTATTAAAATATAATATTTAAAATGTAGGGTAAACTACATAAATGGTCCTTTGACTATACCTCAATTATTTTTTATATCCTTTAATTATCAAATGTTACAAATTGATCCATTGACTAACTTTTTTTATACAAAGTGGTCCTGTGCCGTTAAAATTTTGACGGGAAACTGATGTAAATGTTAACATGATGACTGGGATAACCATGTGGCATTCCTAATCTCTATAATCCAAGTCAGCATGTTAACGTATACATCAGTTTTCCGTCAAATTTTTAACGACACATGATTATTTTGTATCAAAAAAAGTTAATTAATAAATCAATTTATAACATTTGATAGTTAAAGGATGTAAAAAATAATTCAGATATAATCAAAGGACCATTTATATAGTTTACCCTAAATTGTAATAATCTGGTTGGCACCACGGAGTCAAATCTAATGATTAGATTCTAATGTGATTTAACTTTGGTAATGCAAACTAATTTGTGAATTGTCGGAGGTTACAAATAGTAAAATCAAAGATAGCCGTTGGTAATAATAATAAGAGTTAATTGCTCTACAGGTCCATAATGTATAATCCTCATTTTAAATTAGTCATTAAAAATTTAGATATTTTAATTTTATCTTCAATTATGAGTCTCCTTTTAAACTAGGTCCCAAATTTTTTAATATTTAATTTTTATCCCATAGTATGATTTTCATTATAAATTGGTCCCTAAACTTTTAAATATTATAATTTCATTCTTAAATTATTAATATATATTAATCATATCTCATATTAATAAAATTATTATAAAAAAATCTTAATTGTCATGTAAACATTGATTGTTTTATGCGGCATAAACGATAATTTAAGGATAAAATTAAAACATTTAAAAATTATAATTTAAATATAAAATTAAAAAAATTAAAAAATTAAAGATAAAATTATAATCTAGATTCAATTCGAACTCTAATATATTTAAAAATATTTTTATATTATTTTGTACTCCATCAAACTAAATTCTGCATTATTTGTGGGTCCAATCCTATACCAGAAACTTTGGAAAGGTTTTATTACCTAATTTCAATAATTGAATTAGCCCAACCTACAAGAATGATGGGATGTGACTTGGATTTATGTCGTAATTGTGTAAAATTAAAATTTAAATATATAACATAAATTTAAATATATCGATTAGTTTAATCAATCTGATACGATGATTAATTGGATAATATTATATAATATATATATATATATATAATCAGGGATGAATCGAATGAGTTGAGGAAGACAATCGTCCCTTTAAAAATTTAAAATATTTATACAATTTAAAAATTTATAACTTTTTGAGTTTAAAATTTTAAAACTTTTAATTATATATATTTTTATTAAAAAATTATTTTATCACCTAGAATTTAATAAATAGGTATCTCTTACCATAAAATTCTGATTTGTCGCTAAATGTAATGACAATTGTTGTATTTTAATTACATTGAATAGGTCGTGAATTTAATGTTTTAAGTTTAATTCTATACCAATAAAATTAAGAGTTACAACTCAGTTTAAAGAAAGAGTTGCAACTAAAATATAGACTAGGCAATTAATGACACCTCAAAAATGTGAATTAAAAAAATACATAAATTATATTCTAAATAGATTATAGTTATTTTAATAAAAAAATAAATTAATATAATTTAAAGGTGTTTATTGTCGGATATCGGATCGGATCCGTTCCCCCCCCCGAATATCCATGTTTTCGGATTGGTGATATAGTGATCCTTATCCAATCCAGAAAAGACGGATTTCCGCATATTCAGATATCAAATATTCGGATAAGATATTAAGCTATTCAATCATCCAAAAATGTAATTTGATTTAATTATTTTTTTGAGTTTAAAGATTGTATTTATGAAAATTTTGAAAATATAAATATAATAAACAATAAATTATTAAATACAACAAAATTCACATTTATAAAAGTTTTAATTTTTTAAAATTTTGCATATAACAAGCACTAAATTGTTAAACATAACAAGATTAATATTAATGAAAATTTGAATTTTCGGATAATCCGAAACTTGAAATATTGTGATTCGTATCCTATTCAAAAAACTTAAAATCGGGTTGGATATCTGATCCGAAAATAAAAACCGGATCAGATATTTGAACTTTTAAATTAAATCAATGAATAATCATATCGGATCAGATATTTTTAAACACCATTAATATAATCTTTGTGTATATTCTTAATCCTTTACTAATACATGTATCTTAAATAAAAATGATTAGAACTTAAGTGTTTTATAAAGAATATTATTTATTCTTTCACGGAAATTACTTATTAAATTTAACCTAATCTATTAATAACATATTGCTTTAATGGTGAAAAAGATATAGATATAATCTTATGAAGAGCTTGGTTGGACCGTATTAAAAGTTTAATTTAGGTAAGATATTCACATTATATTTGTTTTAAGTCCAATATAATATATAATATCAACCTAAAATTTTACTAAACATACTTATATATTTAGTTCTTAAAGCTTAGAAAATGGGCCGCATTAATCTTGGGTCTTGAATTAGAATCGAAATTAAATTATTTTTTAAATATATTAATGTAATTATATGATAATATACATTTATATTTTTTGATTTATTGATAATATATATCGTATACATATAAATACTTAAACTCGTGTACATACAAATTTGATGTACCGGCTTGAGCAACCCCGGCAATTAGCAGTTGCTACATAGGACAAGACAATGGCTGGTCCGGCATGTTCATGTGCTTCTTGGCCAGTGAGTACGAAGATGCCCGCGCCGATAACCGTACTGAATCCGAACAAGGTAAGATCCCACCATGTGAGGTAACGCTTCATGTCGTTTTTGTTTTGTCTACGAAGCTTTGTGATCTTACTCTCATCGTTCAAGCGGCTTACGAGACGGTTCTTGAATCAGAAATATATGTAATAATGTAGACATATAACTACTCCGATTTCGGAACGATTCCTCCGATAATAAATCATATTTGTTTCATCTCCTGACTGCTCCCGATCGAGCCTCATCTTCAGCTTCTTGTCAAGTGTAAATCATTGTTTTTTTTTCTTACAACTTTTCTCTCTCTCTCAATTACAGTAGTTACAATAGTTACAATAGTATCTGTTTTAAGAGAGATTATATCATAGTCCCGGCCTACTACGTCAGCCGTGGTCCTTAGCCAATGAAAACTACCTATTCCGCCACTAATCAACCATGTAATTAATATAATTTCCAGAAATTATATTTTTACAATGACATGTAAATTATGAGTGAAGATTCATTAGTTGAAAAAAATGAGTTAGCGATTAGTGGTGAAGTGGGTGGTTATTATTAGATGGGACCATGACTGACGTGGTAGGTCAGGCCTATGATATAATTTCTCCAGTTTTAAAATATAATCTTAATCATTAGACATTGATCGCTCAATTACTGTGCTGACATTATTGATGCTCGAACCTGTGACTTTCAAAAATATTGATCGTTCCTTTAACCAATAAAACGAGATAAATTGTGCTTATATCGTAAAGCTTAGATGTCTTGTACGATCATTATGGGATAGCGGCATGGGGGCATTGTTCGGAAACACACACAAAAAACCAAATAATTGTAGGAATCAAATGTGTCCCATAGTCAATGTGATTGAGAAAGACAACCTATTCTATTAACTGAACAAAGATTCTCGATTGACAAGATATGGGATGATCACACTTCAGATTTTCCATGATTCTGCAGCTAAGTTCATGAAAAGAGAAACAAAAATTAAGGATAAAATGTTTTATTTATTTGATTGATTTTATAAATACAATATTTACAACCTTAAGAACATTTGGGTTCTGTCTTTTATGATTGTGTCGGTATCCATTTATATAAAATATAAAATTATAAATTTTACGTATTTTAAGTTATTGAACGAGTAAAATAGATGATTAAGATTGATTTCATACTTTTTTACGAGCGATAATCTTCACATATGCTACAAATAATATTAATTTTTCATTTTACTTATTTAATGATCCAAAAATCGTGTAAAAGTTAAAAACTTTCTCACCATGTAAGTGGAAAAAATTAAGAAGTTATTGTTAGTCATCTATTTCACCCGTTCAGTAACCTAAAACGTATAAAAGTGAATTTTATATTTAAATAATTAAAAAATAATTTTAATTATTTATATATCATTCTCTAACAATTTAAAAAAATAAAAAATAATTAAATTTTATACGATATAAATAAATATTAACCATATATTCATTTGGACACATAAAATATAGAAAAATTTGCATTAAATAATAAAAGAAAAGGAAAAGCTTTTGACTTATTTGCCAATGGTATCTTGACAATTAGATTTATAATTTTTTTATATTAAAAAATAAAAGAAGTGTGCCTTTTTCTATATTATGGATTTTTCTTTTTTAAAATATATTTAACATTTGTGTCATGTGTTGTATTCCTAGTGAGACATATTAGTTTTGTAATAATGATTTATAATATTTTTAATTCTTCAAATGATGTTTGATATAAATCTTATCGAGTTCTTGATTTTATATAAATATAAAATTATTTTTATAAAATTCAACGACATAAATTTATTTAAATTTATCAAGATAAAATCTTTATTTATGTGAAATTCAAATATACATTTTTTAATTACAAAATAGTCCTTTTCAAGAATCAATTTTTTTATAAGGATGTGAGCCTCTATAAAAGCTTTCATGTTTGCTTTTTAAGGGACATAACCTAATAAGTCTTTGCCAAATAGTGTTAATATATTAGTAATTGAATTTATCATAAAATATTGAATTTAATTCATTATGAGGGTTAATTTTTAATCGATTTATTTAATTCGATAAAATTTAAATCTCTATTTTTTTTAAAAAAAAATTATGACTCATGCCACTAAATAAACAATAATAATTTGAATTTAATGTGTATTTATTAATAAAATAATTGATACACACAAGCTTTGTTGGATATTTAATTAATTTTGGTTGTTTTTTTTATTCATTAATGATTAAAAAATATTTTTTAAGTTTTACTCTAACTTATTGATTTTGCCTTTACAAAATAATATGACCTATTGTTTTTAAAATTATAGATATTACTTAGTATAAATTACTGTTACGTGGTAGGATTAATATGTAAAATGAAGATAAATGGACGAATAAGACTAATAATAAAAAAATAAAGATTTTTTAGAAAAAATGGTAGTTCTATTACTCATTTATCTTCATCTAACTGTTAGAATTAATTTATTAATTAAATACAAGTTAATGATCGAAATTAAATATTTTTTTCTTAAAAATCTCTACGGTCCGTACATAGTGATAAAGGTATATAGGGTGGGTAGGGATAATTTCTTTCATTGAAGATTTTTTTTTTTCGTTCTATCCTTTTATATAAATTGATTTATTTTTTAATTTACTCTCTTACTTTTCAATATATATTTTTTATCTCTAACCATAGATTCTAACTTTGTCCCTGTACATATATATATATTTGTAATCACAAACAACAACATAAATCATACAAACAATTCGAATTATCCATAATTGTTACAAGATTTAACAACTTAAAAAGTTTGAATTCCTACATTATTATCATCTTTTCTTTCATTTCAAAGAGTTAGTGATTGGTAATAAAACCTAACCCATGACACTAAAAATGAAACAAAACAAAGAATATTTAAGACATTTGACATCAATTCTCTCTTAATGTCTTTTAGGGTTCATTTTTCTTCATTTATGGGTCCCTCTCCCCAGAAAATAAAAAATACCCAATGCCCTATAGTACCAATACTTTAATTTCCATCATAAATATTCCCTCATCAATTGTTGAAAATATTGCACCACTTAGCTACATGATAGCATAAACATGATGAGGAGTACCCAAACTCCATTGAAAAAAACTAATTCACTTCCCTTGAATCAGTCCCATTTTTCTATGGATCATTCTCATAATCTTGCTCGTCAACAGAGCGGTGTTTTCCTCGGTCGTAGGGCAAGCCGAAGGTCCCCTCATGCGATGGAATTATTCCCAACGTCGCCTGAGGTTCCTCCTATGGGAGATGGAATCTTCCATGTGACTCACCCGCAACATCCGATAATACAAATTCGCTTGCCGGACCTATTTACTTGTGGTGCATGCAAGGAGTACGGTGCCGGCGAGCGGTTCACTTGCACCGAGTGTGACTATCAGCTCCATGATTTTTGTGCTTTGGCACCTCAGACTCTTAAGAGGCATCCCATTCACCCTCTTCACAACATAGTCTTCATCTCTAAACATGGTATATTTGCTTCAACTTTCATTCTTATTTTTATGATTATTGCATATATATATATACACGTATATGTATGTATATATGTAATGTGATTTTATGGTAAATATACAAATTTCAGTTAAAGGTGGAATCTTGAAATCTCGGTGCGATATATGTGCCAAGCCCACCAAAGGCTGCGTTTTCAAATGCAATGCCTGCAGTTTCCAAATGCACCCATGCTGCGCCATGTTGTCAACCCAAATCAACATCTCGGTCCACCCGCACACTCTACGGCTCTTGCCTGGTCTGTCTCCTAGCTTGGACCCGACCGGCATCGTATGCGGCGAGTGCAACCGTAGGAGGTCGGGGAGAGTGTACCAATGCATCACCTGTGATTACCATCTCCATGCAGTTTGTGCCAAGAACATGGTGAATGGACTTGAAGCCAATGGGATCAAAGATATGGATAAGCCGAGCAAGGTCGCGACCGCCGCCAAGCTTGCTTCTCAAGTGGTGATCGAATTCATTGGTGGGCTGATCGAAGGGATCGGCGAAAGTGTTGGGCAGGTGCTGGTTCAAACAGCCACGAGAGGAAGGTGCTGCCATAATAGATCAACTAGGACTGACTAAAAAGAATAAAAAATATTCTTAAATTAAAACTATATGTAAATTGATTAATTTGCTTTGATATGTATCTCTGTTCAATATTTTTTGTTTGTTTAACAGATGATTGGAGCTCTGGGTTTATAGTTTGAAGATGGGAAGTGTTGCAGAACTATTCATATATGATTGATTGTGTCAAGAATTATTACAATATTGAAAGTAATGTTTTTTTTTTTAAATTATTTTGTACATTCAATAAATCAAGTATTGTTTGCAAATCATTTTGTATATTCTAAATTGGTCCCAAAACTTTTTGAACATTCTAATTTCATCCTTAAGTTTAAGAATGTCATTTGACCCAGACCAACCCAACTTTATGTATCTTTTAAGAAATTTTTTAGTTCGAGTCGACTTTTTCTGAGGATGAGATTGTTGGATTTAAAAAGAAAAATATCCCACCTGACCCAAAATAATAGTTAAATTTTATTCTAAATATTTAGATATAAATAAAAAAATGTCCTTCTCTTTATATATTTTTTCATTCATTTTCTTATTTTGTCTAATAAAAATAATATAATTATAATTTTTTTTATATTTTTTTTCAATTAACTCCTCATTTTATCAAATAATTTTATATTTATCTCGGGTTAATTTTAAGGTTTTATACTAAAATTCAAATTTGAATGAAGTATCATAAAATACCATATCAACCCCTGTTGTATACTCATCTTTCAATATATATGTTAGTAAATATGTCATATATGTTAATATAATAAGTTGAGTAATTTAATTGACGAATTTAACAACTTAATAACTAAAATAAATATATTCGATTAGCTGTATCATCACCAAAATAACTAACCCTAGAAATTAAATGAACGTAGGCTTTATGTTTCTATAATCTCAATACTACAATCATTTGAAAGAATAGATTCTCTTTTATTTCAATGATTTTATTTTTGTGATATTTATTTTTATTTTTTATTGACATGTTTTTTTATTATTTATTTATTTTTCAGAGTTTTAACGTTACGATTAATCAAATGATATTTTTTATTATGTTGTTGATTTTTTTTAAACCATCAAATTGAATCTAAATATAAATTTATGAAAAGTTATATCCTCGTTCCAGTTGATGGTTATTCGTCGATAAAATCAGTCTTGGTAGCGATGCTTTTAAATGACAGTTTGGATGTCTATAACTCTTCTTTATGTTTGGAGAGAGATGAGAAAATTAAAGAAGCTTCTAAATTTTATTGATATGCTTAATTCCATAAGAATTTTATTTTCTTTGTTTTTTATATTATAATACGCTTGAATTGTTTAATTCAATTTTTTACTTCGAATACGATGTAATTATAATTTTTATAGATTTAATAAAAATGATAATAAATATACAAAAACTCAAATGAAACTCAATGACTGTATTCATCATTCGGTATCAATTTTTTTTAGTTCTGATAATTTGAGTTAAATTTGCACAATTGTTTTAAGCTAATTACTCAACTTCATACACAAATATACTTAAGAATTAGAAGTGGAATATAGAGATATTATACTCACAGAATGAACTCCATTACAATGGCGGAATGAAGTAACAAAGAATGATATCTCACACACAAACAGAATCAACAGAAAATAAGCAATACAAAATTCAAACTTACAAGAAAGAAAGGAGAGAGATGATCAAAGAAAATCCAACCGCGGCACTGGAAATGATCACGGAGAATCCAGTACCGGCATCTGGTGTCGGAGACGGAGATGGAGCCTCACTAACTTGCGCCGAAGCGGCGGCGGTTAAGAATACAATGACTAAAGCAACCAGAACAGCCTTCAAGATGCTAACCTGAGCCATTTCTGAATAAGAGAGAAGCTGAGAAGAATTTTTTCCCTACCGGAATTTCCGAGAAAATTTTGTTTGTTTGGTGTTTGGATTTGTTTTAGGTATTTGGAAAGGGAAAGGAGAGTATTTATATTCGACGCGTGGGGTCTAGTGACAGCTAATAACGTTCACATAACGGCTAATAATAATACTATAGATCTATTGGTTCATCCAACGGCTAATAAAATAAACGTTCACAAATCATTCATATAACATCTCATGTTTGAATGATTGATTCATTTAAAATTAAATTTATTAAAATTTTAAAATAATTATAAATTAAGTTTAAAAATTTTAAATTATTAATCAAAATAAACTTAATTCAATTTATTCGATTAATTTAAAAAATTAATCGAATTATAAACACGCCTTAGGGACATAAACCATGACATACCTTATTCTCAAATTTTTGATACAAAACAAATATATTTAAAAAGGTTAAAGGGAGAGAAAACCCTATTTGCTCTCTTCTTTTCTAAAATTCTTTTGTTTTTAATCGTTCTTCATTTTGATCTATCCCTTTGATCGACAATCAATGTTGTCGATCATCGGATCTATAAATCTATTATTTTTATTTTTTAGTTTTAATGAGAATCTATGCTTTTATAGCACGCTTTTTCTGTCATTGTGATACGTTTTCTTCTGTTTTTGTGACATGTTTTCGTTTTGTGGTTTGATTCATCTGCTCTTGTGGCGCATTGCAGCATACCTTAGCGATCGATTGTTGTTTGCCGATGGTTTGATTTATCTGCTCTTGTGGTTTGATTCAATCGATGCTAGTTTCTAATTTATATTTTTGTCGGTGGTCTTTCGAAAAATTATATCCCCACTCCAGGTTGCTTGTCGATGAAATTAGTCTTGGGTAGCGATGCTTTTTACATGACAATCTTGGGTAACTTTAATCCAATTTCTTACTTCTTGAAGGCGATGTAATTATAATTTTTATAAATTTAATAAAAATTCAGTAGCATTCGTTAAAAAAAAGATTAAAGGGATATTTTATAATTGAGTTCGAATCAAAAATTAATTCAATCTTTCACTAAAATATATGTTCAATTAGGTTTTTCAGTTATAAATGATATTGAATTAACTCTTTAATTAATATTAATCGTTATAATACTGATATAATAGTTATTGATGTAACAATAATGATAAAAAATATTATTATTACATTCTAGCTTATACATAAAAATATAGATATACAACATAAGTTGAAGTTAAAAATAACATGATCAATATTTAATATATGTGTTAGATGATTGTTAATATAAAAAAATAAAATAATTTTAGGAAACTCAAAATATATACTTGTGATGCATAAAAACATAATCAATTAAATAAGTTTAATAATTAAATTAAAATTAATGACATTATATATATTTTAAACTATAGTTAATGCACAAATTAAAATTAAAATAATTAAAATTATATTAAATACATTTAATAACTATAAATTTATAAACATATTTTAAAATTTTATTATATTCACTAAATATATTTAATAATTTTATATTCTCATTTTTTTTAAATTTATTGATTAAATATTACTATCATTTAATTTTAAAAGTCAAATTCCCTTATCCAAAAAAATCGGTCAAATCGTTATAAACGTATTCAAATCCACGTAATATTTTCCGACGAAATCGCAAAATCGTTCCGTCACTAAAAATATCCACAAGCGTCACCTATAAAGCCACTTCCCCACCACCGTACTCCTCAGACCTGCAATAACAACAAAGCAAATAACATAAAGAACACCGACGAAAATCCGTCACCAATAAAAAGGCAGGTCTCTCTCCTTTTTCGGTGAGTTTTTTCCAAGCAACCTTCTTATTTTTTTTTCTACACGCCATGGACATGAAGAAGGTTTCCTGCGCCGTCATTGTTGCCGCAGCCTCAATGAGCGCCGTCATGGCCGCCGGCGTCGCCCCAGCTCCCGCCCCTTTGTCAGGTGACTTAGGTCCAAGCGCTGCTGCCTCTGCCTCGACCATGGCACCTGCCCCAGGCTCTGAAATTGGAGGTGCCGCCACCTTGCCCGTGCTTGGATCCATTGTTGGAGCTTCCATTGTTTCTGTTCTTTCTTTTCTCTTGCAGTAAGCTGATGACTGCATGAAAATGGAGGAACTGATGTTGAAGAAGGAGAAAATGAAGATACTGATCATAATATAAACACTATATAATATATATTCACTTGGTGTTCATTTGTTGGGAGTTTTATGCTTCAGTTTATATGAATATACTGACAATTTGATTTCATTGTGATAATTTGCATTTACGTTTAGGGTTTTATATTTATGAGTTTTACGATAAAAAAATACATTTAAATTAAAAAATTATAAAATTTTGAATCCGAATAAAATATTATAATACTTGATGGTTTTATAGCTCGAATCATCTGGTATATAAAATATATATTATTAAAAATTTAAAAATATATATAAGTAAATATTATTTTATGATCATCTTTGTATTATTATTCAAATAATAACTCCAACAAAATTAGACACAATAAAATTCAAATTAGAATAATTTTATTCAAGAATTCCTCAAATTAGGTTCAATTCTTATTTATGAGTATTTAGTAGGTAAGGATTTATTTTATTTTTAGAAAATTATTTAATTTAATACGATATGAAAAATTTATCTTATTTCATTTGTAATTTTATAAATTTGTATTATTTAAAAATTAAATAAATTTTGAGTTATAAAACAAAAATTTGAAAAACTTAAAATTTTTAAGAATTAATTATTTAGTTTTTAAGTTCGAATTAAGTATCTCAATTCTAGTCAATATATTATGTATATCACATGTAAAAATATAAAGAAAGTTATATCTATAACCTATATAGATATAAAAAATTATTCAAATTAAAATCGATATGTATTATAATATTATAAATAATTATAATTAAATTTATAAAAAAATTTAAAAATTTAACTTAAATTTCATAAATTTAAATAATTTAAAAAATTAAATAAAATTTAAATCGTAAAATAAGATTTATAAACTCAATAATTTAACTTAATTTTAATAATAATACATATATTTTTAAAATTATATATAAATTTTAAATTAGAAAGGGCCGTCTTTATATAATTATATCCTCAATATCCATTTTTTAAATTGATATTATCCTCGATTTCTTTTAGGTTCAATTTTCACCTATAATAATAAAATATATTTATGATAAAAGGGATTAGTAAATATTACCGACGTTAATACTTTGGTTAAAGAATTAATTGGCAATTAATATGTGGTACAAATGTAAATATAAAATATTTCAAGGGCAATGAGTCAAGCATCAATAACTCGGTGGAAAAGCATTCGTTGGTAACGACAGTTGTAGGAGTCATCTTTATCAATAAAAGGAAAAAGCAAAGAGGAAAAAGAATTCAAAATTCAAAATAAAAAAAATATAGGATCAAAGATCGTCTTTCTCGTCTATATTTCTTCGATTATTATACGTTATTTCTTCGATTAAGGTATTTCTTTCTTTTTTCCTAATTTATTACCTTTTTGTCTCTCTGGATGATTTTAATTTTAATCTCTCTTTTTGGGTTTTGTAGATTTCTTTTATAAAGTTTGCTTGAAATTAGGTATTTGGAAGGGATTTTGTATTAGAATTCTCATCGTAATTTTTGATTTCTCTGTTTAATTTGCAGGAAATAGGAACCACCAGGTTCGATTTTGTCAGATAAGATCGGCCATTTCAAAATTTAAGGTAAGGGGTTTTCTTAATTAATTGTTTTGTCACATTTTTTTTAATTTAAAAATTAACCCTTCGATTAGTTTTTCTTCTTATTTTGATGATTTAGGTTGCTTTTTGGGGCTGATTATTGTTGATTTACGCTTTGAATTTTTTGGACAATTGGACGTTTAGGGTTTTTGATAAATTACCCATAATTTCCCCCTTTTATTTATTTTTTGAAGTGAAAAATGTGTGTGCTTTTGATGTTAGCTGTTAATTGTGAGCTAGAAGGTACAGTGGGCTATATTCTTGCTTCTGAGGCTAATAAAAATCATAAAAAATGAAGAAAAAAAAAATCTGGGAATTGTGTGATAGGGAAGATGTAGGGAGGAGGCCTAAATTATTTGTGCTTTAAAGTGAACCAATATTCGTTGTACTTAGGCAATTATTTCCTTTTAACAGTGGCAAAGATGCTTCTGTTCTACAACTTGACGTGGGATTAATAACAAAGCATTATCCCGTCCGCCGATTGTTCAGCATGTCAACTTGTAAAATAGATACCAGGGACATGGTTGTGAGTGTAGTTTATGGGAATTTCATCTGGAATGTGTGTTCAATGGCAAACCTGTCTTCCCAGTGAAACCGACATGTTGTCCTGCTAAACTGGTGCAAGGATGGTGCATATTACACATATGTATGCAATATTGGTATTAGCTGCATGTGTTTGCACATCCTTGTATGCTGCTCTTGCCTGTTATTTTAATATGCCCCCCCTTGATTGGTATTGATGTCAGCTGAAATTGCCACTTTTAATGCTCCATCGTAAATAAACTAGTTATCCACATAACCTAATATCACTATTAACAATGATATTTTTTTGCCTGATTCGGATATAGTGTTGATTCATTAATCATGATAGAGAGAATCAGTCAAGGTTCTAGGTCTTATGGTGCTAATTGAAAATTACATGCTTAATATGTGCGTCCTCTAGGTGCATAAAGCGACCTCCCTGTTTCTAAGGTGTATTCATATACATCTTGAAGAGTTGAATGACTTCTGGTCCTTCCCATCATCTTTTTCTTATCCATGCAGGAGATTAGAGAATATGGAGTCTCACGATGAGACAGGGTGCAAAGCCCCCAAAGGCCCCATCCTTTGTGTCAACAACTGTGGCTTCTTTGGAAGTGCAGCTACCATGAATATGTGCTCCAAGTGTCACAAGGCAATGATCCTGAAGCAGGAACAGACACAACTCGCAGCAGCATCCATTGGGAGCATTGTGAATGGCAGCTCAACTGGGAATGGCAAGGAACCAGCTGTTGCTGCTGTTTTGGATGTACAATCTGGAAATGCCGACTCAAAGATAGTCACTGCAGAACTATCAGTTGATCCATCTCGAATGACTTCGAGTGGGATGAAGCCAAAAGAAGGTCCCAACAGGTGTACCAAATGCTGCAAACGTGTTGGTTTGACAGGATTTAACTGCAAGTGTGGAAACCTCTTTTGTGCTGCTCACCGTTACTCCGACAAACACGAATGCCCTTTCGATTACCAGGCTGCTGCTCGTGATGCTATTTCAAAAGCCAACCCTGTAGTCCGGGCTGAGAAGCTGGATAAGATCTGAGAGTCCCCAGATCAAGATAAGTGTGAAGGTTTATGTATGTCGGTTGTTTGTCTCGTCTAGTCAGTTGCTCCCTTGATTGAGATTACATGTTGGAGACCATCATAGAGCGGGACATGATTGCAGTGTAAGTCTATATTTCCCCGGTTTGCAAGTCTTTCTATTTGTGCTGGTTTGATGGACATATCACCTTGTAATGCTTCTTCTTTGTGGTATGCATTTCTTTCTAATTTAAGGTGCCTATGAGTGTCAAAACTGTTGAACTTCACTTTGGTAAAATAAATGTGAATGTAAAGGAAAATGCAAATGTTGATCAGGAAAGGTCAAGGCCAACTCGTTCGTATTTTGGTATACGGATATATATGGTCGGATCTTGGGTTACATATAGAGTCATATACATATCTATATCTATGTTCGAACATGAATAGAAGTGTTTTTGATGTTGGTTACATTCCTTAATCCTACGATTAGATGTATTTGGTCTTGGGATGAATTGAATTTATATTGTAATTCTAGTCAAGTGAGACATTGAAATACCTTCATTGCGGTGGCTTTATTTGTCGGAGTGTGACGGTGAAATGCAGGTTGCGACGGCCGACTTCCTATCTCCGGAGCAAAAATTAGATGTGTAAAGAGAATAGTGATGGATGAGCGGATTTTATTACGCCTGGAAATATCTAAATTATGAGCTGATTTCTCTTTAAATTTTAGTATAAATCTATTATAGTTTAGCTTTGTATTTCGATGTTTATTCGAAATAAAACATTCTAATATATGATTATAGTTTTCGTATACATTATTTTTAACTGTGCCTATAACATTTTTAAAGAGAAATTTATGATCAGAGATGGAGCTCCCTTGGGCCTAGAGGTCGGAGGGATTGAAGTCCTGTTATAAATTTTAAATATTTGATATATTTTGATTTAATAATAATTTAGTTTCTCTAAAAAATAAGTATTTAAAGTAAAAATATAAAGATTAATCAAATAGATAATTTAAACGTAATCTCCAGAATTTTGAATTTAAGTAATTAATAAAATTTTATATTTTTAAATTTAATAATTTAATTATTTCAATATTCGATCATAATTTCTTCTCTATTTCATACTAGTAACCGTACATTTTCATTACATGTTCCGACAAAGGAATCTTGTGAATGTCAAACAAATGTCAGCATGCAATAGATTAAACAGTGTGTTTGTTGTAAGATTTTTGCATGATGATGTAAGCCAAACCCCTCGGGAAATATTTTGACACATAAAATTATCCAAAATAAAATAAAAAAATAAATTACATAGATAGTCACCATACTATTGGTTAGTATCGAAATGGTTATAATACTTTAAAAAAACGTTAAATACACTGATCAACCGTTAAAATGGTATTAAAATAACCACCGACTAGTTAAAAATAAACGGACTGATGAAATGGCCGTTAAAATTACAGAGAACAAATGTTTGATTATTTTATTTTATTTTTAACGGTCACGTCATCAGTTTGTTAATTTTTAACGGTTAGTGACTATTTCAGTACCATTTTAATATTTGACTGGTGAATTTAACGCTTTTTAAAGTATTATCGTCATTTCGATACCAACCTTATAATATGATAATTATATGTATAATTTACCCAATAAAAAACAATTTCTTTTTTAGGTAAAAATAAAAAAAATTAAAAGAAATAAAATGATTGGTCCTCTCCTACCATATATTATTTACACGTGGTAATTCCTGATTTGACTTCAATTGAAACGTAAGTTGAGAAACATTGGGAATCCAATCCACATCAATATTTCCATTCATTTGGACAATTCATTCACTCAATTCCATTTTTTGCTTCTTTTTCTGTTGCTCTAAAATGTTGAAAAGGAAAACATATCTCTCAGGTTAGTAATTGTGAAGCAAAATTAAATCTTAGATTTGAAGATCAAAATTATCTCGATTTTTTAATATAATTGAATGTTCGTGTTTTTTTAATGTTTTATGTCCTGAAGTATTTATTCTGTAATATTTTTATTTATTATTTATGTGATAATCTGTATAAAATGGTTCTTTAATATTTAGATGAGGAAAAGAAGAGAAATATCAATTTTGTGTGTATATATATCATGATTTGAGGTGAAATTATTTTTAGGATACTTTTAATTTTGTTAATTTAATTCAATTTAGCCTTGCATTTTATTACAAGATTTGCTCTCTAGATGACAACCTTAGTAAAATCTAAATGTTAAATATTATAACTTGATTCCTCGTTTTTATGGTGATTTTAATGTTTTAAGTGTATATTTAGAGCATCTTATTTGTGAAGGGTGTGATGGTATTTGGCATAGTTTCGATAAAAAATATGCATTAAATACTTTATTATATAAATAAGTGGTGTCAGTGAAAAATCGGACGATGTTTATCTTACAAGAGATTTAAGTTTAATCGCTTTGTATGTAAGATGTGTATACTTTGACAATAGGTTAAAAATATGCATGAACATATAGCATTTTTTAATCGTGCATTTCAATTTTGTTAATTTAATTCGATCTGGTCATGTATGTCTACTAGAATGTTTAATCATAGACGATAACCTTCATAAAATTTGAATATCACGTATTATCATTAGTTTATTTAGACTCGATAAGTAGACTGAATTGATAAGATACGTGATAATTTCTTTTTAACTCTATGCTATTATAAGTTTTCACTTCTAGCATAACAAATTCATGCATTTTATATATGTAACTTGATGTTGTGTAATGAATAGTGATTCCAATTCCATCCACCTATGACAATACTCTTATTTATTACATATTTTAAAATTCTCCCATTATTGTTGATTTTCCATGTCTTGTAGGATAATTTGACCCCACCTATTACCATGAGTTCACTAGACTTTGATGAAAACCTGCATTTCACCTTGAGTCCATTAGTATCATTCCCTTTGTCACCTCAATTGGTCCCTCACCTTGAAGATTCAAATGCAACATCCATCAATGGTGGTTTAGATGATTTGTTCATACAAGACAATGGCATAGTCCCAACTTATGGTACTAATGGTGATGAAATTAGCTTCGGTTTTCGTAGTAATGTTGCTCAAGTGAACCAAGTTCAAAATCCCATAACGGTAACTCAGAGTCCGATCGAGATCCCTGATATTGAGACTCGAGAGATGGTGGATTCTTTCTTTGCTTTGGGGACAAATGATGAAGGTGAAACAAGCAAGGATAAGTCCAAATGTGCCAAAAGGAAGCCTTCTAAGAAGAAAAAACAAGGTGATGGAGAAGAAAGGTTAGATTCCATCACATTGGTGATCACTCGAGATAGATAAATGTCTGCTTATGTTGAGATTGGAATATTAAACTTAAATTTTGGTGTATCCTTCGCTTTTTCTTAGGGCTAGTTTAGGGTTTAGGGTTAGTTCTTATACTATGCTTAAGTTGTAGATGTAGTCCTGACCGAAGTAGTAACAATATTAGTTCTCGTATTATACATGTTCTCCGATTTGATCATTTTAAGTCCCTCTATTTAGTCATATTGCTCGATATTATTTGGGTCATGATTGAAATTTTAAAATTCGATCGACGGAAACGATGACAATAGGGGTAAATGCAAGGAAAAGCGTCAACGCAGGCAAGAGCCAAAGATTTTTGGTGTAAGAAGCTCTATATATCAAGGAGTAAGCAGGTCTCGTCCTATCCCGTCTTTATTCAATCGAAATATTTTGCTGATTGAGTCTTAGTTCGGTTGATCTCGTTATTGTTGTAATAATTTAAAAGCTTAGGGTTTGAGCATGCTTACTTGATGTGTACATTTTATTTTATGAATGAACCGAATTCGATGCAGATACAACGATCGATACGAGGCAGTTCTGTGGGATAACAGCCATGGACAAAAACCAAGGACAGGTTTCTCGGTTTCTTTTGTTGTGTTTTTCCGGTTTTACAATCATCTTATTCATTACTAACCCTTTGTTGTTCTTCTTCTTCTTCAATACTTGCAGTTTATATAGGTGAGTGATGAATCATTCAATGCTGATTAAAAAGTTCAATGACCAAATCGATACATAAACTAAAATTTAGTCACTAAAACTGTAGTTTAACCTTTGATTTTCCAACCTTAATTTGGTTTGATAGGTGGGTACGATGATGAAGAATCTGCAGCAAAGGCTTATGATTTAGCTGCTCTGAAACTATGGGGCCAATCTGCACCACTAAATTTCCCGGTAATGCTTCTTTTAACAGCACACATATATAGGATTATTTTCATTAAATGTCCTTAAATTATTGCTCGGATTCTAAATTGATCTTTAAACTTTAAAACCGTCACGGAGTTCTTGTAGAATCATAAAATATTAATCCGGTCTTTCCATCGGCTTAAAAGGGTGCAAATCGTTTACCTTTTTATTGTGCCTCTATTGGTATCTTCACTTTAAAATAATGAGGTTAAAGTTTAAGGTTATGGGTTGTGGTTAATGTTTAAAAAATTAAGGGTATGCTATATTTTTTGGAATCTAGGTTCAGGGTTTAAGATATGAAAGCTAAAGTTAAAATTTAGAATTTAATTTTTAAGAATTTTTTAGTAGGGGCGTAAAAAGGGAGATAATTAAGGCAGAAAATTTTTAATTTGTTATATCCTTGTTTCCGTATAGTAGGTATATACGTGCTTATAGTCAAGAACAGAGCCAGAATTTAGGGTTGAGGGGGGCAAAACATATATGTTTAGAAGTAGGGGGACAAATTCATAAAAAAGAATAATTTTTAAAAGAATTTAAATAGGGGGACAAAAGTGAAAAAAAATTCTTCGGGGGAGGGGGCGATTGTCCTTCCACACCCCTTAATAGTTCCGTCCCTGTTTATAGTTATCTAATGACTAAGTTAATGAAAAACTTAATTAATATGACATCGATATATTAAGGACTCTAAATGTATTGATGTTCATGACTAATTTAAAATCCGAGTCATAATTTGAGAACGTTTGATACGATTAACCTCTAATCTACATATATTATAAGTTTTATGAATCAATGACCGCTTAATTAGTAGCTAAATGTTGTACATATATCTCTTTAGATGAATAATTACGAGACGGAATTGGAAGAGATGAAGTATTATTCAAAGAATGATTATTTTCGAAACATAAGAAGGTAAGCTTCAGATTATTTTAGAATTTATTCCAAAATTCCATGGTGACTTTAAAATCCTATTTTTTTTCAATTTATGGCTTAAAACTTCACAAAATTTCAGAAAGAGTAGAGGCTTTGCAAAGGGAGCTTCAATCTATCGTGGAGTCTCCAGGTAATGCATATATCGTTATATTTTCGGTTTATATATGTTCGGAATATATCCGAAGAAAGAATATATCTTTAGAGTAAATAATAAAAAGTATAAAGGATTAAAAGATATATAAAAAAACTTCTTTAACTTAATTTTCGTAATTGCTCGAAGAGCCTGATCACCATTAACAACAATTCTTTGTTTAATCCAAAAAACATATAAAAATTAAAAATTATTACACTGTGTAACTGGATCTTATTCCATTTATATATTCGAGCAGGAATGCGGATTTCAAAAAATGGCAAGCAAGAATTGGAAGAGGGAAAAACATTAAAGGAATTTACCTTGGAACATTTGGTAAGCATTAATCCTAGCTTAACCTTTTGCCCTTATTATAGGTTAAATTATAATTTTGGTCCCTCTACTTTTACCTCTTCAAATTCATCATGTTTAACTATTTAGACTAATTGATGATGTTGTAAAAGTAAGTCTCAAATTAAGTACTAAAATGCTTTGATTTGAACAACTTTCAGATACAGAGGAGGAAGCGGCAAGGGCTTATGATGTTGCAGCCATTAGGCTAAAAGGAGCCAACGCCGTTACCAACTTTGATATGAATGAGTATGATCTGATGACCATTTTTCAAAGCTCTAAGCTCCCTATTGGCAAAGGAGCTTCCAAGTTGTTGATGAAATCTTCAATTGATGATGTCATTAGAAAGAAGAGAAATCCCATTGACAAGAACAGATTTGTTTGTTTCGGAGACGATGAAATCGAGCTGCCGTTGATGTTCCCTGATCAAGAGTTTCAGACAAATCCTTGTCTGGTGCAAGGGTTTGACAGCTTCAGAACTGATATGAACACTGATGGGAATCTAGACTTTGATTTCAATGGGATTGAAGCAATGGAACATGTTGGATTCCCGTTGGACTTGTTAGCTGTAGATGGCCAGCATCAAAATCCGAAGTTTTCGGCAAGAAATGATTTTCAGACAACTTGTGACGACTTTCGGAGCCTGTTAGGTGTTCAAGGACAAGATTGTCTGAACTTGAACCAGGTTGAAGATGTTGCAAATCAGAACCATAATGGCTGGTCAAAATCTGTACCTGTCGATCCATCGAGTGGCGGGGACAATGGAGATGGTTTGTGGAATGGAGTTTTCCATGGGGTTCCAAGCTCAATGGAGATAGTAGGAAATGCGAATGGGGGCTGTCATGGAAGTGAAAGATTCTCAGACAATGGAGCAACCATGGTGGAAAACACAATCCTAGGAAACGCAGAAAATATAGAAAATGGAGTGAATTTGTCTGAAGATGGTGAAATGGACCTTTCAAGGTGCTTGGAATTACTTAATGAACTCGGACCATTGTGCCTGTAATGGCAGTGCCTTGCATTGCAAGTAATTTCATAGTTAAAGCTTGAAAAGAAAGAAAAGAACTTTCCTATAAGAATTTTCTAATACTGAAGCTTTAATCAAGTGTATTAGTTTTATAGCTCGGTAATTTCATTCATCAGATAACCCGAGTTTTGAGTTTCGAATTTCAAGTTGAGTATCAAACATAAATAGAGACAGATATTAATAAATCTGTAATAGTTAAATTTTATATCCACCTTTAATTATAAAAAAATTAGCAATAAAAATAATACTTTATTTAATTCAAACTCAATCACAAATAAACATAAAATTATCATTTAATATTACAAATCTAATCCAATCAAACCAGATATAACATAAGATATCAACTTACACACATTTTAATCCAATTACAAAAAAAACATATAATCAATGTTGAATATTACAAATTCGAACCAAACCAAATTAAATAAAGAAACATAACAACTTCAAACCAAAACATCAAATCTGAAAGTTGAGTGTCATCCTTTTCAGACAGACGATGACAAATAGAGTATGTCCGAATTCGTTTCGAACCACTTGATTCACCGCCGTCTATAGCTACAATGATGAAGACAACAGCAAAGTTGATGTTAAAATAAGATTGAGAGACTAATAATAGTAATGATCATTAAAGAAAAAAAAGAAAGAAGAAGAGCTTGTAACGTACGGACAGTGAAAGTGGATGTTGTAGTTACATTGGTTGCACTTGAGAACTTCATCTTGACAAGGCTTACCGCATCTTGAGCAATAAGGATAGCCCTCGACAACCTTGCGGGCATAATTGAGATTGCAGTGATGGTGGGGGCAGTTGGACCAGGGAATAGTGGTACCATCTTTAACGAACGGATATTTTCCGAGAGCACATTCAGAATGAACAGAATTATCACAAATTGAACATGAATAATACCAATGATTTGGATCTCTCTTTTCTTCACAGATGTCGCAATAAAACTGTTCGGGATCATCGTTTTCATCACGGTAAGCGAGTCTCAATAAATGGTTGTCGCATTTGTGCTCAACTGCAAGAGGTAATGTCAGGCATGCAAAGTTTAAACTAAAAGTACTGCACTTCAGACATCTGAATGCACCAAAATACTGATGATAGATACCACAACCACTGCATTGGCCTTTGCATTTAGGATCAAAAAAGAGAAAGTGCTGATGCCCTTCATGTTTGATGGTATAAGGAATTGTTGCACACCTTAGGCAATACATGTAGCCTAGAATTCCTGTATAAAACAAACCACTGCACAAGCGATAACACAAGTTACACTGGTTCCAATCATGAGCTGTTAGGCTGATGGCTGGTAGTTGGAACCAATGATGTTTGATTCTGGATAATTCAGCGCAGATCTTGTGAAGGAAGAAATCACACTCCAAACAGTGATAAAATGGAGTAGAGATGGACAACATGCAGCCGTCGCAAGCTCTATCATCGTCCCTTCTGATCTCGTCTACGAACACCAAATTGTGACAATGGTTGAAATGGCGTACCTCCATAGCTTTGCCAAGATCATTCTTCTTGATAACAGTGATGGAAGAATCCGAAGCATCAGCTTCAGCTTCATTCTCTTCATCGATTATGCGGTACAAGGAATCATCCTCCAACACACATTTCACATGAACCACAAAATTGCAACTTTCCTTCCAACAATGATAACTTCCGTTCTCCTTTTTCACTTGCTGGAAACAAATTTGGCAATCTCCAACTTCCCCTTTCTCAAGGAAATACTTGTGGAGAAGAACACGATCGTGTCGAGCGGCTTTGATCTTCCGCGGCAACAAAGTGCAACTTTTATGGACTTGGAGGTGGCATGTAAGACATATATAGGAAACAAACTTGCCATCAGTGCCACATCCATCACAAACGAATGAATCATTTCTACAAAGCATGTTGAATGGATGCTGATGATACATGTTAGCTTCAATAATAGATGTTGGCCAAATGCATTCGAGGTGAATATCAAACTTGCAAGCCAAACAATGATACACCAGATTATCACCACCGTCATTCTTTTGGCAGACCTCACAAAAGAAATTGTTTTTTCGAAATTGAAGAACGAGAGGGTGTGCCCGGTGGCAAGGGTGACCCATTTCTGTAGGTAAGTTTATAAAACATTTTTGATGAAGTTTGACCTTACAACCAATAGAAACATCAATGGGACCTGCTAAAGACTGTTGGCACCATGAGCAATGGGCGGCTCTTTTGAGTTCATCCTTGTGGCTTTTCAGGAAGATGAAGGGAAGTTCATCTTTGAATTCATACTCAGCCATGTTTTTTTTATCAATCAAATGCGAAGAAGAGAGAACACATTCGATGCAGAGACAAAACCAGCACCAGGCACGACAAGTATAAAAAAACAACTTCGGTTTTTCCTTGCACATTACACAAACAATCTTTGTAAACAACTCTGGATGTGATTGGAAGTAAAGAGGAGAGTGTTGGGGATGGAAAGGGTGTAGGCTAATACGAGAGGGTAATTTGGAACAATGTTGATGGAGGTGAAAGTTGCAGTGCACATCCACACAAGTAAATCTTATGTCAGATTCAGATATGAGTTTCTTGCACATGTAGCAATCAGCTTTCTCATTGTCATCGCCTTGTGCTTCAACCAACACCAAGGGATGTCTATGAAGATGAAGACGTTCAATCTGCTTCCCCATCTCCATCTCCATTTCCATTTTTGAGCAGTGGATGTGATTTAGACGTTGAAACCAGGAAGGAACAAAAGCAAGCAATAAAGGAACAAAGAGTTTTGTTTTGTTTTTTTGGATGAACTGAATTGCCAAAGACAGAGACGTATTTATGCTTTTCTTTTTCCTCCTATGTACTCGATTCTTTTCTTGAGTAATTGCACAATGAATAACTTTGGAATACATAAGATTATAATTTTAGTTTTAGAATCTGAATGCCTTATACAAAGAATCAACATAAAATTCTTTCCTTCATTTTAATAGACGAAGGAAAGAATATTAGTTAGTTGCCTTTCTTTTTTAGGTTAGAGAATTTTTTAGTGGCGTTCAAAATTTCGGTTAACCGAATTAACCGATCGGAATAACCGAATTTTTTCAGTTCGATTAAAAATTTTCGAAAAATTTCGGTTCGGTTAACGGCTAATACGAAAAAAAATTTGGTTAATGAAATTTTGAAAGTTCGGTTCGGAATACCCCTAAAATTTTCATCCTAAACCCGAACCAGCCCTACCTCAATTTTATTTTTTTCAATAACTCACTTTTCAGAACCTGATCTTTTAATTAAAAAAATTATCTCTATTAGATCGAGTCAGGACCCGACATGGATGTATTATTTTGTCATCCTTAATTTAGACCGTGAAAATTTTAAATATAATCCAAAGTTTTCGGCAAGAAATGATTTTCAGACAACTTGTGAGGACTTTCAGAGCCAGTTAGGTGTTCAAGGACATGATTGTCTGAACTTGAACCAGGTTGAAGATGTTGCAAATCAGAACCTTAATGGCTTTCAGTCAAAATCTGTACCAGCCGATCCATCGAGTGGCGGCCACGATGAAGATGTTTCGTGGAATGGAGTTTCCCAGGGGGTTCCAAGCTCAATGGAGAGAGTGGGAAATGCGAATGAGGGCTGCCATGGAAGTCAAAGATTCTCAGCCAATGGAGCAGCCATGGGGGAAAACACAATCCTAGGAAATACAGAAAATATAGAAAATGGAGTGAATTTGTCTGCAGATGATGAAATGGACCTTTCAAGTTGGAATTACTTAATGAACTCGGACCATTGTGCCTGTAATTGCAATAACTTGCCTGGCAAGTAATTTCATAGTTAAAGCTTGAAAAGAAAGAAAAGAACTTTTCTATGAGAATTATGAAGATTGAAGCTTTAATCAAATTTACAGGTGTTGAATAATTTTGCTACCTTGGTAATTTCTTTCATGAAATAACCCGAATTTCGAGTTTCAAATTTACCCATACATTGAAATCATAATTACAGTTATTTCCGATGTACATTTATTCAATCCTAAACTATAAACCTTAAATCATCAATCAGACAATACCTCACGGCGGATTTCATATCGTGCGTTTAAACAGTCTTAGCTTTGAGCTCATGTTCTCCATTCAAAGTTCCTTTGGTAACAAGTGTCGGAGATAATGGCAATTTATCAATTATTGACGTTAATGGGGAATTCAGTTCCTCATCACTGGTATACACTTTCCGCTGCAACAATGGTGCATTCCTCTATAGCAGTGACTTCCCTTGTGACTCCGCTATTTCTTCGGACATATCTGCTGAGACTGGAGGAGAATATGTCTCAGGGGCAGCCACATAAGGGAAACTTCCGGCCAACTAGCCCGATGTTCTCCGTTCAACGATACTCTCTAACAGATGAAAGAACCATACCAGTTAAGGTTGAGTCTAACAACGTAGAAACACAAATAGCATATGCAAAACCGGGAATCTGGTCGCATGACAAACCCCAAAACTAGCATTTTAGTAACGTTACTGTCTGAACAATAGAAACCTGAACTAGTTTCATACCTCAGCATTCAGGACTTCCAGTACAGCTCCGGGAACAGGATCTGGGCAAATCTCATCTGGAGTAAAGTTGCAGAGAATGTATTTAATTAATGGAAGGCTGATTAACCGGCAAACCCGAGTCCGGAAAAATAAAATGTTGAAAGAAGTTTGAGAGGATCCACCATCAAAGAGACCGGAAAAGTAGCCTACTAACAGGCTATCAAGTTGAATGGTCCATTAGCATGTCCTTTGGAAGCATTAGAAGATCACTCAGGGCATTAAGAGAAACAAAGAAATTACGTTCATCTCGGTTTTGTCCTGAATCGTTTCGATTGTTATGCCGGTTTTCTTTCAGAGCCTCATCAGTATCAATGTCAAACATATAAATCAGCCATCTAGAGTCTAGACCAATTACCAACCTGCAAAAATAAGCTCTCTATTGGCAAAGGAGCTTCCAAGTTATTGATGAAATCTTCAATCGATGATGTCATTCGAAAGACAAGAAATCCCATTGTCGAGAACAAATGTGTTTGTTTCGAAGACGATAAAATCGAGCTGCCATTAATGTCCACTGATCAAGACTTTCACACAAATCCTAGTCTAGTCCATTCGGAACAGATATGAACACTGATGGGAACCTAGACTTCGATCTCAATGGAAATTCAAACTACGGAGCCTGTTGGATTCCCTGTGGACTGTTAACCATGGCTAACCAGAATCAAAATCCAAACTTTTCGGCAAGAAATGATTTTCAGACAACTCGTGACAACTTTCAGAGCCTGTTAGGTGTTCAAGGACAAGATTGACTTAACTTGTACCAGGTTGAGGATGTCGCAAATTGTCAAGCAGACCATACTTCACGGAGGAGTTTGTATCGTGCATTTAGACCGCCATAGCCATCGAGCTCAAGTTTATTACCTTGGTAAGTTGTCATTAGAACAGTAACAAGTGGGGATGGCAATGGTTCACCTGACCCGAATCCATAGATCCAGATCTTTCGATCTTAAAATTTTAAACCCGACGGATCTGAATCAGATCTGGATCTTCTAATTAAAGTACGGATCTAAATTAAGATCTGACACTAATATCCGAACCTAGACCTGGATAGTGGATTCGTTTACCTGTTTATTAAATAACCATTTTTAATTTTAAAATATATAAATATGTAATAGTAGACTTTATATTTCACATTATTCTCTAATGAATTTTTATTTATTTATGACGAAGAAATTTTTTAAGAAATAAAGATTATAATGATGATGCGAAAATGGTGAATATCATGTTATACAAGAAAATTATTATATTACATAATCTTAAAATTAATATTTAAATTTTACAAATATTTTTTTTATAAAACAATTTTTTTCTCTTTGGTTGGTTGTTACTTATTTGTTTTAGGATGTTTATGATTTAAGTAATGATGAAGACTAATACTCTAAGAGGTAAAAATACGATACTCAATTTGCGACAATGAAATATTTCATGATTTACATTACTTAATGTTTGTGCTATTTAAAAGATACTTGTGTAATTATTGAATTTTTTAAAGATTTTAATTTATCGTTTTTTATTCTGATATTAATTAATTAAAATTAATTTTACCTCCATTGAAATTGTGATATGAATATAATTAATGACAGTTTTATTGGGTTAAAAAATAGGTCAAATTATCGTTTTTTAGTAGATTCGTTTTGGACCTGGATACGTAGAATTCATTGGATTTGAATCTTAATTTTTTAAACCCATGGATCTGAGATAGATCTAGATTTGTGATATAAAAATAGATCTAAATCTAAAACCAATTGGATCCGGTCCAGATCCGGCTTGCCTTCCCTAATAACAAGTAACACGCAGAATAAAAGGAAGCACATAACAATGAACACTGAGGATTGTTTACGCAGTTCGGTGTCACACCTACATCTGCGGGGCCTTGCCCTGAAGAAATCACTACCAAACTCATAGTACAAGATACGTCTAGAACGAAGTCTCCCTAAACAACCTTTCCTACAGACAGTGTACAAACACTTTCTAGAAAGCAAAAACACAATCCAAAAACACAGGATAAAACAAAACATCTTGGTGAGTCGATTTAATGCTTCGCAAGCTCATGATAAAACTTCAGTTTGAGAAAGATTTGATGCTCCAAATGCATGAACTTCATGGAGATTTGCAGCCCTTTATAAAGCCAGTAAATCTCATCAATCTCATGTGTGCAGCAACAGCAATGAACCTGGAAGTTATAAATACCAGTAGTCAATACTCAAAATGTTAAATTTATCTCATTTGAATCGAGCATCGTCGGAATGTAGAACATACCGTTACTAAACACAACTTTTTATTCTGTGCACCAATGGCGGCCAACCGTAAAGCCGTTGTCGATGTTTTTCCAGTCCAAATCTCACAATGGGGCAAACATTGGGTATCATCTGTAATACTAACATATTCACATCTCCATCAGTGTTCATCATCATCATCATCAGCAGCAGCAGCTGCTTGTATATGCACATATGACTTTAAAGTATCTATGTTCATCTATAAGTAATGAAACAGTTTTCATTCTCACCTCCCAATATTCTGAAGCCTGCATAAGAAAGTTGGCTGAAATTACTACCAGCATCAAAGAATGTTGGCAACTTCATTTTTCTTTTGAAGAATGCTCTGGAATGGATCAGGTCTATGTCTCGTTTTGGCTGTTTCCATTGAACTCATTCCTGGCAAAAACAAACATTCATTATTAGATGAGTACATTTCTATTTCTATTCTGAGGAGTGAGGACTGAGAGAGGAAACAAGTAAGATATATTGTTCTAAAAGTGCATAAAAGAATGATTCAAAGGATAGGAAGCACCCACCCCAGTCACCTCAATCTCCGGGATGTGAGCAATCTTATGCCAATCCGCACCACCCTTCCGACATCTCTTCTCCAACTCAGGATTCCTTGTTATACATAAATCTTTCAAACTGGTTAGGCAACGCAGTTCATCCGGAAGCGACGTTAAATTGGGCAAATGAATGAGGTGGAGCTGTTCCAGATTTGTTAGATGTTGAATCCCCTTTGGAAGATGGCGACAGTTTGGAATGTTTTTCAAATGTAGAACTTCTAGGCTAGTATAGTCTTGGAATAATTCCAGACTAGATAACTCCAGCTCCTCGCAGTTGCTTAGTTCAAACCATTCAAGGGATGTGAGACGTTGGAACACAGGAAAGAGTGACTTCAATCCACTGCAATTCGTAATAACTAACCATCTCAACTGAACAAGATTTCCAAGGGAAGGGGGGAGAGACAGCAGATGAGGAATATTATCTATGTCCAAACTAGAGAGATTCTTAAGGAGTTCCCATGGCATGCCCTCTAAATCAAGTTCCTTGTAGTTAGTTAATGATAATGTTATGAGACTGGTCATCTGTTGCAACCACCCAGACATAGATTTAGTTTGTATGCCCTCAATATTCTCCACATGGAAGGATATCAATTTGGAGAGAGGAAGAGAAGAGGACGATGGAGTTGTACTAGTGCTGTTCATCTGAATGGTCTGCTTCAAAGGCCTCGAACTGGTATTCACCAACCTTAGCTTATTATCGACTAATGGATACAGTGGCATTGAAGACAAAGGGCAATCTTCAATATTTAAACTGGAAAGACAAGGAAATGCCATGGTTGATGTTCTATCATCATCATCAAACACCCTTTTCCTCCACCAACTCTTCATATTTGGGCATTTGGTGAGTTTGAGAGATGTAAGAGATGGGAAGAATGATTCTGATTCTCCTCGTCTTCCATTGGGGTCACTATCTTCCATGTACTCGAGCTGTGGAATATTATGGATCTCCAAATAAGAGAGATTCTTATGGGTTTCCCATTGCATGCCCCCTAAATCAAGCTCCTTGCAATTTCTTATTTTTAAACTTTTGAGACTGCTCAACTGTTGCAACCACCCTGGGTCCAGGTCTTTAATATTCTCCACACGGAATGATTTCAATTTGGAGAGAGGACGAGAAGATGTTGATGGAGATGTGCCAGTGATGTTCGTCTGAATGGTTTGCTTCAAAGGCCTTGAACTGGTGTTGATCAAGGTTAGGCCATCATCCAGTGATGGATACAGAGGCATTGAAGTCAAAGGGCAATCTTCAATTCGTAAACTGGAAAGACAAGGAAATGCCATGGTTGATGCTCCTATAAATGCTCCATTGTCATCATCATCGTTGTTATGATCACCGACTGGTATTTCCCTCCAACTCTTCATATTTGGGCATTTCTTGAGTTGAAGATATGTAAGTGATGGGAAGAATGATTCTGATTCTCCTCCATGGACGACACTATCATCCAAGTATTCCAGCTCAGTTAACTCAGAAATCGATAGCCTTTGAAGTTGAGACAATTGAGCAAGGGAAGGGATCTGTTTAAATTTACTCGGACCCAATATTTCAACAGCGGTGAGATTTGTGAGCAAAGAAAGCCAACTTGGAAACTTGGCATCTCCCCTCCATCTTACCACTTTGAGCTTCTTCAGATTAGGATGGGGCTGGAGATCTTCAAGTGACTTCTCTTCATTCTCTCCATTATCACGGCCCCATTTTAGAACCAATGATCGCAAATGTTGCTTCTCTTTCAACTTAGTTGTCCTATACTTCTCTTTTGCATTTTTCACCAATCCCAGATTCTTTATTCTTAGCTCTCCCCTTAAGTTGTTAAGCCCCCCCCCCCCCCCCCCCCCCAGTTCACTTATATCTGCAGCAGAAGCAGAAGCAACAGAAGCACCAAGGGAACCACGTTTATCCACCACAAACTGGCTTAACGACTGAAGCGAAGTCAGCTTCCCTATTCCACGTGGCATATGAGTCAATCTGTCAGTCTTCACACGGAAGGTGGGTAAGATTCACTAACTTTTCAATCTTCTTTGGCAATTCTTCAAGCTTGCTACACCCGTCAAGTTTAAGCACTTGCAGATTTTGTATCTTGCAAATACTCTTTGGAAGGATCTTAAGATCATGATTATAAGAGAGATCAAGGTACTTCAAGAGTTTTAACTTGTGAATGGAGAGTGGAACGGTCTTGATATCTAAACAATCCAATTCTAACACACGCAGACATCTACAATTTGAAATTATAGAATCCCAAGTTGCGTCGGTCATTTTTGCATCTATTGGAAGACATAACAAAGTTCGTAACTTGTTTCCCTTAAACAAAGGAGTTAATGAAAAATTAAACGATACATGACAACATTTTTCATTAATCTCGTCGCTTGCACTGGAATTTGATTCTAAAATACCACTCTCTCTTCCTGCAACTGATGCAGCAAGATCATGCATATCATGCATTTTGCATGTTGTTCCCTCGTCTTCATCTTCTTGTACCTCTTGAAAGAAACTTCTTTCAACTAAATCTCTAAAACACTCCAACCCATTCTCTTCAAGAGAGAGACTTGGATTTGATTTCTTTACAAACCCTTGTGCAATCCAAAGTTGAACAAGTCTTTGTACTTCAATTCTATTATCTTTTGGGTACAATCTACAATAAGTAAAACACTGCTTCAAATGGGATGGAAGATGGTCATAACTCAGCTTAAGTATAGACATAATTTCACCATCTTTTTGGGATATTCCAGTAGCATGTACATTATCTTTAAAAGCACGCCACTGAGTTTCAGTTTCCTTACTAGATAATGTACTAGCTATAGTCCTTATGACTAAGGGAACTCCACCGCACCTTTCTAAAATCTGTTTTCCTATTTTCGAAAAGGCTGGATTTGTTGAGTCTGCAGATCTTTGCTCAAATGCTATTTTTTTGAACAAAGACCAAGCATCATCATCAGACAACATAAATAATTACATTGTTAGCCTATCCATTACTTAATACTATCCTTCCGTACCGGCTACCATCCCGAATCTTTATGGACTCTACACAATCATTTTCTCCATGGGCTACCTCTATCAAAATGCAAGTATCTTTTCCAAAGACACCCTAAAGCACTCGTATTATCTCCGAATCTACAGAAAGGATCAGCAAACTAACTATAGTGCAATTTTCTAAAATATTCCATATTTCTAAGGATACCATTCGGGCATTGGCATATCAATACAGGGCCAATCATAAACCAAATTTGTTTTCATAGTCTTCTGAACATCCTTAGAAACTCACAATTTGAATGGCCTCATGATCATCGAAAGGATAAATCGAAGTGAACAACTACAAAACCACTAACTGTTTGAAGAAAACCCAATTTTATTTGAACTACGGACAATTCATCTAAGATACTCAATATTTATAAGGATGACATCATGGCATTGATGATTCATACAATGCCAAATGCCCATAGACCCAATTTTATTTTCGATTTCTTTTGAACATCCATGGAAACTCGAAAAGAAAATATAAGATTGTGATCCGAAATAAGGCAATGATTTCATCGTCATCGAAAACGTAAATCCAATTAAAAGATAATAAATTTTCAACAGCTACAAACCGTTCAAACGTTCAAGAAGACCGAATTTTTATTGGAACTACACATTCTATCGACAGAAAACCAAAAGAGTTCGCAAAGATCCGTACCCAACAGACCTCTATTGAAGTTCGCCCTCAAATTATCTCAGTCATCGGAAGAAGAAGACTCGGCGGCGAGTTTTTCGAGGGCTTTTTGATGAGCCCAAGTCTCGATAGTGAGATCGGGCTTGGCGTTGAGTCCGACACCAAGGATGACGATTGTGAGGAAGCTAGTGACATAGCAAGGCAACTCCCAATCTTCCCATTTACGGGATTGGCCCGGAGGAGGTGGGACCCTGTTGAAGAGGTAACCATTGGGGCGCTCCTGGTGACCGGGAGTCGTCCAACGGCTTGGACCGTCGTGGGAGGAGAATCTCCGGGAGAAGAGTCGGCGACGGAGCATGTTAGTCAAGGCCATCGTGGCGGTGGTTGCTTAGCCTTGAAAGACGAAAGGGGAATTTGGGGACTCGAGAGTGTCTTGAGGTTTTATTTGGTCAGTTATTGGCTTACTTAGAGGTTAGTAATTGCTTTAAATACGACAACGTTTAGAGTTTGGGCCTTTGTAGGTTTAAGAAACAAAATTAAGCAAAACTATTTTTTTTAAATATGCATCATATTACTTACTTAGTCATAAATGACATCATCAATTATATAATTTTGGATACAATTCAAATTTTTATAACCGAAAATGAAAGACTCGTTATAGGATAAAAACCAATGGACAAGAAAATGTGCAACCCTAAATCCGGACCCTAAACAATATCATTTTATAAATTATTATTCGATACATTGGTAGTAGAGTTTTATTTTTTTGGATAAATGTTTGTTTTCATTTCATCCAAAGAACCATCAAAGTATAATCAAAATTCACCGATTCGCTTTATAACAGATTTTAAAAAAAAAACTTAAAACAAATTCCAAGAAACAAGAAGAGATGGAGAAGAATGAACAAGTTTACTACATCCTCGCAGTCTCATACCAACATCGGATTTAAATTTGTTATTTCATCAAAATATTTCAAGTACTTCTATTGACTGTCCCATATAATCTGTTATTTCTTTCTTGCCATACATAATACAACATAGCCCCCCAATGTTATTTCTTTCTCTTGCCATGCCTCTGCGTCTAGTCAAGTTGCATTCCCCATCCTCCTACAATAGGACTAATAGACTGAATATTTTTATACAAAATCCCTTAAATATCGACCGGATCTCAGAGTTCGGTAAATAATCCGACCCAGGAATCATGTCATCTTATGGGATCAAACCACATATCAAGTTATCAACTTGGACAGCAGATGAAGAAAATGGATGATAAAATGGTTCATTCTTATTTTAGGTGTGTTGAGTGTCATCCTTATAGGAACCATCAATGAAAGAAAGCAAAATATAGAACAAAAGAAGCCAGATTTCCATAATAGTTTGAATCATCATAGTTCGTTCTATGATTTTACAATACCAATCCATCAACCTCAAACGAAGTATTCGATTGAATGACTCCAAGTTAGTATATATAATAACAGCATACCGACGTTTCTTGTCTCCGGTCCTGAGAATTCGGAGGTTTCCATCTGACTGGGATAAATAAACCACATAGAAACCAGAAGATTATATGGTGAGGCTTCTCCTCTACTTCCTACTAATTTCTAATGTTTGATATATATTATATATACATACAATACTAGCTATCACTGGAACAATATTGTTTTCCATAAATCTAACCGTTTCGAACTTCTTTCAGGATTCATAGCTCCATTTTCAGTTGATTCGAGTGCAACGATGCTGCAACAAGATCGTGATATAAAGTTAGTCTCGTTCGTGGTCTACTTGGCATTCTGAGAAAGTTTGCTGTGAAGATTCAAAATGTTTATGAATTATGATCATTTAGAAGGCAGATAGATAAACTTAATTCTTTGCTACCTGAATTTCCCGAGGAGTTGTAGCTTAAAAGTGAGTTCTCTGGTGTTATGTAATTATTGCAGACTTCTTCTCTCCCCCAAACAGGCTGTTGAAATGCATCAAAATGCAATTGCTGCGGATACTGTTGTCTGTTTTCGTTGAGTTGAACCTCGGGGAACATCATAGGCATGACCATGCCGGAGAAGTTACTGTCCATCAAAGATCCACTCTACACATATTGAAAGATGATCAAACATGTTAGTTCAAGTCTTCAAGAGGAGAAACTCGATGGACAACCATGTGAACAGGACATCACAGAGATGCTTACATACAACATAATCTATTCAAGCAAAATGAAGAGTTAAAGCAACATAGCTGTCAAGGTTTGTTAAAAGAGGTTTCGATTTTGACAAAAGGTGTTTGATACTTACTTCTGCTGTGAATATGCTGTCTAGGTTGAAATCAGTTCTCGGGTTAACGGCAGCGAGTCTCATTGATAAGAACTGCAACCAAAGAAACATGATAAATAGATTCAGATCAAGGGGATCGAAGATACTGCATCTAAACCAAAGTGTACAATGCACATGCATTATAAAGATTATTCAAGTTCTTAAGAACGCATCATGAATTCATAAACATTATTCAAGTTCAAACCGAATGGCATTCGAGACAAATATCTCACCTCCACTTGACGCTGTAGGGACTGCACATGATTGATGATTTCATCCAACATTAACGCTGTGCCTGAAATCTGCAGCACATGGTATTCCACAAATCAGAAAAAGGGCCTCAATATATTCGAATTCAATTATTCTATAAGGAAATTCAAACTAAAAGACTTCCAGAGCAGTGAACTTCTCGAACCTAATACCATCGAGCACAAAAGCATAGCTACAACAGGTTTTGATACCAGAACCATAAAAATATATTTTGTAACATACAAGAAAAAAGCCACAATAACCACATTTCCGTGTGAGCCATCCACCTATAAGCTGATTGTTAGTGAAGTTAAAGACTTGAAGCTTTCACAATAGCCTTACAAGTTTAACTCGGCGGAATATTCACGCAGACAAATAAGTTTCAAAGTGATTTCCTCGAAAAACAAACATAAACCTATCCAGAAACAATAGATTTCCACCCTCACAAGGGATGGACAGTATTCTTTTCAACGGTAAGGCATCTCCAATCCTATCAAAATTATGAGGAGATCATGACATGTGGTCCTATAAAAGAAATGTTATTTACAGGTTAGGTCATCTAATTTACTCTGAATTGTGGTCACATCTCAAAGAAAGTGACTTATACCCCCCCCCCCCCCTCAAACATCTTCCGAACTATTAAGACATAATCAAGATTAAGTTTCGAACAATTAAATTAATATCCCATCCCATGCACTATCACATCATGTCCCCATATAGTTAGGCAGCCATTTGGCATATAAAAGGCATTTCCTTTTGTGATCTTTTATCTTGTTATCCCATAAGAGTATGGATGCCAAACTTGTAAGAGAAGTTGGCAACTATTCTACATCAATGAAATGGGACCATAGAGACATCTAAACTAACAAGCCACTAGACAAGTTCATAGAGCACTTCATGGTAATGTCCAGCTAGCATTCCACATGACTAAAAATCTCCTTCCATTGTAGTCAAAGGCTAGAATTGTCATTTTACATATACCTATCCTGTCCACATATAATTCAACATCCAAAAACATCAATTCTAAAGATTAGATTGAAACTACAAAACCCGGAATCCTTTCATTTAACCCTTCACTTAAACAGGGACTAAACTAAATCCATGTGTTCGATACGAAAAAGACGAAGCTAACCTCAAAAAGGACTCCTAACAAACTCACCCAACAAAGAAGAAGGGCTAAAACATTGAAATTAGTAAAGTGCCATGGCACACCAGCTCAACGTTTTTGTTGTTGCAAAAAGGAATTCACTTTTGTGCAAAAGGTGACAAAGACAAAGAACACAACCGTTAGTAAAGAAATATAATCTAAAAAATAACCCCACCTTTTTTTATCCTATTTAGACAGCTAATCTTACTTTAATCACATCATCATAATCATAATCATAATCAAATCATTAATAAACCTAATAATCCAATTGAACTGACCTTACTGCATCCTGGTACCAACTCCTGTAGGAGCTTCATACGTGCATTAATCTTCTCTCTCCTAGCCTAAAAACAAAGATTATTAAGATAAAAAGATAAATTAACTAATACTAATAAGCAAGCTGATTAAGGACTCAATCATCGAAATTAGTGAATTACTCTCTCAGCTAAGCTATGGCTATCCGTGGCTTGCCCCCGGCGAGCTCGAACGTGAACATAAGGCAATTTCTCGGCATCGTCGGAGCGCTCCTTCTCCCCAGTTTTGCTTTTCTTTGTCGACCCTTTCACCTGAAAAGCTCCAAAAACAAATTCATCAGTTAATTTGATTAAAATTTACCAAAAACGGAAACACCCGAAAAGCCGATGTCAGAATTTTCACCTTTTCTCGGTCTTTTCTCTTGGCACTCCGGTTCTCCACCGTTGGATCAGAAACTAACGGCTGGTATGACTCGGTCTCCGCCGGCTCACTCTTCACCGGTTTCTGGAGATTTGCACTTGAATTATACGTCGGTTCAGGCGAGTTGCTCTTGTTATTGTCGTTGATGTTACCATCTCCGGCGAACAAAGAGAACCTCGCCGCTCGTTCAATTAACCCACTATTAAAAGGAAAATGAAAGCTGCCTTTGAAATCATCAACGTTCGGAGTCGGAGAGGGAGCAGCAATAAGCTTAGCCGAGTCCGAAGAGTGAATGAGGTGAACGGCTTGAGGAGCCGGAAGTTCAAGCAGAGCCGTGAAGGAGCTCGCATTATCGGCCGCCGGAACCGACATCAAACAGCGGATTTCGTCGGTAAATTGTAGCGATTCGAGTGCCGCCACTTCCTCCCTCTCCGAAACCGTTTTATGAGATCCAATCCCCGCCGTCCCAGCGCTTAACTCCATGGAAAAATGAAGAACAACAGCAAAGCAACCAAATTCGAAATTCTGAGAACTACCCAGTTCAATCCCTTGAAAATAACAAGTACCCACTCGGTTAATTCAACCCCAATTTAAACCTCAACAACTTCTTCAAACTTTTTCTAAGCTTTGATTTTGTTCATCAATGGCGGTCGGGTCAAGCTAACCAGAAATGAGTTACTATTCATTGAGAGATTAAGTTCTCTGGCATTTGAAGTATAAGTAAAGCAACGTAGCTGGGATTGTCTGGTTTAATAATCAACATATAAAATAAAATTCAAAATCTTTTTGTTTTCTTAATTTCTAAATTTAGGGCGACTGAAAGAGAAAGACGAAAGTGGGGTCTTGGTCTGGAATTAAATTATTAAAATCGTACAGCTCCAACTGTACAGTTCGTTGAGAGTGAAAGAAAGTTTATTGGGTACAGTTCGATTTAATTTGATGATAAAATAATTAGGATATTATATGCAATAATGTGAGTATTATATTCAGATTTGTCGTTTGAAAAAAAAATATTTTTTTGAATTTAATGAATGATTTAATAAAAAATATTATTTGTTTTTAATAATTAATAAAAAATAAATATATATAAACATATATTAATTTATATTCACATTAAAATTCTTAAAAAAAATAATGGTTTTATTTGTTCGATTGGTGCTATAAAATCAAATATAAATCAATATTTTTTGTCCTTTTGGTTAAGTAAGTCTTCCCCGTGTTATAAAGTTATTTTTGTTTTTTATTTGTATCTTTAGTTAAATTTGTCGTTATTTTGTAGTTTAGGATATTAATATTAATGTTAATTATCGATTATCTTTTTATTTATTTATTTATCTTTTTATTTATTTATTTATTTTAGTCATTTTAATTCAATAACATCGTCTTTTGTAATATATTGTTTTTTATTTTTCTAGTATGTTTTTCTCTCTTGACATGTTTTTATGTCTTTATTGATTGTTTGAGTGTTTTTTATTTATTTGTTATTAAGGTTGGTTTTGAAGTCGACATGATTGGTCAGGATGATGTTTGTTGATTATCTTGTCGATCTCTTTGTTATTGAATCCTCGAACCGAAATTAGATACGAGCTGAGTCATTGTTTTTGTTCGCGATTGAGTTATGATACTAAATGTTTTGAGAACGTGTCCTAATTCTATAATATGTATTTCTTAATATTATTTGTTCATGATTTTTATGTTAGTCATCGAGTTTAGATGATATTTTATACTTTTTGTGGAGTTTTAGAGCTATAATTTTTAATTTTTTATAATTATATTTATGATCTAAAAACGTTAATTTTTGTATTTTTAAAAATAATCCAAACTAAATTTATTTACTAACATTATAATTTTTTATTTTAATTTTTTAATAAAACTAACATACTCATATTAATAAATAAAATAACAAATAACCTTGTCTTAACAAATAAGAACATTCTTTATTCGAATAATTAGCGAGTTAGAACTTAAAATTTGATGAAGAATTATATCAAATACAAAATTAACTCCTTAATTTTTTTCCAGTTAATAGTCTTCATATAACTGATTGTTAATCTAAATTATTCGTTTCAATCATCCAACGATCTAAAAATTTATAAAATATGGTTAAATATCATAATATATTTTGAACTTTTCTCCTATAATTCTAAAAACTAAAATTTTATATATTTTTAGATCAATAAAAATGGATGATTGAGATTAATTTTTTTTAAATAATAATTTTTATATATTTTATTATTATAATTTTTATCATCTATTTTACTCACTAACAAATTCAATAATCCAAAAATACGTAAAACTTAAAATAGTTTACTCATCAAACCCCGAAACAATCTATAAGTTGAAGTAAATGTTAATCCTTTGGTAACATTAATTAAATTATATATAAAAAATCTAATCCTATATATTTTATTTAATTAAAAATAATATATTATATTTTAAAATATTTCAAGTCTAATACAAGAATGAATCCCAATGAAGACTCTGAAGCAATGAATAGGTTAAGAAAGCAATTTTTTAAATGAAACTTTTAATATTGTATATTATAAAATCAATAATTTATAATTAATTACTTGAAAGAAAATGTAAAACTCTGAAAGTGATGTGGGGGAACCGGAAGGGCGAGCCGTGGGGCTTAAGACACTGGCTCGGTCCCATAGGGCAGGGACCGCCCACAAACCGAACCCCGACACTGTTCTTTATGACCCGTCATTTTCTTACATTTATTTTATAAACATTTACATACATATAAAAATTTAAATATTTTTCATATCCTGTACGAATCATATTATTTTAATGGTTAAGAGAACGATTATTATTTTTAAAAGTTATAGATTCGAACACTAATAATATATCATAGTGTTTGAGTGATTAATAATATATCATAGTTAGAAGTATATTTTAGAACATATATTACTATAACTTAAAAAAATATTTTTCATATATTTATATTATCAATATTTCGATAATCTGACAGTTAAATTATTAAAAATATATTTTATATATAAATATTAAATTAATTTAATATTTTTATTATATTATATTATATTCTTAAGAAGAAAATGTGAGTTTAAATCATAATAGTATTAATACGTGTATTTCAACGAATACTAAATGAAGTAGTATTAATATGTGTAAGGCCGTATAATGGTAAAGTAGAGTTAATTACATCAACCATCTCTAAACTATTATTTTTATTTTAAATTGATTTTTAAAAATTTAAATATTCAAATTCACCCTTAAATTATAGTTCTCATTTTAAATTAATATCAAACTTTTGAATATTTTATTCTCATCCCGAAACTCTAACTATCAATTCTAAATAAGTCCTAAATTTTTTAAATATTTTAATATTATCTTTAAATTTTTATTCATAACATATCATATTATTACGTAATAATGTCAGATTTTTAATTTTAACAAAAATTTACCAACTTTATATTTACATTATTTTCTACCGTAGGTGAACTATTTGGGAGAAAATGTCACTTATATATGCGGTTTTCATTTTTAAAATATTTTTTTAAAATCTGTAGAGATAACGTCATATGCACATGACGTTTTACGATATACACTGTAAAAATTCACTTAAAATCCAAAATATAAGCGAAGATTATCCCTAAAATTTTCCCAACTTTGGGCGTTGAAGTCCAAACTTGCTCAATCCTTAAAACAAAATCTAACTTTATTTTTTCTTCTAAATTTATTTTCCGAATCTAAATCCTCTCAAATATTGAATAAGTCTTTGAATTTAAATAAATAATTTAATTTTTTTAGATATACTAATAAATAAAATAAATGTAAAGTGAGTATCTAAAAGAGTAAAAATTTTGACTGCAAATCAATATATGATTGAGTGGTGGTTGACATCTCGTATCATTATCGATGGCCACCATGAATGGCTCATTGTTGGTGGGAGGCTCCTTTTCCACTTTCTACCTTTAACCTTTATTCAGACACTCAGTGTAGGAGACCTAGAAAAAGGTAGGGTTCACCCATGGAGCACCTCGTTGATATGGGGGTAAATTAAAAAATATATATATTGAATTATTTTAAAATTGTTTATTTTAGTAATTTAACTTTCAAATATTATAAAATGAATCTTAAATTTATAATTTCATTATAGAATTATCGCTATATCATTAATTGTCACGTTATTATAGTTAGGAGTAACGTGATAGTTAAGAAAATTTATATAATAGTATGTTTAGTTTTTTATATTTACATGTTTAATTAAATTAATCTTAATTTGAAACATTCAATAAATTTAACTCTGATTATTTACACATTCTTTTCATTTAAAAATTTTCAATAAATTTAGTCCCCATTTTTTAAATTTTTTTTTGACTAAGTTAATTAAATGCGTAAAAAAGAACGACTAAATATCTTATTATATAAATTTTTTTAACTGTCAGGTCTTCCTTTAACGACACATGGTGACCATTTTACAAAAAAAAAACATAAGTTAAATACCCAATTTGTAACAATTGAAAGTTAATTGACCTAAATGTAACATTTTAAAATAGTTCAATGATCAATTTTAAACTTTACCCATATATATGTAGGTATGTAAATACAAATTATATTAGATTATTTTTTTATATAGATTAAGCTATAAAGTATTAAATTGTCTGCAGTGTAATATAATAGTTATATCGTAATGATTTTAAAGGTTGTCATAACACTGTAAATCGTAATTATATTTGAAATTATAGTTATTTTTAAAAGAAAAATCATGACGTAACATCAACAATCACGATATGACGATTACATCCATAATCATAATTAATTAATGTAGAGTTTAGATTTTGATCTTTAATATCAACGAACAATCTTAATCATATTATTCATATATGTTATATATATGATTTTTGTTATCTATGACTATTTTTATTATCTAGAATACAGACGATTCATTCGAATAAAAATATCTTAAAAATTTAATCAATTTGGTCCTTCATTTTTATTTTTTTTACATTATCACCACAGTGTTTCAGTGTAGATATTCATTAATGTACCTTTACATCTTTGGGGTACCCTTAAATAAACCCCATGGCCATCCTTTAGGACTCATCAAGGCACAGCAAGTGTCCTCCAGTACTCCACATTTAGGTGATGCCATTAAAGCTCTTGGTGTATTTTTGTTTTTTGGGCATTAAAACCGTGTAGCAGACAAATCAAGTCTAGGCAACATTTGCAGAGATGAACCAGTTTGCAGAAACCTTCTTACAGTACAAAATCCCAACCTTATCACTATATTCCATTTGTGGCCAAGTCAAGACACAGTTACAACTTTGTGTTTCAACTTTTATATATATATACGGTTTAAAGATTTTAGGGACATTCTATAATTTATTAAAATGAATTTTGTATTTAATCGTACGAAACGGGTATAGGTTTTTGAATAGTAGATATTGTGCGAGTATCTACATGATCTAAATTATCAACGGGATCCTGGGGACTTAATTTATAGTATGGAAGAGGTATAATATATTTTTTAAATAAAATTCTCTTAATATAAAAAATGTTAGATTATTTTGTTGAACGACGTAAAAATGACTTACTTGTATCTAAAAATTTAACATTTTTACGTAAAAAGTATTGTTTTTATTACATGAGTCATTTATAATGTTTTCAATATCTTCTTCCGCAAGATCACTCTTTTTTTTAAGAATATATATAGGCCTATACAGTGATGGATTTAAAAATTTATTTGAGGGTGGACACATGAAATTTCAAAATCTCAGGGTGGGTATAAAGTTTAAATATTATAAAAACTTAAGGACTAATTCATAAAAAATAAGAAAATTAAAGGTAAATATGTGAACTTTGAAAAGTTCAGGGTGGACACAGATCCTCCCTATTCAAAGCATGGATCCGCCACTGGGCCTATATATAAACAAACCAAACAAAGGTATATTTATGTTCATTCGTTTACTTTTAATCGAGTAAATGAACGAACACGAACAACTAAACGAAGATACTTTCTTGTTCGTGTTCGTTCGATAAAATGATAAATGAATGTAAACGAACAAACATAAAAAGATAGGCGAATAAATTTAAACGAATATAAATAAACGAATTAATAAATATTCACAAACATAAATCAACGAATGATCCCTTTATTTATATCCGTTTATTTATTTAAATGAACATAAAATTTTGTGCTTCCGTATGTGTTCTGTATAATCTTCAATTCTCTTTCCCCGGACTGCACAATATTCTACTCCTACCATTTATGGTTTTCTTCTCTCATTTTGCTTGACCTAACTATGGCTTTCGGTTCCTTTACTTTTATTATATGGTTGAGGATTGTTTTGCATACCCGATAAATATCGATATTTTATCGTATTATTGAATTACGATTGTTATTTAAATCTCGGAAAAACCCGAAAATATAAAATGAGTAACTAGGATTGAGACAGTGAAACTTAACAAAGAAGTTTACTATTACCACGTCCACATGCATGCCCTGACGAGAAGAAAGTATATTTTTAAAACCCTACTGCTGATTGCTGAAATCAGTTGTGTCGTCTCCCTGCCCTGCCATGTTGGTGGTTTAGCCGTAGCCTTAACTTAGCCGACGATGTGATGATTCGGTACAAAAATATACTTATGCAATGCAACCGAAATCCTATGGCCTGGCCTGGCCTGGCCTAGCCTAGACTTTATAATGGAGTATTGAAGGATCAATAAGGTCTATCATGCAAAGGATTCAAAGTGGGGACAATGCATTATTGTTCCTACGGACACATTGAGTTAGATCGGACGGTCACTGGTTGGGGTCCAATTGATCTAACAAACTAGTAGGTGTCCATTTATCTAAGAACCCGAAAGTGTCAAGACGGAGTAAAGAATATAAAATTATCTTCGATCTGTTCCATTATCAATCTTATTACAAATAATTAAGTTATTCGATTGTGATATCTTATATCGTTTTTTTATTTTGAATATATTTATATACACTTATAAATTATATTATTTAAATTAAAATCATCTACGAGACCAAATTCAGCTTTCATTTTCTTGAATGATTGGAAAACATAACTTAGCATGCTATGCTATGTTATGTCATGTCTAATATTTGGATATCAAAACATATCAAGTCTATTGACATGAGAGCTACCCATATTATTATATTATTGTATTTTTAAACTCAATAATTTTGAATATGACATGTTATAATAAAAAATAACATTAATAAAATAAAAATATGGCAGACAAAAGTATAATTATATAAGAATTTATATATTATGAATTATTGAAATTTTAAATTAAAAAAAAAAATGGTCCACTGTTACAAGGTGGATTGTTTCCTTCAGGACTTTGAGTAGTGATAAGGATAACAAGAGAACAAAACACATTCATGTAAGAAAAATTGAGATTTTCTGCATAACAAAACATAAAATGTTCAACACAAATTTAGGGAATTCTTGTCCAATATAGCATCTGTTAATAAAACCATTGCTACCCTAAACAAAATTCTATCTAGAAGACAAGTTCATGTGGTTTCATGCCAGATTTCAAAGAAAATCTTGCGGCGAGATAGGCCTTCAAGTCCGGTACTCCCTCGATGGACTTTACTAACGAGGCATCGACGGCTTTCTGGTCTTTTTTCTTGTCTTCAGGAAGTTTCTTCTTATCCTGTAAGAGATGGACAACCAAGAAATCAAAATTAGAAAAATCCAATTAGGATGGATTGAATTATTGTAAATGCAAGACAACAAACCTCTTTTTCAGCTTCGAAAAACTCTCCCTCGCCCTTTTTCTTCTTCTTCGCAACTTCCTTGGCAAAGTACTTGTCGTCAAATTTGTCTACGTTAACCCCAGAGATGTCGATCTTGGTGGAAGTAGCAATGACGTAAGATTGATTCACACGCCTCAGAGGAACACCGTTGATCTTGAATGGTCCTGCAATGAGGAAATTCACAAATTTAAACTGAGACAAAGGGTCATGAGAGATATGTAACATCGAAACAAAAGCCAAGTTCATTATGAACAGCTGAAAAGGACAACCTAGCCAAACACTTAATCACTAGAAGCAAATTTGTATACCATGCCAAATATAATACCCGTGAAATCACCGAGTAAGCCTCTCTCGGGTTATGATCTCATTGTAGCAGCAAATTATTTAAGCATCAATCTTAACTATGTACCTCTAGTGTGAGTATCGAAAACGGATGTGTCAAACATGAAAATATTCTATTTTTTCTATGTTTCTGCATATATTGCATATTCTTCAAGAGAAAAAAAAGATTCAAAGCAACACAGCAAGCATAGATGGTGAGAAACCAATGGTTTTCCATCCATATTCGAATCACACAAATCTTTGCATTTCATTAATTTATAACAATGAGCCGAAATTGCTTTAAAACAACACTTGCACAGTCACTGGTTCCATTTCATCAGGAAAATTCTCAGAGCAACATTCAGCATTTCAAGAACAATGTCACAGTGGCACAATCAAATAAGTAATTGTAGTGAAATACATTGTAAAACAGATGGTGTAAAAACAAGCAAAATTACTATGAAATGAAAACAATGGCAGAAAAAGAAAAGAATTACCAGTAACCAAAAGGAGCCCAGAATTGAGTTGCTTCAAGAAAACAACTCTCTTCCCCATAAACCTACCAGCCAACAAAATCAACACCGTCCCAGAAGTAATGCTCGCCCTAAATCCAAATCAAATTAAAAACACAAATGAACACATATCTTCGGAGATTAACAAATGGATGAAAAGTATTAACATTTAAAGGAAAAACCTGAGCTTGGTGGATTTGGGCCGGCGCTTATTAAGAAGCGGCCTCTTGACGTCATCGCCGGGATAAAACTTGGGAGGCTTCTCGGCGGCGGCAGGCGCTTTGGGCTGGGGATCGTGGCGGGGGAAAACGCCTCCATTTTTGGCTTTGATTGCCCAAAGGCCACGCTTATGGTACATTTTAGACCTTGAATACTTGCCAACACCGCGGATCAGATCTGGGTTTCGGGTCCTCACTGGGGTTTTCCTTTTCGCCGCCATTTTCCACTGAACCCTTTGCACTGTTTGCTGCCGCACTTTCAATGGCGTCCGACAAATTCAACAATGGAGCTAGTATATTGAAATTTCAATTCTAGGGTTTACTGGTCAAGTATTGAGTCTCAGTGGGCTTTTAGGGTTTGGGCTTTTTGCAGATTTTGATTTAAAAACCTTTAAAGTTAAAATCAGTTTTTCGAATAAAATAATAATTAGATTTTAAAAAGATAAATAGTTTTTAATTTTTTAATTTGACTTTTATTTTTATTTTACATCAATTCCTTACTTCCAACACATAACATTGACCTCATAACTAAATACCAACACATTGTCTAGTGCTGCCTGACTCTCTGGTTCAGACAGCAGCAATGGCAAATACAGGGGACAGTTGGGTTTTATCCGATACCGGAACACTACAGGTACGACATAAAATCCGGTACAAAAACCAGGTGACATGCATGAAGGAGGTACAGAACGAACTTAGAGCGACCAGTGAATATCCGGTGTGGATGTGTCATACGACCTGGATTGTTGCTCAAGTTCTATGCATTGTCTACCATTTTGCTGAGGCAACTCGAGACTGTCAAAATATCGGACGCTAACAGCCTCCGATGTTCGGGTTAAACCCCAAGAGGCATGTGAATACGGATTCACGACTACGTCTTGGGGTGTTGGACATGTTGGAGGTTGAGCCAGTGACAACAACCCTTCGATGTTCATCGTGTCGTTCACCTTAAGAGTCGGAGCCCTGGTTTCGGAGCCCCATGGTTGATTTGACAGAAGAGAGAGAGCACAGCTCGAGTCACCTACTCCAGGGAAGCATTCTCCTGGAGAAATTGCGGTACCTGAGAAACCGGTACCTACTAGTGAATCCTGAAGGAAAATGTCACCTTGAGGATTCACCAAGTTGTTTTGCCATGGAGCTGTGTTTCGATTTCGAGGTACGCGGTCCAACGGTCTCACTGTTGGCCACACATCTCCCCTAGGAAGCCTTGTGTATGCGGTGAAATCTATGGTAAAGCTTCCACTCCTACTGCTGCTTTCTGCACCATAATCATCTAACATGGACAACATTTTAGTTACCGCAACGATTAAGCAAAGAGAAGTTCGAAAATCATGATCTTACCGATAGCAGACGAAGATAGCCTGCTGTAACAAGAGGGCAATAACAATGATCCGGACGTTGGTTTCCTACGCCGTGCATTGTGGCCTGCTAGCCGTCTACGACAACTCCGTTTCTCTTGGTCAAATTCAGGAAGGTCATGAAACCTGGATAGATGTTACAAGAACTCACATTAGATGGTCATACAACAAAGGAGAATGGACTTCTTTATGACACAACATGGCAACAAAAACATGATTCCTATAAGCAATTACATGAACAGGGCTGCAACCATACAACAAACTCACATATGCAGATTCTTATGACCTACCTTCTGAAGTAGTAAGCTGAGCTCATAAACGAAAAACGGTCCTCGGTACAAACTAAATCCGTAATCCAGAAACAAACCATGCTTCTAAAGTTTTTGTATCGGATACATATGTTCAACAAATATTCAGACTACATTAACATTTCTGCAACCATACAAAAACACATTCAGATATGTGGGTTGAATTCATAAAGGTTCCTATGACGTTGCTGCAGGAGTAATATGCTTAGCTCATAGCCGGAAATCGTACTCGGTACATTGTAAACCCCTAATATGGAAACACACTACAGTTCATAATACTAGCACACGACAGACTGGATCGAGAAAGAATAGTATTTAATTTCAGGAAACATGCTATTCAAATAGCTTCAAACATGCCATTCAAATAGCTTCAAACATGCCATTCAATAAGAATATGCCTGAAGAACACAACAAGGATCAGGGATGACGACAAGTTAACTGACTCACACGCATTTGCTTCAGTATATTAACCGATCTTCGGGGAAAAGCAAACCCGAAGCTCGAGCCTATAGAAACTCAATCGATCTTTACAACACTGAAACATGATATAGCCAAACCTATATATGGGGAAAAGCAACCTAGAATGTGAAATTATAAGCTATTTCCCCTTAATTCCCCATTTCTATAAAATATCTGTACCCAATATCTATGTTCGAACGTCAAACATAGATATTGAATGCATATTCGAACATATGTTCGAGACTGCATTCAGTGAAAGTCAGAACTTACTCATAAGCTCCAGAGACATCTCTGTAATGTATCCAAGTAGATGGCATAACAAACACCAGCTTCCCTGAAAACTAGTAAACCAAGGATCACAATGAAACCTATGTCACTTGAATTCGAATACGAGTGTCCGACACGGCTATGTTTAATTTTGTTTTCCAAGTTCATCCATGTATCTGGAATCTGGATACATTAGTCCAAAAATTTCTTACCATGTGTGACAAAGAACAGTGTTCATTGTTCAATGCATATTCTAAAAGAGTAAGCACATATAATCTTCCAACAATCTTTCAAATACATATGAGAATTAAACATATTCGTATTGAACATATACCGAATTACGATAATTAAATTGAAATAAAGGGAAAAAAAAGTTAACCTGCTACACTGCTGACAAAAACCTTTGTTCCAGACCAGCAACAATGACTTTAGGTGACTTGGAGTGAATGACACAAACTTTATGCTTTGAATAGTAAGCTTTAGCATCACTCAGATCCACTCGACACCCTTCTACTTGACACCTTGGTGTCTGACCACCGTGAACCACCCCACCAAGCACCCTGGATTTCCGACGAAGACCTGACATGGGTGGTGATGGGGGTGGTGGGGTCTCCATGGTTGTTCCACCACCGGCGGCGGCATCCTGTAAGTAATTTTTTTGACCAAACTTCAGGGCGTGGAGTGAGTCAGTGGAAGAACCAACTGACTCGGGCAATGAGCCCGAACCCATTTCCATGAGCACTGTGCTACTAGTACCGGTGGTGGCGCCCCTTCATGGGTTTGTATGGATAATATACATATATATTATATACACTTGTTCAAATATATATATATATATATAAAGTAGTATTCTTAGAAACGGAAAGCATAATAAAAAGAATAAAGAGCTTAATAAGGGTTAAAATCTACTAGAGCACCTCTACTATATAAAAGAAAATCATTTTGATCCCTCTATTATTAAAAAGAGACATCTTAGTCCTACATATTTGGAAAAGTGACTATTTTTGTAACACCCCGACCCGGATGTCACATTGGGCCTCCAGCCCAAAACCTGTATCTCAAAATTTCTTTCGAAAGCCCAACAATTAAAATCCAATTCAAGTCCAAAATACTATTTATAAAATCCATTTAAGTTAAAACGCAAGCCCAAAATAATATAAGATAATCGGAGCTCCAAAATATTACAATCATTTAAAACATTTGACTCGAATAAATAATAGAATTACAAGATACATAGGGTCCAACCAAGTACTAGCCCACTAATCTATAAATGTACCCTGACATAGGTCGATGCTGAAATCCAAACCTCGATGGTGCTCCACGAACCGGCTTCCGCTAACCTACGCACGAAAACACATTTCGAACGCTGAGCTACTAAAGCTCAGTGGGTACGCTGAACTCGGCCAACATCATGCATATCATAAGCAGTAAAGCATAACATATAAACATCGTGCATGAAATGATGATCTAGCATGTTTGCCTACCACATGGCATAAACAATGTATAATATCGCACACAGCATATACATGTCACATCACAAAATAACACACAAGAGTGAGGCCCGCGTCCACACAGCATCAGGATCCTACACTCAGGATTGAGGCCGCCCTCAAATCCTATGCCCGAAATGTTACATCGGACATCTTCGAACGAGGCCGCCCAACGTTCGGAAAGGGGTGGAGGCCGCCCAACCAACCCCATGCTCGGAATGTTACATCGAACATCTTCGAGTGAGGCCGCGCAACACTCGGAATAAAAGTCTTCAAAACATCATTTGGCATGTTACATCGGATGGCCTTCAACGTGTTGCAACACTTATGGATATCCGGATTTCCATCACACAAGGACTCAAACCACACAAACGATCCACCTAGGATCTTAGCACAACAAGATATATTAAGACTTATCATACTTTAGTCTTCCGGGATTATAAACATCAATCTTGGTTAAACAGTTCACTTCATCGATTATAAGATCCATTTTAACCTTTAATCCTCTTATCGAACCTCAAACCATACTTAACTTGTCCAATTTTCGCAGGGGTATCGATACCCTTATATGGGGTATCGAACCACCTGCCTCGATACCTACCCAAAGAAGGCATCGAACCATGGGTATCGATACCCATTGACCATTTTCAAAGTCAACAAAAGAGGACCCTCCAGCATCGATACCGGCATCGATGCCATTATGCCACTGGAGGTCCCGGTATCGAATCATGGTTCGATACACCTGACCACTTAGCCTATTTCCACTCATGGGTACACGAAAATGCAGGTCTGCACTTAGAAATTTCTAGGGATTCTTCTCAAACATTAATCTATTCGGTTCTAAAGTGTTCTTACTCATTCTTAGAAAGGTTTCAAGTGTTTTAACATTATTTTCAAGCCATCAAACACACAATTACGAAATTTACCATTAAAGACCCAAAAGCTCAAACCAAGCATTCATACATGAATTTCTATATGTTATGCACTCTACCATGAAATGCAAGAATAATTAGAAGAGTTGAGAGTACCAACCTCTTGCACAAACAACAACAAACCCGAGCTCACTCCTCTTCAAGCTTTCTTCTTTCCAAAACTTGTTGATGGCTCACAACCCTCTTTCTCTACAAGAGAAGGATGAAGAACGGATTAACAACACTTTGGGATGATTTTAGATCCTAAAACACTAGAAAAACTCAGATTTCAAGCCCTCAAAACTTAAACCTGGATTACACCCTAAACCCTAACAAAACCTCCACCAAAACCAAACCCACAGATTTTTACCTCTTTTTAAAGATCACAAACACCTCTACAACTTACCCTCTAGGCATAAACTGAGATTCCCAACAAAACTTACCAAGCTTCCACCTTTTGCTTGTCCCTTTTCTTGCTACAAGAGTGAAAAAGATGAGAGAGGAAAGAGAAGAAGTGATGAGATTACCTCTGCAGCCCCAAAACCCCACTTTACTCACTAATGGTGAAATTACCAACATGCCCCCAACTCACAACTTAGGCGCAACACAACACTAAAGCCCAACCAAACAAGTAGCCCAACAAGGCCTAAAACATCTCACTCGGAGCCTAAGACCGAAGCCCAACCCTCGGGTTAACCCGATACTCAAATCCGAAATTCGGGTCGTTACAATTTTAGTTAAAAACCTGGAGTTGAACCAAAACATTGCATTTAAATAACTTTTTATATCCCTATCCATCTATAAACTGAGCAAATGAATCATTTTAAAGAAAAAATAACAACTGATCTTATATACATTTCAAAAATGAACAAATAAATATGGTTCATTACAATGTTTACTTTTTTTTTTCGGTTAGTACAACTTCTTGGACAAATATTTAAAGATTATAAAAGATTAAATTATAAAATAAGTGTCCAAACAACATATTTCTTTATAATAGGTAATCAATTTTTTTTTTTATAGAAATAAGTGTCTAAAGTTTAATTTTAGGTTAAAACAAGTGTCAAAGTAAGTGTTTTGATTGATTTCAAACAAATTAAAAATAAAACTTTAGACATCTATTTTAACAAAAAAAATTAAGTACTTATTTCAACTAAAATATATTTTAGACACCTATTATAGAAAAAACATAATTTGAATATTGATTTTATAGTTAACCCTTAATACAAAAAGGATTAAAATGAATTTTTGGACAATAAACTTAAAAAATATTTAATACACGAAAGTTTAGGGAATCGACATTGAAACTGTTCCATCTCAGAACTTGTTTCCCCTTCTTTAGCTACCCTCCGTTGATCCCTTCCATTGGAACCAACTTTACCAGATAAATAGGTTTCGTGAGAACATCTGCAATCTATTCTTCTGGAAGTAATTAACAATGAACCTGTTGGTACTGTTTTTTCACGAAACCAATGTAGATGAATGAGGTGGCAACTGGTGGGGAAAATCCAATTTCAGACAGAAATTGCTGAAAATGTAGGCATCAGATGTGATCAAGAAAGGAAAGGCTCAGCATCAGTGTTGCAGACCAAACATACAACAAAACTGAAAATTAAAATAAATCTAATTGGTACAAAAATAAATCATATATCAGGAAGAACAAATAACTGACGACCATGAGATTAAAGACGAATACAAAAAAGAAATGAACTAGAATTGGTTAGGGTGCGCCAAGCCCAAGCAATAGTGCAACACTTGGGCGACACTCAAGAATCCCAGTAGCAAGCTACTGTAATGGACCCTCCCCGTCAAAAAATAAATTTAATATCGTGTGAGTCGATGACTCACATATCAGATATTAAACTGATAAGAACAGATACTACACTTGATCTTAGCCAAAAGGCCGAGAAAGGTATGCATTTTCAATGGAAAGGCCGCTTCTTTTATAGCAAGATTCTTGACTCATGCCTTCATATCAGACCCCTGTGGGATATAAACAGTACTTTAGCATATTGTTTGTAAGCTGCATATAGGAAACTAATGACCAACACCATCAAGTACACTTACAAAGACAGATCTACTTAAGATTTAAGTGACACAACTAAACTTTTATCAATTTTGGGGCGTAAAGATTTTCAAGCAACTTTTTTGCAGGGAAGCATGGAGTCGTGGCCATTGGGGTCTCACCCTAAACGTTTTTGGTTTTCAGAAAGGGGACAATGGATTCAATGGTAGCTGTTAAGGAGAGTCTGGAGTTCTTTTATTCTATTTCAGGTTTACAAGTCAACAACATGAACAGTTATGTTTTCAGTTATGGGTTAATTCAATTTGATTTACAGAGAATTTGGTTTCAATCTTGATGTCTAGTAATATGATTATGAGGGAGACTGAAAAATTCTTGCAGATAGAACGATAGCTAGACTTGGGAGTTGAACCTCAAACTTTATTTCTTTTCCATGGAGATTGCAGCTGTAATTTTCAGTCTTCTTACCTTCTGGTGTAGGATCTTTGTACTACCAGCAAAACTTATAGAAAAACCTGTCAGATTGAAGGGGGAAGAAGGTGATCTTCAGTTCTATCAGATGGGATAAACTGACTTATCTTCCTGCTTGCTCTGCATTTCACTTCTTCATGTTCAAATATCTTCCTTGTTCCCCCTTCTTTGGTTTCATTATAAGTCATCGCCACAAGTTGATAATCCATTGGAGCAAACTTTGCCAGAAAAATAGGTTTAGTGAGAACATCTGGCAATCTGTTCTTCCGTTAGAACATAATTAACAAATATCTGCCCTGCTGCTAGTATTATTCAAGCAGACGAAATGTCAATCAACTTCAACTTGCTTGATGGAACAAAATGTGTAGAATTAATAGCCATACAAACAGTTGTAGTAGTTTCACCAGACCATTTTGGCCTTGGTTCCTAAGGTGAAGAACCCTATTTGAAGTCAATGGTTTTCAGCATATTTCGTGTTGCTCGATTATCAATAATTGCATTACTAATGTAACCCATTGGTCGACAATGGATCAGGAAATTTATGAAAGAAGCAGATACCTTACAAATTATATACAAAGATTTTAGTTGGGCATTATTTTGATGATGATATGATGCATTATTTTTTACCGCAGATTTTCTGTCATGCCTTGAAGGAGTTGGGCTTAGATTCAGTCAGTGGCATTGGGAAAATATGGAATGACGATCGCCTTCCGATAGTGTCTTTTGGTGTGCAATGTTTAACAACTCTAAGTGTAAATGGATGTCATAAGTTGAAACATATAAACTTCTTTAACAAATATCGCATTTGTGCATGCAGGTGAAACTTCCTATGCTAGAGAAGTTGGAATTTTACAAGATGGACGAGTTGGAAGTTGGAAAGACTATGGCCTGATCGACTTGCTGAACATTCCTTTTCCGTAATAACTTCTGTTCCTTTGAGTTTTTGTCCCAAGTTATGAATGTTTTTCCATGGAGTATGTTGACAAAACTCCAAAGGCTTGGCAAAATGAGTATAAGGAATTGTGAATCACTAGAAGAAATATTATCTGAATCTCAATCTCCAGAAAATGGCAGCAGCTGTGCTATATCATCAATACTTCTGCAACTCGCTCAATCGGATGTTAGTTTTTTTGAATCTCCGTACCTGACTTTCTTATGTCTCTCTGACTTGCCAAATCTAAAGACTATCCATCATAAAATGCATATTGCAACTTGGCCTTCATTGAAAAAGATGGTGGTTAAGAGATGTGATACAGTGGATGATATTTGGGTGACCCTGGATTTGGAGGCACTCGGAATTCCTTCCGCAGAGGAACATAAGGGATGCAAGATCTTGAGTCTCAATGTGTTAGAATCGATGAATTAACATCCAAACATTTACATTAAAAGAAGAAGCACGTAACCTGTTTACGAAATTGGCCGGTCCTATTGCTGAAAGATCTGACTTACAACACACAGCAGCTGAAGTTGCTAAAAGCCTAAAAGATGTGCAGGACTGCCGGTCGCTATTGCAACAATAAGATGTTTTGTCAAGGAGACTCAGAAAGAAAGAAACACCAAGGTTGCACATAGTAAGATTAGATGAGTGAGGAACCGAAGAGCATTGGGAAGGCAGTCTTAACAGCACCATGCAACTACCATTCAGACAAAAAGTATGCTCTCTAATACTAAATATTTTTGACAAATTTTTAGTAACCGGCGTTATAGTTCATTTACTACAAAATTTCAGGTCCTCTGCGTGTAGGGGATACAACTGATGTTGAACTTCAAGCTGTAAAACCAGCGATGGAGGTTTTCTTACAAACAAAATGAAAGAAGAAAAAATGGTTGACAATCAAATTTGATTCAGATATTTACAGTGGATGGTATACACTTGTTCTATAAAAGAAATGTAACAGCTTGACTAACAATCCAACTCACTGTTAACAGCTTCAACTAGTCAAACGACTATTTTCTAATATCTTCCTGGTTCCGTTGCCTTTCTCTTCTTCGTCTTCAAATATCTTCCTTGTTTCCCCTTCTTAGGCTTCATTACATGACATCAGCCCAAGCTTATAATCCATTGCAGCAAACATTAGCATTGAAATTGGTTTAGTGAGAACATCTGCAACTGTAAGTAACAATTAGCCGCTAGCGTGCTTGATGCAAGCATGATATGTAGGATTAGCAGTCATAGAAACGGTGGAAGCTGCCCTGTTAGTACTCTCTCATAAATGTAAATCAATTTCAAGGTGAGGATTACCAGCTCCTCGATCTATTTATCAGCGAGCAATTCCTTGATCTTATATCAGCCAAGGAACAGAATTGGCTCCAGATGCCGATCAAGAGATGACGGATTGCTTCTCTGAGCAGCAAGCAACATAATTAAAAGCATTAGACTAGATCACCAAACTCAACATAAATCATAATACATAAGAACAAGTTCCAAACATCATCTAAAAATAGGAAAGATTAAAGACAAAAATTATGGATAAGAAAAACTGAACTAGAATTGGTTGGGATGCGCCAAGCCCAAGCAATAGTGCAACGCCTGAGCGACACTCAAGAATCCCAGTAGCAAGCTACTGTGATGGACCCTTCCCCTCCAAAAATAAATTTAATATCGTGTGAATCAATGATTCACATATCAGATATTAAACTGATAAGAACAGATACTACACTTGATCTTAGCCAAAAGGCCGAGAAAGGTATGGTTTGAAAAGGCAAAGCCCGTTTGTTTTATAGCCAGATTCTTGACTCATGCCTTCATATCAGACCCCTGTGGGATATAAACAGTACATTTATCATATTGTTTCTAAGCTGCTTCTAGGAAACTAATGCCCAACACCTTCAAGTACACACTTAAACAGTATCAACTTGGAGGTCTGGCATCAGAAATTTTTTTTTGTTAATAAAGTTTGGTACAAGTTGAGGAGTATAAGAGAGTCATAAACTTGGATTGAGGAATTTAGCATGGGGAAAGTAGGTCCTGTTTGTATTTTATGTAGGGAGGAAACAGAAACCAGGGCAGGGACCATAGTTTTGGGTGCTGCTTGATTTGACTCATTCTTCTTGATTGGATGATTGTAAATGGTACAGGTAAATCCCCAGGCTCAACAATAAGCAGAATGACATGGAATGCATTAGTGGAAACGTTGTATACTGATGATTTTTCCACTATGATCGCTGATTGAAACGTCTTTTATCATCATTGTAACAGTATAAGGTAGCAGAAAACTAGTTGATGTGAATTCTGCCCCTACTATTTCTCTCTGCGTTGATTAAAATTTGATGGTTTGTGAAGGTAAAAGCATGAATTGATACAACTTGATAAAAAAGCTTTGGATTAAAGCTATTGGTGAATGGTTAGCTTCATATGAGCCATTGTGCAGTAATCTTAGACATTGCTCATCTCTTGTCATATGTTCTAAGTCTTAACAGCACCATACAAAAACTACTCAGAAGAAGGTATGCTTTCTTGAATTTCCTTACTACTAAGTATTTCACAAATTGTAAGGAATTGACTTTACAGTTCATTCAATATACACAACAAAATGAAAACAGAAAAAATGGTTGATAATCGAATCTGATTCGGATATTTACACACATGTTCAATAACAGAAATTTAATGGCTTGACTAACAATCCAACTCACTGTTAAGTGCTTGTAAAATTGTTGACTTGACTTTTGACATGTATTATTCTCTACTATCTTCCTGGTTCCTTTACATTTCTCTTATTCATGATCAAATATCTTCACTGTTTCCCCTTCTTTGGCTTCATTACAATACATGACATCACCCCAAGTTGACAATCCATTGAAGCACGCTTGACAATCCATTGTAGCACGCTTGACCAATGAAATAAGTTTAGTGAGAATATCTGCAATATGTACTTCTGTGGGACATAATTAACAATTAGCTGCCCTGGTTAGTACTCTCTCGGAAATGTAATTCAATTTCATTGCGAGGATTACCAGCTCTTCGATATAGAGCGACCAATTCCTCTATCAGTATCAGCCAAGGAGCAGAATTTAGAAAAACACAAAACAAAACACATCCTGAAAAAGAAATGAATAAATCTTCAAGTAGAAAAAAAAGTAACAAGACAACTTCTGTTAAATAGATTAGATTAAAAGTAAAGGGGTAGAACAATTAAACTTGAATTGGTTAGGGTGCGCCTGGACCAAGCAATAGTGCAACGCTTGGGCGACACTCGAACCCGAGTAGCAAGCTACTGTGATGGACCCTCCCCCTCAAAAAATAAATTTAATATCGTGTGAGCCATTGGCTCACGTATCAGATATTAAACTGATAAGAACAGATACTACACTTGATCTTAGCCAAAAGGCCGAGAAAGGTATGCTTATAACCGGGAAAGTCCGTTTCTTTTATATCAAAATTCTTGCCTCATCCATTCAAATCAGAGCAGTGTGGGATATAATCAATACGTATGCTTTTCCGAAGCCGCTTCTAGAAACTAATCACCAACACCTTCAAGTACACTTACAAGTATATCTACTTGAGATTTAAATTCACACAAATTAACTTTGTCAATTTTGGGGCGTAAGCATTTCAGATGGACTGAATGATTATCTGATAGGGCGATTCAAGTAAATGAGATTTACATGGAACCAATAGTAGCTGTGAAGGAGATCCTGGAGTTCTTTATTCTATTTTTGGTTTACAATTCAACAACTCAAAGAGTGAGTTTCTCAAATCTGGGTTGACTCAATTAGATTTACAGAGAATTGTTCAACTTCCTGGTTTCAAGCTTGCTGCAAAAGTGAATTTTGAACCTGCTGGATACGGAGGTGTTACGAGGAACAAGAAAACTGAAACTGCAGAGGTGTTTTACTTTGACTTTTATGAAAACTAGAGGCTTTTGCCTCCCTCGGAACAAATTGATGGTTAACTTCAGGTCCTCTGGGTTTAATGGATACAACTGATGGTTAACAGCCTGACTAACAAGCCAACAACCGTTGACAGTTATGATTAGTCAAATTGACTTGTATTATTCTCTAATATCTTCCTACTTCCTTTGCATTTCTCTTCTTCATGTTCAAATATCTTCCTTGTTCCCCCTTCTTTGGCTTCATTATCTGTCATCACCCTAAGTTGATAATCCATTGGAGCAAACTTTCCAGAGAAACAGGTTTGGTGAGAACATCTGCAATCTGTTCATCTGTTGGAACATAATTAACAACTATCTGCCTAATGTAAAACAATTTCAACATGCTTGTTGCGAGCATAATGTGTAGAATTATCAGCCATGCAAACAATTGTAGTGTAGTCACACCAGATTGTCGTGTACCAACTAGGGAAACACCAGATTGTAGTATAGGCTTCGATGCAGATATGTCTATTTTGTTTTCAAGTCCTCTCGGTTCAACCAATATGACCGGTGTTGTAACATAATTCAATATTATCTGCCCTGCTAGTAGTCTAGTACTTTTTCACAAACGAAATGTAAATCGATTTCAACAGACTTGATGAGGGCATACTGTGTAGGATTAGCAGAGCCATACAAACGCTGGGTTTACCAACTAGGAAAACTCCAATTTCTGTGAGTAATTCATCAATCTATGTATCAGCTCAGAAGTAGAATTTGCAAGACATGTATTTCATCTCCAAGCAACATGATTATCATTGTAGCACAACAAACTAAACATCATATCTGAATCAAGTGTTCCTAAAGTTTGACAATAGATCAGAGTTCTATTTTCGGTAAGTCAAAGGATGTCCTAAATCAGCTCCAAATCAAGAGGATGTTCCACAATACGGAGTCACTACAGAATGGTGGATTCAATTTGATTATTTCAAACTTGGTTCGCATGGTGCAGAAAATAGACACCGGATTGCAGCTTATATCGTACGTCCTTGTTATCAAAAAGTATATTACCTACATAAACTATGGATAGAAACAATTGAACGGGTATTTGTTGGGGTGCGCCGTGCCCAGGCAATAGTGCAACTCTTGGGCGACACTCGAGAATCCCAGTAGCAAGCTACTGTGATGGACCCTACCCCTCAAAAAATAAATTTAATATCGTGTGAGTCAATGACTCACATATCAGATATTAAACTGATAAGAACAGATACTACACTTGATCTTAGCCAAAAGGCCGAGAAAGGTATGCTTTTAGAAGTCAAAGTCCGCTTCTTTTATAGACAGATTCTTGCCTCCGCCCTCCATATTTGAGTGATGTGGGATATAATCAATACGTTTATCATATTTTGTCGAAGCTGCTTCTAACTTCTAAGAAACTAATGACCAACACCTTTGAGTAGATGAGAGAAAATCCCTTGGCATAAACTTGTGTAGGGGAATTTAGGACGGGGTAAGCAAGTAGATCCTGTTAGTATTTTATGCAGGGAGGAAACTGAAACCAGAGACCATAGTTTTGGTCCTTTGGATGCTGCTCTTTTACAAGGCACCTATGGTGCTGTATTCTGCAGGCCTGTGGCTTAAATTTGACTCTAAAACCTTAAATTCTACACATTAAAATCCTAAACACTAAACCCCTAAAACTTGAAATTCAAGTGATTGTATATAAACTTGTGTATCAAAATATAATATATATATATATATAGTGCCTTTTAGGTTGTAAAGACCTTCAAGTTGGATGGACAACATAGAAGCTGACAATTCAACGTGCGGTTCTTCACTTTCCATCTAATCTGCTCCTCAATCATCATGTTTTCTCAATCACCAAACATTACAGACAACAAGGGTAATGCCAAACCCCTCAATTATTTCAACCCATTTGGTTTCATGTGTTTGGTAGCTCATACTAGTCAAAGAAAGAACAGCTAATGCATTAGATTTTTTATTCGAATATGTATTTAATCCAAGTTGATGAGATTTTGACACGAATATAAGTCTTGAGTCATTGAACAATTATGTCCGACTCTCTCATTACATAAATTTTATGTGACTTGTCTTCAATTTTTATTTAGTTTAAATCTCACCATATATAGGTCTTTCCGAATATATTTTAGTCATGCTCCATGTATATTCTAGTTATTAGTCTAATAATGTTTTGTAACGTTTAATACTAATTCTCATATGTTTTATTACGTATTATTTGTAATCGTTGCCCTTACCTTATATTTTTAACTTTGATATGTATGTATCCAATTTAAATATAGGAATAGTATGTATTCTTTTGAATTACTTTTCTCTTCGCTAAGTCAATTAGATTTTAGGGTAAACTATATAAATGATTATTCAATTATAAGACTAATGTCAATTTGACCGCTAAAAATATGATGTAATTAGGCGATAAACTGAATTACCTAATTCAAACTCTTCATTTACATGATAATTCTTTACATCTCCAACTTCGAAGTAAACCCTATAGATTTAAGACCTTTTTCAAAATTGAAAGAAAGCAAAAATGAAAGATCTAAAGCTTAATAAAACCAAGAAAGAAATGAAGATCAAACTGATCCAATACAAATCTAGTTCTGGGTAGGATTCGAAGCACTTATCGGTGCTTCCCTTAGACTTGGCTCCACAGCTTTCTTGGGCTCTTCTTCAATGGCGCCATTGATGATCTTGCTTTGAGCTTTACCAGTTGTAAACGAAGACGACGACGACGAAGAAGACAGTACAACCATCTTTCTGGAAATCTGCCATCTTTCTCCATGGCCGAGACTCAATGAAGAGCAGATGAGGATGTAAAGTAGAATTAAAGCATAGAAAGCTGTTGGTTTAATGGATGTTCTCTTCATTAGAGTTGAAGTTTCAGTGAAGAAAAATTATAGCAGTGAACGAAATCTGAAACCTTGGAGTAGGTTTATAAGGGCCAACAAAATGCATGCGTGTTCTTTTTGCACGTGGTTTTCCTTTGGCATAAACCCTCCACTACCGTAATATATATTATCTAAGATTTTTGGATTTTTAATAATCATATAAGTCTCAATTATATCTAAAATTAAATTAAATAAAATTTTTAAACAGTGTAAACATTACTTTTTCTATTCACAATACTTAATTTAATACTTAATACATGTTTAAACACCTTTAGTCAGGAACGAAAACAAGATTTAAAAATAAAAAAAATTTAAATATTAAAACATAAAGATTTAAAATTAAAATTTAGAATTAAGTTACTTACTTCTTGGAATCTCCCCTTAATTTATCAAGTATTTTTTGATACATCTATAATATAACTTCATTGATAAACAAATTTAAATATTAATAAGGCAAAGAGTGAGTTATTTGTCACAGGAATCGATGTTGGTGACCTTCAAATGTTACAAATATGGTCTGATTTCAAATTTGGAGACTTATTGTGAGATGTTTAGGGTACCATTTGTACTAAAGTGGTTTTTTGTGACTGATTGTGACAAAGGTGTATGTGCGAGTTGAAAGACTGTTTGCTACCTAAGAATGAAGGGGAACATGGTATGAAAGACATGGTAACTTAGAATAAAGCTTGTATGATGAAATGTATTTAATTGTTGATCACTTAAGTTGGTTCTCTCTATGTTACTTGGATGAAGAATACATATTGAAGGGGTATATATTTTGAGCATGCCAGTAAAGATCACTTATAGTTGAGTATGAAAAAAATTCATAAAATTAAGGAATGAATGGATATCAATAGAAATTTTGTAAGTATAAAATTAAAGATGTATAAGATATTATTAGACTGAAACGAGACAATATGATCCATTCACTTATCTCATGGTGTGCTAAATAGATTATCAATAAAGGCTAGAATGATTAGGTAGGGAGTTCTTTTACACCCACATTGCTTGTTCTGTGAAGAAGAGCTTGAATTTAGGGATTATTTCTTCGGTGATGTCCGTTTATATTGTAAATATGATCCATTTTAATACAGGATTGTAATATGTTATTTTAGTGCAGTAAGTAGAATGAGCTACGAAAATTTCATGAAGAAAGGTTTATGGACGCCGGAGGAAGACGGAATCCTTGTGGATTACGTTCAGAAACATGGGTGTGGGAAATGGAAATCGGAATTGCCACCTTAGCAGGATTAAACCGGTCGAGCAAAAGTTGCAGGCTCCGGTGGACTAATTATCTCAGACCTGATATCAAGAGAGGCAACTTCTCTACTGAGGTGAGCAAACCATTATCGATCTACATGCACTCCTTGGCAATAGGTAACCTCTCTTTACTCTTTGGGTTTTCGAATATTTGATGCACCGAAAACGTACAATTTTATTAAGAATTATTATCTGATTCATTGATGATGCTTTGAAGACTCGGTTATTCGAATATTTAGATATTTGAAATTTGTCATGTAATCTAAGTGCTGTGTATGATTAAACTCGGTAGGTGGTCTACAATAACCAGTCATCTCCCCGGAAGAACAGATAATGAGATCAAAAATCTATGGAACACCCGATTGAAGAGAAAGCTGATCAAAATGGGGATCGATCGGTAACTCACGGACCGACAACCGATGTCAACAGCATCCTGGCTAGCCAGCTACAGCTGCTTGCTGCTGCAAACTTCGGCAATCCTGTAGACATCAACAATGGTCTTATGTTGCAGTCGAATGCTTCTGCAACGCTTGCCAAAACACACCATCTGCTGCACAACATGCTTCAGGTTCTAGGCACTACTGGTGTCCCTGTGACCGTGGAGAATAAACCGTTCGGCTATGACACCGGACACTATGTTTGTTTATATGCTCGTGATTTATATATTTATATATTTTTTAAAATGATAAAATTACATTAATAGTTTTTAGGATTCACAATTTAAACTTCAAAAATTACCTTACGTTCAATAGAGTCTCTACCTTCATTAATATTTAAAATGTAAATGAATCGAACACATATTTAATTATTTATAAAACGAATATAAATTTTTTATTCATACTCATTTATTTAAATTAATAGATAAACGATTCGGCAACAATTTATCAAATATTTTTATTCAATTAAACCCTTAATTATATCAAATATTAAAATTAAATATAAACTATGTAACCCAATGGTTATAATTCAAACTGTTGGTACTAATTAACGCAAAATTATGTGAGGGAAGTAAATATAATTTTCAAAATTGATAGGATCTAAGATCCCAATTTTCTTAGACTATATTGAATAAAATATTTGATAAAATGTTGTTAAACAGTTTATTTATTAATTTAAATAAACGGGTATTCAGTTTATAAACAATTAAATATGTGTTCGATTTATTTACATTTTAAATATTGATGAAAATATAGACTATATTTAACGTAAAGTAGTTTTTAAAGTTTAAATTGTGAATCCTAAAAACTAGTAATATAATTTTATCATTTTAAAAAATATATAAATATATAAATTCACGAGCATATAAACGAATATAAATACTATATCAAAAATTTAAACGAGAAGATAATGAGTTGGCTGAGTAGATTTATTGTTCTAGCAGCTAGGTTGGTGGGAAGGGCTCAGTTCAGCTATGTTCTTTGACAAATTAATGTTGTTGGTTATATGGACTGCAAAACAGGGCGTTAGCACTGACATGAAAAATAAAATGAACGAACTGAAAGATAATTAGACCGTGTCGTGGTATGGAGGCCACTGCCTTAGAAACAATTCGCCCCGATGTGTGTACTCGCTACTTTAGGCGGTTGTCCCCCGAAGGTTAGCACGGTCCTCCAAACAATGTACACCCAAAGTTTGGAGTGGACTGTAGAGGAAATGATCGTCTAAACTAGAGTCGAACAAAAGCTTCTCTAAGCTTTTCAAGGAATGCTCTCAAACTCTCTCAAATAAAACAGAAGTAAATCTGAATGGAATGATTAAAACTGAGAGAGAGCTCTCTTATTTATAGGTTGAAAGCAGGGGCAAATCTGTCCGAAAATCAGATAAAATCAGATTTAAATAACAGATTATATCATAATCAAATCTCTAATAATATCAGATAATATCCATTTAAAATCTCGGATAAATCTGTTAATATCTATCCAAAAATAGTAGATTTGATAACTGAAAATATCCATTTAAATCTCGGATAATATCTATTCAAAATTAGATTTAATAATAGATAATATCAAATCAAATCTCTGATATTTATTAAATCTAATCGGTTACACATTTAAAATTCAAAATGAATTTTAACTTAACCGAACTGCTTCCATGTCTCCTATAAATACGGAGTGTAGGATTCAAGCATTATCCAACAATCCCCCACTAATGCGAATGAATCCTCTTAAAAAATCATAAAGTTCGACTATCACTAGACGAGCATTGGCGAGATTAGTTACTTAAGTACATAGTGAACGAATCTTGAACTAGTACGTAGTGATGATGAGTAATCCTCCTCTTAGATAAGTGAAACTAGTCTTGAACTTTCTAAGATCGGGGTGAACTCATAACACATAACTAATCTCTTTATCCACCACAGTCCGCGATGTGAAGATATGTATATACATGAAGTATATATTTAGCCATCTTACCTCGGGATTTTAGTAAGTATACTAGAAAAACAGCCCATCGTTTTTCATAGAAGGCGGCTAACTCTTCTCACTTACATAGGTTATTTCATTAAGTTTATCTCAACATAAACCACCCAAAATCGGGCTATGAAATAATTAAGAGCTTTGTATAAAGCTCAACCTCACAAGAAAATAAGGTGATTTTCTTCAAGTTCATATTAAATGAACCACCCAAACTCTGGGCTAAGAAATCATTAAGAATAAAAACTCAACCTCTTTGTTCGGTAAATTCAATAATGTTCTTCTCAATAGAACAATCCAACCTCTTTGGATAGAATTTATTAAGAGTTAAAAAACTCATCCTTTCAAGCGGTAAGTTCAATTAGTCCTTCGTAATAGGTCTAAGAACTTATTAAGAGTTGTTATTCAACCAAAAATCGGTAAATTCATCAAGTCTTTCTCACTAAGACCACCCAAACTTGGGCTATGAATTTATTAAGAGCATTAAGCTCAACCTGGGCATGTACATGAAACGTCATAGGGATTGGGTAGATGGACATGTACACTATGAGTCGTTCCATGGTTTCGTTTGACCACATTGAACTTAGAGAACTAACACCATGAATCACTCAACCAATAGGCTTAAGACCCATCCCCCTCGACGAATCCAGAATTTGTTTCATGCTCAATCCTTTGGTAGGAGGATCAGCCAAATTCATCTCCGACTTAACATACTCTAAGGCGAGTACTCTGTTCTTTATTAGGTGCCTCACATATTCGTACCTTATGCGAATGTGTCTCTTCTTACCATTGTAAGCTTGATTTATGAACACATATATCGCAGATTACGAATAACACAATAAAGATATCGGAGGAGTCGGTTTTCCCCACAAATGTATCTTTGCTAAAAGATTCTTAAGCCACTCGGCTTCTTGCCCAGTTAAGTCTAGAGCTATAAACTCTGACTCTATGGTGGAGCGTGCAATACAAATCTGTTTGGCAGACTTCTACGTGATTGCAGCTTCATTTAAAGTGAAAACATATCCACTCGTAGAGCTTACCTCATCACTATTAGAAACCTAGTTGGCGTCACAACATCCTTCCAAAGCAACAAGATAGCCAACAAAAATGAGTTTCCAATCTATAGTACTCGAAAGTACTTTAGTAAGCATCTAAGAGTCATTCAATGTTCACCACTTAGATTATGAGTATATCTACTCATACCATAGGCAATATCAGGCCGAGTATGGTTCATTAAGAACATTAGGTTCGTAACACAGCTTCCTTTATTTTTAACGAGATGAGTGCTAGAGTCAACAGGGGTTCGAGTATAAATGACATGTTAAACTCTTTAATATTTTTGAGTGAACCCTATGACTACTAGCCTTGCCTTAGTCTGGATTGACCCATCTGAAATGAGTTTCATTTGTTGCTGATAGGTTTAAATCCTTTAGGCAAGTCTACCAATTCCCAAGTATGAATTTAGACATTATTGACTCTAGTTTATCATTAACTTCTCTTTCAAAAACTAGTGTCAATAGATCTTATAGCTTCTTCATAAGTTTTAGGATCCTCATCTAATTAGAAATTTGAGCTATAGGATCCGATAAGTTGTCTAGATCATTTATCTCAGAAATAAAGGAAGTAACAAAATCTGGTCCAAAAAAGGTTTTTTAACCTTTTCTTCTTACTCAATAAATACTACATAACGATTTTAGGGACCGATGGTGGACTTCTTAAAGTTAGGCAAATCTACTTTAGCCAGACACCCCTACACTTTTAGGTATTGCAAGTTTGCATAACCTTTCCACAATTCGTATGAGGTTGAGTCTAATTTCTTATGAGGTATTCGATTTAAAATTTACCGATAGAATAACTTCCCCCAATATATTATCAACTAATCCAGAACTTATCAACAATGAATTTATCCTCTTTTAAAGTTCTGTTTTTCCTCTCGGGTATGCCGTTTTGTTGAGGAAAACAAGGGGTAAAAGTTTCATGAACTATGTTATTCGTCTCATATACCTCTTTAAGAAATTTAGATCTAAATTCACCACCTCTATCGGACCTAACATTTTTCATCTTTTCGTAAAGAGAATTTTTATGGAGATTTCTATACACTCCTAAGATAGACAAATCTTTTCTTCCTTCTTAAAATTCTGAAGAAAATATCTCAAAGAGATTTAATGGCTACCACCATCTTATAGTAAGATTAATGTCTATCATTTTCTCTTTATTTTAGACAAGGTTCTTGCTTTAAAAGACCACTAGAAATATTCATTTACTATGACTAAAAGAAAGATATCTTAAATAAATTATTAAGATTATTATTCTAACTTCTACATTAAGTATAGAATATTTATTTAGTCATAGTATTTTATAAATTGGAATAATGAGCATAGTAATGCACCAGGTAGGTCTAGAAAGAGAGGTGATGCATAAAGCATACTTAAATACCAAGTCTTTCAAAGATCCAATCCTAGACATGCATTATTTAAACTATCTCACTACTTTCCAATTAATCTCTTATGAATATTTCTTGTCTTTTAAAGACATGCTTAATATATTCCCCACTAAAAAAATTATTAAGCATTCTCAAGATGAATTTTCTACTCAAAAAAGGTCATCTAGCCCTCTTTTACAACCTAATCTAACAGATACTTACAGATTAGGTAAAGGCTTAATATAAATTCATGCATTATAAATCATGAATTAAATAATCTGACCTTATAAGTAGAAACACAATTCATGTAGACCTTGTCTATTTTGATCATGCCTGCGACTTCAATCCTTGTATCATGATCTCAAAAATTCATCGTGACTGAAATTTCATAACCATTTTGAATCTACAAAATTCAAATAAAAATTATATATGGTTAGTCACGAAAATAATTTACTAACAGTAATAATAAATAAATAAAATTTACTGATAGTAAAAGATCCTTATCTTTAGGATTTTGGTTCTTATCTTCAACTTCACTACCACCTTCGATTATTGACCCGTCAAGTGCGTCAAGCTTGATCAAACCCAAACCAGCTTGATAATAATATCATTTTTGCAGTATAAATCTAAACCAGAGTCGAACAAAAGCTTCTCTAAGCTTTTCAAGGAATGCTCTCAAACTCTCTCAAATAAAATAGAAGTAAATCTGAATGGAATGATTAAAACTGAGAGAGAGCTCTCTTATTTATAGGTTGAAAGCAGGGGCAAATCTGTCCGAGAATCAGATAAAATCTGATTTAAATAACAGATTATATCATAATCAAATCTCTAATAATATCAGATAATATCCATTTAAAATCTCGGATAAATCTGTTAATATCTATCCAAAAATAGTAGATTTGATAACTGAAAATATCCATTTAAATCTCGGATAATATCTATTCAAAATTAGATTTAATAATAGATAATATCAAATCAAATCTCTGATATTTATTAAATCTAATCGGTTACACATTTAAAATTCAAAATGAATTTTAACTTAACCGAACTGCTTCCATGTCTCCTATAAATACGGAGTGTAAGATTCAAGCATTATCCAACAAATGTTGGCTTAGTTAATGATGGAATGGTTCGGCAGAGTTTATTTAAGGCTCGGGGTGAGAGTAAACAAGGTCCCCAAAGGTACGTGGACACCTAGGAGAAATTATTTTATAGGCCGGTTTTATCATGTTATTTATGGTCCCTATCCACTAAAAATTATACGTTCAAACCTATTATAAGCATTTATTCCTTTAGAGTTTTTATTCGTATCATTAGGTAAGATTAGAATTATATTTAAAATTTATTAAAAAAATAATTAAACTAACCATTAATGCTAAAAAACATTTTCATTATGAATGTTCTTATTAAAAAACAAATAATTAGTCATAAAATATATTTTATACTCGTCAACGTTAACCTTATGATTAAAAAATAACGTGGGTAATTATCGCAACATGCCAACATCTCATAGTTTATTAATTATTAATATTAACATTTACTCTCAACATATAAAATACACTAATTGATTGAATAATAAAAATATTTATATTATCTTATTTTTTATAAATTAAATCTTGATATTTATTTTAAAATTATAAATGACTTAAGACTTGATTTGTTTTTTAAAAATTATGTTTAATACGTTAAATAAAATTAAACTACATAAATGATCACCGAAGTTTTAAACTAAATTTATTTTAATTATCGTATTTTTAAAATATTCGGGTTAAGGTTGAATAATTTTATACTGGAGATTGAACACATTAGCAGAGGAATTCAATTCTTGGCCATATAATCTGTAGGAGAGTGATACACCTAACCCTTCGTTATACGTCTAGTGCAGGGAAAATACACCCATTAATTTATGGATTATATATGATTTCAATATCTTTAAAAATTGAATGATTTGCAAGAATTTAAACATCAAGAAGCGAACGAGTTCTATGAGATTGAACTGAACACATTCTAACAGTTTAAATTTAAAGAAACGAGATATAGTTTTAAACTTGAAATTCAATCAAATCCAAAATTTAAATTCTTATTAATTTAACTCTTATTTCTTATAATTTATTAACTCTTATTTCTTATAATTTATTAAAAGGATGTGACGGCAAATGCCAAAAAAACCACATCCTTAATGATAATATAACAGGTTAACACAGTTTTAAACGTAAACAGCCATGTGTAACCGCGACGCTAATTTAAAGCTTGTTCCTAAACCAAAATATGCCTTGGCTGCTTTGATCCCCTTCGTCTGGTTCCACGAAAAGACACTCCTTCGCTTCCCTGAATATTGCCTTGTAAATGGGTGTGCCGTCGAATGAATAATAGTCTCCTAATATCGGCTTGATTGCATTGGTTGCCTCCATCGCATGGTAATGTGGAATCGTTGAAAACAAATGGTGAGCTATGTGAGTGTCTGTTATGTTATGGAATACCTTGTTCAATATCCCGTAATCACGGTCAACAGTTGCAAGTGCTCCGCGCAACCAGTCCCACTCCGATGAGTCATAACGCGGCAATGCTAGGTGATTGTGATGCAAGTAAGTGATCGTGACAAGAAATGCATTAGCGATGAGCAATGGAACACCGTAAATGCAAATGACCCAAACCAACCCTTTGGCTAAGGCGATACGGTATAGCCCATAGGTGAAGGCAAGGATGCCAACATCTGATACATAGATTTGCAGCCGTTCATTATCGTTGTAGATTGGGTCATTAGGATTGTAGTGGTATGCGATTCCGGCGGAAGGCTTGCCTGATACATTGAACATCAAGTAAAGAGGCCAGCCAAGGGTGAGTTGAACTGTGACAGTGATGAATCGACCAGGTGGGTTGTTGAAGTATTTTGCCCACCGTTTGATGGAGCTACGTTTCTTCGGGACGAACACTTCATCACGTTCGAGCGAACCACAGTTGGAATGGTGACGACGATGGCTGTACTTCCAAGAAAAGTAAGGGACAAGGAGGGATGAGTGGAGGATGAAACCAACGCTGTTGTCAATCCATTGGTAATCGCTGAAAGCATGATGGCCGCAATCATGGGCGATGACCCAAACGCCAGTCATGACACAGCCTTGGACGTGCCAATAAACAGCCCAGGCAACGAAAGAAAGGGGTTGTGGTAAGTAGTAGATATAGGTGGTGGCTACATAGTATAAGAGTGAGATTAAGATGAAGTCATAAATGAGATAGGAAAATGACCAAAAAAGCGAACGCCGGAAACAGTGTGGTGGGATGGCTCTTTTAATGTCGCCGAGAGAGAAAGATGGCTTGGATGTTGGGGCTCTCTTCAATGAGCCAGATTCCGACTTCTTTGGAGACGAGAGAACCAACATTCTGCCACCAGAACCCATTGTTTTACAACCTGAAGACAGATAAAAGATGGCCAAACCGGAGTACATAAGAATGCAGAGAGAAAATCAAATGGATCTTTAAATATACTTGTACTTCTCCCCTCTTTGCTCTATTTAAGGAGAAATTATATTATGGGACATTCTCACCACTGTCATCCATGAGACCAATCAGTAAAAGCCATTCATTTAATTATTTTTTTACCTTATCATTTTTACCAAGTGAATCTTCACTAACATTTATTGTAAATCAAGTTTAAAATATTTTTTTACCAAATGAATCATTACTAACATTTATTGTAAATCAAGTTTAAAATATAATTTCCGGTAGGTTAGGGACTTTGCTTCCGAAAGATATCTAACGTTAAAACTTTGGTATTAATTTTTAATTTGTTTTTTAATGGTGAGATTTGGATTTAGTTGGTTTGACTGAAATACCCCTCATGCCTATTTGAAAACATCTCCACCTTATTGGATGAGTTTACAATGGACGTCGAACACCGCTAGGGGTGCTTGACGAGTTGAGCAGCTCGTGAGATGCTCGAACTCGACTCGGTCAAAACTTGATACGACTCGGATTAGCTCGACTTGAACTCGAACTCGACTTGGTATCTTAACGAGTTGAATCGAGTAAAGTCTAACTCGACTCGATAAGTTCGCGAGCAGCTCGTTAATTTTTTAAAATACTTTTTAATAATTATTTTAAAATAATTTCATTTAAAAAATAAATTTAAATAATAATTATTAATGTGTGAATTGTTACTTTAATTTTAATATGCTAGTTTAGTGTACTTATGAAATGTTACTTTTGAATTTAGTCTTTAAAAATGTATTATACACTCTTTTTGATATTTTTTTATTAAATTTGTTAATTTAAGTTAATATTAAGCCTCATATGGTATTATTAAATTTTACTTTTAGTTAAAAATAAGGTAAGTTTTTTAATGAGCTTAACGAGCAACGAGTCGAGTTGAGCAACAAAATATTTTAACGAGCACGAGTTGAGCAATGCCCAACTCGCGATCGACTCGCTCGATAAGCACCCCTAAACACCGCTGAACATCGTTAATGTTGAACACCGTTGAATATTATTAAATTAATTTATAAAAAATAAAAAATTAAATGACTAATCATACAATTATTAACTATATGTTGAGTTTATCACACTTTTATTAATTATATACTGAGTCGTTGGGATTTTAAATTTTTATTAATCAATTTAATGGTGTTCAACAATATTCAATATTAATGGTGTCCAGCGGTGTTCGACGCCCGTTGTAGAATTTTCCCACCTTATTATAAGTTTAATTATTATATTAAATTTTATGTCAAAAATTATTATATTAAGAAAAAATTTAAATAATATAATTATTATATTAAATTTTATGTCAAAAATTATTATAAAATTCTCGGTCAAACTAGATACGGTAGATGGACGGAGAAAAAAAGTGGACAATTTCCAAACTTGATCACAACTTTTTTTATTATTTTTATTTCCTTTTAATTTTTTAGATTTTAATGTTATTATGGTTAATAAGTATTTTTTTAATAAAATAGTGGATTTTTAACATTTTTTTCTATTAGTGTTTATTTTAATATCAGACTCTTTAATTAACATTTAAACCCTAAACCATATATTTCATAAAAGGAAGAAAAAATTATGTTAATTCCAAAAAAGGACTTATTTGTATTTTTAATATAAAGTAGAAGAAATATGAACAAATTTAACCAATAATGATTGTTATTTTTATGTTTACTAATAAAGGTATATATAATTTGTACATTATATATTTTTAAAATTTATTTGTTTATTATTTACGTGATTATAAGATAAAATTTGTTTATATATATTTTTAATCTTTTATTAAATTATATTGTATATATATAAATTATAATGTATTAAAATATATTAAAATTATTTTTTTATCGAATTTAACTATTATTAATTTATAATTTTCGCAATTTAGTTCTTAAAATTTTATATTTATTTCAAATTGACTACTACTTATTTTTCTAATTTAGTTTAGTGTTTTTAATAAGATGATATTTTATTTTATTAATGTTCATCCTTTTTAATTTAAAAATTTATTCTTTCTAGTACAATGATTATTCCTTATAAATTTTTAATTTTTGTAATTTAACTCAATTTTTAAGATATGAATCATTTGATGATATTTTTGTTTAGTCTAGTGCTTAAAATTTATTTTTAATGAGATTCATGTTGGTTAAAGACGTTAGATATTAAATAATTAATTCAAAATGAATGATCAACCATTCAACTCAAAGTTTATCGGTTATTTACTTAATTACTTATTTGTACCAAACTCAAACTTAATAATTTAATTAATATAAATTTAAAACCCGATTAATTCGACCTGAAACTAAACCGACTTGAAATGAACTCGACCTGAAATGTAACTGAATTGAAATGAACCCAACTTGAAATCTACCCGACTTGAAATGAACCTATCAATTATCTGATTTGGACCCGAACCATTTGAACCTGACTTGAAATGAACCCGACCTGAAATAGACCAGACTTGAAATGGACCCAACCTGAAAAGGATCCGACCTGAAATAGACCCGCACCCGACCCGAATCGAGTCAAAACATCAAATCTACCTGAAATGACTTGTATTCGATTTTACCCGACCTGACAGTACCCGACCTGAAACCCATCCGAATAACTGTTTTTACATCCCTAATACATAGGTCAAGGGCTAAGTTTATCCCAAAAAAATATGGGTCAAAACAATAAAAATTATAACGTTAAGGGTAAAAATTATCTTTATGCCTATAAAAAATAACTAATATGGTAAACTATTCCCATGATAATGAAGTAGGAGAAATTATATTATAGGACATTCCCACCACGTCATCTATGGGATTAACCAATAAAAATGATCTATTTAATTATTTTTTCCACTCATCGTTTTAGCAAGTGAATCTTCACTTGGTCAAAAATGTTTTAAACTTGATTTACGATAAATATCAGTGAAGATTCATTTGGTAAAAAATGTTTTAACTTGATTTACAATAAATGTTAGTGAAGATTTACTTGATAAAAATGATGAGGTAAAAAAGTAATTAAATAAATGTCTCATAATATAATTTCTCCTTAAATAAACGATGTTCAGCGGTGTTTAGGGGTGCTTATCGAGCGAGTCGATCGCGAGTTGGGCATTGCTCAACTCGTGCTCGTTAAAATATTTTGTTGCTCAACTCGACTCGTTGCTCGTTAAGCTCATTAAAAAACTTACCTTATTTTTAACTAAAAGTAAAATTTAATAATACCATATGAGGCTTAATATTAACTTAAATTAACAAATTTAATAAAAAAATATCAAAAAGAGTGTATAATACATTTTTAAAGACTAAATTCAAAAGTAACATTTCATAAGTACACTAAACTAGCATATTAAAATTAAAGTAACAATTCACACATTAATAATTATTATTTAAATTTATTTTTTAAATGAAATTATTTTAAAATAATTATTAAAAAGTATTTTAAAAAATTAACGAGCTGCTCGCGAACTTATCGAGTCGAGTTAGACTTTACTCGATTCAACTCGTTAAGATACCAAGTCGAGTTCGAGTTCAAGTCGAGCTAATCCGAGTCGTATCAAGTTTTGACCGAGTCGAGTTCGAGCATCTCACGAGCTGCTCAACTCGTCAAGCACCCCTAGCGGTGTTCGACGTCCATTGTAAACTCATCCAATAAGGTGGAGATGTTTTCAAATAGGCATGAGGGGTATTTCAGTCAAACCAACTAAATCCAAATCTCACCATTAAAAAACAAATTAAAAATTAATACCAAAGTTTTAACGTTAGATATCTTTCGGAAGCAAAGTCCCTAACCTACCGGAAATTATATTTTAAACTTGATTTACAATAAATGTTAGTAATGATTCATTTGGTAAAAAAATATTTTAAACTTGATTTACAATAAATGTTAGTGAAGATTCACTTGGTAAAAATGATAAGGTAAAAAAATAATTAAATGAATGGCTTTTACTGATTGGTCTCATGGATGACAGTGGTGAGAATGTCCCATAATATAATTTCTCCTTAAATAGAGCAAAGAGGGGAGAAGTACAAGTATATTTAAAGATCCATTTGATTTTCTCTCTGCATTCTTATGTACTCCGGTTTGGCCATCTTTTATCTGTCTTCAGGTTGTAAAACAATGGGTTCTGGTGGCAGAATGTTGGTTCTCTCGTCTCCAAAGAAGTCGGAATCTGGCTCATTGAAGAGAGCCCCAACATCCAAGCCATCTTTCTCTCTCGGCGACATTAAAAGAGCCATCCCACCACACTGTTTCCGGCGTTCGCTTTTTTGGTCATTTTCCTATCTCATTTATGACTTCATCTTAATCTCACTCTTATACTATGTAGCCACCACCTATATCTACTACTTACCACAACCCCTTTCTTTCGTTGCCTGGGCTGTTTATTGGCACGTCCAAGGCTGTGTCATGACTGGCGTTTGGGTCATCGCCCATGATTGCGGCCATCATGCTTTCAGCGATTACCAATGGATTGACAACAGCGTTGGTTTCATCCTCCACTCATCCCTCCTTGTCCCTTACTTTTCTTGGAAGTACAGCCATCGTCGTCACCATTCCAACTGTGGTTCGCTCGAACGTGATGAAGTGTTCGTCCCGAAGAAACGTAGCTCCATCAAACGGTGGGCAAAATACTTCAACAACCCACCTGGTCGATTCATCACTGTCACAGTTCAACTCACCCTTGGCTGGCCTCTTTACTTGATGTTCAATGTATCAGGCAAGCCTTCCGCCGGAATCGCATACCACTACAATCCTAATGACCCAATCTACAACGATAATGAACGGCTGCAAATCTATGTATCAGATGTTGGCATCCTTGCCTTCACCTATGGGCTATACCGTATCGCCTTAGCCAAAGGGTTGGTTTGGGTCATTTGCATTTACGGTGTTCCATTGCTCATCGCTAATGCATTTCTTGTCACGATCACTTACTTGCATCACAATCACCTAGCATTGCCGCGTTATGACTCATCGGAGTGGGACTGGTTGCGCGGAGCACTTGCAACTGTTGACCGTGATTACGGGATATTGAACAAGGTATTCCATAACATAACAGACACTCACATAGCTCACCATTTGTTTTCAACGATTCCACATTACCATGCGATGGAGGCAACCAATGCAATCAAGCCGATATTAGGAGACTATTATTCATTCGACGGCACACCCATTTACAAGGCAATATTCAGGGAAGCGAAGGAGTGTCTTTTCGTGGAACCAGACGAAGGGGATCAAAGCAGCCAAGGCATATTTTGGTTTAGGAACAAGCTTTAAATTAGCGCCGCGGTTACACATGGTTGTTTATGTTTAAAACTGTGTTAACCTGTAATATTATCGATAAAGATGTGAGTTTTTGGCATTTGCGGTCACATCCTTTTAATAAATTATAAGAAATAAGAGTTAAAGTTAAAGTCATAAGAATTTGAGTTTTGGATTTCATGTCTAAAACTAGAACTCGTTTCTTTAAATTTGAACAGTTAGAATGTGTTCAATTCAATCTCATAAAGCTCGTTCGCTTCTTAAATTTGTGCAGATAATAAAGAGGGTTTATCTGGGGTTAGAAACATAAGGGTTTCTTGGAGCGTGATGGCTGATGGGTTTATCTACCTGATGGTTTCTCAGTATCAGCCGAAGCCGATCCAGGATTCAAAGACATGTTCCAACAGCAATGCTACTCCATTTGCGGCTAATGTTCAAACCTTGACTAGTCTTCAGCTTCCGCCATTGATTTCGGCCTTGCCGGAATGTCGAACGAGACACACCATTAACGTTAACCATGAAAACAACATCTCTAACCCACGGCCCCTCCCATAGTTATTACTAATACATTCTATTATTTATTACTTTATAGTTTTCTATAATTTCAGCCAGGCATCATGGCCCCTCCCATGGAGCTTTCGAATTGAACATAACCCACGGCCCGAAAGAGAACAAGGAATGGCAAAACAGAAAGCAAGACACTTGTCATGTTTTCAAGCTAACATATCTACCCTGCTTATTTATATTTGCATTTTTTATAATTTTTACTTGAAAAATTAATTTAAAATAAAAAATAATTATTTATAAAATGAATATAAATTTTTTATTTATACTCATTTATTTAAATTAATAAATAAACGATTCAACAATAATTTATCAAATATTTTTATTCAATTAAACCCTTAATTATATCAAATATTAAAATTAAATATAAACTATATATCTCAATGGTTATAATTTAAACTATTGGTACTAATTGACGCAAAATTATGTGAGGGTGACAGATTAAGTTATGATAAAATTAGTTTTTCATGTGCCGTTATCGTTGTATTAATTAGTGACGGAACATAGGAAGAGAAAAAAAGGAAATTCAATTCTAGTCGATCATTGTTTTTACATGTTAAGTAAAGATAAAAAATATATATGATTTTCTTTAAAACAATTATTTTTTTATCTCCTTCAATCAAAAGAAATTTTAAAATATATATATATATATTTTAATCTATTTATAATAAATTTTTAATTCTACTCCTGATATTAATTTTTTTAATCAGCTACAGTGTTACGGTAGTATTTGTTCTAGAGTATACTCTCAACTTTTAGACATTGATCGCTCAAACACTGTGTTGTCAGTGCTGGTGCTCGAACCCATAACTTTTAAGAATAACAATTACTCCCTTAACCACTGAAGTTAAATAGTTCGTGCTTCCCTGATATTAATTTACGTGACTATTAATGGTAAAAATTAATTTCACCCCTTTATAATAAATTATTATAATAAATGTTTACCATTAATTCCACCCCTTTATATAGTAAAGAGAGATTTTTATGTTACTATTAATTTACCCAAATATTCTCTCTCTCTTTTTAAATAACTACCTATTTTTAAAGTAAAGATAGAAATTAAAATTTTTTGAATAATTTTTTTTGAAGGTTTTTATTTATATTTTTTTAAATGGGCATAACTAAAATATTGAATTTTTTTAGAGGTATAACAAGAATTTTAAAATTTTTGGTAAAAATTTAATTAAAAATATTTTAAAAAATAAAATTTAATATGAATTTCTAAAAAATTGTGCAGATTAAATTTAAATATTATTGTTCTAAACATATAAATTTAAATATACATCAAGGTTGATGAAACGTTAATGGTCGGTTAATCAAAATTGATCACATATTTTTATCTTTCTTTTATGTTTCAGATTTAACAAAAACATCATTTTTCTTATAGTTTTTCTTCCTCGTCTAAACAAATAAAAACCGACTATATAAAAAAATATATATATAGATAAAAAAATTTAACTTACGTGTTTAAAATAAAATTTTTTTATTAAATAATATTTTTGTTGGATTATCTCATAAAAAATCGAAAAGAAATAATATCCGGGTAGATTTTTCTTACAACGAGAATCTGCTTTTCAACGTGCCAATAGTAGATGGACGGAGTTTTTTTCCGACAAATATCAAAGATGCTCACATTAGCAACTTCCAACTTTGGAATTAATTATAATTTGTACATTATATTTTTTAATTTTTTTTTATTATTTACGTGATTATAAAGTAATACTTATTTATATATATTCTTAATCATTTGATAGTATATATATATATATACATTTTATAAATATAACGATTTAAACTCATATCTCTTAATTATTGATTTTTCATTAATAAGATACATTATATTCTTAACTAGAGATAATAGTTTAAAATGAAAAATTATATTATAAGTTGTGTAAATTAAAGTTTAAGGTTAAAATTTCGAGTTTAGGACGTTAGTTTTAGTTTTAAATACTAAATTATTATAAGATTTTTAAACTGAATGAAAAATTAAATCATTTATCTTATTTATATAATTCTAACTAATAAAAATCACTCTTCACAATTTTTATTCTCTTATTATTTTTTTGGCATAAAAATAATTTTAATCCTTAACGTTTATAATTTTTATCATTTTGGCCTTCATCCTTTTTTAGGATAAATTTAACCCTTAACCTATATCTTTTTGACAAATATCTCATTTTTTAACTAGCATAGTGATTAGATAGTTAAAAAATTAATGATAATGATATGTCATACACATATAGATGATATTTAAGATTTGAAATGCTTAGTAGCCTTTTATTTTAGAATTAATTAATTTTTAATATTTATTTGAATTTTAATTGTTTTATATTTTATGTTAGAATAAAATTATATTTTACATGTATATATTTGTGCAGACTAAATTTAAATACTATTGTTCTAAACATATAAATTTAAATATACATGAAGGTTGACGAAACGTTAATGGTTGGTTAATCAAAGCTAGTCACATATTTTTTTTTATGTTTCAGATTTAACAAAAAACATCATTTTTCTTAGAGTCTCTTTTTCTCGTCTAAACAAATAAAAATAAACTTTATAAAAAAAATATAGATAAAAGTTTTTTAACTTACGTGTTTAAAAATAAAAATATTTTATTAAATAATATTTTTCTTGGATTATCTCATAAAAAATCATAAAGAAATAATATTTGGGTAGATTTTCCTTACAATGAGAATCTGCTTTTCAACGTGCCAATAGTAGGAGAAATTTTATATAATTATTTTTTTAACTTCGTCGTTTTTATCAAGTGAATCTTTACTTGGTAAAAATTATTTTAAACTTAAATTATAATAAATGTTGGTGAAGATTCACTTGATAAAAATGATGAGATGAAAAAATAATTATATAGATGCTTTTTATTAGTCAGTCCCATAAATAATGTGGTGGGACTGTCCCATAATATAATTTCTCCAATAATAGATGGATGGAGATTTTTTTTCCCGACCAATATCAAAGATGCTCACATTAGCAACTTCCAAGTTTGGAATTAATTATCTTTGAAAATCTAAGGTACATATATTTGATAAAAGAAAGAAAAAAATTTATATTAATTCCAAAAAAAGACTTATTTGTATTTTTAATATACAGTAAAAGAAATATGAACAAATTTAACCAATAATGATTGTATAGGAGTGGATATTTTTATGTTTACTAAATAAAGGTATATATAATATGTACATCATATTTTCTTAAAAATTATTTTTTTATTTTTTATATGATTATAAAGTAATACTTGTTTATATATATTTTTAATCATTTGATAATATATATATTTTATAAATATAACGATTTAAATTCATATCTTTTAATTATCGATTTTTCGTTAATAAGATACATTATATTCTTAACAAGAGATATGAGTTTAAAATGAAAAATTATATTATAAATTGTGTAAATTAAAGTTTATGATTAAAATTTAGAGTTTAAGACGTTAGTTTTAGTTTTAAATACTAAATTATTATAAGATTTCTGAACTGAATGAAAAATTAAATCATATGTCTGACTTACTACATCTGATATAATTCTAACTAATAAAAATCACACTTCACGATTTTTATTCTCCCTTTTTTTTTTTGCATAAAAATAATTTTAACTCGTTTATGATTTTTATCATTTTGGCCCTCATCCTTTTTTAGGATAAATTTAGCCCTTAACCTATATTTTTTTTTTATAAATATCTCATTTTTTTAACTAGCATAATGATTAGATAGTTAAAAAATTATCAATAATGATATGTCATACATATATAGAATGATATTTAAGATTTGAAATGCTTAGTAGCCTTTTATTTTAGATTTAATTAATTTTTAATATTTATTTGAATTTTAATTATTTTATATTTATGTTAGAATAAAATTATATTTTACATGTATATATTTGTCATTATCGTAAAAAATTTAACGATAATGACATGTTATATATATGAAGAATGAGACTAGATGCCATGTTATTTAAAATATATTATCATATATATATATATATGACATGTCAATATCATTAATTTTTTAACGGTCTAGTCATTATATTACTTAAAAAATAAGTTATTTGTCAAAAAAACATAGATTAAAAGTTAAATTTATCCCCAAAAAATGAGGTCTAAAATAATAAAAATTATAAACGTTAAGGGTTAAAATTATCTTTATACCTATTTTTTTTAACCAATGAATCTTTACTATTTTTTATGTTATTTAAAAAACAATTTTAAAAATTTATTATATTATAAAAAATTGACTAATATGATAAACAATTCCCATAATAATGAAGTAGGTATTTTTTATTAGATAAGATCATGATTAATATGGTAAACTATTCTCATGATATAAAAAATGATTTTTAATTAAAAATAATAATTAAACCGCTAATAAAGCGGGGACGTTTCCAAATAGGCATGAGGGGTATTTCAGTCAAAATAACTGAATCCAAATCACACCATTAAAAAAATAAATTAAAAATTAATACCAAAGTTTTAGTGTCGGATATCAGACCCTAACCTACGAAATATTCATCATTTACGGCTCTCAGTGAACCGCAAACTAAAGGACCAATCAATTAAAGCCACGTGGATGAAAAATGTGAACAATTAGTGCGAAATTACGAAAATAGGTCCACCTATCCAAGGAGGGAAAAAAAGCTTAAATATCAAACCTTGAGTTCCCTCCGCAGAGGGCACACACACGGCCAACAGAAACGAAGAGGCCGTATATGGAAAGGAGAAAAAAAGCCTTTAAATAGAGAAAAGAGGGGGCTAAGTACAAGAATATTCAAAGATCCATTTGATTTTCTCTCTGCATTCTCAGGTACTTCATTTCCTCTGAATTTCCTGTTTTTTTTTTTTGTTTTTGATTTATTTTTGTGTGCGTTGATTTTACGTTGTTTTTATGGTTAGTTTTTAGTAGGAAATTCACTGATTCATTTAGATCTTTGGCCTTTTGAAACTCAGATTTGAAGGTTTGTTTTCGTCAGAATCTGGTTTTCTTTGAATTTTTCGACGTTTTCATCTCTCTGAGTTTGGATCTGAACTTGAAGTGTTGAATAATGAAATCCTCAATGATCGGAATTTCGGATACCGTTACTCTACCGATTTTTAGCTGATTTCAGATACCGTTACTCTACCGATTTTCGATACTTTTAAGCTCTAGATCATTTTATTCATGCATACTTGAATTTGATTTGAGATTTTAAAGTATTTTGTTATTGTGATGATGAAGAATCATGTCAACTTTATTGTTATTTTATTCTTTAATGGAAGAAGGAATCAAATGCTAGGAAATGAAAGGATAGAGAAGCTGAAAAAATTATTAGATGGTTATGTCTCCTCACATTTACATTTAATAATAAGTTTTATTTTTATTTTTAAAATAATTTTATAATTTTTTAGATTAATTATAAATAATATGATAAATTAAAATTATATAATAATTTTTCGATAAGCTGTTACCTATAAGCAATGAAAGCGATTTTTGACGCTTTTGATATATGAAAATAGAAAACCCTTGGTTGATTGTTTATCATCACGTGATGACCACTTGCTTTTTAAATTTTTTCTTTAAGAATAATTGTCATAATTGTTCTTATGTTCAGCCACTGACAAACATTATAAGTTAATAAGTAGTATGTTTGTAGGGGACAAAACCTCTGCATGAACATAGAATCCGTTTAGGTATGAATTTCTTTTTATTGGTATAACATTGGTCACACTCATGCAGTTTTGAATAAAAAAACTAAATCTTCAATGTCAAGATTCAAAGTTTGAGTATAATTTAAAATAAAATGTTTTTAGTGAATATTTGTAGTTTTATTTGGTTAATTTATAAGCATCGAACTGTACTTTGTGTTTAACCAGTTTGGCCATCTTTGATCTGTCTCCAGATTGTGGAACAATGGGTGCTGGTGGCAGAATGTCGACTCCTCCGTCACAAAAGAAGTCAGAATCTGGCTCATTGAAGAGAGCCCCAATATCCAAGCCAACCTTCACTCTCGGCGATATCAAAGAAGTCATCCCACCACACTGTTTTCAACGCTCGCTTTTCTGGTCATTTTCTTATCTCATTTACGACTTCATCTTAATCTCACTCTTATACTATGTAGCCACCACCTATATTTACAACTTATCACAACCCCTTTCTTTCGTTGCCTGGGCTGTTTATTGGGTTGTCCAAGGCTGTGTCATGACTGGCGTTTGGGTCATCGCCCATGAGTGCGGCCATCATGCTTTCAGCGATTACCAATGGGTTGACGACACCGTTGGTTTCATTCTCCACTCATCCCTCCTTGTCCCTTACTTCTCTTGGAAGTACAGCCACCGTCGTCACCATTCCAACTGTGGTTCCCTCGAACGTGATGAAGTGTTCGTCCCGAGTAAACGTAGCTCCATCAAATGGTGGGCGAAATACCTCAACAATCCACTTGGTCGATTCATCACTGTCACAGTTCAACTCACCCTTGGCTGGCCTCTTTACTTGATGTTCAATGTAGCAGGCAGGCCTTATGACGGATTCGCATGCCACTACAATCCTTATGGCCCCATCTACAACGATCGTGAACGGCTGCAAATCTATGTATCAGATGTTGGCATCCTTGCTGTCACTTATGGGCTATACCGTATCGCCTTAGCCAAAGGGTTGGTTTGGGTCATTTGCATTTACGGTGTTCCATTGCTCATCGCTAATGCATTCCTTGTCATGATCACTTACTTGCAACACACTCACCCAGCATTGCCGCATTATGACTCGTCGGAGTGGGACTGGTTGCGCGGAGCGCTTGCAACCATGGACCGTGATTACGGGATATTGAACAAGGTATTCCATAACATAACAGACACTCACATAGCTCACCATTTGTTTTCAACGATGCCGCATTATTATGCGATGGAGGCAACCAAGGCAATCAAGCCGATATTAGGAGAGTATTATTTATTCGACGGCACACCCGTTTACAAGGCAATATTCAGGGAAGCGAAGGAGTGTCTTTTCGTGGAACCAGACGAAGGGGAACATAGCAGTAAAGGGATATTTTGGTTTAGGAACAAGCTTTAAATTAGCGTCGCAGTTGCCCATTTGCCATCACATCCTTTTTAATAAATTATAAGAAATAAGAATTTAAGTTTTGGATTTGATTGAATTTCATGTCTAAAACTAGAACTCGTTTCATTAAATTTGAACTGTTAGAATTTGTTCAATTCAATCTCATAAAAGTTTGTTCCCTTCTTAATGTTTGAATTCTTGCAAACTATTCAATTTTTAAAGATATTGAAATCATATTGTGATGATATATAAGCCTAAAATGAGTATATTTTTCCTCCACCAGATGTATAACCAAGGGTTGGGTGTATCATTCTCCTACATATTATATGGTCCAAGAATTGAATTCTTCGACTAATGTGTTCAATCTCCGGTTTAGAATTATCCGACCTTAACCCGAATATTTTAGAAGTACGATAATTAAAATAAATATAGTTTAAAAATTTAGTGATCATTTATGTAATTTATCTTTTATTTAACGTAAGATATAAATCTAATTTTTAAGCATAATTTTTAAAAAATAAATCAAACTTTAAGTCATTTATAATTTTAAAATAAATTTCTGACTTATAAAAAATAAGATAATATAAATATTTGTATTTTTCAATCAATTAGTGTATTTTATATGTTTAGAGTAGATATTAATATTAATAATTGATAAACTATGAGATGTTGGCATGCTGCGATTATTTTTCACCTTATTTCTTAATTATAAGATTAATGTTGACGAGGACGAAATATATTTTATGATCAATTATTTATCTTTTAACGAGAGTATTTATAATAAAAATATTTTTAACTATTAAGGGTTAGTTTTATTTATTTATTTTTTTGATAAATTTAGAATCTAATTTTAATCCTACCTAGAGATGAAAAAAAGAACTCTAAAAAGATAAATGTGTATAATAGGTTTGAACGCATAATTTAAGAAAATAAAAAAAACAAAAATAAATAATTTACTTAATCATTATTAAATTATTTTAAACTAAAAAAATACTACATTCGTCCCGCATATAATCTCTTTTATTGATTTTTTAAAAAGTTTAATTTTTTAAACTTTGACTATAATTATATTAAATATTTTAAATAATTAAATTATTTAAAATATATATTTAAAATCTACTCGATTATAGATTTTAAAATATATTATTTCATATTTTTTAATAATAAATTTTAAATAATCACAAATTAAAATTAAAATAATTGATAAAAATTAAAAAAATATTATATGTGAGATGAAGGGAGTAATAGAATATATAAAATTTATGATTATAAATGTTATCGTATTATATCATAATAATTATTTGTTATAACTTAATAATATTTTTATTAAATAACTTGCTTATATATATTTTTAAAAAAACTCTTTTTATCAAATTCATAATTAAGTGGCATTGAAATAAGTTTAAGCGAAAAAATACAATTGATAGCTAAATAATCTCCACCTGTCCCCTCGTATGATTTGCCACGTCGCCATCTTGTTTTCCACTCTAATTCATCTCCACCGTTTATAAATACGCAATCATGATTATACAATGAGTACAAATACAGAGAATCTTCCCTCCTTCTCTCTCTTCCCCTTAGGTTTTGCTTTGAATTCTCTAAAAAAAATTCCCCAAAATTTTCTTCTTAATTTCTAATATTTCTTTTTACCTCTCTTCCCTGTGTTCTCTCCAAACAAGATGAAAGATCGCTGACTCAATCCATGACGAGTCAAGCCGAACTCAGAAACAGCTCCTCCCGCCATTCAACTCAGTTACTCAGAGCACTTGAAAAGCTCCGAGTTTGCTGGTCAACATCGTCGGCTGTTAAGGCCAGGTCTTTCTTTTTTCTTCAATAAGTTTTATTTTTACCATAATTTTTCAATGCTTATCTGCTCTTGTATTTAATTCTTCAGCTTGATGATATAAAGTTATGATTTTTTTCTCCAACATGGGAGGCTGTTAATTAGGGTCTTAGATCTGGATTTCATGATATTTGTGAAGAAATTAAGGTTTTACTTTCTAGTTTTGATGAAATTGTAATCAAGGAAAAGGGTTTTTTGGATTTGGGTCTTTATCGGTTGTTAGGGCAAAAGAAGATTTAGGGGTTTTGATGAATTTTGTTTATTTTTATGATCCTGTGAATGGGGTTTCTTCAAATTTAGGGTAAATTTAAGGTTTTCATATCTGGGCACCTTAAATTTGTGAAGATAATAAGGAGGGTTTATCTGGGGTTAGAAAAATAAGGGTTTCTTGGAGCATCTGTGATGGGTGAGGAAATATCTGATACTATGAACCTTGATTTGAATTTGGGTCCTGCCCCTGAGACCCGGTCTGGATCTCTGTTAAATGAAGGTGTAAATGTGGATGATTCAGTTGATGAAGCGGTTAGGCGGAGGCGATGGAGATGGCATCAGGTTCCCATTTCTGTTGCAACTCAGAGCCTCTCGGTGGAATTTGATCAATTTAGGGGGAATTCTGGTAGTGTGAATACCATGATGCAGGCAGGTGAGGGCAGTGTTGCGGCACAGGAAAGGACGAGTGATGTGCCGAAAGCATGTGAAACCACCAATGGGTTTTTTGAGGATGGGGTTTCTGAAGATAGAAAGGATGATTTCGAGAAGGGTGTTAGCAATGATGGGACTTTTTTCGATTGTAATATATGCTTGGATTTGGCTCGAGAACCTGTTGTAACTTGTTGCGGTCACTTGTTTTGTTGGTCGTGCCTCTACCGATGGTTGCATATGCATTCGGATGCAAATGAATGCCCTGTCTGTAAAGGAGAGGTGACGGTTAAAACTCTGACCCCAATATTTGGTCGTGGGAATGTTATCCACGAGCCAGAAGAGGATTCGGGTTTTAAGATCCCTCCTCGGCCCACTGGACGGCGAGTGGATAGTTGGAGGCAGATTATTCAACGGACTCCTTTAAATCTTCCTGTGGAGGAGATGATTCGCCGGATTGGAAGCAGATTTGATCTGGTTCATGACCTGACTCCACCACGGGAGGCCAATGGTTCCCGGGGAACTGTAGAAAGAACTGAGTCCATGCTTAACAGGATTTTGACATCTCGTGAGTTCCGAGTAGAGCAAAATGCAGTTGTTCCCCTGGATGATGATGACTTGACACCTAGAACTACAACCGGTACCGATGCCATGTCCTCTCGGATTCATTCTTTATACCTTCAACGGCAATCATACTTGCGAAGAGCTGCAAGATTTACTTCTCTATCATCTGCACTGAGTTCAGCAGAAAGGATGGCTGAGGCATATTTCAGAGGCAACTCGGTGGGAAGAAATCAGGAGCAACCACCAGCAGTCGTTGATGATAGAGACTCGTTCTCAAGCATTGCCGCTGTAATAAACTCAGAGAGCCAAATGGACACTGCCGTCGAGATAGATTCCGTCGTGTCACTCTCAGCTTCATCTTCTAGGAGAAGAAACGATGTTTTGAGGGTCTCCGATATCGACAGCGGTGACTCCCGTGCACATAGGAGGAGAAGACTGAATTAGCACCTAGAAAGATTTCAGATCATATCTCAATGCCGTGGAACTGTTCCATAATAGTTTTTTCTTCTATTAATTGCTTTCCATTTTATATTTCTTTTCCTGTATACAAAGAATTCTCAGCTTTCTAAAATATTGTTCTCAAACGTATATGGATTGAAATGTTATCATCCTTTCCTATGTTACCTTAACCATTTTAATATTTATTTGGAAATTTGAAAAATATCTCGAAATTTAATTTTTTTAATTAATTATCAGTTAATTTAACGATATTAAATTAACTCGATCTGATCGAAAACATATGCAATCTCTAGTTCGTTTTCAACCTATAGAAAAATCTTCTCACCAACTTATGAAAATCAAATCATAAACGGTACGTACATTGCATAAAATTTACGTTAATTTCTTACACACAGGAGCTGTTTTATATTCTCCAACAAGAAAAGAAACTATTTTATCTTTCAACTTCGAAAGCTTTCACGGCTCCATCCATGGCAGAGCTCCTCCTAAATCTCTCCTCTACCACCGCCTTCATCCTCACAGTTCTCTCATTAGCTTCCTCCTTTGCCACCATAGAATCAAAGACTTTCTCTCGCGATCTCTCCCCATCGTCCATGGGGCTAAACAAACCAGAGAAACTAACCCACCTCCATTTCTACTTCCACGACATCGTCGTTGGAGAAAACGCCACCGCTATCCAGGTAGCCAAAGCACCAACAACAACAGTCTCGTCGCCGCTCGGTGCAGTGGTGGTGATAGACGATGCTTTGACGGTCAGCCCGGACATCGACTCCAAACTTGTTGGACGAGCGCAGGGGATTTATGTTACAACGTCGCAGAGTGAAGCTAGCTTGTTAATGGCGTATAACTTTGCCTTCATGGAAGGGATGTATAGTGGAAGCAGCCTCACCATTATGGGTCGGAACCCTGTGTTTTCCGACGTGAGAGAGATGCCGGTGATCGGTGGCAGTGGATTACAATACAGGGAACGCTGTTGTTGAATACAACGTCTATGTTCTTCATCCGGACTCGCCGGTTCAGATTTCAAACGCTCGATCTACGAATTATCAAAAGAAAATGAGTCAAATTTTTTACATTTTTACTTTATATTTCCTCGTTTTAGAGGTTTAATTTTGATTTTAGTCTTTCCATTATATTAAAATTTAATTTTTAATTTTCATTAATTGATAATGGTAATTGTTATTGATAATAGTGTTGTGATTTAAACTTATTATTATTCGAAAAAAAAATGTGAAATTAATTTTTTTTACACAAAGTGAGTATTTTTCTCCTACAATTTAATTTTTTGATATTTAATCCTACATCTTAATATTATAGAAATATATCAATAATTTTTTAATTAAGTTAATATTAAATTTATTTTACAAGTAAAATGACTTACAAGATAAGGAATTTCTAAACTTTGGTGGTTGAGAGCATTAGCTGTTAAGATATCTTTTGATACCAACTTTGAATTTAAGATTTAATTTTTTAGCTTTTAATAAAAATTAATTATTTTAGTATCTACTCTTTTACGAATTTCAAAACAGTTAATTTAAATCATTGTTATTATATTACAACTCGATGAATTCTTGCGACCCATTTTACTTTGACTTTGATGTATATTTTTTATCTTTTGAATGTTATTTATCTATCTTTATAATAGATTTGTGATTGTATGAAAATTTTTACGTCACTCATATTTAATTTGCGATTGTCGATAATTTTTTAAATGTTAATTATTTTCTTGTGGTTATTAACATATTCAGATTTATTTTTGCGAAGCAACTTATAAGTTAGTTTTAGTTCGTTTACCACTTCATCTTCTCAAAAACATCTAGATCAGATAGAAACAACACAATACTATTGATAGTTACTAGATTATTATAGATGATGGACCTTATATTCATAAAAAGTTTTGATTGTCATTGTAACTCTAAATTTTTCATTCACTTTATTTTTATTTAGGTTTTGGTGGATATAATCTTCAAATTCTTCTCCTTTAGTGGTTGCATTGTTATAATTGTACATTCTTTTATTTCAAAATTTAATATTGGTTTGAGAAAAAAATATTTATTTTTAAAATACTATAATTAAATATGAGAAACTTTCGGCATAGAGAGTAGTTGTATTCACCAACGGCTTAGTCCAAGCAAAAATAGTTTAAAACGTTATGTTATGATACGGATCGATCTAAATTAATGACTAAGAGAAAGAAAAGGAGTCGTTGCATCCATAAGCATAATCAGAGAATCAAAGTTACGTTGATGGAAAGGACAAACAACCCAATAGGTTGAAACGTTATTGTCGATGCTATTTGAAGCAAAGCAGGAGACGACTTAAAAGCTAGTACAAAAGTTATATTACTTGACTTTCCAACATGAAAAAAAATATTTAATCCCTAAAACTTATTTATATATTATTTAGTCCTGAAATTTTATTCATATTTACTCTATAAAGTTGGTATTTTTTTTAAAAAAATTCTAACCCTTTTGATGACTTGACATTATGATATCATGACAAATCATAGTATCACATTGTTTAAATAGATTATTATAGACAAAAAAATTCAAATCAAGTTGGGATTTTTTTTCAAATTTAAGAACTAAATATGATTTTATCAAAAAAAAAAAAAATTGAGTTAATCAAATTCGTGAATTATACTTTATCATCTTTTAACTTAATTTGCAAGCTTTTGCTAATTCTTTGTTTTGGCACTGACTGGAGATTGCAATATGATTGAACATGAAGAAAAGAAAAGTATGGCACATTTTGCTCTTTTTTTCAGTAAAATATATCATGTTATAACACAGTGAAGGCCTGTAAATGCCATCTCTTCTTTCATCACCCTATACTTATAATTGGGTTGCAAATATGCTTACAGACTACTTTTGCATCCTAGGTTCTTAACTATATTGGTCACACGAACCGAGCACGCAAAAGCGCAGATGCACCCAAAGCCTAACCGGGTTAGTTTTGTATGTAACACTCCGAACTACGACTCGTTATTCATGGCTACAGCCCTCTTCTGTACAGAACTCATGAGAATATGCCCTATGGTAGAACCCTAGATGCGTATGGAAAAAGCAAAAACGGAGAAAATGATCTTGGAAACTTGATGGAATATATATACATACTCGAGAAACACGGAAAAGAATAATCCAGTATGGAGTGAGGATCTAATCCCATGCACTTGTGACACCGGGAGCATATCCTCCACCGTAATCGGCAGGAACTCCAAATGCAGTACCACTATTTCCTCCGCCATAGTAATCCAGGTTTTTGCCGAATGATTCTTCCCGCCTGAAATCACAACCACCAAAACGCCCTCCAGCTCGTCGATTCTTGTTACCACCGTAAGGAGCCCGGGAGGCATAATGAGTGAGCCATTGAGGTACCTCTTGATTTGCTTCTTGCATCAGCTCAGCCAGGGGCCTTGCCAGCAACATATTGCTATCGTTAAAGAAAGCAGTGGCCAACCCTGTTTTACCAGCACGTCCAGTCCTACCAATCCGGTGGACGTAATCATCAATGTCATTGGGAAGATCAAAGTTGACAACGTGAGCTACGTGGGGTATATCAAGACCCCGAGCAGCCACATCAGTTGCTACTAAAATTGGGGTCTTTCCGCTCTTGAAAGATCTCAACGCTAGTTCCCTTTCCTGCATACAAACAACCTCATAAAGACATGTACTAGGCAAATGAAGGTAAATAGCATATCACCACAAATAACTTTTTTCATAAGCCAAACTATATCGAACAAAGGAAAGATAAAAACCCACTTTTGGATACTAGTATTTTAAGTCGGCAGCAAGAATAAGCAAAATACATAACTCTCACAGCTCAAGTTGCTCAACTACCCAGCTATTGGCTAAATGTTTGTGCGTACCAGCTTAGGGTCAGTTTTTAAGACTCTTAGGCTGCGTTTTTGGTTGTTGCTTGGGACACCAATGCTCGTTTTCCGGCTATTTACTCGCCAAACGACCATCAATTTGGTCCCCAACAGGTGTTTGCCCACCATTTTTAGTGCCCAAACAGGTGTTTGGTGGCAGTTGCAACACGACTCTCCAAAGATCCTCCAAATACATGGAAAAACTTAAAGGAAATTGAACATTCCCACGGTGGACATATACTTGTTTCCGGCACTCAGACTCAAGTCTGAGCAACAAAGTGTAGAGTCACTGGAAAGGGCATAACGCTCAATGGAGTCTAAATTAAGACTTGTATATAACATGCACGACAAAATGTTAATCATATCAACCAGCACAACAATGAAATGAACAAGTATTATCATTCCACACAACTAAGCCTCATTCTTTCACTACTCTTCAGCAAATTTACTTCTCAACCAATTACCTGTTGACTCCTATCACCATGGATGGTTGTTGATGGGAATCCATTAATGCACAGCCAATGCTCCAACGAGTCAGCTCCTTTTTTAGTCTCCACAAAAACCAAAGTCAAAGCTTGCTGTTAAGTCAAAGAAACACGGCTATTAATTGTCACCCAGGACAGATATTATTCATCAAACAAATATACTGAGTAACACATTATCTATCTTCAATCGAAAGATATAAGGATAAAGGAACATAAGAAGGCCCATAAATAGTGGTCTTGCGTTACCTTTCCATGCTCTCCATTTTCCCTCTGTGCATGCAGAAGATCCATAAGATGGCTTCTCTTGTCAGACTCGGCAACAAATTCAACTCTTTGAACAATTAAATCTGTACTTGAGCCAACCCTCCCAACAGCCAAGAATATGTAATTTGAAAGAAAATCGGAAGCAAGTCTCTGCACAGTAACCATTTGCAAAAGAATTATGTGATTTAATTTGGAAAGTCTTCATTTTAATTACCGAAAACTCTACTGTCATCAAAATTGCATTTGAAAATTATTCAAAAACAAGAAAATACAACATCTTCATTTCGTTTTGGATTGGTATGTTTTGAAAGAGGCATAACACAACCCCACCCAACTAAAATCACATATCAGAAGAACTTGAAACATTTTAAAATTATCAATGTGAAACCCGAATGGAAAATGTTGAAAGATACAACTTCAACATCAAATAACATATATAAAACGTGAATCAACAAAGAAACCATATTTAACAATTATAACCAACCTGTATCTCTCTAGGAAAAGTGGCACTAAACAACATTGTTTGTCTCACACCCCGATTAGGCATATTCATTTGTTCCACTATCTTCCTGATTTGTGGCTCAAAACCCATATCAAGCATGCGATCCGCCTCATCAAGGGCCAAGTACCTAATCAACTGCAAAGACACTCTGGCCCTCTCTAGCAAATCAACCAGTCGTCCTGGAGTTGCCACAAGAATATCAACTCCTCTCTCCAGCTCCCGCAACTAAGTATGGAACAAAACAATAGCAAACAGAACAAAAGAAAAAGAGGAAACAATCAGAAATCAGATACTGAGAGGTAGGGGGTTGCAAGGAAACCAAAGGAAAAAGATGCTGCAGACATTTGGAAAAAGTGAAAATATCCATTTGAACATAAAGTGAAAAGCCAGAAAACAAGAGTAGATGAAAAGACATTAATTAAGTTTCCTCGATATAGGACCTATGTTACGCGGTTCAGTTTTAGAGACATTTTTCTTTAAGTACCCAGTCTGCCATTCATGTCAAGCGTATATCCAAACATTAATATGCAGATGCCTCAAACATATATCAAAACAAGCTAATCTCGGTATCAACACAATTCAGCAAAACCAAAACATCCACAGAGAATGCATCTAATAGTTTATGAAGCGTAACAAACTCCTTCCTTCCGCACTCTTAATGAAGATATCATGATTAGACAAAAATGGCGCAAACCACAATACATTTGAAAGAAAAGGAACCAGTTGAGTCAAAATCGGCAATGTATCCTCATCATTGTTCCTCTTATCAATAAGTAGACCTCTCCTCCTCTCTTGGTCCCATCAGTAAATAAAAAGTGAAAATAAATAAATGAAAAACATAACTTTTGCAAAGAAATCCTAAAATCTATTTCGATATTTTGCCAATGTTAAAATATAACAGGCCAAATTTGTATTACAAATATATATACCATAGAAAACTGAATCAGTTTAGCATGAAACATGGTTAATAGAACAAGTAAACACATCAAATAATAATGATTTGCAAAAACCTAAATTGATGCAATAACAACCTGTTGGTTAATCGGTGCTCCACCATAGGCAACAACCACCTTGACACCAGTTTGATACGAAAACTTTTTGGCCTCGTCATGTATCTGAAAGTGTATTCTTATCAGAAAAACACATCAAACCATTGAAAGAAATTACTTGTTCTAACTTCTAAGACTCACCTGACAAGAAAGTTCTCTTGTGGGAGATAGAATGAGACCAAGAGGGTATACTGTACGTCCTCCGCGCGATCTCTGTACATACTGATCTCGCATAATCCCAGTAATAATGGGAAAGCAAAATGCAGCTGTCTTACCAGACCCAGTTTGAGCACATGCCATCAAATCTCTTCCTGCTAATGCTATAGGGATAGCATATCGCTGAACCGGAGTAGGTTTCTCATACTTACACCTCCTAATGTTTTGATTCATTATTTCACCTAAATCTATCTCGGCAAAAGTATTTACAGGCAGTGGTACATTTTCACCACTAATTTCCACCGGAATATCTTCGTATGCATCAAAATTGATCACCTTGATCTCATGTTCACTAAAACCTTGTTTCACATCATCTGCTTTATCATCATTAACAAATGGGTTTACTTCCCTTTCTCTCCTATCCCAGCCTCCACCACTTCTATTATTCCGACCACTGCTGCTACCATCTCGTCCAGCTGCAGCATAACCATTCCCCTGCCCCTGACGCCCGGATTCAGGCCTAGTCCCGCCACTGCTGCCCCAACGAGACCCACCAGAGTTCCCGCTAAAACTAGGCCTCTCAGTGGGAGGACCTGACGGGGTAGGTGTGTCGGCAGCTGAACTGCTGCGAAGGTGGGGAGGGACATAACTGGATCGAGTAGGACGAGGAACGGAATTGTAGTTTGAAACAGCAGTTTCAGATGGAGAGTTTGCCACAGAATCTGCCCATGAAGTTCTCATAATTTCCCAAACCCAAGAAAAACCCAGAAAAATAGAAAAATCCTAACGAAAACCTAATCAAACCCCAATAAAAACAAAACGAGGAACGGAATTGTAGTTTGAAACAGCAGTTTCAGATGGAGAGTTTGCCACAGAATCTGCCCATGAAGTTCTCATAATTTCCCAAACCCAAGAAAAACCCAGAAAAATAGAAAAATCCTAACGAAAACCTAATCAAACCCCAATAAAAACAAAAACAAAAACCTAATCAAACCCCAATAAAAACAAAAACAAAAACCCAGAATTCAAAATCCTCTCAAATGCCTTCTTACCCACTCCCTTTCCGTAATCAAACGAAAACGCAATTAATATAATAAAACCCAAAAAAATACAAAAAGAGAGAGAGAGAGATAAAGAACTTACAGAAAAACAAAAAATCTATACCCCAGAAACAAGAACAACGATAATTGATGAGAGAAACAGCAGAACAAAAATGAATTTGGGTTTTGAGAGGGGGGCAGTAGGTACCTTTATGGTGTTGGAAAAACTGAAAACAAATCTTAATTTGATTTCTTGGTGTTTTCTTCTCTTTTCTTTGGATTTTCTTAGGCATTCGATGTTGCGTGCAGATTGCAGCTCAGGAAACGAGAGAGAGTGAGAAAAAATCTACGAAACATAGTTTGGTGACCGTACAATTTGGGGGGCTTCCCTTCTAAGTTCTAATTAACTGGCCGTCACCCTTCGCCGCCTTAAATAAATACATATTATAAATAAAATAATTCTTAACCAAGTATTATCATTTACAAAAGGTAATTTTTAATATAAAATGAGATATGATTTTATTAGACGTACTTAAATTAAAAATTAAAAATTGATTCAAACTTCTAAATCTTTTTTATTTAGTCCTTATAACAACAAGATCGTTTTTGACAATATCTTTTTGCTAGTTTACTCGTCTGTTGGAAAGTACAATATTTACATCTTAATATAAATATAACATAAAATATATTTAAAAAAGTGTTGCAAAAAAAAATCCTATTAAATTTAATGAAATATTTTTTAATATTTTTATATTTTTATTTAGTTTTTTTAATTGATGATATAATTTTATTCCCTAAAGTTTTATAATTTCATACCACTTAAATTTTAAACATAACTTCTAAAAATTTATATTTACGGCCATAACATAAAATCGTACATCAGTCCTATACACAAGTGTTAAAATTGATCCACGTATTTTTAAGCATCCACCTCATTATTTTTAAGTGAATCTTCACTAATATTTATTATAATTTAAGTTTAAAACAGTTTTTACCAAGTGAAGATTCACTTGGTAAAATTGATGAAGTGAAAAATAATTATATGGATTTTTTTATTAGTCGATCCCATGGATGACATAATAGTACTGTCCCATGATATAATTTCTCATTTAATTTTATATTTTACGTTGTACGTTGTGTAATTTAACAGCTCTAGAGTTATTTGAAATCAAATGAACTGCTCAAAGAAACGAAAATGTTATAGGAATTCCAGATAATTTTACACCAAGTGGTTTTAGATATAAACAGAGATTCCTCGTTAATAGAAAAGAAAATTACCACAAGTTGGGAACATGTTAAGCTGTTAACTACAACTCTGAAACTATTTCAGACTCCTACTATTAATGGAAAATATAAGTTCAGTTTACTGAATCGACCTTGTGAAAAAAGCAGTTTGCAGTTCGAGCGTGGGCTACTGTCCATCTAAGGTCGCAAGCGACTCCTTGAGCAGTCTTTGTGCTTCTTCTCGCCTCCTGGACAAGCAAGTAAATTATGTCATTGTCTAATGGTACCGGTATATCACGGGACGGCTTTTAACAAAACAACCAGTTCTTGTCTCGTAAGATCACATGAAAAAAAATTTTAACCCGATAACTAAACCCGTAAACCGGTAAGGTTGAAATTTGATGAGGGCATTTAGCCATTTACTGAGGCATTGACATTGATAACATCCTATGACCCTAGTGCTCTGTCTCCGGTGAAAGGTAATGACAATACGAGGTTAATTCTTCTACATTCTCGGAGTAAAAAGAAACATGGGCAGATTCAAGTTCATCTATAATACATGCATAACCTAGGTGGCCCTAACGTACAAGTGAAAAAAAAATAGAACGAGAAGATTCAATTTCTTCCTAGGCTATTAACGGTTAACCATTATCTTAAGCATCCGTAACGAGGAATTATTGTAATTTTCATGATTATAGAGAAAGTTTAAGATAGGCATCAATGATCATATTTCATATAATACTTCTGAGCAGTTATATATTAAATGCATATGCTCAAAGAACAAATTATTCTTTTTCAGCAGAAAAATTAGCTCGAAGCACTTTCTCCGATATTTTAGGAACATACCTTTTAATATCCTCCAGGGCCTCTTTACGGCGCTGTATCTGAAGTTCTAGAATGTGAATTAGTGTTGCTCTTGCCTGCAGAAACAAAACACAACCATATGTAGAACCAAGTGAATTCAAAAGCATTTAACAAGAAAAATAAATGTCCAGATAACGTGAGCATGGTTTTTTACCTGATGAGGACGCAATGAGTTCAACAAGTGATGCAAGTTCTTGAATATAAGAGATATCTCCTCCACTCGTCTAGCGTATTGTGATGGTCTCTCAACGAGAACATCTGCAAGCTCCAAAATGTGCAGCTGCAATTCTCTGTTAAGTGACCTCAGTTCCTTCTTGAAATCTAAAAGTGGTCAGAATATGCTCATCAATAAGTATATCAGCAAAGTGAAAAAAAAAATATCAGAGACTCGGATTATCCAAGGGTCTTATAGCTGCATAAACTCACAGAAAATAACGTAGTTAAGTACCAGTCCAACTAAAAAGCCACTCAAAAAATGTCTACTGATTTCCACCTCAAGAATTAGATTACACTCGAAACATATTCATATCATCATCACTAATTTATAGAATGTTTGTATACCCATAAGACTCCTTTAAAAAACCAGAAATGAAAAATATTAGCTTAGCCGAACTAAGCATGAAAAAACACCTAAAACCAACTAGCAAAAGCAAGCTAAAATGAACTCTATTTAACCATTTCACAAAATCAAAAGGCAAGATATAAAACCTACCAATATTAGGTCCTTTAGGGTAGAGTTGGCGAATCCCTTGATCTTCCAAACTTGGAAGCACATCATCAGTCTACATCCAAAAGAAACAACATAAATAATTCACAAATTGTAGTAAGTAATTTGCAAATAAAATGAGAAAACTCACGGTGTAGTTACCGCCAAAGCAAACGTAGGTGCCTTCAATAGGCGGCGGAGGCTCCGGTGCCGATTTTGGGTTCTGCAAGTAATCTTTGTAGAGCCGGTAATATGGCGGTGGTGGTGGGTACGTAGCCGTAGCCATCGCTAGTCAACCTATACTTAAAAACATCATTATTGTAAAGATTTAATACAAATTCAAAACAAAAATCGAGCTTGGTAGCCAAGAGAACACTAGAAAAGTTGAAGATGAAAAGTAACATAAAAGAAATAGAACAAATTTCCCAAAAGGGGTGATTATATATCCAAAACCTGATCAAAAAGCCAATAAGACCAGAATTTATCCCAAGTAATTCTACAACCCAAAGAGTTCAGCTATCAACTTAACTAAATTTCCTCTTTACTTGAAACGTAGACATTCCCCTCGGGATTTTAAGGTCACGAAATCTTATCAATATCACTGCCTTACAAAACTGAAAACTCCCTTCCCAATCATCAACCTAACTAGTATAGGTATATTAACGGATCTTCTTTTCATAAATTTTTCAAAATTCACATGAATAAAGAGATCATTTTTCTTCATTTTATTAGACAAATCGGACACCTAAACTCAAACAAACACGAAAGACGGCTGAGTCACAAATTTTAACCGAAGAAATAACAGTTACCTGGGTGTTGAAGGTACGACAGAGCTTCGCCGGCGAGGTTATTGATCTGAGCTATAAATCGTAAATCGCAAGGGGATTGGGTCTTCAACTAGCAGTAACTAAATTAATAGAAAAAGACCATATTCGTAGGGAAAATAGGTTGGACTGGTCTGACAACATTAAATCTTATTGGACCGATTTTGGTAATTTGCTTTAGTTCAATTTTGATAATGAAGCCCATATACATTTTGGGAAAATAGGTATAATAACAAATTAAACCCCCTTTATTTATACCTTTATTTAATTTGGTCTTTAGTTTTATTTTAAACTATATTTGACTTTCAACGAAAATGTCAATTAAAATATTTAACTGTTATCGTAATAACATGGCAATACACGTCTCTTCAAACTAATTTGAAATCATTTGTTTTAATTTTAAAATATAAAATATTTTTAAAAAATAAAACTAAATTAAGTTGTGACTAAGGTTTAAAAATTTAAGGGTAAAATATATTTTTTAAAATATAGATTTTAAGATGTTAAAAACTAGAGTTAAGATTTAAAAATTATTTTTTAAATATTTTTAATATAAAATATAAAAAAAATATTAGAGAATAGAGAATTTATACTTTTAAAGATTAAGAATTAAATATAACAAAATAAAATAATAAATATTAAAACTTAAATTTATTATTATACGAAATGCTTTACATTCTTCGAGTCTCCGGCATCGTTCAAATAATACGAGTGATGGACATTGCAGATAGATATATTACATTATCAAAGCTTGCCCCAAATCTTCATCATTTATCTAAAGATAGGACTATATTATTATTAAACAGCAATTAAGGAGGAGGAGGAGGAGAACTACAGTTTAATAGCCGACCACATAATCGGTTTGGGATTCCCAGAATTCCTTGGACTGTTTCGCTGTCTCTGCACGTTCTGCAACAAGCCTCTCTTTCCAATAATCTTTGTTCCTGTAGACAAGTTTCGACTCAAATGAGTTTCAGTTCCAGACATATAGATATACATATGTATCTAATACGAGTATACTTATGTACGGCGAAGAGATCGATAGAGTTTTCAGTTCGGGTAACCCACCTCCTTTTAATCAGCAGATCTAGCTCTAGCATGTGTACTGCATCGGCATAAACTCCAGCCTGCATACGAGAGGAGATACAAAATATTAAGAGATAATCGAGTCTCGGGCAAGTATGTTATTCGGACTCTTCATTTTCGTTATTGTACTTGTGCCCAATACATATTAAGGTAGGGTATACAGATATGATTTCCGGATACACGGAAAAACCTTTTAAAGATCGAGCGTATCTGCATCAAACAAGTATTCGTACCAACATTCTTGAGTTTAGGAAAACTGAATGCCTAAAGCAATTAGAATTGAACTTGCATCAATAAGAACAACTCTCTGCTTATTTCAACCAATCAAGAAATCAATGTCATATCTTATAACCAAATATGTGTCGGATATGAACGTAGAACGAGAATACGTTAAAAAAATCCGAACCTCTCTACAGACGGGACACTTTGAATCTGGACTTGAAGCTTTGAGTCCTTGAAAGATCATCACAGAAGCAGCTGAGCAAGCACAAGATTTGCAGAAAAGGTGGCCACAACTCAAAGCATATGGATTGAAAACAATTTCCTGATAGATAAAAGTCGAAAACCATAATGAGATTATTGCAATGCATAAGAAAAGAAAAAATGGAAATGTACTTTGAAGTTATGAGCTTACCAAACAAATAGCACACTTTAAGTTGTATTCCAGCTTTATTGAATGCGGAAGCAACAATGTCATCACCGGTTCCTCCGCATCGAGGTTGCACGAAAACGAACCGGAAAACTGAATGAATGCTGATTCACCATCTGACCCTTCAAAATTCAATGTCAAAGCTCCCAATTCTATCAGCCATGGAGATTGCAGAAGCTCTAGATGTTCAGCCCTCATTTTGGACTTGAAGTTCTTCCCATTAGCAGAGCTGTGTACCTAAAAAAGATGAAACCATTGAATCATCTTTGAAACTTTATTTCTTTAGTCTAATGCAAAGTGATTGAAGAAAAGAACAACAACAACATACTTTATCATACTTCTTGAGGATTTTACGGATAGCGATTGCGTTCATCGTGATATACTCAATTAACATCTGCCCTTCTTCCACTAACATTTGCTGGTCGTTCTTGAAACATTGGCACAATCGCAACATGCACCGCTGCATCCCGGTGGGGAAGTGAAGATGGAGGAGATGTCGGACTCTGGAACTAAAGCATCCAGCTATATCCGTTGCTTCCCTCATCAATTCGGAAAAAAACATCTGATCACACACTAAAGGATGCTGAAACAATTTAGATCCTCCAAAAACAATGTGTGATGAGCTTTATATCAACAATGAAACCTCTATTTGCAATTATTTTGCATAAAAACAATAGAAAGCTTATAGATACGCCTTTAAAAGCTCATAAGGTATGTTATCAGACAAAAGAATAACCAAAGTTCTCAAAATTAGAACCTTTACTTAGCTCGGTTTGTTTATATAGTTTTCCTTAAGAAATAACATTTAACAGACTTAGATTCAAAGCCAGTGAGCTATATTTCCACACAAGGAAAGAACCAAACTTCTCGAAACGAGAACCCGAGTTTAACTCGGTTAGTTCAAAACCTATAGGCTATATTCCAAAGGAATTACCAAAGTTCACAAAAATTTGCAATCTTGTACTTAACTCAATCTGAGTTTATAACCTTTGCAGACAAAGTAAGAATCTATGTTCTCAAAAAATACAAACCAGAACTTAACTCAGTTGGTTCATGTAGGCATATTCGAGTTTAGAACCCTTCCCTGTCTTAAAATTGTGGTCTCTTTTGTATCAAAAAAGTTCTAAAAACTAGAAATTACCATTGTCAATATCAAACATGAAAAAACAACAGAGTATTGCTTCAATTCAACTCCATTTTATGCTTTCAAAAGCCATGAAAATGAGAGAATATGCATAGGAAACAAATATTCTCTTCCTCCATTGTTTAATCACCTTTACACAGCTACAAAGGCATGATTAAAGCTTTAGTGAAGCACAAATATCATATATACATAAACTAGATCTTATGCCCTGGGAATTTTGGAATCTACAAATGAATAAAAAAATCATCTTCACAGATTAATGCATCAAACTTCTGACATCTTCTACCAAGAAAACTGATTTAAAAAAATGAAATTACCTGGACAAGATTGGCATTGACAGAACTGAGACAAAGCTGGATTCTGTCCCCCATCTGTTTGATCAATGTTGCTGCTACCCTCATGCAAAGATCTACAGCGCCTGCAACTTTTCAACACTTTCTTAAGCCTTTTATATTCAACATGAGAAAACTTATCTAGAAACCATTCTTGATCACCATGCAAATACTCCTTAAAAGTCTCCCCAAACTTCATTTTTTCTCTCAATATTAACAATCAAAACCAAATCACACACACAAAAAAAACAGAGATGAAATATCCAAAATTTATTAAAAAAACAATCTTTTGATCAGAAAAGAACACAATTTGAGAATCTAGATTTGTTGTTAGGCAGCAAACAAAAACAGGGTCTTAAAAAAGGAGTGGTAAGAACTTAAGATAAGACAGAATCATAGAATAGAAGTTTCAATTGTTTTTTGATTTTTCAATTTCCCTTTCTGTCATTTTGATTGGCTTTAATGAAAAGGTGGTGGGTTGTTGAGAAGGAAAAGAAAATGAATCTATTGAGAAAGGTGGTGGAGAACGTTTGAAAGTTTTTCGAACAACTACGAGCGATCGTCTGGTCTCTTCGGTATTAACAACGTTTGGCAATGGCGGACACTTGTCTCCATGGCCCATGCACTTTGCTGCTTTATATATAAAAAGCTTTTTGTTGTCGGCGAGTGTGCCACTAGTTCCGGCCATAAGTGCCCTACATTTTCTTTTGATACTAGGGTTTTGAAAGATCTAGGGTTAACAGATTTCAAAATATAAATGGTAGAAAAACATGGAATATATAGAAATGTTTATTAATATTGTTTTTTTTTTTAATTTGATTATTTATTTAAAAATAAATAAATTTAAATATTATCATGGATAAATGTTTATTAAATGATTAATTTAAAAAAAAAAAACACCGTGAATGTTTAAAATAAATTTTTAAAATTAATTATAAATAAAATTATATTTAAGTTATTTAATTATAAAAGATTATATATGAGTCAAGTAATATCTTTTATATTAAAAATATATATCAATTTGTGAAGTATTCTAGCGTTCAATGAGGGTATATAAGTGATCTGAAAAAAAATATAATTCAATTAATAGATCTTTTAAATATGAAAACTAACTCAAATACAACCTTATTTACAATTAAGTGACTCAAATATAATTTTTAATAATTTGTTAACTAAAATATAATTTACTCATAATTGAATGACCTTCGTCTCGGTTTACCCTATCGATTACTATCTTATTCGAAAAAACAAGTAAACCATATCATTAGTCATTAAACTTTTAAGTGATATCTCGTTTTAGCAACTAAACTATAAACAATTTCAATTAAGACATTAGCATTTTCAAAATTGTTTTTAAGTCATTAGATCGTGAAAACCATTAATGGTATTACGACGGGATTATTATATTATTTTCATAACTTTTAATATTTTTTGATGTCTTGGCAAAAATTTGTGCTACTATTCCATTACGTTTGGATCAATTTGATAAAGAAGTAAAATTTAGGGTCCAAAAAGAACAAAATTAAAGTTCAAGGGCTAAAACAACTAAAGTGATAAGTTAAGGAGCCAAGAAAGTCCATTCTGCCTTTTATTTTAAAGAACATGACGCAGCAATAAGAACCTTATTAGTTCTGTGTTTTGTCTGAATTAAACAGCTTGGGATTAACCAGAAAATGAACACGAGCATCAATGTCAGCACCAAAGTGTTGAACACGCTAAAACTAAAGAACCCAAAGCTTCTATTACTAGAATCCTGCAACACTTTATCTCAGTTGAAGATCATCCATGGCTACATGGTAAGAACCCATTTCATCTTCGACATTTTCTCCGTCAGTCGTTTGATTTCCTTTTGTACAGACCCTTCCCTCGGAGCATTTTCATTAGATTATGCTTGCAATGTTTTTTCCCAAATCGAAACCCCAAATCTCTTCATTTACAATGCTCTGATCAAAGGGTTCTCGAGTGAAAACCCAATCAAGTCTTTCCGTTTCTATTCCGAATTGTTACGCGCCAACATTGTCCCAGATAATCTCAGCTTCCCGTTTTTGATAAGGGCTTGTTCCCAGTTGGAAGCCATTGATATGGGGGTTCAAGCTCATGGGCAGGTTATAAAACATGGGTTTGAAAATGATGTTTATGTGCAGAATTCTTTGGTTCATATGTATTCATCTTGTGGGGATGTAAAGGCTGCAAACGGAGTGTTTCAACGAATGGATTGTTCGAATGTGGTTTCATGGACTTCGATGATCGCTGGGTTTAATAAAATTGGTGATGTTGAAATGGCACGTGAACTGTTTGATAAAATGCCTGAGAGGAACTTGGTTACTTGGAGTACGATGATTAGTGGGTATGCTAAGAACAGTTGTTTCGATAAAGCTGTTGAATTGTTCCAGGTTATGAAGGAAAAAGGGGTTAAAGCTAATGAGACGGTTATGGTTAGTGTGATTTCTTCTTATGCTCATTTGGGTGCTATCCAATTAGGAGAAAAAGCTCATGATTATATCGTTAAGAACAGTTTGAGTTTGAATGTGATTCTTGGGACTGCTTTGGTGGATATGTATGCAAGATGTGGGTGTATTGAGAAAGCTATTAACGTTTTCAATGAAATGCCTGAAAAAGATGTTCTTAGTTGGACAGCTGTTATTGCTGGTTTGGCAATGCATGGTTATGCAGAGAAAGCACTTTGGTTCTTCTCCGAAATGGTGAAATCCGGGTTACAACCCAGAGATATTACATTTACATATTTGTTATCTGCTTGCAGCCATGGTGGATTAGTCGAGAAAGGTCAAGAGTTGTTTGAGAGCATGAAAAAAGAGTACGGAATCGAGCCGAGGTTGGAACATTACGGTTGTGTCGTGGATTTGCTTGGACGAGGAGGGAAGTTAGCTGAAGCAGAGAAGTTCGTGCTTCAAATGCCGGTAAAACCGAATGCCCCGGTTTGGGGTGCGCTTCTTGGAGCTTGCAGGATTCATAAGAATGCAGAAATTGCAGAAAGAGTAGGGAACATATTGATCCCTTTGTTGCCAGAACACAGTGGGTATTATGTGTTGCTTTCGAACATTTATGCACGTACAAACAAGTGGGAAAATGTTGAAACTATGAGACAGATGATGAAGGAAAAGGGAGTTAAAAAACCACCGGGTTATAGTTTGATTGAGCTCGATGGGAAAGTTCATAAATTTACAATGGGAGAAAAGTCACACACAGAAATCGAAATGATTGAACAAACTTGGGACGAGATTCTTCGGAAGATAAGATTGGCAGGTTATACAGGGAATACATCTGATGCATTCTTTGACATTGACGAGGAAGAAAAAGAAAGTGTTCTTCATAGACATAGTGAGAAGCTTGCTATTGCTTATGGGATTATGAGAACCAAGGCTCCAACAGTGATCCGGATAGTGAAGAACTTGCGAGTGTGTGAGGATTGTCACCATGCAACCAAGCTAATTTCGAAGGTATTCAGACGTGAGTTGATCGTGAGAGACCGGAACCGGTTCCATCATTTTAGAGAAGGTTCATGCTCTTGTATGGATTACTGGTGACAACTGAGAACTTACAAATACAGAAGACATAGAATCTCGACATTTACTAAGATTGGCAAATTTCTTTACATAGTTGCATTCTGATAGGACAAACATTTTTCCGGCTGTGAATGGAAACATGAAGCTAGCTCTGGAATTCCTAACACGGTATGAGTCAATCTCCAAATCTATTAGTATCTTTTATGCTACTATATATAGATACATATATAGATTTAGTTTTAGATTTTCATTTGAGAAATTCTAGTGAATATCTATCATTGGTCTTCTTTTAGGCACTAATGGTTTTTAGTTATTTATCTAAAAATAACAAAAAAAGAACCAAATTTGAGTTGAATTTTTAGAGAATTTATTTCAAGGATTAGTCAAAATTAATCATACAAGGCAAGGTGTTGTGTATTATTAGATAATTATCATTTAATCCTTTTTTGTTTCATAATCTTCACATATAAAACCATCCATCCATCAACTCATTCTCTTCATCGTTCTCTCTATCTCTTCATTATGTTCAACCAAATGCCTCTTCTGTTTCCCCATCATTTCTTAACTGATCCCTTTGTTTAGCAACACATTTAAAAAAACAAGGGAGAAAAAAGAGGAAAAAAATGGAAACTGGCTCTTTAAGGCTAGGCCTCATGGCAGTCTTTGCAGTTTCTGGAAGTATAGTCTTCATTGCAAATGAAGTCCATAAACGTCTCCTCTCAAATTTCATGAAAAAGATCGAGTTCGAATTGGCTGGTAATACATACACAAATGCACACATTTGCACATACACATGAAAACAATGAATTCGAATTGGTTGGTAATACATACATACATATATGCACATCCGCACACAGACACATAATCATAGTTATTTCTCGATGTCTATCTTTTTGAATGAAATTCTGGTTTTTTTCGGCTTAGGGAATGGGAAATGTCAAGCAAAAAAAAGGGTTCGATTTGCCGATGATGTGAGGGAACCGTCATCGAATAACAAAGAATACAGGAAGAGAAGTCATAGAGCTATGGCCTTTGCAAAGAAGGCTAAAGCTGGTGGTGATGCAGATAGACGACAGGTTCTTAAAATGCCTCTCAATAGGCAGGTTTTATATAAAGGGATTCTTCGATATAAAACCCTTTGAATTTTTCTCTTATTATATATTGCAATTTGTATATACATTTTTTTATTTTTTTTTATTTTTGATGGGATTCATGTTGAATTTGTATTTGTACATTGTATCATTAAATAAAGAAATTTTGTTTGAAGGTGCAAATTATGGTAATTTACGTTTTAAATCACTGAACTTAACATCCACTTTCATTTACATCACAAACTTTCAATTTAATCAAATTACATCATTCAACTTTTATTATTAGTAAACTAAATCATTTACGCTAACACAATTAAATAATTTTAATAAAAAAAGCATAAACTAATACCATTACTTAATATATTTTTCACATATCACTATTAAATAATATTTAATTGACAATTTTAATAATTTTATGTGAAAATTTTCTATTTTGTTTAAATAAGTTTAAAAGAAAAATAACAAAATTTCTTATAATTTTTTAAAAAATTAAATTACTAATTAAATATAATTTATTGATGATATATGAAAAATATATTAAATAAAAATATCAATTTTAATTTTTTCATTATAGATATTTAATGATACCAATATAAGTGACTTAATTTATAAATAATGAAAGTTGAATGATATAATTTGATTAAATTAAAAGTTTATGATGTAAATAAAAATGAATGTTAAGTTTAGTGATATAAAATGTAAATTACTCTGCAAATTATAATATCTAAACTATTTATAATCTTGTAATAGGTTAAATAGAAGACAAATACACTTGAACAAATTTTAGATAATTTGACAAATATTTTTGGCGCATATTTTATCGCGTTCTATTAGTCTATATAAGAGATAGACGTTGATTAGTCTATATAAGAGATAGATGTTGATGATAAGTTAAAATTCGATGATTTAACTCTATCAATGATTAATTAATTTATATAAGAAATAGACTCACGTTAGTATCTGGTTTAGAGTATATCAAGAATTATTGGTCAATTATTGTATTGGAATACTGGTATTTATACACTGTGTACTTACAGCCTCTACAATAAGCATGTGAATGGGTCCGGTGCGTGGCGAACGGAACGGTTCATCAAGCCATTTCTCGTCTCAACCCCCTAAATAAAATAGGAAGAGGGGTACTTTACAAATAGGGGGTAATTGCTTCGCACCTGACTGTGATAGCCCTATTAATACCTTATTGGAGCTTTATAACTAGTGGTCGGTTTCCCGTCGCGTCAGCGTTTTCCCAGTGCGCGAAGCCCTAACGAGGAAGGTGTTAGTGGTTTATCATTGGGTCAATAATGCTAATCCCTCTTTTTGTGCTACTTCTACTCCTAGGGTGGGAAGAAGATAAGAAAACGCGAAGCGTTCTCTTGGTTTCCCAACCTGTTGCTTCTAAAGGCTGCCCTCTCTCGGTTAGATGTTGGTCCAGCCTACTACGAGGATCCCGTATCCAACAATCCAATCTATACATCCGTGATCTCCAAGAGTAACAATCATCCCCTAAACCATTGATATAAGATGATTTGTGTTAATTCAGTCGTATTATCCCTTTGAGTAATGAGTTTTGACTAAAATTTAAAAATTAAAAAATAGAAGAAATATTGACAGGTTTAGAGTACATGAGCTAAATTCATAATTTATTCATATTACAGGGACTAAGTTATAAAACTTGACCTTCGATTCTTCCGATGAAATTGAACATCGGCAACAAACATAGGTGAGATCAAAGGATTTGCTTGGATATGAGGAACTTTTTCAGATTCCATCACTTTCGTTCACAATCTGGGATTCGCCTCCAGTTCTCGAGACATAAGCCTATCTCTCTTCATTTTTCATCACTCTCAAAATCATCCAAACAAACGAAGAAAGCTCAACAAGCTAACTTGAAGAACCAAGTTGAAACTTGTAGCGTCCCATCAATCTTCAATGAAATAACTGATATTTTAGGATCTGTTGATGTAACTTCAGATGAAACAAAATCTGGGTTGTCATTTGCTACACGAAACAATGCCGGGGAGCTTAGGTTTATAGAACTATTGTTGTCGAGAAGGCCGGGTGTTTGTCGAAATGCCCAGGAGAAGAGTGAATTGATTGAAAAGGAGGGGAATGAAATATCTGACATTTTCGGAGCTGTTAAAGTAACCTCAGATGAAATACCATCTGTGTTTTCAATAACTCCACGAAACAATTCCAGAAAGGTCGAGTTTATAGAGAAATCCTTATCTAGAAGGCCAGCTGTTTGCCAAAATGCCCAGGAGAAGAGTGAATTGGCCGAAAAAGAGGAGAATGTAACGGTTTTGGATGATACCCAGATGGAGAATTCGATTGAATGTGATGTTAGTGCAGTGGTTCATGAGATAACTAAGATAGTTAGAGCTGAAAATGTCTTGGTTTCCATGGAGGAACAATTGGAAAAATCAGGATATTCATTTGAGCCAGAGATTGTAGAGAAAGTTTTGAAAAGGTGCTTTAAGGTGCCTCATTTGGCTTTCAGATTCTTCAACTGGGTGAAGGTTAGAGAAGGCTTTCGTTATACGACTGAGGTTTTTAATACCATGCTGTATGTAAGTGGTCAGGCTAAAGAATATGGGATGGTTGAGAAGATATCAGAGGAAATGGAGGCGAAATCTTGTAAGAAAGATATAAAGACTTGGACAATTCTAATTTCACAGTATGGGAAGTTAAAGTTGATTGGCAAAGCACTGGAAATCTTCGATAACATGAAGAAATGTGGTTTCGAAACTGACACGACAGTTTATACAACGATGTTGCGAACTCTTTGCAATGCTGGTAAATGTGATTTAGCAATTGAGTTTTACAAGGAGATGGCTGAGAAGGAAATGATCCTTGATTTGAATTCGTACAAGATGTTACTGAATTGCATTGCGAAATCAGGAGACAACGATGCAGTTAGCTTGGTTTCTGATAACATGATGAGGATCTCCGAGATTCCTGAACAAGAAGTTTATGGTTATGTATTGAAGAGTTTCTGTATTTCTGGAAGAATCAAGGATGCTTTAGAATTAATTCGAGACCTTAAGAAGAAAGATTTGTCTTTAGACCCCCATTATTTCGAGATTCTGATCAAAGGATTGTGCAGGGTTGATAGGATTACTGATGCCATGGAAATCGTTGATATTATGAAGAGAAGACAACTAGTTACTGAGAAGGTTTATGAGATTATCATAAATGGGTATTTGAGAAGAAATAATCTTTGTAAGGCACTTGATCTTTTCCAAAGCATGAAGGATTCCGGGTACTTGCCAACGGCTTCTACGTACACCGTTCTAATGCAATGCCTCTTTAGATCGAAGGAGTATAAAAAAGGCTGTGATTTATACAATGAGATGCTGGAGAAAGGTATTGACCCTGATACTGTTGCTATTATGGCCATGGTTGCAGGTCATATTGGCCAAAACCGTATATCCGAAGCATGGAAAGTGTTCAATTTGATGGAGGATAGGGGAATTAGACCCACTTGGAAAGCGTATTCAGTATTCATCAAGGAGCTTGGTAAAGTTGGAAGGACGGATGAGATTTTTCATGTTTTGAGCAAAATGAAGGAGGTGGAGATAGTCATTCGAGATGATATATTTCGTTGGGTTATATCTTGCATGGAGAGAAACGGAGAGACAGATAATGTTGAAAAAGTAAAGCAGATGCAGAGAATGAGTAAACTTCATTCCCAAACCGATGAGGCAAGCAATAACAGCTTCAAAGGACAGGACCCTCACCCGGATTTGGGCAATAAACATTTAGAGGCCAAGAGGGCAGATTGTCACCAAGTGCAATCCCTTTCTACTGCATTCAACGAGCGGGACCTGGAAGAAGTGTATAGAATATTATCATCCTCAAAGGATTGGTTCATTGTTGAAGAAGGTTTGGATAGATGCAACATTAAGTTTACACCAGAACTTGTTTTGGAAATATTGCGAAAGAGCACTTTTCACGGTAAAACCGCTCTAAATTTCTTTTCGTGGGTAGGAAAGCAAGCTGGTTATCTGCACACTTCAGAAACTTATAACATGGCTATTAAAATATCGGGATGCGGGAAAGATTTCAAGAACATGAGAAGGCTCTTCTATGAAATGAAAAGGAGGGGTTGTTTAGTATCGGATGCGTGGGCGATCATGATAATGCAATATGGTCGAACTGGTCTAACTGAAATTGCATTAAGGACTTTTACTGACATGAAGTCTGACGGTTGTAATCCAACTGCAAGTACCTACAAGTATTTGATCATATCACTCTGCGGGAGGAAAGGTAGGAAGGTAGATGAAGCCGTTAAAATCTTCCTAGAAATGATCCATTCTGGTTATATCCCCGATAAAGAGTTACTTGAAACATATCTTGGTTGTTTATGTGAAGTTGGCAAGCTAACGGAAGCTAGAAGCTGCGCTGAATCTCTCAGCAAGATTGGATTCTCAGCTCCACTAAGTTATTCCCTGTATATTAGGGCACTTTGTCGAGCAGAGAGACTCGAAGAAGCTTTGGAAATATTAGATAATGTAGGGACAGAACCATCCCCATTGGATCAGTATGTTTACGGAAGCCTTGTCCACGCACTACTACGGAAGGGTAGATTCGAACAAGCATTGGCTAAGGTGAATTCCATGAATCAGGCCAGCATTCATCCGACCGTCCATGTTTATACATCCTTCATAGTTCATTTCTTCAGGGAGAAGCAGATCGGGAGGGCATTGGGGATTTTGGCAAAAATGGAAAAGGAGGGTTATCAGCCGACTGTCGTTACTTATTCTGCAATAATTCGTGGCTACATGGACACTGGAAAGGCTGCTGATGCTTGGAACGTCTTTCGTCATATGAAGATGAATGGACCGAAGCCTGATTTTAAGACTTACTCAATGTACATTAGCTATCTTTGTAAAGTGGGTAGGTCCGAGGAAGCCATGCAACTTTTATCTGAAATGCGAAACTCAGGGATCGTTCCTAGTACCGTCAATTTCCGGACAGTTTTTTACGGTCTGAATAGAGAAGGTAAGCAATGTTTAGCTCAAACTGTATTGCAACAAAAATCTGCTCTAAGAAGTGAACGCAAGCTTTCACCTTGATTTATACCATTTCATTGTTTCAATTCATATTTGTCTGAATACCAACCACTTGAAAGATGATTACAGCATGAAATCCAATGGTTTGCAGATATTGAACTACTTATTTTTAAACACGATTATAACATGAGAAAATACATGATCATGGTCCGAATACCCGAAAATAAGCTTCCTCTTTCATGGGGGACACCATTTCCTGGATTCCCCTACACTATCTAACCTCACTAGTGGCTGCCTCTTGGTATGTGGCCCTCATAAGACTTTCCCAAGCTCCCCCATTAATGGTTGCCTATTCATCATAGTTGCAGAGATCCGATCTACACCCGACTCGAGAGGTACTTTCCATTTCGATTCAATAGATTTTCGGTTTTGATCGTGTGTGTATATATATATATATATATTGCTTGAAAGTGTTGAAGTAGTCATGGTCTTGGATATTTAATTTCATGCAACCTTGTTGCATGAATTTTCATTTCAACTGATCTGCACATGCATACATGCAACAACAGCAGCAGCAACATACTTCATCTTATCTTTTAGGTTAGCTAAATAGAGGTTCAAAGCTCGGCTCGAGGCTCGAGTTCGATGGAGTTTTATTTTTTAAAACTACAACTCGATTAAAATGGAGGCTTTCAATAGTGGTTATAAGTTAAAAATTTAACTAGACCGACCAAATACTCGAATCAAATATTAAGATATTAAAATAAAAAAAATCATTTAATTCATGGTTGATTACAAAAAGTCAAATATTAACATTATGAATGAAATAATTTAGATTAAAAGAATCATTTTATAATAAATTTTTATAATATTTAATTTAAATTAATCATTAATAAATCGTTAAAAAAAAGTTAAAAGATTATAATTATCAGCCAATTGGCTTGTTTCCAACTGAATCTGTGGCTTTTCGTAAATGGTCGGCAATAAAATATCCCATCACTTTCTTTTTCTTTGCTTTACTTTTTTATTATAAATATATTTTAAATTTAATTTATTTATCATGGTTGGTTTTGGTGTGCGTTTCTTACATTATTTTTTTTTATTATTGCTACCAATCCATTCAACTTTGCCCCTCTCTTATTCTAAAGTTTTTCACATTTTTATTTTCACTTGAAATCATTAAAATAAATTTAATAATTTTATATGAGTAATTATTTTACACAATGTTAATAAATAAAAAGTTATAAGTAAATTTAAATATTATCATGTGTTTTTTAAAATAAAAAATTCATAATACCAATATAATTTTGTTGTAAATTTTTTATATTATTGTCGATGTATTTAATAATAATTAATTTAATTTTTTTATGATTTTATGAGTTGAATTAGATTTTATTTATTACTATTATTTAGATTAATAAAATCATTTTTTAAGCATGAAAGGGAAAGGTAATGTAAATTATTTTTAAATGAAAAAAATCCAATAAATTAATCCTATTTGATTAGTCAAAAGTTTTTCCTTTAAGTTATTAGTCAAAAAGTTGATGATTAGCTAATCAACCCAAGCGTGGGTGTGACACGTGGCAACAACCCACACCACCCATGGAAAGCATAAATCCTAGCAAGTATGAGTGACACCGGACGTGGACAAGAACAGATTTAAAATTTTATATAAGAAACATAAATTATTAAAATAATATATTAAAAATGTAAAAAATATAAAATTTAAATTTTTTAAAGAATACAACGATAATCCTAATACCCTTAGGTCTATTTCTATTAACAGGGCTTTAACCTTGGTGAATTTGTTCTTTGGTCCCTGTAATAAAATTGTAAATCTTTTAGTTCATTGAATGGTAAAATTTTCACGTAGCCCCCCTAGTTTGGTAAAAGTATCCTCTTGGTCCCAAATTGTACATTATTAGTATAGTATTTATAAATATAATTACGATTCCCTGTATTTAAAAATAAATAAATTTAGCCTTTTTTCTAGATGCCATAATTGCCTTGCTGGCTTTACGTTGTAAACATGTTCACATCTCTATATAATTAAAAATGCTATTCAAAGTCTTAATAATACCTTTTTGACAAAAAGAGACAAAAGCTTGAGGGGATTTTTTTATTAATATTTTAAATCGGTTTTGTTTGATATTTTTTTATTAAATTGTTAATGAAAATAATGATACAGTCTTTTTTAATTGACATAATAATATAGCCATAAACTTAAAAAAAATTAATATTTGATTAAATATTTATTTTGATCTTTATTTTTAGGGTGTAATTGAATTTTTATCGTTTTTAAGTAAAAAAAAACTTTTTTTACATAAAAAATTAAAAATAGTAATAAATAATTTAAAATAATATGATAAATGATAATTTAATAAAAAAATCATTTTATATTTTATATAATTTTATAATTTTTTTTATTAATGTAATATTTTTTAAGTCAATATATTAGTCCATACGATAATATGATATTAATGGTCACTATCATATAAATTTATCATGTTATTTCAAGTTATTTATCGCTAACTGACTGATAGTACTCATCTATATATAGATTATTTTGACACAAAATAAAATATTTAAGGTTGAATATATTTTAATAATTTATTTAATTCAGTACCTAGGCTGTTGAATATGGGTGCAAATCGTTTATCTTTTTATTATGTCTCCATTGATGTCCTTACATTAAAATAACGGGTTTAGGATTTAAGGTTAGGGGTTAAGGTTTAGGAAATTAAGGGTATAATTTATTTTTTAGGGTTTAGAGTTTAAAATACGAAAATTAAAATTAAAATTTTTAAATATTTTTTAGTATGATACATAAAAAAAACATAGTTAATAGACAAAAAAAATTATACGTAAAACATGTTCCTAATTTTTTAGATAAATAAATAAATTTTCAATTTTTCCAACAAAATAATCATTGAAAACGTTTTTTAGATTAATAAAAGTTGAAGCCAATTCAAGTTGATAATGAGTTGCCCAACATTACAAGGCTCTAAATACACCAAGCATTTCCTTAAAGACAATGAAATTGTCCCACAAACCCATGAGTTTGATGGTTGAAAAGAAAAAAAAATTTCTTACAAACTTTTGATATTCGATAATTATACAAATTTTGATTATATTTGATCAGATTAAATTATTAAATAAAAGACAAAATTCTTTTAATATTATTTTTATTTAAAATAAATAATTTTTTTATCTCTCGACTCGATAGATATGGACGGATGTTTTTAACTTGGTAATAATCTCATCTATCTGAGGTTTTCATTTTCATTACTATAATTATTATTGTTCATAAAATAAATATTTTTTGAATTTAATAAATGTTAAAAATGCTATCTTTTAATACCCATTTTTTTATTAACAAAGTATTTTACCCATTCAAAGAATCATAATTTAAATAATTATTTTCTATCATTTTCATATTTTCCTAATGTGTTATAGTTTGAGTTTAGTGTAAGACATAATGACAATATTAATAATAGTAATAATTTTATAATTTAACAAATTAAATAAAAATATATAATTAACTTTTAATATCAATTGAACTTTGGAATATATAATACTAATTATTAATTTTCTTTAAGAAAATGGATAAGAAGTAGGAATTTATGCCAACCCATCATATGAAGGAAAAATAAATTATAGTGGTAAAGGAAAGTCAAAAGGATCAAATAATAACATTATCAATAATTTGGTGTGGAAGAAGCAAATTTTGGGTGCATCATCTTCATGGTTGACTTATAATTAAATAATTCAAATATTCACAATAAATACTATGTAATATATATACTAACTATAAATTAATTTAATAGGATAAAATAATGATAAAAAATAAATTTTAGCACTATAAATAATATAAATTAATTAATATAAATGATCAAATAGTAAACTGGTTTCGCTTAAGTAGATATCGAGTTCGAGATGTTATATATACAAAAAAATATATGTTAAGAAATTTAACCACTAAAATTAAGTGTGCGACACATATCGTTTAGATAAAATTAGATAAAGCTCTAAAAACCCGAAAAAATAATAAAAAATAACATAAATTAAATTAAAAAAATATACTATAAACTTTTAAAAATTTAATCTAATTTATTTAGTCATTTATCCCAATAAAATAAATAACAATAATTATAAAAATAAAAATTTCATATATCAATACATTAAGGGTAAAATTTTAATATATTTTATACAAATTTGTATATTTATATTATAAAATTTAAATATTAAAAAATTAAACTATAAATCTTAAATTTTATATCTTAATTCTAAATTTAAAATTTTACAACTTAAAACTCTAAACTTTAAGTCTTAAACTAAAATTATAACGAATAAAATTAGAAAAATAAGTATAAACTAAAATTTATGCGATTTATATTGATTTTTTTTCTTATAAGTCATATAAAAATTATTTTATATTATTTTATAATTTATATTCATAATTATCCAATCTAGATGATATCATTTACAGATACCAACATTTATAAAACTCTTGCTTGGCTTCGTTTTTCCTTGGCCTCTTTTAACCCTTGTAGTAGTGGTTAACATTTTTCAATCCTTTTCCTGCTTTCTCTTTCTCTTTCCCTTTCATTTTCTCTTCAACGTTCACTCTCTGTTTCTCTCCCCCCATTTATTATAAAACCATCCTTTCCTTCTCTCTATCTTTCCCAACAGCTGGTTTCTCTGTCTGTTCTTCAAAATCAAATCAAACAATTCCTATTCTAACTGTTAAAAATCGCCATTTTTGATCCTTGTTTAACTACCCTTTTTTCATTCAAGACCCCCCAGATTTTCTGTTTCTTTCTTTCCTCTCATTTTTGTATTGATATTACAGAAAACCCAGAGAGTAAAACATATTAGATTTCTGGGTTTCTTTGTTTTTCTATAACTAATTCAAGGAAATTCAGTTTTTTTTCCTTCATTAATGGTGGTGAAGATGATGAAGTGGCGACCATGGCCGCCACTGGTTTCGAAGAAGTACGAGGTGAAGTTAATTATAAGGAAGCTAGAAGGGTGGGATCCGGTAAGGGAAGGTGCAGAGAAGCCGGAGAAATTAACTGTGGAGATTCGATGGAAAGGTCCAAAAGCTTCCCTCGGTTCTTTGAGGCGAACGGTGAAGAGGAATTTCACGAAAGAAGTCGACGGCGTTGACGAGAACGGTGTCGTTTTCTGGGACGAAGAGTTTCGAACCCTTTGTAGCTTATCGGCTTATAAAGACAATCTATTTCATCCATGGGAGATCGCTTTCTCTGTCCTCAATGTAAGTTTTTTTTCAAAAGTAATCCATTTTTCTTAATTTTTGAGAATTTTGGATTGGATTTATTTTGAACAATTCCTACTGTTAAATTTTGTTTCTTTATGACAATTGACTTGGAATTTTGATAATTTTATTACATATTTGTTGGACCAATTGTGTTCTGTCTGAACTTTTTGAGTGGTTTACCTTTAGCATAATAATATGTAGAAACTGGAGTTGATTAATTGATCATTGGAGGCTGAGGGATCCTGGATTCTTACCTCAAGGGCTTGTTTTTTTTCTTTTTCCTTTTGAATTTGGCTTTGAGAAGTTGACTCTAAATCTTTGAACTAAATCGAAACTTCTCTTGATGCAGGGGTTGAACCAGGGGCCTAAGAACAAGTTTCCTGTCATCGTTGGGACAGCGTCATTGAATCTTGCTGGATATGCTTCTTCTTCTGAACAGAAAGAGTTTGAGTTAAACGTTCCGCTGGCGGTCTCTGTTGGTGCTGCTGAGCCTGGTCCGCAACTTCACGTATGTGCCTTGACTTGAACTATGTTTGGTTCATATGTTTTGTTTTGTTTTTCTGATTTAGGTTGTCATTAATTGTGTAGATATCACTCAGCCTGTTGGAACTACGAACTGCTCAAGAAACCACTGAGCCGGTACAAAGAGCATTAGTGCCCGTTGCATCACCTCTCCGGTCGGGAGAAACGGTCTTGATGGAAAAGGATGAGCCTTCTGCGATAAAAGCTGGTTTTAGAAAAGTGAAAATTTTTACGGAGTATGTTTCTACCAGGACAGCTAAAAAAGACTGTCGAGAGGATGACAGTGAAGGAAGGTGTTCCGCCAAGAGTGATGATGGTGAGTATGCATTGGACACTGATTCACTTGATGATTTCGAGGAAGGAGAATCGGATGAGGGAAAGGATGATTCTATTGTCCAGAAGTCATTTAGTTACAGTCCTCTGGCGCATGCAAATTGTGCTGGATCATTTTACTCCAGCATGAAGATCAATGAGGAAGGTGAGGATTGGGTGTACTACAGCAACCATAAGTCTCGTGTTGGCTCCTCTAACATCGAGCAATCTGATGCATCAGTGTCAGAGCCATCCTTGCTGCCGAGTTCGAAGCACAGCATTTTGCCTTGGAGAAAAAGGAAGCTGAGCTTCAGATCTCCAAAAGTTAAAGGGGAACCGTTGTTGAAGAAATCCTATGGAGAAGAAGGTGGGGATGATATCGATTTTGATCGCCGTCAACTTAGCTCTGATGAATCTCATGCACTTGGGGTAAGAACCATTTCTCGAATATTTTTAGTTTAATTCACTTCGCATTTTTGTTTGCAGTTTTCCTGAAGAAAAGTGAAAGAAAGTACAACCTCTGATTTATCCCGAGTTTTTTATCCAACTTTCTAACTACAATTTCTTTTGGCAGTGGCACAAGACGGGTGAAGATTCATCTGCAAATCGTTCATCGGTTTCTGAATTCGGGGATGATAATTTTGCTATTGGCAGTTGGGAACAAAAGGAAGTGGTAAGCCGTGATGGACACATGAAACTTCAAGCACAAGTCTTCTTTGCTTCTATTGATCAACGGAGTGAGCGAGCAGCCGGTGAAAGTGCATGTACAGCCCTTGTTGCTGTCATTGCCGATTGGTTTCAGAGTAACCGTTATCTCATGCCTATTAAGTCTCAATTTGATAGTTTGATCAGAGATGGCTCATTGGAATGGAGGAACCTCTGTGAGAACCTAGCCTATAGGGAGCGGTTCCCTGACAAGCACTTTGATCTCGAGACGGTTCTCCTAGCAAAAATCCGTCCTCTTACTGTAGTTCCAGGAAAATCCTTTATCGGCTTTTTCCATCCGGGGGGGATGGATGAGGGAAGATTCGACTTTTTGAATGATGCAATGTCTTTTGATAACATCTGGGACGAGATTACCCGTTCCAGTGAAGAATGTCTTAACAATGGTGAACCACAGGTTTACATTGTTAGTTGGAATGACCACTTTTTTATCCTTAAGGTCGAAGCGGAAGCTTACTACATAATCGACACATTGGGAGAGAGGCTCTACGAGGGATGTGATCAAGCTTACATCTTGAAATTCGACAGCAATACCGTAATTCACAAGCTACCAAATATGGCTCAATCATCAGATGATAAACCAACCGGCGATCAGCAGACAACAACAGCTTCACCCGAACCTAAGGTTTCACAGGTTCAACAGGTCAATGGGAAGGAGGGTTCTGTAGTAACCAAACCCGAGGAATCGATAAAGAGTGAGGACGTCGAGCAGGTTGTTTGCCAAGGAAAGGAGTCCTGCAAGGAATACATAAAGAGCTTCTTGGCTGCTATACCTATTAGGGAATTGCAGGCAGATATCAAGAAGGGTTTAATGGCATCAACGCCGTTACATCACCGACTACAGATTGAATTCCACTATACCGAGTTCTTCCAACCACAATCTGAGACTTCTGCAACTCCGATCGCTGCTCAAATGACAACAGCTGAACCACTGCTGGCCGAAGCTCCATTAACCAAAGTTGCTTCATAGAGACTTACTGTAAATTCTAGCAGAAATGTGATTTACCCCAACTTGTTTCCTTTCTTTTTGCTTAGTATATTATGATGTGAATGCAGTTTAATTTAACCAAGAAGAACCTGTTTATCTGACTGATGGTTAAAGTAAAATAATTTCAAGGATTCCAATTTCCCGTGTATTGCTGAAGAGCTTCCATGGTAATAAATTAAATATTAATAATTTAAAAAGTCTTAATTATATAATAAGTGTTCAAATAAGAGAAATTATTATATAGTCTTATTTCATCACGATATCTATAATCACGTCCAATTAAATTCATTCATTTAATTACATGTAAAAAAAATGAAGATTCAATTTTAAAAAAAATAAGATAAAAAAAATATTGGATGAGATCATGAACTAGACCCGTCTAATAATTTTTTCTTTTACAATGTTTTATTTATATCAATGTCAACTGAGTTAAATTTGGTAGACATTTTGAAACAACTCTAAAAAGATAAAAATTATTAGATGAGTTTGATACTTTGATTTATTACGTTATTTATGGTCTCATCCGGTGAAAAATTTTATTTTATTTTTTCTAAAGATGAATCTTCGTTTCTTTCCTTTTATCTAAGGTGAATCTTCATCTATTTTCTATATATATTATTAAATAGATAAATTTTATTAAATAAGACCATAAATAACGTAATAAACTGGGACCGTGTAATAATTTCTCCTTAAAGGATTGTCCCCAAGTATTTTGTGGAATCTCAGTTTCCTTCTTTGTTCATACATTCGTTCTTTGGAAGATGTCAGAATTTTGGAGAAACTAAGAAAGTATTTTAAAGTTCATAAATATGTTTAGACACATTTATTAAACACAACTATACTAGAACTTAAAGAAAATTAAGGGTAGCAAGTGTTGAGGAAAAGCAAGAGTCCAAATAACAATTTTCTTCACATCAACCACCGGGTCTGCTTGGTAATGGAACCGACCGATCATCATCAAGCTGCATCGACAACTGTGTCGGGACCGAAGACGTCCGGCAAACCGGACATGTCGTGTGCAACCGCAACCAGTGGTCGACACACTTGAGATGGAACAAATGACCGCAACCAGGAAGCAGCCTAAGGCTATCCTTACCCTTGTAGTCAGCCAAGCATATGGAGCAACACGTATCCGTACAAACTTTCTTCAAACGCTTGGCCTCGGAGTACATCAGCTTCGGATAGCTTTTAATCGTTTCCTCATCAAGGCCGACGACATCGACGACTAAGCTCTTGGAATCAACCGCGGCAGGTTCTTGGCTGCTTGACAGTGGTAGGGGTCGTTGCTGTCGAGATGCCTTGGTCCATAAGTAAGACGCCAATGCAACGGCGATGATGCACAAGAGGATTCCAACGGAAACTCCGATCCCATATCGAAATCCTCTGACATTTTTGGGGCCGCCGTAGAAATCCTGGTCGGAGTCTGGCGTTGTGCTCATTTCGTGGAAGAGTGAAAGGATGAAGAGGGGAGAGTGATTACTGGGGTATGTAAATAGTTGGTTTAACCATGGCAGTGTGGTGTCAATATCAAATTGTAAGAATGTCAAAGAAAACATGACATAGGACAGGCCGAAATGGACATTGTACGAGAAATTATTTATGTTTGATTGGGTATTAATTTGTCAGAAGTCAGAGGTTGTGATGCTGATTTTAAGATAAATTACATGATAAATATATTAAGGTAATCTAAATTTTAGATTTGATCAAGTAATAGCATAGTCTTATAGTTGAAGTGTTGAAAATATTGTAGCATAATTTAATGAGAATTTAGTATTTTTGTCGAAATTATGGAATTAGTCCTTATACTAATGTTATGAATTCAATTCATGTACTCTAATTTGATTAATTTTAATTATGTACTACAATTGAAAGATAATATATTATCACTAGTTTATAAGGAGTTAAATACCAAATCGAAGAATATAAAATAAATCTGCAACCTACGCATAATACATTGATTAGTTACCAAAATTGATAATATATTTTATGGTTACGATTTAGGTCAAGATAATTTATATTTTAAAATTTGACAAATATATAAAAAAGGATAGATGCACATAAAAATCGAGAGAGATAATTTCCCAACTTTGATAATATAATTTTTCTTTAGGATATTTATATAATTAAATTCTTGTTTCTTTTTAAAAAAAATTGATTTATTATGTTGACAAATCAGTAAAAATTTATTTTTTTAGTTTAATTATTTTATAGCACTATTTAATTTTAAAAGTAATGAAATGAATCTTAACTCTCTTTGAGAACATTCATCATCAAGCCAAGGAATCTTGTTAATGGATTATTGTAGTTCTACGAGAATTTCCATACTCTAAAATTTATTCTGATTTTATTATATAAAAGTCATGATTTTATTATTGTCTATAACATTAAATCATAACTAGTCTCATCACAAACGTCTCGATAATTATACCACAAGTATAATCTTTTCGGTTTGATCTAGCCAAAATCGAATCAAGAAAATTACATTAGATTCACTGGAATGAATCGGAAAGGGTTTTTTACGAAAAAAATAGTCCAAGTTTGAGGCATAATTTTATGGATGAAGATAGAGATTCAAATGATAAATTTATAGATTCATATTCTACTTCATAAAATCTTTATAACGGTAACTTATATGATCAAAATGATTGAGTGATGAATGAAAAATTGATGCTTAAAATAGGATATTTGTTAATCTTTACATTAGTATTTTTAAAATACATAATTTTAATTATTTTCTTATATGAAATTCTTATAAATACCATGTAAAATTATTAGGTTAAATACAACTTAAAAAATCTCAAAAATATATCTTAAAAAATCTTTTTAATAAATATCTCATTTAATTTTCCTTCGCTTCGCTGTTCATTTCTACTTCAACCATCAGTCACTATGTCAAAATCCTTACAGATAAAGATAAAGAGATGATGACGATCGATAGATTTTTATGAAATAAAAAAAATCTTTTTAATAATATTTTAGATTTAAAATATACTTTTAATTTTGTTTACTATCAATAAAATCATATTTAAAACACACACTTTATATTGCATTATGAGTAAATTAAAATATATTAACCCCGAAACTTGATGGTTTGACATAGTTTATCACTATATATTTGTTGTATTAACACTTTAGAAGTTATAGATTGTGGGAAATGACGTAAGAACATCTCACTAAACAAAAGTTATTTGTTTTAAATCGAATTGTTAAAAAGGTAAATAGATGATTAAAATTAATTTTTTATTTTTTAAACGATAAATTTTTATAATCCAATATTAATTTTATTTATTTATTTATTTTATCAAATAATAAAAAATTATATTATATAACTGAATCTATTTTTATAATTATTATAAATCTATACATTATCACATATATTAGATTAATAATTAAAAAGTTTCAAGAAATCCATTACAATTTCCTGCGTTTAATAATCCAAAGGTCTTTAATTATTCAATTAAGAATAATTAATACCAGCCACTATAATTTGACTTTTAGATATTTATAATTAATTCGTCCACTATATATATAAAAATTCAGATAATTAAATATCTTTAATTATTTATTTTGTTTTTTTAAATGAATCTTTATTTATTTTTATATATTTTTAAATATATGAATTTTATTGAATAAAATTATGTATAACGTGATGAATTAAAATTATATAATAATTTTTTTATTTTATTCGATATAAAATCAAAAAAACGAAAAAGATGAAGGAAAGAAGATGAATAAGTAGAGGGAGGTTAATGATGACCCTCAAGTTAAGACAACAATAACAACCGATTAGAGTTGTTGTCGAAAGATATGAGAGAATAAAATTAAATAAAAATAAATTAAAAAGATTTTTATGTAATTTTTCATAATTAATAATATTTTTTATTTTTCTTGCCGTAATTTTATTTTAAATTTCTTAATTTAAAATTTCCCTATTTCTGATAAAAGAAGGTGCATTTCTTTAGCTCTTCTTTCCTTTTTATTTAGTTGAGAAAGAAATAATAAAAAATAGAAAAGGAAAAGGCTATCACATCCAAACGACGCCAATGCTGACGTTTTCAATGGGGGGAAATCTGCAGAAAGGATGACGTGGAATGCAATATCCAACATTGCACGTAGGGGTGAACAAGACTCGACTCGAAAAATCGAATTTCTCGACTCGAATCTAGGTGAAGAAATTCAAATCGTTTTAACTCGATTCGAAATTTCATAAAATCGAATTGACTCGAAAATTTTTTAAATTAAGTTCAATTTATAAAAATAGAAATCGAATAACTCAAATAACTCGAAATTTTTAATAATTATAAAGATTAATTGCACATTTAACCCATATAGTTTTATTTTCAGTCCTTTTTTTTACATTTTAATTTTCTTTCTTATAATCTAATCACGTTCTAGATTCATTTTTTTATTCTATTTAATAAAATTTTTATTTGTATCTTTTATATTATGTTATTTGTTTTTTAATTTTTGTATTTAATTTATCATTATTTTTTATCTAGTCTCAGTCTTACCTAGATAAGAAGGAAGTTATTAATAAAGCCTATAATTTAATAAAATAACATATTCATACCTAAGATATTTGATTGATGATAATAATAATTTAAAATCTTTTTTTTACACATATAAAAAATAATATGAAGAAATATGTATGTAAATTTAAAGAGAAAACCGTTTAAATTACAATCAAACTATATTATAGTATTATAAATAGTATAATTAAAATTTATACATAAATTAAAAAATCGAATCAACTCTGTAATGCCTTAAAAATGGGCTTAGAAATTAGTGAGCCGGTTTAGCCTAGTTCGGGATTAAATACTTAAAAATTAGTTTTTAATCAAAATAAATTGAAGAAAAATATCCTAAAATTCTTATTTAACATATATTTGACTCTGGTCAAATCAATTTTGAAAATTTACCCTTAAATCCCTAGGATTTAGAAATTGGTGACCATTTTGTAAAAATTGAAAACTTTGAGGATAATTTTATAAAACAAGCCAAAACTTTGAATCTTTAAGGGGTTTTGATCCAATTATAATCCTAGATGGTCTAGGCTTTCCAAATTTTAATTAATTAAACCCAAAATCTATTTTAAATTAAATAACTTAATTAAACTTAATTTTAAACTCTTAAAACCTTTTTAATTAACCTAAATATCACATATTTTTCTAATTTTCGTTTTTCAGCCGTTCATCAAGTTTTCAAGGTAAAAACTCATTCTTTTTCAATTAAATTCGTTTCTAATAATTATAATAACTTTTTTTCTTTAAATTTTCTTGTTTTCTCATCGTTTTCTCGTTTTAAAACCCGGAAAGCGATTGGATCAGTTTTGGAGGTGATATTTCATTAATCCTCTAGAAAAATAAAGTTTTTACTGAAATTCCCAAGTTATTGGCTTGGAGTTTTTGTTTTAATCCTTTAATTTCATAAAAATTGGTTTTTCGACTAAAAATCTCAATTTTCCTTCAAAGATTTTGATCCGCGGTTTTGGAATCCTAAATTCATGATTTTGAATGTATTATAATGTTTATAACATGTTTTAAACATATATAATCCCGGACTATAGGTTTAGGAGAAATTTGGTAGTTTTCGGAAAGTTTTCGGTTAAGGTTTTGATAGGTTTTAAGGGCTGTTGAGTGGGGGTCCGACTTGGGATTTGTTGTGTGCGATTAGGAGCATTAAATACTTAGTTTTTGATGGTTGAAACATTACAAGAAGCTGGTGATCACATTTGAAGAAGTTTTGGATCGAATCGGTGACTTGTCAGACAAGAAACAGTTATTGGTGAGTGGATTATGAGGGCTGCCGATTTGGCATGTTTTTAAATGTGTTTTCAAAGGTTTGAGGTGTAGGGAAGGTGTGAAAAACCTCCCTATACTCGGAAGTAAGTTTTAAGTATTGCTTTCTTAAAAGTTCTCATATTATGCCGTGTTTTTATAACATTATTTGTCATGCTCTTGTTGTGTTGTGCATATGTGATTATGCGTGTATATAAATGCTCATGAAACTGTTTTTAAAAAGATTTTATAAGCATTCGATGTTCCCACAGTTTTGTTTTGAAAAATAAGATAAAAGTGATTTTATCGGGTTTTGCAAGTGATGCGTGAAAAGTGAGATACATGTGATTTGAATTCTGTTTTTGAATTAAGTTTTGAGCATTGAATTTTGATAATATATTGGCTAGTTAAGTGATGAACCTTATGGGATAAGTTGATCGATCAATAGGGTCTAGAGTGCACTATAAACATTCAAAAGTCGTACGTGTATAAATTCCTTGTGTGTTGCATTTTGCCTTTTATTCTAATGCTATGTGATGGGAGTGGAACTGTCACATACGGGTTGATCGGAGTAGTACTGTCACCGGGCACCAAGGTGAGATAATTCATGTTGAGAGTAGTATCAACATGCGCATGCTCTGGGAGTAGTACTAACATTAAAAAAAATTGGAAATTATAACGTGATGAATTAAAATTATATAATATATTTTTTTTATTTTATTCGATATAAAATTTAAAAAAACGAAAAAGATGGAGGAAGGAAGATGAATAAGTAGAGGGAGGTTGATGATGACCCTCATGTTAAGACAACAATAACAACCGATTAGATTTATTGTCGAAAGATACAAGAGAATAAAATTAAATAAAAATAAATTAAAAAATTATGTAAAATTTTCATAATTAATAATGTTTTTTTTATTTTTCTTGCCGTAATTTTATTTTAAATTTCTTAATTTAAAATTCCCCTATTTCTGATAAAAGAAGGTGCATTTCTTTAGCTCTTCTTTCCTTTTTATTTAGTTGAGAAAGAAATAATAAAAAATAGAAAAGGAAAAGGAAAAGGAAAAGGCTATTATACCCAAACGACGCCAATGCTGGCGTTTTCAATGGGGGAAAATCTGCAGAAAGGATGACGTGGAATGCAATATCCAACGTTGCACGGAGAAAAATCAAGAGCTAATTAAGTTTGATTCAATTAAATTTTAGTTAAAGTTTATTTTTTTAATTTGAATATAATTTAAATTTTTAATAAATCAAATTAAATTATTTTATATTTAACTTAAAAATATAATATATTATTATTATTTTAATTTTTAAAAATTAAAATAAACTAAAATGTATATTGTTGTTAAATAAATCTATTCGATTATTATTATTATTATTATAAATATGACGAAATAAATCTTGAACTACTTAATATTGATATAATCAATATTCGATTTGAACCCGAATTCGATTAAAACTCAACACTAATTATTTACTTTATTGAATTTATATTCTAATATTTATATTCCATAATTATAAATTATCGAATAAATAATTACTAATATGAATATTTATAAATAATTGAATCACTGAATCTGATCATTTCGTAATTATTACTTTAATAGTTCCACAGTTACTAACTAATAAAAAAAATAATCTTGCTTCTTATAAGACAAGTAAATGGAAAGGGTCAATTTGGTTCAACAAAACAGACTTGAAAAATTTATAAATTTGAAGAAAACAAAATTAAATCATGTATTAGTTTAGGGTATTTTCAGTTTTTCCACTCAGAAACTTAGCTAAATCAAAAATTAAACATTTAATTCAATTTTTCTGTAATTATTTTCAAAATCATATTTAAATTTTAAAATTCATCAAATAAAATATATATTATTTTGGACTGCATTAAAAATAATATTTTATGTGCTTTGGTTTATTATTACAAAATCCCTTATCAGGTCCTTTTCAATGTTGCCATGTCTTATTATTATCAAAATTGTACAAGAATCAGATCAACAAAAATGAAAGAATTTTTTTCTATAAAATAAGTCAATGAGATCACCAACTTTGAAAAAAATAAACAATTTTCTAGATAAAAGGGGATTTTTTTAATATTAAAAAAATCATAAATTAGATTTAAGTATAATATAATATATATTTTCATTTTAATCATGTTGTCTAACTGATTTTTTTCTTAAATAATAAAAATATATATAATTTTAAAAGAGGATAATATTTATCTTAAGAAATACGAGTTTAAATCATTATCTTAAGATATATATTTTATCAAAGAATTAAAAATATATATTAATATATATAACATTATATTCACATGTATATAGTAATTTTTCCGATAAAATCTATATTTATATTATATTTTTTTTCTCTAATTAAGATTTATGAAAAATTTTAATAATATCTATGTTTATTGTTGGATATTTGTACGGTTATTTTATCAATAAAATCATATAATATATATTTTTAAAAAAAATTAATTTAATAATTAATTTTAATTATACTTATTTAAATGTATTAATTGTCATTATACTTATATACCTAGCTTTAATTTTCTAGTAGTGGTTCAATGCGACACCCTACTTTGTCTCCATCGTTGGATGATGAGTCTAATCCAATGCTTTACCTACCAAAATGTCACATTTGTAAAAATAAAGAGAAATAATTGAAAGAAAAGCAGTTTATATGACGTGGGACCCAATCATGGCTTTGTATACAATTTTAAAATAATAATAAAGTAAATTAAGTTATAAATATCTTCTCGTAATAAATATTTATAATATTTAATTTATATCTTCAAAAAATAAATATTATTTAAATAAACATAGAATTTGTTTTTGTATGATTTATGAACCCGATAAGTGTTTAAATAAATAAATAATATTTATTTTTTGAAGATATAAATTTAAATTATTTTATTTATAAAATATATGTTTATTATTAAAGAATTAAAAATATTTATAAATAGATATAATTTTATAATATTTTTATATTATTAAAAAATTATATTATTCGTAATACACAAATAAGTTTGCATGAAAACTGAAGATGATTGGTGAGTGTCGTGTATTTCCATTTATTACAGTTGTGAGATGTAAGCTTTCATTAATGGCCGTCAATTGCCTCTCTCTCTCTCAGTCCTTTTTGTTTAAATTTATAAGGACATGTCTCCTAACAATTGGGGTTTCTCTGCCACTGTTCGCTAAATCTCTGAATCTTCTTCTCTTTGTTTCACTCTTTATGTTAGTACTTCTTTTACTTATCTATGATGATCTCTATCTGTTTGATTTATTGTCTCTTTTAACTTTTTTGCTCCTAAGAAGTCTTGGGTTTCTTTCCTTTTAGCTAAATTCATAGTTTTTTTTTCTTTCTTTCTGAATTTCTCATATTTGAAGGATGATTAAAGATGTAGTCTAGGGAATGTTAAGATTCGAGATTTTAGATCCACTTATTTTGTTCTCAGAAAGAAAGAAATTCGACTCAAGTCATTTGTTTTTTTAACGTGAGCTTTTAACTTTCTTTGTATTTTTCATACCTTAAGAGTAAGTAAAGATGTGATTTTGCGAATATTCGAGTCTTGGATCAGATAGATGTTAACTTTCAAGTGTTATTTGTATAAACCGCTTGAATTGAGCTCGAAGTTTGTTTTCTTTTTTAGAAGAAATTTAGCAAAATCTTATGACAAAATGTTTGTTTCTGAGTTTCTCTTTTGCAGGAAAACAGTTTGATATAATTGTAACATAATGCAACCTGTGTATCTTAAAGAGCATGATGGGATTGGAAATACTCCAATGGCTTCATTTCCATTGGGGACTCATCAATCCTTTCCATTGAAGCCTTTGTTGATGGAGCATCCCTCCAATGGAGATCATCTGATTTCTACTATTTTGCCTGGTAAAGCTCATCTATTTTCCAGTTCCATCACATATATTTGCTATTGAGATTAGTTTAATTAGTTTTATCTATGAACTATATGGTGGTTCGCTTTTTCTGAAATTAGATGGGTTGTCAAAACATATTGGTTAGGTCTAATTTTCTCATGTCTTGATTCCTTGCATTGTGCTGTTTTTTTTTGGCAAACAAAAGATTGAACTTCGAGATAGGACCCTCTAAGAGTTTGAATCTTAACGTTAAAAATGAAACTATTTAAGTTAAAAGGGTCGTCCAATTTCCCACGCATTTGGATGTATTCCCATATCATTTAGTTTTTTCCAGGCATTTGTAAGATACTTGAAGGTCATATTATCATATTTATATGCCACACATGGATATCAACCTAGAATTCAATGAACAAAATGATTTACTTATATCAGTTCCTTTACATGTTTGTGTTTAATATTTATGTTTGACATACCCTTAGATTTGGACATAAGCATATGATTCTTTAAATATATAAAAATAACTACTCTTATATGAATATATATTCGTATCCGATGCTAGCTTAGAATCTGATAACAAAAACATTAATGTAATGAAAATTACTAACCAACAAATTTGTGTTTCTATTAAGGTGGTTGCAAAAGTTCAGGGGATGTACATAAACCTCAGGCAGTCATTTCTCTGCAATCAGATCCTTCAGAAAATAATGCTCGCTTTGAACTAGGATTTGGTCACCCCATGGTACATTTTCTCAAAAACTTTCTTCTATAAATTCCAAGATTTTTTTTGTGTTTGTATTAAAAAGATTTCAAGAGCTTCATATATTTGGGTCATGTTCATATTATTTTTATAGAATAAACTATACAAATAATCACTCAACTATAAAAAAGTTTGTTCTTTTTACAAACAAGTCACCAGAGTTAGCTTCCATTTTCATTTTGGTCCCTCATGCTTAATTCCGTTAGTATGTCACCTTTTGATTGGTTGGTAAAAATAAAATAATTGTTTGGAGGTTTGGAGCTGAGATTCAAACCAGGTTTGTCCAAGTCATTAACTAATGCTTAACCTTTGGTGACTTATTTGCAAAAAAACAAAATGGTGACCAAAATGAAAGTTTTTATAGTTGAGTGACTATTTGTGTAGTCTACCCTTTTTATACCATGTTGGAATTTAGTCTTGTTATGTTAATAATAATCTTTTCCCTTTGTGAACAACTGCAGGCCTGTGCAAAATATTCTTGCATGAACCAATTCTATGGAGTGTTCTCAACTTATGGAGCTCAAATCTCGGTTTGTCTTTCATTATCTCTAGCTAATATATTCTCTATATTATATGTACGTAAAATATATTTAAAAAGTATAAGAATATATATAATCTCTCGAATATGCAAAAGAAAACTTTAAAAATTTAAATATACTTGCGTCTGATATACATATTGATAAAACAATATTTAGTGTGGGTCATCAAAAAGAATATATTGGTATTTAATATTCATTTCATGATCAAATAACGAGTTTTTCATGTGTTATTCAATTTATAATCTTTTATTATACTTGTATTTAAAATATTTTTTCATATTATACTTATGTTTAATGTATTGTAAATAGGGTCGTATAATGCTTCCCTTCAACTTGGCATCCGAAGAGGGACCAATATACGTGAACGCCAAGCAATACAATGGAATCATGAGGCGTCGACAGTCTCGTGCAAAGGCTTTGCTTGAGAACAAATTGACCAAAGTCCGGAAGGTATGTTTGTTACTCGAATTCGAGTGTAAATTTCGAATGTAAGTGTATATTTGGTACGAGTATATTTATTTATTTATTTTTTCTATATGCAGTCTGCTTATCGAGATTATATAATCTTTTGTGCCTAATTTCAATAAAGACAACTATCATAGCCCATTAGTATAAGATTCTTGTTATTCACTTGGAAGATTTTTAATGTCAAATTATTTACGGTTTGCATTTTTGTTTCATAGCCTTATATGCATCACTCTCGCCATCTGCATGCAATGCGCCGGCCAAGAGGATCTGGCGGCCGGTTCCTGAATACCCGAAGTTCGAGCTCCGACAAAGATGGCATTGTGATGAAGAAAGCTGCTCGTGGACTGATTTCTAACCCTACTGGTTCATCTGATAGTGGAACCTTGAACTCCTCCAAGAGACCAAATGGAGGTAATTTTACACTTTCAGGGTCATCCGAGGTCACCAGCATGTACCCCAGGGGAGACCTCGACCACCACTTCTTTATCGATCATCTCGGACTGTCGGTCCAGTCTCTCCCATCTATGATCAATGACCATCGAGACACTTTCATGGTTGCAACAGCAGATGACTGTTGCAACCTGAAAGTTTGACATCAATCCAGGGGATAATTGTGGGATTTGGTGCTGTATCTTACACCAGAAACCACAGTATCCCTTGCAGCAACCAAGGATGAACTTGGGTTTGCATTAGATCTTATAGGTCTTTTTTGCAGCACAGGCTTTGGTTGCTAGGCAAATCATTCTTGGCTCAAGTAAGCTCTTCTTTACCAGTACTGGTTGAAGATGCTGAAACCTTTATATATATCTATTGGGATGTGCCCATTTGATCTAGTAAAAACTATGAAAGTTTGGTTATGGTGTTTGTAATATTAACTATTCAGAATTAGTGGTGTGCATGAGTTGGTTACGGAGTTATGTTTGTGGACATAAGTGTATTGAAGGATAATATGTTTGTATTTTAATTTGTGTTTCAAGTCTTGTTCTTATATTTATTTGCTGTAGTTTCCAATAGTTAAATCGGTTACTTTATGGTCATAATCAAACCTACCCAACATCAGATTGGTTCGTAGTTCAATTGGTGAATCAACTTATTTTAACTCAGGAGTGAAAAAAAGGAGCAATTTAAAAGTCCAGTGATCAAGCTAAAATATTTTAAAATTTAATGACCAAAATATGAGGAGAAGAAAGTTGAGTGAAACTTTTGTAATTTATCCTATTTTAAGAAGATATCTAAATAATAAACTATTTACATGAAATAATAACAAAATGAAAAAAAAATCTTTTTCATTTCTCGTGTTTCCCTTATTGTTCGAAAATTAAAGAAAATGTTTCATCTTCCTTCTTCAATCGGTTTTATCAATTCCTATTATACCAAGAATTATACATTGTAGGCACCATAAATGTTACAAAAAAAAAAGTACTACAAACCAAAGATCTGATCAGTAATGGTGCATCAATAAAACTGGTAAACAATAGCTACCTTTTCAAGTGGATTCGAGCACCGTAAGGTTATACGGATATCCTTGACAGGATCCGGATGACTTGTTCGATTCTCCTTGGCTTATCTCATTGTCTACGGGTTTAAGATTCCAATTCAAAACGTAGTTCGATAAGTCGTATATCCCCGGAGCGAAAACGCAAATCTGAAGAGGAATTTCGGAGGTTGACCTAGGTTGAAGTGTGAGTTTAGTAGAGCTCGACCCTGTCCAAATGAACTGGGGGACACTTTCGAGAGATGATGGCTTGGAAGATCGTGTTCCAAGGGTATCGTTTGTGATGATTTTTGTATCACTGACAATGGGAATATCCGACCAACCGGCTTGGTTTTCCGGAGGCTGAGAGGCAGTAGCATCTTCTATGGGTTGGCTGCTACTACCGGGGGAATCAAAGGTGTTGATATGAACAGATGCAACTGAACCAGAGGTGTTGGTTATGGTCATTGTCAAATTTACTTCGCATAGACAAGCTGAGAAGTTATGTTGAACTGTCCGAGGTCCATCTACTACCCATGATATTGGACTCATGCTAGAAAGACTACCGGAGAAAAGAGGTGAAATCGAAACAAACATCAGAAACAAGTTTCATCTACCGATTCGTTGTTAAAAGTTATTGCGGTTATCATAGTCTTACCTGCAACCACAAGCATGATGGGAAAAGACGAGTGGCGTATTAGGAGCACCGGAATCAATATCACTCTTTGGCAGTTGAGTGATGAAAACGAAATCAGCTTTATATTCATGCTCCTGGTCCATGAAAAATATAAGCAGAAAGAATCAGCTGGCTAGTGTAAAAGATCCAAAGAATTAACAAATAACCAATCCGATCTATTATACGAAAAAGGGCAATAAGGTTACCGACCTGAGATGACATTCCCTGGCTCGATCTTTCACAATCATGGAAATCAGCCAAAGGTGAACTCGATACATCAAAGGGGGCTTCACTGCTATCTTGAGGGCCCAATCTTACATCACTTTGAATAAGTGAAAGGGGAGTACTATCTTCAGAAGCTGATGACATCCTACGATCCTGAAGAGAAAATTAGAGTAATTTTGAATCCGGGATGATGAACAAGTATTACTAGGCAATCGAAGAATCCGGGATGATGAACAAACCTTTAAGAAGCTGATATGAAGCGTATAGCATACTTAGACAAAAAGATTATAAGGTTGGTAGATGAATATAAGGTGGAAGTACAACTTATGCAAAATCTACAAAAGTCGATGATCATGTTACTCTAGTCTGGACTGCGACCAAGCCCCAGATTTATAACCCCTTGCCTATTCATTTCACAGGTTGTCAAGTTTGTATCAATAAGCATGGAAGTTGGATTCTGTTCAAATGAATACCATCATGATCTAAAGTTATTATCATGTCCCATGGAGCCACATTAGGAGTGTGCATTTCGATTTCGGATCCAATCCAATATTTCAGATTGGTAATTTAGCAATCCGTATCCGATCCAAAAAATTCAGATATCTGGATTTTTAGATATCGGATCAGATATCCGAATTTAAGACTTGATTTAAGTTTTTTTTTTTAAATTTATCAGTCTTATTTATGAAAATATTGGACTTTCGAATGTAACAATAAACAAATTATTGAATATAACAAGTAAACATATCGAATATATCAAGAATTATATCTATAAAAAAAATTAATTTTCGGATAATCGGATATCCGATCCAAAAGGGAAATTACTATCCGTATCCGATCACGAATCGGATATCCAAAATTTCAGATTGGATCAACGGATCGATCGGATCTTTTTGCACACCCTTAGAGCCAACGGGAGGGCATTTGATCAAACACCCTCTGGCTCGACAAAAAAAAGAGAGAAAAAAGTCGCCTACTCCTAGTCGTTATAAAGTTTAATGGACAGATTAGAAGGAAAACTATAGCATAAATATCTTGCATAGTTATACCAACCTTAAGCATGAAGAAACATGAAAGTGATTGACCAGCAAATAAAGATTGAGAAGGTAAGATGCTATCAACAGGTTGAAGCAACGAGATCTCCCACTGCCGCCCAACAGATGACAACTGATGAACCTGGAAGCATTCAGAACTGGTCTTGTTGACAACATCCATACGCAAGAGGAACTCTTGCGATCTTGATGGGCGAGCACTAAGTTCAAATGATACATCCAATGATGGTAAAACCTAGCAGAGACGAAGAGAAAAAGTTAAGAATGGACAGGCAGCTAACCAACACGTATAGAGGCCGAAAGACACATGATCAATAAAATAAGACTCATGAATATATGAAATATATATGGATTCTGTTAAAAAGTTTCAGTTAAGACTTAAGAGGGAGAAAAAGGGAAATAGAACCAACTAAGAAACAATCCAGTTGAACCATACTTGGATAAATAATATGGAAGGATTGCTTCTACATAATTGGCAAGTATAAATAGTATTATTATTAAGGAAGTTTTGCCTGATTACCACCAGATGACATGCATTAGCATTTTACTATTCTAAAATTAATTTCTAATTTAAGTACTTAGAATTTAATTTATTAAGAAATGGGTGGTTAATTTATGGTCTCACAATGATTTAAATATCTCATGAGGAAATTCAAATGAATGAAGTTAGCACTCAACCTCCATATAGTTTCTATTGAATTACATTCTAACGGATATTTTCTAGCAATTAGCCACAGCACATCGCAGCCACAACCATTTTCTTTTTCTACAAATAGATTAAAATGTTGTTGAGTGTACTTTTTACCTTGTTACTTTACAAATTGATTTCATAAGACAAACTAAATAAAGACTAATCAAGAAACAATCCATATTTTGAGCTACAAATGGTAATAATAAAGCAAAATCAAGGTAAAAGAAACAGCCTTTTCCTATTCAAGAACTTACCAACAAATTATAATGCATGCGTAGAGTGCGATATTTCATGATGCTTGATACACCTTCCGTTTCATGATATATTGTAATGAACAAATGAATATTCCCTGGAACAGCAGCATGAAACCAAAGAGGCCATGATAATGATGTTTGCTCCTGCAGTGATATATCCTGAAGCATAGATAAATGTAACATGTATGAATAACAAGGTACTACAAACTTGGTATAAATGGTAAGCAAAGCATTAAGGGTGAAACATTACCTCAGGAAAGTGAAAAACATTCTGCGGCATTTTATTACCATCAGCATGCCCACCGCTTTTCTCGACATTCATCATTTTTATGCAAGAAGGAAAGTCTACATTCAACTCCCTTCGATTCCCAGCATACAGGAATCTGGGATTGCTGATCTTCATCTTTAGGTTCTGTAAGAACATCATTATAACCCACATTATAAAATAAATAACCATTTAATATCCACGTTATAAAAAGACAAATAACACAAATCCTGAATAAGCATATATGAAGGAAACTGAAGCAATTAATCCCTGCCAAGCAAAGCAAAAAGGCATAATGCTTGAGGCTAGACCAAGCAAACCAAATGGAACATGGGAGGGGCCCTAGTCCCCAAAAAAGTTTTGGTCCAATGACAACTTAGGTCCATATAAGTTTAAAAGTTATACAAATTATACACGCATATAATAGATAACCACAAATTTTAACATGATTATGTTGCTCTGTGGTTCAACCATTTATCAAGTTCAGACGAATGACCCATCATCATCAACTTGATATCAGGGGCACTCAGGAAAGTAAAACCCATACAAATACAAGATAAAGATTTATATTGATTTTTTAGAATGAGACGGTTTACAATAAGTCAACAGTAATATAGAAGGATTATAAGTTATAACACAAATGAGTAAAGAAAACTGTACCTTGACAGGAAACTTCGATGGGTTACTTAGTTCCAACACAAGAGGTCGCAAGTCTCCCGTGTAGGTTTTTTTTGGTAAAGAATGAATAAAACCCTCAAGTCTGGGTGTACTCTAGACATTTTTAAAAAATCAGTGCAAGTCAGAAGTAGTTCTACAAGGGGGAGAGAGCAAGGGAGACAACAACAAAGGCAAGTTCAGAGGAAAAATGTGCACCTTAATCACTAGAAACTTCAAGTCATTGCTAGGAGAATGCTTAGCTTTCCTTCTTCCCTTGACAACTCTTCTATTCACAGGGTTAGATTCAAAATTACATAAACCTACCACTGAACTTGACAATTTCCATTTCACACCAACTATTTTCAAAACGCCTTCTATTCTTGGAGTAACGGTTAACTGCACCTGAAATAAGATAATAGCAAATATTCAGAAAATTACAGTAACTTATGAGAAAAGTATTTTAATTACGGTATAAATAAGAACATCAATTAGGTGATTTACTGTTCCTCATAATTTCAATTTCCTACACAAGTCTATAACAGTCAATAAAATCAATTTTTAGAGATCTTCCCAATATAATTAATATAGATGGAAATTCATACTTAACACTAGTATTCCTGTAAAATACGCACCAAGGTTGTTTCACCCCCTTCTAATGAAAAGTCAACCTCAGATAAAATCAAAGACAAATTAGTATCCCTGCAGTCATCATGCAAACACCTATATCAGCAGTTGTATACCTCCCAACAGGAAGAATATTGTAAGCAAATCAATATATATAGTCATATATAGGAACGCACAACACATACCCAATGGGGGTTGATGTTTTGCTTTCATTATTTTGGATCTCATTGTTTGAACTAGTAGCATCTGCATCGTAATTGATGTGACAAAACAATTTTAATCAATATAGAGTTGAAAGGAAAGAAGAAAGGAACAATGCCTAGAAAGAAAAGGTTAACAGACTTTGAAAACTTGCCTTCTTCAGAATTTGCAGAGAGCTCACACATCAAAGAAACACTTGAGACCGAAATAGGGATTTGCAGAGGATTTTTAAATTCAATATCCACTTTTATTGCTTCTGCAAAAAGATGAAGAATATATCCCCCCAAAATCCATCAATGAAACAATAAATACCTATTACTTGTTCTCTTTGTTATCTATGAAATGACCGTCATACATTACTAATATTATGCGTAAAAGTTTGAGATTTCAAATTAATGGTTCAATCTAAAATTCTATCCCAGGAATGCAAAATCCTCGACACTATGTTAGGGAAGGATCAGTACATGAAATCTAATTGAACTATAAATCCCTGAAAATTTTCATTCACTGCCAATACAAAGAATATAAGCTAACGTAGCCTATCCAGTCAGTTAGGAAACAATAAACCATGAAGCTGACCTAATTTCTAATATTTGTAGTATGCTTTGTTGCTAATAAACAGCACATTTGAACCAGCAGCCAGGCAAAAACTTCTAATTATTTGTTTTGACAAAATTCTAAGTTTAGAAAACAATTATTAAGTTATAAATTGTATAACACCTTCATACCTCCTGCCACACAAATATTTGATTCTTTATACTTTCGTGGTATAAGCTTTGATTGCAAGTCCAGCCAGTTGGACCTGGTAGTAGACGATGATGGGATTAAGTCCTCCTCCAGTGAGCCCCATATGCTTTCTCTGACACTAGCCTGAGAAAGAATGAAACACCTATGAATCTACGAAATCATCCACAAATAATCTTACTTTTGAAACAAATTAGTTAAGCATATCAATGAAGTATGAAGGGCATATTTAGTTCATGTTTACAAATCGGTTTTAAGTAATTCCATGTTCAAAAAAATACAATACAAGTCAAACTAGCAAGCCTTAAGCCAATATGTTTAGGGTTGGCTCCAAGTATCAAGAGTATACAAACATCTACATCAGAAACTTGAACCATCATCCTCTTTTCAAGTTCTAATACTCCCATTCCATATCATTATTTATGTGTGCTTTTCGTGCATGCACAATCCATCAATAATATTTCAAAAAAAAATCCATCAATAAACAGTGACGTTAACAAGTAAAAAGGTTGTGTGTGTGAGTTTGGGGTGGGGTGGGGTGGGGGGAGAAAAATCACAATTCCAGATAGAACAGATTAATTATAATTCCACTTACAGCTTCAGCAGAGGCATTAGTTCTACGATCTTCAAAAATGACCTTAAGGGAAGACATGTTGATAACGGGCAACTGTAGTTTCACCACCTCAAATGTCCTCCCAGTTTTCTGTATCATCCATGAAAAAAAAAAGCAATTAGACAACCCTGTTAAACTTGCAGATTACAAATCCCACTTTTCAAACATAGGGTAGGTTTTCTATGATCTAAGAAACCCCTATATCTTTTCAGATTCCTCAGTCAACAAAGCACAATGGAAATCAAATTAACTTCTGAACAACCTGAACAATCTGAAGAAAATCTCTCAGAAATAGCTCCTGTGTTGTCTTTGACTGATGAGTACTGGCCAAGACCTTCAGCATATGAGAGACAGCAACATCATACATGCCAAGTAAAGAATACCACCTATAATAAGTGAGTGTTATTAGAAAAATTCCACAATAAAACTCTTCAACAACTACTTTCATATAGGATCCAGCTGCACCATATATGAAACTTACTGTCCAATGTGGAAATGAACATGATCTCTGATAAGACTCCAAGTGGTTTCCTCATAAACAGGAATAGCACTTCTATATGTGCGAATTGCATGTTTAATCTGAAGAAGAAATTGTAAAAAATTAGAAGAGGGAGGATTGGATATATTCCAACAATACTTGAGGTTTTGGATACCTGATCACATTTTTTGTAATGATCGCCAGAGAGAACAAGATGAAATCCATATTTATGCAACATTGGTGGTTTTGATAACAAGTAGCAAAAAGATGCTTGCTCAAGCAACACAGCCGAATGTAAAGTATCCTAAGGGAGAAAACGAAGAAGGTGTGAGTGGCAGATAATATGCACATGATCAAAGCAATTCCTAGGAAATAGAACATTACATCACCACAAATGCGGAAATAAACAGTGGCAGCTTCTTTAATCTGGTCTCTTGCCTTCAGCATCTCTACCCACCAAAGACCACATCTGGTAGCATTTTGTCGACCAGCAGATCCAAGCTTCTGCATTAATTGAATAAATAAAGGAAAAAGAAAAATCAATGGAAGGAATTAACACTTAGTTGGAGTTTGCAATATAAAAATTTAACTTGATATCTGTCACTCCTAACTGTCACCATATCTGATCCTAACTTATGCAAACCAATATAAGACATAGCTCAATCTAGCAAAACAAAAATTCCCAAATCATCCGCAAGACTTTAAGTACTTTACATGTTAACTACTGGAGAAGCATATAAGGAATAACAATGAAGGTCATTTTTCATATACCAAGGGGATTTCTTTATTATTGAAGAACACATTGAGTTTATCCCTGGCTTATGAAGAAAACAACATCCACCTAGCTATTGCAAGCCATAAACCCCATCCACCACAAATTACATGAAAAAAACTTCACCAAATTTGTGCAATGTCATTCGCATGACAACTTCTTCAATCTCAGCATACACAAAAATCTTATTCATGGTTCAAACCTAACTGTTGATCTAAAAGGAAGTATCCACATCAACTATAGCAAAATGGATGTTGAAGATGCTGATTAATCAATTTTCTTCTTCAGCTTAAAAATCAAGTGTTCCATGCTATGGATCGCTTTTAAAAAATAAAGGTACAAGAAGGAAAGCTATAAGGAAAATTCATATAAATTATATCTGACAAAATATGTTCAATTCTAAAGCCTACAATGGTTACAAGAAAAAGAAGGAAGGAGCAAAGAACTATACATAATAAGTACTAAATGAATTTTCCAAGCAATACTCTGCATCTTTTCACGTAAATTATATAAATTATATAAGAAAAAATATATTAAGTTCTAAAGCCTAAAATAGTTACAAGAAAAAGAAAGGAGTAAAGAATTATACATACTAAATAAGCATTAAATGCATTTTCCATGCAATACTCTGCTTCTTTTCTTGATTGATCAAGCATGAAGTAGGTAAGCCCCATCATCTCCTGAAGAAATGAACAAGATACGACAAGGTTGCAAAATAGGCGAAATAAATCCATAAGCAAGCCCAAATATACATTAGAAGGTTTTCATGAGATCTATTTCAAAGGGAATAAACAGAAATACATGCTCTCCTTATATTTTTGAAGTTTCAAACCATTCATGTGAAACACAAGCCAAGCAAGTGAAAAGAAAAAATCAATGTTGAGAACAGGGCAAATGGTATTGAGAGAGAGAGAGAGAGAGAGAGAGAGACAGAGAACATTTCAAATAACCTGCACACCAGCATAGCGCTTCCAGGCTTTATCAATCTTGTAATCAGTGGAAATTAGGCGATAATTGGATAGTGCAAGTTCATAGTCTCCTAACATGAATGCATAATCACCTAAAATTCTAATCTGAGATTCAATTGAGTTAAAGGTATACCTATGAACAGAGGAAATAAAACAAAATTAGGATAAACTCAAGAAGAAACGAGAAACAAATTTGAATCTCAATGAACGAACAGCATCACTTACACAGGACCATTAGGGGTATCTATTGTATCTTCTTTCCCCTTCCTCCACCACAAGTTCTTAATTTGGTTCCTAAAACCTTTCCTGGTAGCAGAAACCTAAGTTTAATAAGAAAGAAAACAAGAGGAATAAGAAAATGACTTGAAAATTTAAGGTGTAAAGGGCAATGTATTGAAATTCTGATATGAACATGAGGAACAAAGCCGGGGAGCTAAAATACCTGTTGGTTCAACACACGTATCTTTTGTTCCATGCAAGGAATGATATGTTTAGATGATAATTCTTGCAGAAAATCCTTTATCTGTTACCAAATAATGCAACTATGACTAGAATTACAAACAAAAATATCCAAGAACATCAAATCAAGGAGTTGGAAAGTTACCTCATTCAAGTCATCAAGATTGAGGAAACCACCAAGATTTTCAGTAGGCAAAACATCAGGTTTCTGTCACAAAAGTACATGAACTAAAGCATTAGACTGACTTTTTCATATGCTTTAGCTGGCACCTTGAACAAACATAAGATTCAGCTAAAATTTTCCTATGAACAAGTAAATAAATTGAATGATAATAATCCCTCAAAGTCAAAAGTAATTTACAAATAGCGCCCAAGGGTTATCTTGATGCTGGATTTGCCCATCTTGAGAAGAATTGATGCAAATTATTTGGCAATTATTTTGGCCAAATGCATTTCTCATCTCAGCAAAAAGCTTGGTAGCCCTGCAACCAAAAGGCAGTTAAAATAACATTCAGCTGCCTGCACTACAGATCTTATCATAAATTCATTTTGCTCATATGATTCACCTTCCTTTTTGTTGATTATGTTATCAAAACTATCCAACAATCAAGCAGAACTTATGAGAAAATCCTGAATAGCATAATGTGAATGTAATTTGGTCTGAAATTGGTCTCTCAAGCCTAAATAAAAAACAAATCTTTTCCAATTTTCACATTATGGCGATCACTTTCCTACAAGCTTCTTTGAAGATGTTCTCTACCCAAATCATTTCATTTGTCTTATTCCATGTAATGTAGTTTTCTTCATACATGATGGGAATCTCAGTGGTTTTTTGCTATTCAAACCCATGTTCTTGCTCATTCTTCACATGGTCTCATTTCTTAACACGTAGATCTGATTGTTAAATCTAACACATTCAATTAGGATGAACAGAAATGTTCTTTCAAGTCATACACGCAGTTCTTTTACATGTCTGAATAAGAAAAGTGGGGAAAATATAATATATATCTGCATTGCCTAGCAACTTAAAACAGAAAAATAAAAGGTTAAGCCTATACATGCATGCATATTCTTCTGGAATGATAACCAATCTTTAACATCCTTATTGCCATGCTTGTACTTTTAATAATTTTAATGATAGCAAGATAATAAACTGTAGCATACTTATCTAAAGGACCGTCTTGATTATCATGCACAAGTAAGTAATGCTTCAAAATCTTTGGGTCCATTGCACCATCATTGAGAAGAGGGGGCAATTTGTTGGTGTTAAAGAGGTCCACAAATCTGTTTATAGGTTCATCATCCTTCGAGGATACAACCAAAAGGCCTACAAATCATTTTGGACTAGAAATAATCAAGAACTGAATGCATTGTGGTGCACAGAATAAACATTTTAACGGAACCCGTAAGTAAAAGAAACAAGATTAGTAGATTTAATCATGCAACAGGAAAAAAGGGAAGAAAATTTTCTGATAAATTTCCAAAGCTTACATGCCACAGGATGGTCAAAAGCTTCGTGGTCTGAAAAAGACAACGTACGCACAAGCTCTTTGTTAAAAAACTGAAACCATGATGGTAAAATTTCAGATTCAGGCCCTGCAAAAAAAAAAACATATATAAATCAAAGCAGCAAAGGAACTTTTAATAAAACCACAAAATAAAGGGCAAGCAACGAAATTGGACAATCTCAATAGTATATTAAAAAACCTTAATCAGCAAGGAAACAAATTGCTAATACACTCAAATACCAAAATCAAATGTAAACTTACTAGAGAGAAAATTGTTAACTTGAGATGGTTCTGAAGATTCAAGAAAATTTTTCTCTCCCGCATGGGTAATAACCTGCTTTAGCCTCTCTTTTGCTACCTAGGAAATCAAAATTTAGTTTAAGAAAAAAAATCAAAAACTGAATATGAATATTATAAGATAATTGAAATTGAACACGAACTATGTAGCTCAAATCCACCAACTTGGTTCCAAAACCCGTCAACTTCCCTCGTCAGTTTATTTTGCAATTAAAACCAACCCTCAAATCAAATCAACTAAAATACAGATTCCATTATTCCAAAGCTAAAATACTTGACCAAATCTCAAGAATCAATGCCGACAGAAACTGTCCCAGGTAGCTTCCAGCTCAACTAGTACCTATTCCAATTCATACCAATCGAATTCAACTAATTAAAATATCTACCACTACATTATTAAGCTACAAAACAGGTGATTTAAATAGAAATTACCTCCAGATTCGGTTGCCGAACATCCGAGGAGTAGAACAGGCGCAACTTGAACTTCTTCAGCCTGTAGGGTTGATCACTCGACGTCCGTACAGGCACTGCCACAAAAACTCAGATAAGTAACAAGCAACAAACGAAGAAATTACCTCAAAAATGTGAGATACACATACAAAAACACGTATAAATGCACATAATACAATCCGTACATAAAAGAATTTGAAAATTCTCACCGTCAATGTTTGTAAAGTCGCAGAAAGGAGAGAGCATCTGGACAAGGGAGATTCCGTTCTTGAGGCAAGATTGTTCTACAAGTGGAGTGCAGAGTACCATAACCACGGGAGTGATCTCCTCCAATAGCATTTTTCCAAGTGGCGTGTTTGCCGGATCCGCCATAACTCTCCCCTTCTACCTCTCCTCCGCTTGTCGTTTTCACTTGAAGCTGATGAGTCTGCTGTGATTTCTGGACGAGTTGACTCGGGGACTTTGAAGAATTAATTAGATCAGTGCCGGATAATATATCCCTCCTCTTTCAGCGGATTCTTCGATCCGATCTTCTTTTTGTTTTGGTGTCAAATTAAGGTTTCGAATTTGTGACAGAGAGCGAGCGAGGGAGGGAGGTTGAAGAAATGAGTATAAACGAGGACAGGTGACAAGGGAAAGCCTAGCCATAGGAAACACGATCCAATATTTTCAGATGGGCCATGAATTTCAAATTGAGCTAATGGACCAGGCTTTTGGGCATTTGAACTTTTTTTTTTTTTTTTGAGACAATGGATAATTTAAATATGTTTTAATATTTAATTTACGGGTACAAATTTTTTAAAATAATATCAGCCTAATTTATTAAAAAGTAAAATAAAAATGTAGTATAAAAATTTAAAATAAAAGAAAACTAAAAAAATACTAAAGAATCAACATCAAGTCTAGTGAATTGGAACAAGCAGATAAGATAAAATAGCGGAGAAAATAGTCATCCAATAATTTTTTTTTTTATCTTCGTTCACTTACACGTTTAAACTTTAAAGGTTAAAAAAAGGAGTAGTGAGAGAAATTAATAATTTTATATGTTTTCATAAAATGAATCTAATTACATCAGTAAATAAATCAAAAAAAAATAAATTAAAAGATCATAAATAATCGTAAACTAAAATCGAATATCATGAGAAAATCATCTACAAATACAAATTTATCATAAAAGACAGATAAAACCGTATCTTTAGACATAAACATACTAAATATAGAAGAAAAAGGTTTTAAAAAACAAATAAAATTAAAAAGAAATTAAATATAAAAAACAAATATCGATTAGTAGTAAAATTAATATCATTATTGATTATTAATAATAATAAAATAAAAATAAAAAATCAAAGAAAAGAAAAGAAAACTCTAGGGAGACGCTGGGCCTCGTTCATCTAGCTCGACTACACCGCTACTTGTTTCATTCCGCACACATTATAATATGTAAAATTAAAATCCAAATCTAATTGGTAATTGCCCCCATCTTATTACAGCTTGTGCTGATAATGTACTTACAACAAGAGCATCCTTCAGTCTCACAAGGCTATAAAAAATAAAATAATAAATGGGCATCTAATTTTTTAATCTACCAACGTAAGGGTGGAAAGACTGTCTAGATCACAGTCCTCAAAAACTAATATATTGGTTTTCCTGTGATAGAATATGAATGTAAGCAGAAGAGGAAGGGTTAGGGTCGACGGAATCCGAACTTCAGACCGGCTGGATGATACTTCTTAAAGATAACTGCATAAACCAACAGGACTAAGTCTGGGACGAGCATAGTAACTGAAGCAGAAAAAACCCCTAGACTCGCAAACTTTGTTAGCAGGCTCCTATAGTTGATACGGTTTTTCATCTACTTACCAGCCATAGATGGGATTTTCCACTTGTGGAGCTAAGAGATGAAGGTCTTTACAATGTTGCTTTCCATAATCCCGAGTACCCGGTATTGCTCCGGTGCAAAGTCGAAGGAATTCGTTCCCTGTGAGACAATAGTGGGCGAATGCTATCCCTCCATCAACCATATCCGAAAGGCTTGACATTGAAACCGATCTTGAAATTGTTTTTCCATTTGATTTTCTCAATGTTGCACCGTGATGTTCATTGTTCAAAAGTCTGTCGAGTTCTGAATATTCTATAAATCTCTTGGTGGCAGCCTCCCATGATAGGTTGTACCTTTGCTCGGGCGTAAGCGGTTGAGGCTCATTTGCTAGAGCTTCTTTCACTTTAACAACAAAGTCTTCTGGTGTCTTGTAAGTGAGACAGTTTGGAAATGACCTGAAGAATTCATTTGATGGATGGTCTGCGCATACTACGAATTTTCCCATTGCAAGTGCCTCTGCAGTAGCTGTGCAGAGCACATCACTGACACTAGGGTTTATGAAGATTTTGTACCTTCAGGAAAAGAAAGTAATGTTCGAGAGTTAGACAGAATAACCATACCAAAACAATGATAAGGTGTAGAAGGTCATGAAGAATCCCTCCTAATAAAATTTCAAAATACGATCATTGTAGTCGGGTAGAAATAATGTAACTATAAAAAGGTAGTGCCTAGAGGATCCTTACCCATGAAGAGAATCATCTGCATGGTCCCTTCCTTTCAGAAAATTGAGATTCAAATCCAACCTCTTAGCAGTACTCTGAACTTCGTGTGCATCCTCACCGTTCCCATAGACATCCAGCTTGAAACCGTCAAGATCATTCTTGTGCTTTGCCAGCAAATCTATCAGCTCTTTGTATCCCTTTGCCCAAACCATCTTGCCTAAGAAGTATGCTCCTTTAGAGAAGGCTTGCTGCCCAAGTTCCCTTTCTTCAGCAACTTTTTCCCCAATTTTCAAAAACTTAGGGTTTACACCATGAACATTGCAAATCACAGACTTCGGCATATCTTGAGTTGCAGCAGAAAGACGAAGAACCTGAAGGTGAACACAAACCACTTAGTTTATGCAATACAAAGAATTGATTCAAAGTTTACCAATACGACTTTTTAAGCGACTGGCATAATGAGCAAGCACCAAACCTATGATACATGTAGAATTGAAAAATAAGAAAACAGTGGTCAAATATGCCACATAAGCATAAAACAAAATTGATACACACCTTGTGGCAATGTGCTCTGGTGACCAAATTATTGATGTGTTTCACAAAGAAGGCTTGTAGAGCACCATTTTTCTCCCTCTTAATATATTCCAAGTAATTTGTATGGACAATACCAACAACATGGTTGAATTTGTCAGTCCAGCGTTTACCATGATGGTACCAATTCAGGTGTTCTGGTTCTTCCAAAATAGCAATGTCAGCATCTTTTGATGGGATAAACTGAGAAGTATCGCCAGCAGGTATTATGCTACGCCTTCCTCTCGAAAACTAAAACAATTTGCAAAAAGATTGTCATTGATAAAATGTGTGTAATGAGTGATACAGTGGAACATAATGTACTACATCAAAGGTTACCTTTCCCGGATAAAAAGAGATTCTAAAGTTAGCCTTAAAACCGACCCTTTCTTCGAGCCAGTTACGTATATAATTCTCCTGCTCTTCTGGTGAACCGAAAGTGAGATTATTGGGATAAACAAGTTCTTGATCAGATCTGCAAAGCCAGGGAACCAAGAGAGTGACTTTTTGTTTTTCCAATTTTGTCAAGTATGCTGCTCGAAAAAGTGGGTTTACTGCAGTTCCTGTCATCCATGGAAGGCTGGCAGTTGTAACAATGGCAACATGCCTTTTTCCATCTGAAACATCAGGCTTCATTAAGTCTGTCCAGGAGCCAACACCCTCGCTGCAATGCCCTGTACTTTGAATAACACTCGCTATCCTTAAATCCAGTTCATCATTAATCTTATCAGGATTGGCAGCAGGGAGTTCTCCTGCAGTGAGGGAGCGCAAAACAAGTTGATTTTTCCGTTTGCTACACAAGCTTTCGACTATCTTGTCACATATATCTGAAATCGCATTTAAGAAAACAGTTAAAAACACTTGCTCCTTGAATGAACGATTAGGATCATTTTAAGCATAGGAATTTCATGATTGTTCCACAGAAATGGCATTAAAGATGCTACCCCAATTTAATCCAGAAAAAAAATCACAGGGTTAAATTGTCAGATGAAGCTTTCTTAAAAATTACTTATAGACAGGACATGAGCTGAAATACAAACTACAATAGCCTACAAAGGAAATCATAACAGAAAGCACAAACAAGAGAACATAACCCTTCAAGTATATATAGTCACATTCACAAGAATAAATCAAACCAAAAGGTTATCAGTAATGTAAAGTTTAAACTTGATGAATGAAAAACTACTCATCCTTGCACATATCAAACGGAAGAATAATAGAGATGTAGATTCTTACTTCTTCTGATGCCAAATTGATCGAAAAAAGTTCCAGACTGCCTGAGCAAAACCGCTAACAGCTCTGGTACATCCAGTGGTGGTACTTCCTATATCAGACAGGAAAATACAATAGCATTCAGCCTAATGCAACAGCTAGTTTACCAAACATCTTAAAATCAAATTATGTTTTCATATGCATATAATATCCATTAACAGCTAGGTCCACGCTAAAATTAACATTCGAAGTGTTAGTTTCATCCTCTAATAAAAATTTTGTAATGAGGCGGTCAGAAAGAAAGTGTTACTAATGCCGGGTGCTGAGAAACTAGAAATAACTGATGATAGATCATGCGTTCGTTACTAATGCCATTTTTATGGAATTGGCATATCTGTAGGCCTTTAATTACAGTATACACATTGAAAAGCTCATAAATGGAAAATTTTTGCAGAAACATATAAATGGCATGAATGCATAATTATTTTTGCAAATTATAACAAAAAGGAAATGGCAGGCCATTGGTAAGAAGGGAACCTTTGACTCCTGAGGCTCCTTGCAAATGGCTTTCTGCAAAATAAAAAAGTTTATAAACAATTGCATTCAATTTGCAATAATCAAGATAAAAAAAGCATAACACAAACATCTAGAATATACAAAGAGAAGCTTTACAAGCTAAAATGTTCAAACCGAACATCATCAAACAACAATCCGTTTCCATTGGATTCAGCCTTTGAAAGACATAAATACGTGCTTATTTTTTTAATGAAGTCCAAACATTCCCATAATTTTCATCTTATCCTTTAAAATCATAAACATACAAACTTCATTCAAACCTCGGAGACACTCTGACACACCCATTTCGAATCAAAGTACATCCAAGAAAGTAGAAACCAAAAAAAAAAAAAATGAAATGATAGAATTTCCAACTTAATATACACTGTCTGAGATGCAAACAAATCAGTGAACCTTAGTGTGATTAACTACAACTATCAATTTTTTTGCCCTTCTTAAACTTAAGATTGACCTCTAATTACTTAACAAATAAGTTATATGTATTAAAAAATTCATGCCAAAAACAATAAAGAGCTTACCAAACTAGACTTAACTTTCTCCACAAAATCATTATTCTTAAACCCAGCAAAAATTTCAACCTTGGAATTTTTCTTCTCAAGCTCCCTTAACCTCGTCTTTAACGCCCGAATTGGTTCCCAATCACCAAATTGCCCATCCTCATCGCGCCTCTCACTCCTCCCTTCCCTGACCTTATTAAATTCAATAACTCCTTCCACATCCCCCTCCTCGATCCCATACACCTCCGCCGCGATCGTGTTCCTTATCCTTGACAAGTCTATCCCCAAGTTCGCCCTCGGACCCCATTTCTCCATCACTTTCCGCCTAATCTCCGGCGCCGAATAAACTCTACGAAACTCCGATATCTTAGGATGAAACTTCTTCATGAATTCGATCTCCGAGGATTGCCGGATCGGCGGTACCGAAAAAGGCGGGGTCGCCGAGTTAATTAAGTTTTCGATTTCCCTATCGAAACTCGCCGTGATGTTCTTGAACGAGTTGGCTCGATCTCTCATCAGTTGCAAATCCGCGTCTGCCGAATCGCGCACCTCTCTCCACCCTTTCGAAATGAACGAGAAAGCACTGGAGCTCGACGTCTGCACCCCCGCTACCGCCGGAGCTTGCGTATCGTTAGTCATGACGCAAAAATTCAGCTTAGGGCTCCGTTATCAAACGACAAAATCTTCTTCCGTGGAACTTGCAGAAAAAGAGCTGAGAATTTTAAACGGTTAAAGCTGGTGTGTGTTTCTTATAGTTCTGGAAGTGTGGGAGTGACACGTAGAATGCCACGTAAGTAGATCACTTCGACAACGTGGTATGTCTCGCGTGTGAATATGACGTGGCGAGTTTTGATTGGGTTATGTAGGAGTAATAGGGTTGAGTAAGGTGTAGGTTAGGATACCGTGTAGGCGAGTGTGATTGTGATTTCGTGCACGTGATTAATACCGGTCCGATGGCATGCCTTGTCCTAAGTCTTTAAATCTTTTATTTCTTCTCTGCCTAACTTTTACTTTTGGATCTCATTATTAACACGTGAAAATGAATGGTCTTTTGTTTCAATTTATCAATCGTGCAAGCATATCTTAGGATTAATGTTGTAATGATTAGACGGTGCTTAAATTCCGTCCATCCATTTAAATATTTTTATTTAAAAATCAATTCAATTAACACGAATTATCTTGTCTCAATAATTAAGAAAACGTTTTAAAAGTCACGTGTTTAAACATACTCTAAAACAGATAATGTTATAAAAATTGTAATAGTTGATTAAAAAAATAACTCAATTATCCAGGGACGGAGTTAGGATTTGGGGTTGAGAGGGCAAAACATAAATATTTAGAAATAAGAGAGCAAATTCATAAAAAAAATTTAAAAGAATTTAAATAAAGAGACAAAAGTAGAAAAAAATTTATTCGCACCCCCCTCCCTTAATAGTTCCGTCGTCCCTGCAATTATCTAAAGAGTAGTTAACTAAAATGGTCATTTTATGTTTTTCTCTCATATAATTGTTCATCAATTTTGAAAAACAACCAGTAAAATCATTTATGTTTTCGGACCGTAAACTTTTGGTCACTCAACTGTTATTTTCATTAAATCTTAACAGAAGCTTGATCTAACACAATAAAAAAAGATAAATTATTTAAATAATCTTTAAACCTCCGTCATACATCATATTTTCTTCTTCAATTTTCTCCTCTTTGTTGACTTATGAGCCTATAGTTCTTTTAATTTGACCCTGCCATCACGCCATTGTTGATTTGTTTCATCTTGTTGAACGCTCATAAACTCCATCTTCCATCCTTGTGTATATTAGACTTAAGTGAAAAGGGCTGTCAAGCTTAATCCATTGAAAATTGTCCATTAGAAGCTGACACAGAGACACGAACCTTTCAGAAATTAAAACATCAAAGAAAAAAAAATTCTCTACGTTCACTAATGAATTTATATGCATTTACATGTATTTTGCCACTGGAAATGTTGATTACTCAAGTCATCTGTTAAGTAAGGATTAAAAAAAACATGTTTTTATCTTTACATCCGACCGGAGTACTTATGTATTTGTATTCCATTGTCTGCTTTATAGGTGTTGATCTCAGTAGACAAATGTTAAAAGAAGAAGATCTGATGACGATAAAGAAGAAGAATAAGAAAGGTGGTGGAAAAGAGAAGAAATAAAAGAAATATATAATGGTAGAGGATTAAATATATAATTATATAAATTATTTTTGTTTAAGTAGTTAAATTTAAAATAAGATTGAATTAATAGTTTAGGGTTAAACCTATTAATAACTCGGGATACAAGCATGATTTAATGTTAAAAGTAACTATGATATCAAAGGAAAGATATTGAAAATTTGTTATTTATTAGATAAAGGGTATGGTTTCATGTATTCCTAGTCATCTCTTGCTTACATACATATGAGAACAAATTATTACAATGAACGACGGATTGGTCTGAAATTCTGCAGGTTTCATTGCTTGTCTCAGTGCTTTCGATTGATGGTGAAATTTGTGAAAATATAAAGCGCTTCGGATGGTTTAGAAAATGTAACATGATGATCACCTTCTATCACTGTGAAGAACGTCAACAAGTCACCAAATGAATACTTCTGTCCTCCTTCCTGCTCAATATTTGAAATAAAACAGCTTAAATTATGATAAACACATTCATATATAAATGAAATTAAATTCTTACAGAACAGGAAAAAAACCTTGTTTTCATGACTCCAAACTTCAGGCTTTGTCGGTTTGATGCTCATCTCCTCGGCCAATTTGTTTAAATGTTGTAAGGTTCCCGACGCTGGTATCGTACCGTCTGCATCTCCACTGTAACATTGGAATAGTTCAGTTGAGTTTTACTGTTTTTCTTGTACACAGAGCTAAGGAAGACGAGTCAATGGCAACCTGAATATTGTGATGGGAATGGATTGTTGAAGAAGACTTTTAAGGACGGGAAGCATGTCACGGTCCATATCTTTCGCGTTGTAATTAAGATTTTCCCTACATCAATGGAAATGAAAGGTTAAGATCAATGGTTTCCATCGAAGGTAAAACAACCTTAAAAGTGATCGTAGGAAAGAATTAGACAAAAATATATATTTTTTAGGGTTTATGATTAGAGTTTAGGAAATTAAGAGTAGGGTGTATTTTATAGAGCGTAGGATATGAAAATAAAGTTATGAATTAAAATTAAAATTTTAATATTTTTTTAGTGTGGGGAATAAAAGAAGGCATAGTTAGAGTCAGAGGATTTTTGTTTGTTCCGAAAGGGTGCAAATCGTCAGCCATTTTATTGCGACTCTATTAGTGTCTTACTTTAAAAAGTGAGTTTAGTGTTCAAGTTTATAAGTTGCGATTATAGTTTAGGGAATTAAAGGTAGAATGTATTTTTTAGGACATGAAAAATAAGGTTATGGTTTAGAACTTAATTTTTAGTAACTTTTAGCATAGGACACAGAAAGAAACATGGATAGAGGTAGAGGATTTTTATTTGTTCCAAGAGTGCAAATCGTTTGTCATTTTATTGTGATTTCAGTGGCGCCTTATTTTAAAATAGTAGATTTAGGATTCAAAGTTATAGGTCGTGGATAGAATTTAAAGAATTAAGGATAAGGTATATTTTAGGTTCAAGGTTTAAGAAAACATAGAGGTAAGATTGTTCATGTTCCAAGGCAAACTTACTTTTTAGTTTTACATCCCTTCCATTGATATGGCAAGTTGGTTCGATTCCCATGAAAAGCTTTCTGAACTTCGGGAATATTAAAATAGAATCCCGGCCTCATGAAAGTGCACATATCTACTCCTTTACTGACCTTGGTGAGCTGAGAAAAAATAGAATCAGTTCAACATCCATCTCATCGATATATATAAACGAACACCTTTAAAAGTAAATATATACCTCATCGCCTAAATTCAAAGCCGTAAAATTTAAGACACAAGGATCACGAATGGCATCAAAGAGTTTGGCATTGGCATAATAAGCAATATCATAATCCTTGGTTGAAATTATGAAAGGAGAATATTCCATAAGCAATTGGCAAGTGTAAGTCCAATTGGATTCGAAGTTGGAAAAGTAATTGTTTTCATCAATGGTATGGCATTCCTTCTTCACTTCCTCGTGATTCATAGAGTTAATCAACCCTTCAGTGTAGAAGAAATCGTTTCTTGCTAGAATGTCAAGCTTTCTTCGGAGTACTGGGTTTCCCAGCTGATGAAAACAATATTTATAAGTATATATATACTTGAAAATGGTAATTTAGACAGAACACAAGTATATACTTACAGCAATTCCTTTGATGTTGAATTTCAGTTCCTTGGATTGTTTGCTGTCTTCAAGTAAAGCATTAGCCAAATTGGGTATGTAATGTCCTGAGAATAAGAAGACACTAACCTAATGAACATGTGATATGGTCGTGTACTGTATCTGTAAATGGGATAGGTCAAGTTTATTAAACCTGCATAGCTTGATCCAGCCAAGTACAGATCTCTGGACTTGAAACTTGGATATGTTTCATACCACTTTTTTATGACGCTGACCAATCGTTTTGCTGTAAGAAACAAATAAACGACAGACATACTCGTAACATATTTGAAATATTTGATTTTAAATGTTTTAAGAAACAAATAAACGTCATCTTACTGGTACTTTCATCATCGTTGTTATATTCGTTACTTGTGTTTGAATATGACCATCCAGATCCAATAGGGGAATCGATGAACAACAGATTCGACACTGTAACATTTAAATATGATTAAATCTTTGTACTTCATATCATATAATGTTCAAAACTGGAACAGTTAAACATGTTTTAATCAAATTAGATCAAATAACCTTTGTTCCAAGAAAATAAATTTCTGTAAAGACCACGAGCATTTTTTGTTGTAATAAAAGGACCAACACTTGAGAATGCATCTCCAACCGAAGAACACCCTTGTCCTGAATGAAATTACGTTATTATTTTTGTATAGCAAGATATATTTACGAAGGTGTGATTTAGAAGAAGAAGAAGAACTAACCTCCGGTTAACCAAAGAGTGAGGGGTTGATTCTTGGGATCATTTTCGGCTTCAACAAAATAGTAAAAAAAACTTAGGTCGGTAACACCATCCTTCACATCAATATATCCACCGAATTGTCGAAAATTAACATATGGTTGTCCCGGCAATTTAGTTATCAAATCATTCATCGGGAAACTAGCAACACTAACTCCAAGTGTAAGAAAGAGATAACAAAGGATGAATATTCCATGAATCTCCATACGATTCTTAAGTTGATGAAATAAGAATCGCAACCCTAAATTTATTTATTTATCTACTTTCTAATACATGAAAATTGATACACAAAGCTATATATATTTATACTACACAACATTCATCTATTTAACTAAATATAGTGTTTTATTAACTAACACATATGAGATTTGAACTTGTCATTATCTTTTTTTAGATAATAATTAGTTTTGTTTGTTTTGCCAGATAATATTTTGTGGATGTAACTGCTGAGTATAGTTTACTTGGCTTTAATCATCGATAATTACGTTAATTTTGACATTTTTTTATAAGTGAAAAGGGAATTATTCTCACATGTCTCGTTAAAAGTGTCTCTTTAATTTTAAATGAAAAAAAAAGAGTGTATATGAGAATAATAAGAGATATTACAATCGATAATCTTTAAACTTAAACTATTATATCCTCTGAGAAAATCTCCACAACTACTGGAGGATTATCGAATAATAAACTATATCAAAATTATTAAAAGAAATTTTCTTTACAAGATCATCTATAATTTTATTACCCCATGACATACATGTTGGACTCAAACAGCCTACTCTTTAATAGAGAGCAACCACGATGAACCGACACATCGCAACAAAATGAACTAAGACATACAATCTATTAACTTCAATTTTGACATCCTTTTAAATCTATCAATTTAGCTGATCCAAAAGTCAATACACCGACAGATAAATTTGTCAACCCTCCTATCTATAATTTGTTTATTTTAATTTTGCACATTGGGGTTTTATGAATATGTTTATGTTTACGAGTAATGGAGAGCACATGGAAAAATTACAATAAGGGGGAAGTTGTTATATAAATATGTACTAAATGTAGCAATTGGCTGTTACAAACACCCACGTCTCGGCTTGTTCGAAGCTTTGCGCATGAAAATATTACTAGTGGGATGATCAATGGTGTGATCTATGTCTATAAAATGGCAGACTCCGAATGTATTATCACCTGCAGCTGCAGTTCATTTCATCAATTCTTGCAAATCACCAAACACTCTTGCATTCGTTTCTGTTTCAACCATCAATGGCCGAAAAAATTGGTTGCAGCATCGTTGGATGGCTCATTTCTGAATTGAAATCTTATGGTCTCTCTCAAATCCAACTGTGGTGCAATTTCAAAGATGACGTTGACTACCTCAAACGTAACGTCTCCGAAAATGAGGCTGTGCTTCCTGACGCAGAAGAGCGATCCTTGACCAGCAAGCGAGTCGAAGATTTTCTTGCAGAGCTGAAAGACGCACTGTATGATGCGGAAGACTTACTGGAGGATGTCCATATTGAAGCCAGGCGGAAGGATCAGATGAGTGGGAACATGCTGACGAAAGAGGTACGTGTTTTCTTCTCAAGCTCAAACCAGTTTGCGTACAGTCTCAAAATGGGTCGTGAAATCAAGGCCATTACGGCCAGATTTACTTCCATTCAAATTGAGAGCGATAAGTTAGAGTTGAAACCTCGTGACCATCCTGTTCACGCGGAAACCCCTTTGATGGCCGAAAGGAGGCAGCAGACGCACTCTTTTGTGCTTAAAGATGAGATAATAGGGAGGGAGGATGATAAAGCAGCTCTTCTGCAACTCTTGCTAGACACAGAGTTTCAAAATGAAGAGACTGTTCTTATCCTTCCTATTGTAGGAATTGGAGGCTTAGGCAAGACTGCCTTGGCGCAGTTTGTCTCTAATCATGAATGGGTCAAAGCTCACTTCAAACCAATACTGTGGGTCTGCATTTCTGATGTTTTTGATTTGAAAACAATAGTAGCAAACATTATCAGTTCTGACACAAAAGATGAACCCAATCCAAATCTCCAAATGGATCAACTGCAAAAACAACTTCGAGATAAAATTGATGGGAAAAAATATTTTCTTGTTTTGGATGATGTTTGGGAGGAGGAAAAAGAACACTGGTTTAGGTTAAAGAAGTTACTGATGGGTGGGGCTAGAGGAAGTAGGATCATAGTAACTACTCGATCTCATACAGTAGCAAAGAATACTAATAACTGTGAGCCTTACATTCTGAAAGGCTTGTCAGATGATGATGCTTGGTCTTTGTTCAAAAAAATAGCATTTGAGCAAAGATCTGCAGACTCAACAAATCCAGCCTTTTTGAAAATAGGAAAACAGATTTTAGAAAGGTGCAGTGGAGTTCCCTTAGTCATAAGGACTATAGCTAGTACATTATCTAGTAAGAAAACTGAAACTCAGTGGCGTGCTTTTAAGGACAGTGTACTTTTTACTATATCCCAAAAAGATGGTAAAATTATACCTATACTTAAGCTGAGTTATGATCATCTTCCATCCCATTTGAAGCATTGCTTTGCTTATTGTAGATTGTACCCAAAAGATCATGAAATTAATGTACAAACACTTGTTCAACTTTGGATTGCACAAGGGTTTGTAAAGAAATCAAATCCAAGTCAATCTCTTGAAGAGAATGGGTTGGAGTGTTTTAGAGATTTAGTTGAAAGAAGTTTCTTTCAAGAGGTACAAGAAGATGAAGGCTGGGGAATGACGTGTAAAATGCATGATTTAATGCATGATCTTGCTGAATCAGTAGCAGGGAGAGAGAGTAGTATTTTAGATTCAAATTCAAGTATAAGTGAGGTTGATAGAAATTGTCGTCACATATCAATGAATCTTTCATTGTTTCCTTTGTTTAAGGGAAAGAAGTTACGAACTTTGCTACAAGTTCCTAACAAGAGAGACAGAAATATGGATGAGGCAATTTGGGATTTAATAATTTCAAATTGTAGATATTTACGTGTATTAGAATTGGATCAGTTAAACTTTGATACAGTTCTACTACACTCTATTTATAAGTTGAAACATTTGAGGTATCTTGATTTCTCTAATAATCATGATCTTAAGATCCTGCCAAAGAGTATTTGCAAGATGCAAAATTTGCAAGTGCTTAAACTTGAGGGGTGTATGAACCTTGAAGAGTTGCCAAAGAAGATTGAAAAATTGGTGAATCTTACCCATCTTCCATTTGCTGGTTGTGTGAGTTTAACTCATATGCCACATGGAATAGGGAAGCTGACTTCCCTTGAGACGTTAAGCCTGTTTGTGGTGGATAAAGCCGGTTCCCACGACAATGCTGCTGATCTAAGTGAATTGAGTGGGCTTAACAACTTAAGGGGAGAGCTAACACTAACAAATTTGGGGTTCGTGAAAAATGCAAAAGAGGAGTTTAGAGCAGCTAATTTGAAGGAGAAGCAACATTTGCAGTCATTGGCTTTGCAATGGAGTGGCGCTCCTTACGGTGATGATGAAGATGACGAAGATGATGAAGAGAAGTCACTTGAAGACCTCCAGCCCCATCCTTATCTGAAGAAGTTGGTGGTGGAGGGATGGAGGGGAAATGCCAAGTTTCCTAGATGGATTTCTTCGCTCACAGATCTCACTGCTATTGAAATATGGTATTGCAGTAAATTTAAACATCTGACTTCCTTTTCTCAATTGCCTCGTCTGCAAAAGCTGTTCATTGTCGAATTAACAGAGCTGGAGTACATGGAGGATAGTGAGGCCGGTGGAGGAGGAGAATCAGAATCATTCTTCCCATCACTAACATCTCTCACACTCAGGCAATGCCCAAATCTGAAGAGTTGGTGGAGGAAAAGGTCATTTGATAATAACAACAATGGCACAACAGTTATAGGAACATCAACCATGGCATTTCCTTGTCTTTCAAGATTAGAAATTAGAGATTGTCCTTTGATTTCAATGCCGCTATATCCATCACTTGATGATGAGCTATGGTTGGAAAATACCAGTTCAAGGCCTTTGAAGCAGACCATGCAGATGAATATAGCACCATCAACCTCTTCTCTTCCTCTCTCCAAATTGAAATCTTTCGGAGTGGAGAATATTGAGGAGCTGGACCCTGACATTCTAGATGAATGCACTCAAAGTCAAAAGTCTTTATCTGGGTGCTTGCAACAGTTGACCAGTCTCAAAAGTTTAACAATAATTGATTGGAAGGAACTTGATTTAGAGGGCATGCAATGGGAAACCCTTAAGAATCTCTCTCATTTGGAGATCAGTAATATTCCAGGGCTCGAGTACATGGAAGACAGTGATCCTAGTGGAGGACAAAGAGGATCGGAATCATTCTTTCCGTCGCTTACATATCTCACACTCAGGCAATGTCCAAATATGAAGAGTTGGTGGAGGAAAAGGCCAATCGATGATCAGAACAGCAATGGCAGTGGAACAGAAATACAAGCATCAACCATTGCATTTCCTTGTCTTTCCGGTTTATGTATTGAATATTGTCCTTTGACTTCAATGCCGTTGTATCCATCACTCGAGGATGAGCTAACCTTGATCAATACCAGTTCAAGGCCTTTGAAGCAGATCATGCAGATGAATATAGCAGCGTCAACCTCTTCTCTTCCTCTCTCCAAATTGAAATCCTTGGAAGTGGAGAATATTGAGGAACTGGTGGACCCTGACATTCTAGATGAGTGCAGGCAGGACAAGTTTTTATCTGGGTGGTTGCATCAGTTGACCAGTCTCGAAAGATTATCAATAAGTGACTGCAAGGAACTTGATTTAGAGTGCATGCCATGGGAACTCCTTAAGAATCTCTCTTATTTGAAGATCCATAATATTCCACAGCTGCTGTCTCTCCCTCTTTCCCTTCAACACTTAACAAATCTGAAAAGTCTTCATCTCAATAGTCTACCCAATTTAACATCGCTTCCGGACGAGATGACTTGCCTAACCAATTTGGAATGCTTGAATATTGATGAAATTCCCCATTTGGAGGAGAGGTGTCAGGAGGACATTGGTGCCGATTGGCATAAGATTGCTCACATCCCAAGCATTGGGGTGAATGGGGTAGGTGGTTCCTATCCTTTGAATCATTCAATTTACAACAATATATTGTGTTTTCTATTGTCAACAGCTTAATATTGCTTACTTTTTCTCTATCTTCAGACTTGGTTGCTACGCCAACAATAGAGCATTCGAGTATTTGAAGAATGTATAAGCAGAAAAAGAGGTAGTGATCATGTAATTTCTTTAGGCTTTGAAATCATAATAATGAATGTTCCTTTTTGTCAGCATGAGTTCAATGGAAAGAGCCAAAGCAAGACATTCGTTCTCCAAGAGCTAATTCATTCCACGGTTTCTCTTGTTTATTTATTCATGGGTTGAAGATTTATGCAGAATTTGTTAAGTCTAAGTTTGCCAATGAAGCAGAGACCCTCTGTTTTCTTTTGAAATGGCACTTCATACCTAATAAATTTATTCCAGAAGGTAATCAATATCACGCAGAAATTTTCAAGAGCTGGTCCATTCCACAGCATTCTTCCAAAGAAAAATGAAGTTGCCAACATTCTTTGATACAGGACACTGCTTTAGTTTTAACTGGTTGGCCATCGTTGTGCACGGAATAAGAAGTTGTGTTTAGTAACGGTAAGTGCTTCTACATTCTGACGGTGGTGGATTTAAATGAGATCAATTCTAACATATTGACTACTGGCATTTATAACTTGCAGGTTCATTGTGGTTGCACGTACCAAATAGATGAGATTTACCGGCTTTGTTAGAGCCTTTTATAGAGAGTTGCAATCCTCCATGAAGTTCATACATTTGGAACATCAAATCTTCTCAAAATGAAGTTTTTCATGTGCTTAAGAAGCATCAAATCTACTCACCAAGAAGTTTTCTTTCATGATTCGTTTCCGGAACTGTCTCTTTCTTTGTACAGAGCGTTGACACAGACTCTAGTAGGAACGGGAGTTGGGAGAGAATTCATACAAAAATGTATCTTGTACTGTGAGTTTAATAGTGAATTTTTATCTGGACAAGGTCCCGCAGATGTAGGTATAACACCGAACTGCGTTAACAATCCTTGGTGTTCATTGCTATGTTACTTTTTACAACACGAATCACATCTTATGTTACAACCAGTAATCAAGAAAATTCAATGCCAAGCTTGGTCTAATATTTTTCACACAACGTTAACAATCAGACTGTATTTTTACTTGCTAAAAATGTCTTACAACAATGGGAAATTTGATTTTGTTTGTATTTCAGATGATTCCCCAGACCCCATGTTTCTCTCTTTGTTAAACTTGCATTGGCAAAGCAGAGACCATATTGTGGTCTTTGTTCATGGCCGGTATTGGTGGTGTGCTCAGAGACAATCGCATATTCAACGGACTCAACAAATCCAGCCTTTTGTGACATAGGAAAGCAGATTTTGTAAAAGTGCAGTGGAGTTCCCTTGGTCATAAGGACTATAGCTAGGCCTAGTACATTATCTATTAAAGAAACCGAAAATGAATGGTGTTCTTTTAAAGATAATGTACTTGCTACTGGAATATCGCAAAAAGATGGTGAAATCATGTCTATACTTAAGCTATGACCATCTTCCATCCCATTTGATGCAGTGTTCTGCTTAAACCTGTTTGTGGTGGATAAACTTGGTTCCCAAGGTTTTGCTACTGCTGATCTAAGTGAATTGGGTGGGCATAACAACTTCAGTGAAGAGCTAATTAACAATAAGAAATCTGGGATTCGTGAAAATTGCAAAAACGGAGTTTATGGTGAAAGAGAAGACTAGGCGATGACGTTTGTAAAGGAGGACTAGGCGTAGGCTACTAGGCTCTACAGGTATTGATACCTGCGTTTCATTCAGATCATTTCACACGTCCTCCGCTTGCAAATAATCAAACACTTGTTGCCGTCGTTTCTCCTCCAACTACCAATGGCCGAAGCAGCTGCTTTCGACATCGCCGCAAGGCTCAGTACTAAACTGAGCCCGCTTGCCCTCTCTCAAGTCGGACTGTGGTGGAATTTCAAAGATGAACTCGATGACCTCAAAAGCATCGTATCCGCAATCAAAGCTGTGCTTCTTGACGCAGAAGAGCAATCGGTGACCAACAATCGAGTCAAAGATTGGCTTGGAAAGATGAAAGATGCACTGTATGATGCCGATGACTTGCTCGATGATTTCTCTACTGAAGCTTTACGAAAGGATATGATGAGTGGGAACAAGCTGATGAAAGAGGTACGTGTTTTCTTCTCGAGTTCAAACCAATTTGCTTACGGTCTCAAAATGTCTTACCAAATCAAAGCCATCAAGGCCAGATTTGCTTCCATTCAAAGCCAGACCTATGGGTTAAACTTGGTATCACGTGATCAACCTGCGGAAACCTCTTTCATGGCCAAAAAGAGACAGCAGACGCACTCTTTTGTGCGTGAGGGTGAAATCATGGGAAGGGAGAATGAGAAAGCAGCTCTTCTGAAACTCCTGCTGGACACAAAGGTTCAAAGTAAAGACAATGTTATTATCGTTCCAATTGTGGGGTTTGGAGGCTTAGGTAAGACTGCTTTGGCACAGTTTCTCTTTAATCATGAAAAGGTCAAAGATCATTTCGATTTGAGTATGTGGGTCTGCATTTCTGATGTTTTTGATTTGAAAATAATAGTAGAAAATATTATCAAATCTGCTACTGGAAGACCTCCCCATCAAAATCTCGAAATGGAACAACTTCGAGATGAAATTGATGGGAAAAAACACTTGCTTGTTTTGGATGATATTTGGAACCAGGAGGGGGGAAATGGGATGACTTAAAGAAGTTGCTAAAGGGTGGAGCTAGAGGAAGTAGGATCATAGTAACTACTCGATCCCATACAGTAGCAAAGATTACTAGTGAATGTGATCCTTACATTCTGAAAGGCTTGTCTGATGATGATGCTTGGTCTTTGTTCAAAAAAATAGCATTTGGACAAAGATCTACAGCCTCAACAAATCCAGCCTTTTTAGAAATAGGAAAGCAGATTTTGGGAAGGTGCAGTGGAGTTCCCTTAGTCATAAGGACTATAGCTAGTACATTATCTATTAAAGAAACCGAAAATGAATGGCGTTCTTTCAAAGATAATGTATTGGCTAGAATATCCCAAAAAGATGGCGAAATTATGCCTATACTTAAGCTGAGTTATGACCATCTTCCATCCCATTTGAAGCAGTGTTTTGCTTATTGTAGATTGTACCCAAAAGATCATAGAATCAAAGTACAAACACTTGTTCAACTTTGGATTGCACAAGTTTTTGTAAAGCAAACAAATCCGAGTCAATCTCTAGAAGAGATTGGGTTGGAGTATTTTAAATATTTATCGGATTGAAATTTTTTTCAAGAGGTGGAAGGATGTGAATACGGGGAAATGACATTTAAAATGCATGATTTAATGCATGATCTTACTGAATTAGTAGCAGGGAGAGAGGGCAGTATTTTAGATTCAAAGTCAAGTGCAAGTGAGGTTGATGAAAATTGCCGTCATGTATCGGCTGATTTTTCATTAATTCCTTTGTTTAAGGGAAAGAAGTTACGAACTTTGTTAAAACTTTCTGGAGGATGTAGGAATGATGAGTTCTGGAATTCTATAATTTCTAATTGTAGATCTCTGCGTCTGTTAGAATTTAATTATGTAAATTGTAATATTGTTCCACACTCCATTCATAAGTTGCAACGTTTGAGGTACTTTGATCTTTCTAGGAATGAAAGACTTAAGATCCTTCCAGAAAGTATTTGCAAGCTACAAAATTTGCAAGTGCTGAAACTCGACGGTTGTCGGGATCTTGAAGAATTGCCAAAGAAGATTGAAAAACTGGTGAATCTTAACCATCTTCCGTGTGAAGAATGTGAGAGCTTGACTCATATGCCACGTGGATTAGGGAAGCTGACTTCGCTTCAGACGTTAAGCCTGTTTGTGGTGGATAAACTTGGTTCCCATGGTGGTGGTGGTGCAGATCTAAGTGAACTAGGTGGGCTGAACAACTTGAGGGGAAAGCTACGTATAAAGAATTTGGGATGGGTGAAGAATTCAAAAGAGGGATTTAAGGCAGCTAATTTGAAAGAGAAGCAACATTTGCAATCATTGGTTTTACAATGGGCTGGCCGTTTTACTACAGCTGATGATGGAGATGATGAAGAGAAGTCACTTGAAGACCTGCAGCCCCATCCTAATCTGAAGGAGCTCAAGGTAACAGGATGGAGGGGTGACGCCCAGATTCCGAGCTGGCTTTCTTTGCTCATAAATCTCACTGTTCTTGACATTCAAGGTCCTAGTAAGTTCAACTATCTCCCTTCCTTTGCTGAACTGACTCATCTTCAACGGCTGTGCATTGAAGAGTTAACTGAGCTGGAGTACATGGATGATCGTGACCCCAGTGGAGGACGAAGAGTATCTGAACCATTCTTTCCATCGCTTACATCTCTCACTCAGGAAATGCACAAATATGAAGAGTTGGTGGAGGAAAAGGCCGATTGATTATGATGACAGAAGAGTTATAGGAACATCAAGCATGGCATTTCCTTGTCTTTCCGGTTTACATATTGAAGATTGCCCTTTGACTTCAATGCCGCTGTATCCATCACTCGATGATCAACTAACCTTGATCAACACCAGTTCAAGTCCTTTGAAGCAGACCATTCAGATGAACATGAGTAATACAACTCCATCGACCTCTTCTCTTCCTCTCTCCAAATTGAAATCTTTATGTTTGAATAATGTCAAGAGCTGGACCAAAGCACACTAGATGAGTGTGGTTTTGAGAATCTCTCTTCTTTGAGTATTGCCAACATCCCACAGCTGTTGTCTCTTCCCCTTTCCCTTCAACATCCTGTTCAATTTAAATCCTTACTTATTAAGGATTGCAGTGGATTGAGGTCACTCTTTCCTGTGTTCCAACATCTCACTTCCCTTGAATCGCTTCAAATAAGTAACTGCAGGGAGCTGGACTTAAGTGCAGATGGCATCAAAAATTCCAAGATTATACATGCCTACGTGATCTGTATATGAACAACATTCCGAAGTGTCGGAATCTTCCACAGTGGATTCAACACCTAACAAATCTTAGAAAACTCCATCTCAATAATGTGTATGGCGAGGACTGGTATAAGATTGCTCACATCCCACATGTTTTCGCTTATGAGGTTGGTGTTTTCTATCCTTTGAATCATTCATCCATCCAATTTTACAATAATCTATTGTCTTTTCTATGTTCAACATGTCCATGTTGCTTACTTGTTTTTTAATTTCAGAAGTGGATGCAAGGCCGATGGTAGGGCATTTGAGTACTCCAAGATTTCCTTAACTCGCTAAGGAACTCCCTGTCATTGCCCAACTTTTTTTTTTCATTTTCTGGAGGACTACAGCCTCTCGTCGCGTGAAGGAAGAGGCGACTCAAGTCCTTCAATCAGGACTATTATATGAGCAAGGCCTTCAAGTCCTCCATGTTCAATGTACAAGTGAAGAAGAGCTGCAGTGACTGAAACACTTTGGGTTGGAAATGTGTTGAGGGAGAATGTTCATACTAGGTGAGGCTGCAACAATTGTGAGATCGGTTGGACAATAATACTTTGATTTTAATAGTGGAATTATCTTTGGATAAGACCCGATAGGTGTAGGTGTGACACTGAATTTCGTAATTATTGTGTTAGTGTTTGTGTATATTTCTTGATATTAATAATAGAATTATTTCCGATACTGTACGTCATGTTATAGTTTTATTACTTGATTTTTTTAAAATGTTGTTTTATTTAAGAATTATTTAAGTCATAAAAATTCTAAAAAAATCACATGATAAAACTGTAATGTATTATGTGACAGTAATATCTAAAAAATTATCAAGATTTAATGGTTAAGATTGACTAAAAAACTTAATTGAATATCTTATTTATTAAGGGATTAATTATAGGTGGAAGATAAATTTAGGGACTTAATTAATTTTTTTCAAAAATTTAAAAAGGTGTTTTTACACTCTTAAGCCTAAAATTTTTGTATTATTTTTGGGACAAAATTGAACAAATTGAGAAGTTAGGAGTACAAAAAGGTAAAAACAAAAGAATTTATTACGTTAGTTGCAATTATATACAAACTGCTTCCCTCCATATTTATCCGAAACGAAAGATTCCCTCCCTTTTCCCTCGTTTTCTACTTTCTATCTCTAACGTCTAAACCCTCACTTTCTCTCTCTTCTCCTTTTTTCCCAATTTCAATTCTTCCCCGCCTCCATGTCCGGCGGCTCTCGAGTCCCCGATGGTACCACCCTGCCGTGCCCTACTCCTTCTACGGCTTCATCCACACCTTCATCGACTGCTCCGTCGGTTGTTCCGCCGATACGTCGCCATCTGGCCTTCACCTCGACGAAGCCGCCGTTTCTTCAACCCGATGATTATCACAGATTTTCCTCCAGTGCAGCAAATGCTCGTGGAATTATCGCCGATCAAGAAGTTGAAGCAATTGTTGTGAGATCTCCAGTGAGTTTAATTTTCCTTTTTGTTGTAAATGGCGGTTGCAGCGTAATTAGTCACAATATTTCAATTTTGATGAGAATTATACTCTTACTTAACATTTAGTTTTAGGTGCTTAATTTATTTGTGGATTTTCTGATCTGTTCATAGATAGAACCTTTCATGGTGGCTTGTTTTCTCTGGGGATAAATTATCAGTAGCATTATTAGTTTGTGAAGTTAAATTATTATGCCTGTACTTTAATAAGTGAACTTTCCGTGGGCCATGTATGTATTTGACGATTTAGTCGAGTTTGGATAGATTAAAGTGCTCATTTGTGGAACAAAGTTGAAATTTAATGAATGTTGGCCTTAGCCAATGTCCAAAACTTGATGTCTTATACTTTCCTATGCCTGAATTTGAGAATGCTAAGTTTTAGTACCATAATTTTTTTCAGGCATGCTGATGAGGCAAAGATCTATGTATTTAGTTTTGGGTTTTGATGTTTTGGATTTCAAACATAATTGCAATTGATTGCATATCAGTTCTATGTAATAAACTTGCCATGATCGGAGAGTAAGTTATGCTTATGGTACTGCATTTTGGTTTGAAGCTGAACATTCAATGCCGGGGCCAATATGAAAAACCTTGATGTCTGTTAATTCTTTTGAAGTTGTGGCCTTGGTGAATGTTTAGGAAATAATTCAGTTGATATTCTTAATGACTGTGACTCTATAATTTCTACTTTATGTATCATATGTGTTCTAGTTTGTTGATTGTCCTCTACATGATAAAAAGTGAATTACTAGTTGTTTTACTTTATTTTTCCTCGAAATCTGTTTTAAGAGTTTTAGGCCTTTGTGAATACCTTTTTTGAATCACGTAGCCAAGCAATTCTTCTGGTTCTTATGGTTAACAGTAAGTTTTCTTATGCATATTGATGTCCTAAATCTTCATTTGTTAGACTTACTTTATTTTTAGTGTCCCACTCTCCCTTAATTCTAGTGATTGTTAATGTAAATATAATCATGTGCAAATGATGAGTAAACTTGTAAGTTAGCCTCCCATTGGCACTACTTTGAAATACTGTGGGTTTTTTTTTCCTCAGCAATTAAAAAGGAAGAACACAATGGACAGAAATGAAGTTGAGTATAGCCAATGGACAAGCAGTCCAGGAGTTACCAGCATCTCCAACAGTCCCTTCCAGACACCTGTATCTGCTAAAGGAAGGGTAAATAATAGATCAAAGACCTCAAAGGCCAATAAATCTACCCCTCAGACACCTGTGTCAAATGCTGGTGAGAAACCATCTCCTATAAGCATAGTCCATGGAAGGAAACTTATGATCATACCAGACTATCATCAATACTATAACGATTGAATTAAGAGAGACAATATGTGGAAGAGGAATTACTGACATAATGTATGGTAATTGGCAGGTTCTCCATGTCCTCTTACACCCGCAGGCAACTGCCGTTATGACAGTTCTTTAGGTAATCTTACTACTGTTCTTTTTCTTTTAACATTGTATTGTCTCCTTAAATCCTTCTATGGATGATGAGTACCACAATAATGTGGTCATGATGTTTAGGTTTGTTGACAAAAAAGTTCGTTAATCTGATAAAGCATGCTGAAGATGATATCCTTGACCTAAATAAGGCTGCAGAAACATTGGAGGTATATACGACTACTGAGTTTTGTATAGTTGGGTGTTTAGCGAGTGTTTTCTCATGTTACTCAAATTTTGTCCCTCTAAATGTTGTAACAGGTGCAGAAGAGGAGGATATATGATATAACAAATGTCTTGGAAGGGATTGGTCTTATTGAAAAGAAGTTCAAAAACAGAATACACTGGAAGTAATTGTTGATAATGTTAAACATTTTTCTAGAATTTGATGTCTTAATTTGGTCTGTCATTGTTGTTAAGCTTCAAAGAACTTGGGACTTATATGAGGATTAATCAAATTTACTAGGGGCGTTGGTGTTTCAAGGCCAGGAGAAACAGATGGTGATGTCTCTGTGTTACAGGTATGTGAAAATAATATAAAATTTCTTTTTCTTTGACATTCATGCAACGAATTTCCCTCTCGTGTGTTAGAATTTTTCTTTAGTTTTTTATGTTGACTAATTACTTTCTAAAGATCTTCAGTAAGTGCTGCTTTACCGATTTCTGGTGTATTTCCCCTACATATGGGATTGGTTTTTATTCGTATATTCAGGGAGAAATTGAGAACCTTTCCATGGAAGAGCGCAGATTAGATGATCAAATAAGGTTTTGCATGGCTTATTCTTGTGTTAGACACTTAGACTAGTAACCGTTACTGCCTCGAACCTGTTTAGGAATGCTAATGCTTCTAAAATATTGCAGAGAAATGCAGGAAAGGTTAAGGGATTTGAGTGAGAATGAGAACAATCAGAGGTAATTTTTTCGTGCCTACGTAAGACTGGAATCCAATTAATTGAAGCAATGAAGCTAACTGCTAATTATTTGCAAAAAGAATTTACAATTACCTATCTTCAAACTGTTTCAGGTGGCTATTTGTGACTGAAGAAGACATCAAGGGTATTCCTTGTTTTCAGGTTTGTAGATTTCATGCCACTAAATTAACACTTTTGCAATCATCTTCTGCATCTGACACTAATCTCCAAGACATAATGGTTTTACTGTAGTTAATTTTCCATGTTGCTTTTGGCAGAATGAAACCCTGATAGCAATTAAAGCTCCACATGGAACGACACTGGAAGTACCTGATCCTGATGAGGTTATACTGGTGGAAAACTTTAATGCGTTAGTACAATGTTCCACTTTCATGATTTAAAGGAATAATGGGGTTGCTCCTATATATTCCAGGATGTTGACTTTCGACAAAGGAGATACAGGATAATCCTTAGAAGCACAATGGGTCCCATTGATGTTTACCTAGTCAGGTGTTACTTTCTGCTATATATTTAATCATATATCTGGACGTGTTTATGAACCATCTTTCTTATGCAATAAAACTAATTGATGATGACAAGAGAGATTGTTTTAATTTCTTTCTTTTCAAATTGTTGTATCCTCAGCCAATTTGAGGAGAAGTTTGAAGAGATGAATGGTGCTAACCCACCTCTGAGTGTCCCACTTCCTTCAACTTCTGGCTCTAACGAAAATCAAGTTGGGTTGTTCAATACGGTGGGTATCCAAAAGGAGATTGAACCACAGGCACAGCAAAATCATCAAATCGGCTCTGATATGATTGCTTCACAAGAGTCCATCGGGGGAATGATGAGAATTCTTCCATCAGATATTGACGTAAGTGCCTCTTTTCTTGACCAGTACGGACAGTTGTTCGTCTCAAAAATTATTTATGAATTTGTAATATTGACTATATCTTTCTTGTCTTGTTAGAATGATGCGGATTATTGGCTTCTATCAGATGCTGATGTTAGCATTACAGATATGTGGAAGACAGATTGTATCCTTCTATTTTTATCTAATCAATCTGCTCAACCTGCCACAGGCAGGGAAAAGCAAGTGTAGAAATTTTTTATACATTCTTCAACAGTTGAGCTTGTAACCCTTAACTCCAAGAATAGCAGGTGTTGAATGGAGTGGAGTTGATATGCTTCATCCAGACTTCATAATGGCTGATGTTGGTACCCCAAGGCCAGAAACTCCACCTTCTAGAATGACTGAAGTGCCATCTTCCGATTTTAACTCAACCCAATAGGTAAAATCAATTTTCCTAACCAAGTTCTGCAAAAAGAATGCCAGCACCCCTATCTTTATGTTTACATGGATGGTAAGTATAGGGATTATCATGGCTGAGTTATTTATCTATCCTATGGTTTTAAATATAGAAATAAATTGTGCTGGCATCAGAATTCGGGTCTGCCAAATCTGATTATACATGCACATTAACAATGTCTCTTTGTTGATTCAAGTTTTTCTTAAAATTAATCATTAGTTTGACATATCAAAACCCGCAAGCAGCCATACCAAATGTAGATGCGTAGATTTGGTGCATTGAGAGGATAATCGTTGGGTCGATCCGTTGTTTCTATGATATCGATCATTGTATATGGAGATTGTGACCATGGCGTCAATAAACCATCATATTATTATAGAATTCCAGTGATTTTTCTACTGCATTGTCGCATTATGTTCGTAAATGATTAATTGTGCTTGCAAGTTCCACAGATTCTGTTAAAAAATCATATTCAGTTTAAGCATTGTTGAGTGGGTCGAATATCCAGACTGGTTTGCAACTCGTATACTGTAATAACTAATAATCTTTCTATAAAAACAGAGTTTATTTTACGAAGGGACAAAAGAAAAAATGAATTGAATTTCACACTATCTATTCACGAAGCAAATTCGGGTTTCTTTCTTCTGCTGTCTTTGCAAATCTGTAGGGGATTTTGTACACGTGTTGTTCTTTTTGTTACAAGTTGTTAACAGTGTGATCGGAGACACTGTCAGGTTCGACTTAACGAGTTTTTCCTCCGAAGATTTTACGACGTACTGGCCGTTTTTCTTCCAAGTCCAATTGTTTATCGTGAACAGGGTCAATCTGCACCAAGTCATTGAAGAATTAAAAAAACTTCAAACAGTTGATCTAGATTAACCCATGTTTTCAGGTTTTAGTTTTTTAAGAGAAGATTACCAGCTTTCCTTGTTTCAACCTTGAAGATTGGCCGGACATGAACTGCAACATCTCCGCCCATTTGGTCTGTCCCAACTCCGTGCAGTTTTCCCAATAATACAAAGCAAAATCCCACGCTCTGGCTCTCCATTCTTGTATGGTTTGCTCGAATTCAGTTTCATGTCTCATCATGTATGGCCGCAATAAGGTGTCGTACACATACCCAGTTCCCTTCGTTACCAAAACAAGAAGCTTATTAGAAAGAAAAACACCCCATGCATAATGCATTGCTCATTTGCTTGTACGTTTTGGTTTTACCTTGGTTTTGGGATACCATAGGTAGATCAAGAGTGTAAGCTTCAGCTCCTCATAGACAGGCAACCTTAAAAATAAATAAATAAATAAAATGTAACATTAGTATTCGAACCTAATAATACGTGTTAATGTTGCATATATTCGGGTGTTGCGTTTAAAATTATTTTCTTATGTAGGAAAGAAACATACCATGAAAACAATGTGTCCCCTATGCTCTCGAAAACAGTCAGAAATGCTACCACGATCCTGCAAATATATAATATAATACAAATTACCAACATAGTAATATTTTTAAAATAAAATACGATTAAGTTACATAATACATTTTTTTATGTTTTTTAAATTGTTCGATGACTAAAATAGAAGGTTTAAATTATTTTTTTTTCCCAAGTAATAAACTTCTATAAAGATTTATACATTTTAATTATCTAACAATTCAAAAAATGTATAAACTTAAAAATTTTATACTATGTTGTTATATATAAATTTATATACTCCATATAATTATGAATTATTGTGTTGTGTGCACTGTTAGTGATAATTATTTTCCAAAAACTAGAGTAAAATAATAATGAATTCATTTTTTTTAATTTACGAGAAAAAATGATCTTTTATTTTTTTAAAATATAAAATTACATCAAATATAAATTCACCCAAAAAGTATATAAAAATGACAGATATACCCATGGTCAAAGCTTGACTACCTCAAAAGCTTATGAACAATTCAAATCGGAACGTATTTACTTTGGAAAACTAGAAGCTTAGCAAACGTTGAATTTCTCAACCATGGAAGAAGGATCAAACAAGCAGATAATAATAAGATTGAATTCACCAAAATCTATGCAAGAATGAGAGAAAAATCAATTATAGCTAAGAACTCTGAAAAGTGCAAGAAAATGTGAAAAAAATACCAGTATTGACACCAAAATCTGAGTTCCTCGATCGAAACCTTGTTCTTCTCCACTGTTTTAAAGCATTCAATCGCTGGAAATCCATATCCAAGAACCAAGCTGCGAAACCCAGAAATTAAATCAAACAATTCCTTATCAGTTCGATTCAAAACCATTGAAAAAAAACGCAGGAAAAAAAACGGTGAAGTTATGACTTACACAAGCACTCTGGTAATGAATTCACCCAACATTTCTTACTGAAAATTTTCCCGGAAATACAAAAGAGAGTAAAGAGACAAACCCAGATTTCAAAACCTTTTGGAAAATACGGTAACCCAAATGGATTAACAAAGTACCTTGATCTATGGTATTATCAACAACAATGGAATCTGCTTAAAAGAAGGGAAACAAAGTGATGAAAAGGCGAGTTTGTTGAGATTCTTTTGAATGAAATTTGGGGTTAAAAGAAAAGTGAAAGGTTTGGGGTCGATTTCGATTCTTGCAAGGAAAATGTGATGATCGACCGACAGAAAATGAAAGAAAAATGGTGGTTTTCTTATGGTCTGAAACTTGAAATCCAAGGAAAAATTAAATAAGAATGGTTTGCTTAACAAATATATACACGACGTCATTGACTTGTTATAATTCAAGTCTAGAAGATTAAAAGGAGAGGAAACACGTTCAATGGTTTGATTTCGTCGTTCTATTGGTCTAGTCCTTGATTGGATTAAGTTTCCGTTCGAATATAATCTAAAATTTAAATCGAATCAAATATATACACTTTAAATTTGTGACATGTTTTTAAACGGAATCAAGCTACTTACTATTTAAACCGACTTGTATTAATATTTTTTATTATTTAATATAATCTAAAATTTAAAATTAAATATTTTAATCTACTAGTTTTTTAATAGACTAACTTATTTTTTTACTATAAAAAAATATTCTAGGACATATAGATTTCGTGTAATATTAAAAAGTTTCACATTTTGTCCATCTTTCCTTTTACTTAATTAGGTGTATATCATACATGTGACAAGTTCACGTGTTTTTTTTATCTCTAATTAGTTTTGAAAATTTCTAAATTATCGAATTTAAAATTACTCTTATAATAATTTAAAGAGCGATCTCAATCGTTAAAAGTTATATGTTCTTTTTAAGTGATTTGAGTTCAAACAATTTAATTTATAAAATATATAAATTAAAAAATTCATTGTCTTTATTCAACTAGACATATATCGATATAATAGAAATCTAAAAAACAATTTCACATATTACTTCACTAATGATTCTAATTACATCGACAATAATTTAACTATACAAATTTATCTTTCTTTCATAACTAGAGTATGCACGTAATAATCGTTTACACGAAGTGTATTTTAATTTTTTAAAAATTTATAATTTAAATCTAAAGATTAAATGAATTCATTTTCCATTATTTTATGTATGGTTTTGAATTTTATCTTGTAAGCAATTATAACTTGAGCTTCCCTCCTAAGTACTTGATGATTCTAACTTACCTTGGAATTATTCTGATCTGTAAGTTCCATGATCTTACATGATTCTAGACAGGCTTTATCTAGGAACAATCAAGCTTGGCTCCTATAAATAAATTTAATTACTCCTCCTTCGAGTCCAACCATGATGTTTCCATAGGGGGAAAATACAAGAGTACTGGGGTCATAAAATCGATTTTATATAGATTAAAATTAGGATAATAAAGATCTTCCAATTTTATTTTAAAAATTAAGTTAAATTTATAGTGTATGTGAAAGACATTATTTATATATAACGACTTGAGAGAAAAAACATTATTTTCATGTGACGTTCTTCATTTTAAATTATTTTTTTAAAATATATTAAAATTTGTCAAAAACAATAATAAAAATAACAAAAAAATACTTAAAACGTCACCTATATATAGCATCCTTACTTGTACCATATATTTTTACTTAATTTCTAAAATAAAATTAAAAATCTTTATTGTCATAAAATTACTTTTAAAGAAAGATATTCTCCTAATTACCCCTAAAATTAAAAAAATTATATAATTTATCGATCAATTAATTTTGATTCCTTAAAAATATATAACTTTTTATAAGAAAAATATTAAATTTGGTCATTGCTCATGTATATTAATTATCATTATTTTTTATTCATAATTAATGTAAATTTAATTTTATAAAAAAAATATGTATTTTATAGTCAACCGTTTATTTAAAAACATTTATAATGAAAAGATCGATTATTCTTATTATTATCGGCGCTGCACATATTATTTGTTATTAAAAAAACTCAATTTATATGTAAATGATATAAATACTACGTCTTTCTAGAAAAATATTGAAAATTATTTTAAAACTTTTCTTTCTTTGGTATGTCTAAGTTTGTTCAGACTATTCAAAAACTGTATACAGATAACTTCCAGCTTTAATGTTTATAAATTTGTGTAAAAAAGAAAAGAACAAGAAATCAAAACGTAGAGGCTTGGATTTACGTTGATACCAATCAAAAGATATAGACATTTATAACATTTACAATCAAACTTAAATAATACTTTTATTAATATTTAGTAATTTAATAAATGTTAAATAGGATTAATTAAAGTTAAGTCAGTACACAGAGTTTTGAATACTTAAATTTTATATTAAAATATGATCATCGTTCTAAATTGATCTCAAAATTTGAATGTTTTAATTTTATCTTAAATTATTAATACATTCAACATTAATTATCATTTAAGCCATAACATGATATTATATAATACACATTTATGTTTATATGACTACTAACACTTTTTCAACGATTTTATTAATAATGGACGAGATTAAAAAATATGAATAGTTTGGGGATGAAATTGAAATATTCAAAAGCATGGAGACTAATTTAGAATGAGAAACATAATTTGAAGATAAAACTGAAACACATAAAAATTTAAAAATAATTTAAATCAATATAATTCGAGACTGAGACTAAACATTATAAAATTTAAAAATAATTTAAAATAAATATCATAATTTAAAAACATAAATTGCTCAATTACTGTGCTACAATACTGGCATTCGAATCCTTAATCTTTAAGAATAATAATTATTTTTTTAATCATTAAGATAAAATGGTCCGTGCATACTATTAATAGTTTGGAATTGAGTAATGGTGCCGTTGTGGTAGGTCAACATTATTAACCAACCAAGGAAAGCAACCGATTTAATAAATAAATAGTGAATAAAGTATAGGGTGTGGTCCATATGAGAAACATATTTTATAATTTAAAGATCCAAAAGATACCCCTATATTTTATGTGCACAACAATCCATAGAGTTGGTTTAAAATAAAGCATAGAGATATGTACCAAACAATAGTAATAATAAAGCATATAAAGTATAGTTTTGGTGGGAGTAGTTTAACTTCAAAGCTTGGACTCTTCCAATAATATCCTTTATGCACAGTCCATATGTCCACCATTAACCGCATTGGTAAACTCATGGTAAATAAAATATTATTTTATTTAATTATCGTTTTGTTTTTGGTTCAATTGACTAATACGAATAAAATTTGATGTTTGTTATTATTTATTATATTATTTGGCATTTAAGTTTATCGTTTTTAAAAATGTTATATAAACAGTTTATTACAATATTTATACTAAACAAACTCTTCAACACCCATAAATAAAAGGATATTAAGCGTTTAAAGATACTTAATCCCATATTCTTCTTATATTATACCGATCATATGTCGATCGAATTAAATCATAATGGTAAGGTAATAAGAATAATCAGTTTTTTTACATAAAATTGACGTTGACAAACATTTTGATACGTTTAACCGTTGACAATGAAATTATTTTAGTTCAAAGATTCATGAATTAGGATATCAATTAGGAAAAAAAAATATGAATGTCAAATTAAATTATGAAATTAAGTTCAAGTACCAAAAAATTATTTACCCAAATAATTATTTATAGTATAAAATAAATATTATTGGCATGAAGGAATATCAATGTTATATTGGGCTGGGCTTTGTGCAATTGAATGGAAATGCCAAAACCAAAGTATAAGGTCTAAAATGGGTGACTTGTAAATGTAGGCCCAATTAATATTTAAGCACCAATCTAGTTGTTTGGGTGTTGTGGTCTCAATAGTCTTGGGTTTAGTGGGTTCGCAATAGTTCGGATCGGGACATGAATCGATAAATACGTTATTCGATTTTGTAAATATTCAAATTTAAATACTCCTAGTTTTATTAGAGACCAATTATAAAGAATTTGATTTTAAGGATTTTAATCTTTTGTTTTAATTAGTTAAATCACTGTGTTACAATACTGATGATCAAATATGTGATCTACATTAAGATGGTCCGTACTAAGGATTTTATCTTAAAAGATCTAAAAAGAGGTATTATTGCAAAATATCTCTAAAAATATATAAAAAAATTAAATTATTAATTTCGAATCGAAATTTTTTTAAATTGAACTTAAACCCGACTTGATTGATGGATCAAAACCCAATTTGATCAGGTGAAATACTCGTTCCTAGTCTATACCATCAAGATCCTCCCATCCATAAATGATAATTTAAAGAAAATTTAACGAACCCATGTTTTGTATATTATATAAATAATATGCCAATTGAACTACACTCAATTCGTATATTAATAGTATTTTAAAATAAAATAAAAATATCTCTGTATATGTATGGATTTATCGTAATAATACAAATAGCCTGGTCCCTTTGTTCCTAGGCACCACTCTTTTGCTTCTTGCTATGCAAATGGCAGCAGAGACATTCTTTGTTTGTAACTTTAACAACTAAGAATGTCTGAATTTCTTGTTTTTTGTCATAACATTTACTACAAAAATTTGAATTTTCGACAATATTCAACAACATGGTTGCATTCATTAATTAGCCCCACAACTTTTCATTTCTTACAGTTTTTATCAGGAAAAAAAAGGAAATTAACTTTTTAATTCACTTTATCTGGATTTCATTTTGTATGTTTATCAGAAAGCTGAATTGCAGGCAGGAGAAAGAATTTGTTGCCATTCGGAAATTTGAACAGACATTTTTTAAAATTGTTTTTATCCATTTATAGATATTAATAAATTAAGTATATTTATTAAATACTTCAATATATATATAAATGAAAAATTATTCGATACATCACTAAGTTTTAGATTCTACTAGGAGTGAGAATCGGATGAGACGAGAAAGATTTTGTATTTTTTATTAGTCCTCAACACTTCTGGTTATAATTTTGAAAAATCCCATTAATTATTTCGAGTTTTTTTCATCCTCGTCAGGGATTTAAAAAACGTTTTCTATCACATCGCGTTTATCGCGGTTGTGGACATAACGGTTGCTATCGCAGTCGTGATTTTTTTTTTAAATTCATACAACTTATTATGAGGGTTTTTTGAAATAACGGTATAATAAAGACAATAATGGTGTATTATTGCCGTTATCGACTGTTATCGGTTAGATAACGGTCGTTATTGACCGTTATTTATGTGAATTTAAATTTTATCGCATTTTTACAAATAATGATTTTGTATAGTGACATTACCATTAATTAACAGTCGTTATAACAGTAACAGACTATTTTTTGAATCTCTGATCCTCATACCTTGTTCGTATAAATTTTTGTTGTTTTTGAAGAATCTTTATTCAAAATAAATTAAATTATTATTTTACGGATCAAAATAAATGATGAGTTGAGTTCAAAATATAAATTTGAATAGTTTAATTATGAGTTACGAGAATCTCAAATTTGTGTTAGAAATATGACTGTAAGGCAAAACCAAAAACCTGGCTGGAATTGTACCCATCAGTGATAATGACTATCCAGTTAAAAACCGACGGCTGTGATCTATCTCTCCATCGTACGTCAGGATTTCCAACACACAACAGAAACAGATGAAATAAATCCAACAGGTTAAATACTCGATCAATCACAGCATCACACGTGGACGGTCAAGATTTCTTTTGCATCTTAATTCATATTACGATTATACAAAACATTTATTACAAACAACAGGTTAGGCAAGAATTTAAAAAAATAATAATACAAAATTTTGATAGAGTTTTTATTTGATGCATAATTAATTGTGATTTTTTTTGTCTATATGCGATTTTCATTATTACGTTTAATTAATTAATATTTAATAAATGGTTAAAAACACATAAAAATAAATTAAAATCAATTATAGAAAAATATTGTTATATCAAATAATTATAATAATATTTCTAAACACATTAATTAATAAACATTTTTTAATTTTTAATAAATAAACTTTAACTTTTTAAGAATAAAAATATCACATATTTTTTATATAAATATTTTCGTAAAAAATCAATAATATACCAGTTTTATGAAAAAGTTGAATAATATAATTAATAACACACATAAACGCAACATTTAAATGGTTTAAAGAAAGACATAAAGAGTGATACAGAGGTAAAAGATGATATATTTAATTTAAGTGACATAAATTTGAATAAATTAATATAGATGATATAAATAAATTTATTTATTTTAAAAATGGAATATAAATATTATTATTTTAATAAAAATAATAAAAAACAGTTTGCAAAAGATCATGTACGGTTTTAATTAAAATAAATAAATAAATGCATGTAATAATCCTTTTATTAAACTCACGCTGGCATGGAAATTGTGTTGGAAACCTGTTTGGGAACAAAGAAAGAGAGGGAAAATAAAGTTCACTATATTCATTTCTGAAAATTAATGGTATACACAAAATATATAAAAAATCTAACTTGAACAAGAAGAAACATCAATATCTTTAATGATTTCTTCTTCCGATAACGAAGATGAACAGATGGCATTACTGTTATTATCATCAGATTTCAATGAACACTCACATGGAGTTACAGAAGTCGAAGTATTTTCAGACGAAGACGATAAAGAAGAAGTGTAAAACGACAATGGCGAGCAAGGACTCCATGATGAAACGGCAGCCTTTTTCAAAAGCAAATCAACGAAAGCTCCGAGGATATATCCATGGCTGCTTTTACAGTTCGCTTTCAAATACCACCCCAAGAGTTCTTCCAGTTTTTCCCACTCTTTTAATCCGTGAGCTTCAACCATTTCTTCCATGGATCCTCTGAAATCGAAGAAGGGATTCAAAGAATCCATTGACAATACCGTCGTCGACTTAAACGGAGACGGCTCGGTGACATCGGTAGTCAACTTGGCTTCACTCGGTTCGAAGAACAGCCTTTCTGATCTTAGTTTTAACCCTTGGATAACTGTCTCGACGAAGTCTACGGACGACGTCGACTCAGTCGTGGACTCGTCGAAAGCTGTCGAGGAGTTCGATGACTCCAACGAGTTCAATAACCACAACGACTCAGTAGTTTCATCTGTTCTGAAAGAGTGCGTTCTGGGTTGTTGACACGACGGCCATGGCCATGATGATGAAGGTTTTGTTTTTTCGCCATTTTTGTTCTTGGAGAAGAGAGGAAGCTTCGTTTTCTTCCCCATGTGAGAGCCGAGAGGTTTTCTTGGATTTGTTTTTTCACTTTGATTTATGTGACAAAATACAAACACTTTGGTCGGGTTTCTGTGTTTTGAAGGGTTTAAATGTTGGATACTCGTTACGAATTAATTTTATTTAATTATTAAAATTTATAAAATAATTTTCATTAATCATGAATAATAAATTAATCTAATTTCATTAAAAAATAAATAATTAACAATATGATATTATTAAAATTTATATAATAATATAATTACTCATTACGTATAAAATAGAGAGAAAAATAAAGTCCGAACTAATCCTAATAATCTATGTATTAAAATTATATTTATCAAATTTATTTTTATTATATTATTCAGCTAACAATAATTACAATACTATTTATTCTAGAGTATATTTTTAATTATTGGACATTTATCGTTCAATTACTTTACTGACATTACTAATGTTCGAACATAATCTTTAAAAACAATAATTGTTTCTTTAACTATTAAGACATGATAGCTCGTGTTATATTTTTTATTCTTGTTTATATTATTATTATTATTATTATTATTATTATTATTATTATTGTTTGTAGAATGAAAATAAGACTTTTTTTTTTATTGTTCTGTCTTAATTCCATCTGCTATCCACTTTACTCCCGCTACTGTTGTTTTTGTTGAAGTCATTTATTGCTCTTATGGTACTCCTAGTCCTAGTATTTATTTGTCTGCTTCAAAAGTACTTGATGGCCAGGGGAATTAATTGTCCACAACCATAAAAGAGTGATTAATTTCGAGTTTAATTTAATTGATATTATTGTTAATGTAATACATATGAAAACGTATAATATAATATATCTAATGTGTTTTAACAAATTATGTATTAAAAAATCTACCCAACATTTAATCATATTTACGAAGAAATTATATTATGAGACGTTCTCATCAAATTATCTATAGAATCAATTAATTAAATATATTTATTTTATTAATTTTTTTATCTTATCTTTTTATCAAATGAATCTTCATTTAATAAAAAAATATTTTTAAATTTAATTTACAGTAAATATTAGTGAAGATTTACTCGATAAAAATATGACATGAAAAATTAATGAATTAAATACATTTGATTGATTAATCTTATAAATAACGTGACGAGAATAGCCTACGATATAAAAAACTTGGTTTAATTTACAATTATAAACTAAATGAGCAATTTTAATAGAAAAGAAAATGATATTTATGCTGAGAGGTCTCTTATTGAAATTTCTCAATTTCAATAATTGAGAAATTTTCTCTCTTATTGTTGCCCAACTTTTATTTCTTACCATTTTCATGGTGGCTATAAACTTAATGGGTAAGATATATTTTCTCTCTTAATCGTGTAACTAAATTAGTTTATAATCTTAAGACGAAAAAGTGACATTTATAATTGATTAATTTAAGATATATTTTATCAAAAAAACTAATTGGTTCTGTAATTGAAGGGGATGATGAATTTGAATACAAGTGTTTATGGATAAGTCGAATTAAAAAAATTGATAATACTTAATTCAACTAAAATATTTATTTTTGTTTTAAATATAATTATATATTTATATATTTTGTAATTAAAACTAAATAAAACATATATTTTTAAAATTTTAAATTAATTCGATTAAATCAGAGCGTTAAACCGACTTTCAGATCTCAATCTATTGATAGGTCTAAATTCTTGAGTAAATATTTTGATATCCTATTAAAAGTATTTTAATATAAAACAATATAATATAATTTCATTGGAGTAAAATTATCAAAGCATTATTATAAAAGAAATGATTTTGATACAAAGGTAGAGAATTTTTTTAATTTTAGGGGTAAAGGTTATAGTTTAGGGATTTCAGTTATATGGTTTAAAACTGAAGATTAATGTTTAAAATTTAAGGATTAAGATTTAGTATTTATGGGTTAAGGTTAAGAATCTAAATTTTAGATTTTATAGCGTAAATACACTGTATAAAATAAATTTTACTTTACTGTTTTAATAGTTTATTTGTAAATTGAAATTACATATGTTATTAAGATTTATACAAATCTTTTTGAGATGCTAATGAATGTAATAAATTTGGACACAACTTATCCATGTTCAACAATCTGTCCTGTTGGGAGACACCTTGGTAGCTAAGCTTCCATGGTCAAAATATTTCCCAAATATATGATTTCAAATCTACTAAGTGTGTGTGGGTAGGGGGGGGGGGGGGGGAATAGAATTTGGAAGTGAATCTACATGTACAAATTTTGCATTAGTCATTAATCCATCCATTGCCGTTGACCTTTTGTTTCTTATTTCAAATCAACATCACACATAAAAATTATTATACGGTCCTGACTTAACACGTCATTTATAAAAGCGTTTTACTAGAGCCAATCAAACCTGAAATTGCTGATGGATATTCTTAATCTTTCCATCTATTATCTTTAAGACAACTATGTTGTATTAACTCATACACTAATTTATATATGCCATGGTCAATCCTATAAGCAAGTTTCAACTAAAGTTGTATAAAGATCAGACGATTCGTTTAAACCCGAAGAACAAGGCCTACAAGGACTTAGATTAGACATTTACAAATCTGGGTGGATTTGGACAAAAAAATTGAGACTCGTATTTTGGGTACGACTTGGAAAGATGTACGGTGTCTTACCACCGTACGTACCATAGTGTTGGCTCGAGCTCAGTCAAGACTATGAACACCTCTCGTTGCAACCGAATACAAACAAATATTGTAATCCAATTCAAGTATATAGCTTGGTGTATATAAAGATTGGAAATATAAGGACCTTATTGCATAAGGTCATAAAGCACATTAACTTAAACCATCCATGAAGTATATTTGACAAGAGAGATTCAAGAGTTCCATCTCATGTGTTGTGAGTTAAACTAAATCAATGATCATTGTGAAGCTACAAAAGAAGGATGAAAGAAAGAAAATCAAGGTTTACGTAGTTGCACGTACCGGAAAGTACCGATTCTATTGGCATCGACACAAAAATACTAGTCGTCCAATGTTGGCTGCTGTTCAGTCTCACTTAAATTTTCACTCAAAGCAAATGCAGAGCTGTTAACAACCTCGTTTTCGGCCTTACACTGTAGCAACTGTTGACGAAGATTCCTCACTAGCTCGTTCAGTTTCTGAATATTCCTTTCTTGAGAAAGTATGATCTGCAACAAAGTTGATTGTGTATGACATCTTAAAACAAACCACGGAAAATTTAAGTTCAGTTCAGTTCAAGCTACTACGCCGGGAAAAACAATGAATGGATCCTGGAACAAACCATACCAGTAAGATATAGACAAATGGGGTCATACTTGAGGATTCTAATTGCCTAATTGGCATAAACTATATGGAACTATTATTAACATCAGCTATGAAGTTCCTGCCGAAACAAATAGTAATTCAAAAGTATGGCTAGATTGAAGAAACAAATCCTACCTAACTTAAAATTTGATATTATTTATAGCATTTGCGACAAGAAACACTCAAATATTCCACTTGCTGCTTCCCTGTTAAGTGACGGTGACCAACATGATTAGAAGGTGGGAAGGGGGCAAAGCCTAAATCAAAATCTTGCTACTTAACGTTTTAACTCATGGAATTGCAATTGTGGAATTGAAAACAAGAATCAAGGCACTAAGTGAGACCAAAACAAAGCTATATGTCTTAAAGTGAGATGTACAAATTCAAAACTCTTATCTACACAAAACTTGATGACAATATGACATTGGTCGGAAATGTAGACAAAAGGAAGTAGGTTAGGTCTGACTGTAAGCATATGCTAAAAGGAATTTACCCAGTTACAGCCCCACCATAGTGAATTCGAATAAGGGGTGGTGATGCATGCATATTTTAACCATCACTATCTCAAAGCTTTTACATTTCACCCAAATTATTGTGTGTCCTAGCATTTGTTTGTACACAATGGTGAGTATTCGCAAACGAGAAAACACAGAGAGAAAGATTAGCTTGCTAAATCTGATAATGCATCCAAGCACACACTAATGGATTGGAATCTTCATCAAAATGACCCAAAGATTTGAACATTGTCAATGCATCTTTGGTAATAGATTGAGCAGGAGAATGATCTTCGAGCAAAGTGAGACAGTCGCGAATGTTTTTGGGATCCTGCAAGAAGAACATGAGCTAGGACACACCGGAGTTTTCTCTTCGGGAAGTTCTCTGATGCTTAAGTCAACATAAAGAAGAAGGGAGAATGAACTGTAAGAAATATGAACCAGATACAAAGAGAGGCCCTCTTCATTATGCCAACTTAAACATCGAAGAAGAACTCCGGCAACACGAATTTAAGTTCAACTTCTAAGAGCTAAGAATATCTCAATCCATCACCAAAAAACGCGTCAACAAACATTCATGGTAGTATTTACTATTTACTATTCCAAACCCTTCTTTTGAGTATATACAGATTCTGCTAATTGAACTATAAATTATACCCTTTGCAAGCCAACAAATATAGGGGGGGGGGGGGGGGAATTGAATAGCACTGTAAACAAACAACTACCAAGAATCTAATTCATAATTTCAGATTAAAAGAAGATAAATTTACATATTAAAACAAAGAACAAATTGGGGAAAGGCGAAACCTTTTCTTTAACGTATTCATGGCGTTTGGAAACGGACTGATCTTCGAGAGAAACAGTGGGAGTTGGTTCAATTTCTTCACCGAATTGCTGCTTCCATTCCAACTGAGAAGTGATCATTACTAAAAACACTATAAAAATCAGCAGCCAAGGCCTCGACATCACATTTATTTAACCCAAAATCTTTAATTTAATCCCCCTTTTTGATCTTTTGGGATTTTAAGAGAATGAAAAATCTGTTGCAATGCAATTTTTAGCGAAGAGAAATGAATAAAAAATAAAACAGTCGCGGATCGAAGGGGACGATAATGGAGAAAAGGGGATTCGTTTGAAAATTTGAGGGATAAAATGATATTTAATCCATGAACTTGACAGTGTTTTATATATTGGTCTATTTGCTCCCATTAGTCTCGAATTTGACATTTTCTTAAATAAGTCCCTAGTTGTATAAAAAATTGAAATGTTTTGAAATTAATTTGGATAAAATGTTCAAGGAATAAATGGAGAAAAATAATGTTAAATTTTGAAACTAATATACCCAAAAAGATAAAAATTCAAAATAAAAGTATCAAAATTAAAATCTACTATCATTAGAAAAAAAATAAAACGTGCATTTATTTATTAAAAAACAATATTTTCTACGTCGTCTAATATTATTTTTAATAACTTTAATTTATTATTTATTTTAGAATTATTATTGATAAAAATATAAAAAAAAATATATTAAGAAAACAAATATTTAAAATTATTACATAAATACTCGAATCTAACCAAACACGACATTTAAGCCAGATGACTTCTGACTGCCGTTAACAACGAAGGGTTAGTGATGCTGAACCCTCCATCAACCATCAAATTAATGCCGCTCAAATACTTGGACTCGTCGCTGGATAAATACAACGCCGCCGCCGCCACATCTTCCGCCTCTAAAACCGCCCCTTTCAAGTTCCCAGCTTCAGAAAGCAAGCGTTCCATCGCTTCTTTCTCTATCCCCGTTTCTTTTGTTAACAGCGGCGTTGCCACTGCATGGGGTGAAATGCAATTAACCCTAATCCCGTGCTTCCCCATTTCCACACACAGATTTTTAGCCAACCCCACCACCGCATGCTTCGACGCCACGTACGAATGATCGGCGAAACCGCCCATCACCGACATCGTACTAGCGGTGAAAAGAATGCAACCTTTCTTCGCCGGAATCATGACCCTGGCGGCGTGTTTAGCTCCTAAGAATCCGCCGTACACGTTGATATCCATAACTCTCTTGAAATCTTCATTGCTGGAATCAAGTATACTGGTCTCCAACCTTCCTACTCCCGCATTGTTAAACATGATGTCAAGTTTCCCGTACTTTGAAACAGCTAAATCCACGGCCTTTCGAACATCTGAATCGACGGTTACATCGCAGTGAACATAGGAGGAGGTTTCATGACCGCCGAGTTGTTCACAGATTGCGGTTCCGAGATCATCTTGAATGTCGGCGATGACAACTTTGGCGCCATGTTGAACGAAAAGCTTCGCTGTGCTCTCACCGATCCCACTGGCTCCACCTGTTATCAAGGCCACTTTACCTTCTAGCCTAGAAAAAATAGATTAAATTATATGTTCGATATAAATATTTTTTTTATAAAGATATAACTGATTCGATTAAACAATTAAAATTTTCAGATGAAGTTAAGAACAAAAGATCATTATCTCGTATTTTATTTAAAAATTCTTAAAAATTATAATCTAATAAATTCTTTCGAACCAATGAAATTGATATATAAAAAAGTTAAGACCGACGGGATTTTCAACAGAGACGGAGAGTATATTGAGAAAACAAGACACACACGTTTACCTTTTAGCGTTGAAACCCAACAAAGAACTGGAACTCATCTCTGCCCTAAAACAAGAATGTAAGAAAAACAACTGAAACACATTGGTTTTCAATATAGACTATATAGAGAAGGAAATAATTGGTTCATTGGGTAAATTATTCTAAAAGTCTTTCAACTTTTAAAATACTTGTATTTTGATCATACAACTTTGACTGTGACTGTCATTATCTTGATATTATTTTATTTAAAAAATGACACGTGAACTTGCCAGATCACTTATCATTAATGGAAATGACCGAAAATGAAAATAAATTAAAAATTTAATGATTATAACATAAATTTTTAAAGTTTCATGGTCCAAATATAAATGTCCTAAAAATTATAAAACTACCGATATAGTGAGCCCTGGTTTTCTTAGTGAAACGATGTTTTTGTCGTAAACGGAGCATGATTGAAACGTTACATTGTCCCACCGCTCAAATTTATGTGGACAGTAATTTTTATATAATATTTGTAATTTAATTACATATGACATTTCGTCGTATTTATGTGAATAAAAAATTGTTTGTGCAGAATACTATTTACTTGAAATTTATTGACCAATTATTATAATTGAAAAGGTCAACAATATATTCATAAATTTAGTACATTTAAATTAAAATTTTAATATTTTACTGAAGTATTATATAAACTTATGAAAAGATAAAACAAAATAATATTATTTTTAAAAGCAATTTTAATTATTTTTAATTGAATTAACTCAAAATAATATTAATTAATAATTAAAATAATAGATATTTTAAAAATTATTACTTTTAAATAAAAGGACAAAAATGAAAAAATATAAATGTTTAGAAGTAAGGGAGTAAATTCATAAAAAAAATAATTTTTTAAAAAAATTAAATAAATGTATAAAAATAAAATAAATTCTTTAGAGGTGGGGACGATTACCCCATCCAATTATGACGTGACCATGACCTAGCGATAACAATTATTTTTTTTTTCTTCTGTAAAATATTGTTTTAAATTTTAATATTGAACAAAATAAAACAAATATATGAAGAATCACGTTTTTATTATTTAACAGATTTTTTAACAATAATTAATTACTATACCCCTAAAATTAATTAAATAAAATACTAAATATTTTTTTTAAAATTTATAATATCAAAAACTTTTCAATAAATATTAAAATTAAAATTTATATAAAATAAAATAAAATAACAAAAATATTATTGACTACTTAACCTATTAAAAAAATCTGAGATATTTTACTAAGATTGACAAGATGAGATATTTTACTAAGATATTTTACTTAACCTATTAACCTATTGTAATATTCTAATGGGATATACACTAAAATTTTAAATAAAACTATAAATTTAAATTATAATTTGTAAAAAAATAAGTTAATAAAATTGTACAGAATATTTCATTAATTCGATTAGTTACGATACTTGGTTCGATGTTTTAAAAATTAAAATACTCTGCATTAATCACGAACTCTATTTCAATACGGATCCATTCTTACACCTCGAAATATAAGACTTTACTTTTTCAACAACCAAACCAACAATGCCACTGTCAAAACCAGTAAAAAAATGGAATGCTAAAGCAAAACAAGAACTATCCTCGTAATATACATGACAGAGAAGAATTTCTATGGTTCCACAAGTCGGGGACGCGAAAATACGAAACATATTCGGTTGCTGATAGCATCATTCATCTTTTCCCAGTCGGATATCCTTCGGCACTTCCACCGGCCTTCGTTCTCCTGATAAAATACAAAAACCACCAATAGTGCTACCAATGAATGTAGATGTCAGCTCAGCTTGCCTGGATTTTTAGTCTGGTTCGATAGATTCCTGTTCTCTTCAGAAGTAGTGAGGTTCAAAGAAGGTAATGGGACTTCATTAAATCCGTTAGACTTGACCGATCCAGGAGAGATGTCAGTTGAGATTGTGGTTCTTTCAGGTTCAACTGTTTTGACAGTTAACCCGTCCGCTGCCTCTTGTTTTTGTAACATTTCCATATACCGTAAAGATGGGACATCACCCTTACAATACCTGCGCCACATGTTCCGATAGGTTGCCTCCAAACCGCTGATAAAGTTCTGTCCATCACAGACAGGTGATTTAGACATAAGGTCTCGAAGACTCGTTCTCAGGTTCTGGAGGGCAGTGACGTCTGATGCTAGTTGTAGTGCCAACTGGACGTATTCGTCTTCATTTTGGGCTATCAGATGTTGCAACCCTACATTGCACGTACCCAAATACCATATAATTTAGTGGGTCGAATGAAAAAACATAAAAGCCTCCGCAACAAACATTAAGAAACGATTCCTACCCGCAACTTCGAAACTTCAAAGTGAAAAAACCAAAAGTCATTAAAAGTTGCCAGACGAAAAAATACATTAATGGATAATAGATATTAACAAGAAAAAGGCGAAGCTCCTTACCAACTTTGCTGAGAAGACTAACACCAACATTGTGAGCATGTACGGAACCAGCCATGGTAACACATGGGACTCCCATGTATAGAGATTCACATGTCGTCGTTGTTCCGGCATATGGAAAGGTGTCCAAACTACATAAAGATAAGTAACAAATATTAGAAAGGAGCAGATAACATGGAAATATTTTTCAAGTAAAACACTTGGCAAAGTTATAAATCCAAGTCCGAGAAAACATAGAAATATATGACGGGGAAGAAGTGATGAGGAAAACTTAGCAACGCATGGAGAAGGCAATAAAATTCTACCTGATGTCCATAAGAGAATAAGCTTGCATGTGATCATGGTTAAGAAGAATTAGAGGGAGAAGATCAACACGCAGTGATTCTAGGCCCAACTGCTCTAATGTTGTTAGAAATTTCTGGCGAACACTGTCACAACAAAATGGCTTGCATTTTACCACGAGACGGGAGTTTGGAACAGCACATAATATCCTCGCCCAAACTTGCAATACCTTGGGTGTTATCTGACAAAAAGTTGAGATAATAAGTTAATTATGAATGTTGTAACAAATAAAAACCTATCAAATATCATTAGACATCGAACAGTACCTTTGCAAGATTATTAAAGCTGCCGAATGTAATGAATCCATTGGCAAGAGCAGGAGTTGGTGAAACAGGTCCAGCCTCGAGAGAAGGAGTATAACAAAGGAAGCATTCCGGAAGTCGAACTAACTCTTCAACATGCCTGCAATTAGGTATGATTATTGCCCAAGAAGAACCATTCCCATATCTCATGAACATAAGAATTCTAATATAAAATGTAAGACGGTTAAACTCTAAAGTAAAACAGGACTTACTTTTGTTTTGTATCAGGAGGATCCGCAAAAGAATCGGTGATTCGATAATCAATGGTAGGCAAACCAGTAGTATTGGGATAGCCAATCCAAGTTACCTGCAGTAAAAGACATTAAAGATATCAAAGAGAACACGGAAAATTACTGACCTACTAAATCAAGTTTAATGCAAAAGAAAAAATCACCATGCATAAACCGAACACCCAAAAATCAACTCAAATTCCACTCCAAAAGATTTATTTTATATGGAATATCTTCTAGTGCAATCAGCGATGGAAGAATTGTAAACATTAAACAGTTACAAAACCAAAAATATGGAGTCCTAAGAATACCTGCACTGGTGCAGGTCGACATGCCATTGTTCCCAACTTGTTGTTGGCTGTATGACCAGTAAGCTCCACCAATATGTCGATTTTGTCCTCTCTAACCATGCTTGCAACCTTCTTTTCATCAATACCGTAAATATCTCTCCATAACCCACCCTTTCTCATGACCCTTTCCCTAAATCTAATAGTTTTTGCATCAGCCTGCAAAATCATAAGAACGTAAGTTCAAAAAGAAAGAAAGACAGTCCGTTATATGATACACCACTTCAAAGTCCTGCAATATAATATGGGTTATAGTTCCAGATATTTTGCCACAGTAATTATTGATGTGGACAACATAGTGACGAGAAAATAATGGATTAGAGGATCATGATTTTTTGAGGAAAAAAAATTCTAACGCAGCTTTGCACAGCTGAGCCGGCACTCGATGTAATCATGGAGTTACTTTAATGGATGGTGAGAAATACGGGTAAAATGAGGGAGTGGTAACAATCCTAACGCATCCTGGATGACGCAGATGGTATTTAAACATCATTTGAAATTTTGAATTCATTTGGAGTTTCAAAGGAGAAAATAAAGTGAAGGTGGAGTTACTCAACTAAACATGTAAACAAATATGCTGATATCTGTAGAATTACAGATGGTAAGCTATGGAAAGTCGCTATGCAGCTGACATAAATAAATCCGATGATTTTTAGTACCTTCACTACCGCAGAATAAACAACCACCTGGTAGTTCCCATAGTCATGATAAATAAGAGGGGCTTCAATGAAATAAGACACGGAATGAGTGAAATAATCTGGAGAAATATATCCAATCACAAGAGGTCGTTCCGGATCTTTTGGGTTGTCCCATGTATCATACTGCGGATATAACCTCATAAATCGCCTTCCCCAGTCCCTGTTTTTTTTTAAAAAAAAAAAAATAGAAAGCCTTAAGAAACAAAGTTTAAGATCAGTCAAAGATGATCATAATTCGATCAAGATTTTACAACATGCCGACACTTGTATGCACATAAACATGGTAAAAACATTCAGCCAAGAAATGTATAAAAATTGCCAATTCACCATAGAATTGAAACAGGGAAAGTAAAAAGGTATTATCCATATCTTTTCTTTTAGCATCTATTAGAGCGTACACATCAGGGCATCCGAGATATCATCACTACACTTAATCAAGTTCTCAATAGTCATTGTTACTACTACTATTTTCATTATCCACTTCTTTCTTAAAATTCTAGATCAGTTTAGGCCTTACACAATGGATTTTATTTGTCAAGACAAAATTACAAGAAAAATAGAAAGATGTTGGCATTATGGCATGCATTTGGACGATGCAAGCGGAAGAAATGTGTGAGATAGAAGGCTTCAATATTATAGTATCACATTAAAAAGTTAATATAGTTGTTATTAGATGCTCACAGAAAGGTCGTAAATTATTCGTAAAGACAACCAAATATTAAAGTAATACTAATAGATAAAAAGACATCAAAATGCAAGTTAGAGTGATACAAATTCAATTAAACCTGTGAGTGTAAAAAAGTTTATCATCTCCTTCATTTATGTAGTTCATTGCCAGCAGCCGGTTCTGCAAAAAGATTGAAACATAATACAAACAAATGGGATTGATCAATAAACAAGGAGAACTGAAGCAATTGAACTTTAAAGACGAATAGACGTCCCAAGTGACAACTTATATATAGGTCTCTAGTTCATTTTCTTTTTAATTGAATAATTATGTTTTTATCTCGAAAAACAAATAGCATTTTATCTAATACAAGATTCATGTAATGGTACCTGTCCTGCATTACGAGAATCAGGATCTATCTTAAGGCACTGCTCATAAGCTGTAATAGCCATTGATATGTTGCCAGCATCTCTGTAGAGAACCCCTGAATATATATAAAGAATAAATTAATATATATATGAAAAATGAAACTATTTCCCAAAAGATTTGCTGTAAAATTTCTTATATGTTATGGAACTGATGGCATGTGCAAGGTGCTCAAGCAAGAATATAGATTTTGAAACAACATAAGACAGAAGGAAAAAACCTAAATTATTATATGCTTCGGCGTAGGTGGGACAAGCAATTATAGCTTTCTCGATCATGCTAGCAGCAGCATCCATTTTACCCTGCCAATAGCGAGCACCTAGTCAATCATGGTTTGAGACATGGTCCAGTCTAATAGTTAGATCTATATAATCAGCACCATACCTGAACTGTGTAGACAACACCAAGGTTGTTCAATGACTGAGAGAAGTTCGGTTTGATTGACAAAGCCACCTGCATAACAGATAATGAAGACCTCGGAAGCCAGCAGAGAAAGAAGGCTTAAAATGTTATACGAAGTTACAAACAATAAACATTACCTGATAACACTCTACAGCTTTATCAAGGTTGTCTCTATCTTTGTATATTACTCCTAAATTGTTGCATGCTTCTGCACAATGGGGGTTGAAGTGGAAAGCAAGTTCGTAGTAGACAATTGCCTACACAAAAAAATTGATAGTTTAATAGCTATATGATTGAAAGCAAATAGACCTTAAATAATTACATACCATATCGAACTTCAGCATTTCACCATAAGCAACCCCGAGATTATACATAGCATCTGCATAGTGCCAATTATAAGATAAAGCCTTCTTGTAATATGCCACACCTTGGTTAATGTCTCCTTCCAACTTAACCTGAAGAGACGTATCACTGAATGCAGAATCAGGGATAGAAAAAAATAAGCAGTTTCTTATTACAAAGAAAGCCCATGATGCAAGAAAATTATGTTGAAGCATTGGTGTAGATTAACAATAAATGGAGAATCAAAAAGTACAAGTTATCTCCGTGTATAGGACTATTGTTTAAATCTTCTGATAATTAGATTATCAAATAATAAAGATGTGGCTGACGATAGTCTAATTTGTTAACAAAAGAAACACAAAAGCAAGTATGTCATGAAGTGTTTTCATTCTAAGCTCAAAGAAATTTGATGAACATCTACCATGTTATTATCCAAAATATACATGATGACAAAATTAGCAAAATCAATAGTATTATATGAATTTCATCGAGATAGGAAAACTAGGAAATGAAAGGGAAAAAAATAGATGCTGCTTCTTAAAATAAAGAGGGATAGGAAGCACCTTTGTTCCCAAATCTGTCAAGGCGATTGCCATATTATTTTTAGCAATCTCAAAATTAGGGGATACAGCTAGACACCTGGTTATACAATAGTCAAGTAAATAGAGAATCAGAAATAGGGGTGCCACTCAAATACATAAAGATAGTCATAAACTACAATTAAGGCCCAACAGGCAACAGTATTAAGCAAACAGCAGCATACAACCTCTCATAACAGGCAATGGCAGATTCCAAGTCACCCCGGTTTTTATAGATGACACCCATGTTGCAATATGCTTCAGCATACATGGGTCTCTCTAATGCAGCCTTCTCATAGCAACCAAGGGCCGTGTCATATTGCATCATCTCAGAGTAGACTACACCAAGGTTATAGTACGCAGGCTGTATAAATGAGGGATAAGGATATAAACATACATTCAACGTAAAAAAGGAAAACTAGAAAAAAGCACATAATGAGAAAATGGGAATCAGAAAAAACAAGACTGCATGCATTAAATTTTAGTTACAACAATGTTTAACATGGGTTATGAGAGAGAATAAAGTACGGCGTAGTGTGGATCTATTTTAAGAGCTTCATAATACTTCTGAATTCCCTCCTGTGTATTGCCAGCAAGCTTTAGGCTAGTTCCAAGATCAGTTAGAACAATGGCTAGGCATTCTGCAGCCGGTTTGTATGAAGGGTCTGCGCTCAAAGCTTTTTGATAAGACTGCACAAGTAAACAAGTGAAGACCGAAGACTCAAATTATAAGTACCAAAAAATGAGATAAAAAATTAATGGTTAAAAAACTAATGGGAATACCTCAGCTGCTTCTACCAAACGACCTTCATCTTTGTACAGTATACCACAGTGAGTGAGAGCACAAGCATTCTGAGGATCCAACTTAATGGCTTCTGTAAAGCTCTCGAAAGCAGCCCTTCCCATGTTCTGCATTTGCAGGCATATCCCTTTTCCAATATGGGCTTCAACGCACCCACTATCCTTCTCCAAGACACTGCTATATAGAGTAAGAGCATCGGCAAACTTGTTCCTTGACCGAAGAATGTTAGCATAAGAAAGAGAATCCTTCCCTTCAAATGCCTTTTGAGCCGGAGTCACATCAGCTGTTGAAACACTTGGACCAGGAGACGACTGTGGTTCTTTTACAAATCCATTTTCTACAAGCAGGTCCCCCTCACTCTCATTTACTTCATTCTCAGTCCAAGCCATCTAGGAAGAGTTAATATTCTCACGTTTCTATACAAATATAACCAAAAACATTATAGGTGACATCTTTTAGTTTTGAACTACAAACCAGTAATATGAGACTTCAGCTGGCATTTATATAACTTTATAAAGCTTACACTGAAGCTGACCATATCAAACAAATATAACAAGAACAAGTCACTTTACAATCGTGGTTTATAATCATTTTAAAAGGGAAAAAGACTGCATCTTTTTAATCATTTCAATAACACAGATTGAAACCCTAGGTAAACCAAAATGATCCAGACAGCCATTCCATTTTAGCAAACTGATCAAATACCATAAATCTTAAAACCCTAATAAATAAACTAAACTTCAAACCCCTAAAATCTTGAACATTTAATCAATAAAAAAAACTATTTCTCCGATTAAAAATTGGAACATCATAAACCCTACAACAAAAAAACAGAACAAAGCATAAATATTAGGGATTTAAAACTTACTTTGAAGAAACCAAACTTTGCCCACAAACTAAAACTGCATATCTAATGTCAAAAACTACTCAAGAATGTAAAGATAGGAGTACGATAAGGGGGAATGTAGAGCAATTTTAAGAATAGGACTGGGATAGTCAAGATTAGTGAAAAAAAGGGGGGAGGGTAAGCTTTATTTTTTTTTATTTTTTTTTGAAAGGAAAAGAGATGGGGAGGGTAAGCTTTAGATTAAGAAAAGAGGGGTGCTTTTCATGGTGTATTCAAAAGAAGGTAAGAAAAAAGGGGGGAATTTTAATGGCGGGGCACCCTCTCTTTTCTCAGACAGAGAAGTAGGGGAAGTGGTGTTGGCGCTGGAGGGTGTTTTCGATGGCTCCCAAACACAGAGGGCGAGCCCATGCTGATGGGTGTAATGGGTTAGGTTGGGTTGGTTCGAATTGGATCATGGTTCGGATTTGTGTTATCAGAATTTGAGATGAATGTAGTATTTTTCGAATTATGTTGCAAATTTTAAGCGTTGAATATAAATGTTATTATATTTGATACATCTAATTTCTTATAAATGTAGTTTTTTAGTGGTTTTTAGTAGGGGTGGGAAAACCCCCAATTATCCGGTCTTGGTCTCAGATTCGATAAGATTCGGTGTATTTTATTTGGTATTGGTTTCTGTGGGACTGGGACTTGATCCAAAACTTAGATCCCGGTCATAACCGGGATCAGAACTGGATCTTGATTTTTTGGATCCGGTACTCGGTGGGTACCCAGTAGGACCAGGACCAATACCAAATATTCGGTATTGTTTATTTTTCTTATCAAACTTTATCTTTATGTACGAATATTATGAGTATGATTAATTTTTAATTTTTAATTTTCAAGTCTACAATATTCTATTTTTATTATTTAATATTATTATTGGTGATTAGAACAGGTACCCACCAGTAACGAGACCGGTTCTTAAAATTTAGGACCCGATCTGACCGACACCAGGACTGATTCTAATTTTCAGAAATCGGTAGTTACCGAGACTAGGACCAATTTTATTTAAATTGGTCGGATACCCAATCTTACCCACCCCTAATTTTTAGAATTAAAAAATATTATCGTAAAATATTTGAATTCAAAGAACTTATTTATAATACATTTGTTTTATCGACAAATTAAAAAATAACAAATTAGTCATATAAAATTTTTCATATTTTTTAAACACGCAATTAATTTGTTTTTAATTTTAAAATTTTACATTTAAAATAACTTTTTTTATATTTTTCTACCCAATTTCGAGATACATACTCTATATTCTATTTTCTTTTGTCTGTGGTCAACAAATAATTTTAATATTGATTATTAAGTATTAAATTTATTATTCTTTATTTTATCTTATTTTATTTTTTATAAAATCCATTATTGTGTCATGCGTTCCTTTTGTTTTTAGTTATATATATATATATATATATATATATATTATTTGTGTTTTTCACATGATTTCAATATGGTTTATTGGTTGTTTGATATTTATAAGAAGATTTTTATGATATTAATTTTTTTATCGGTGGTCGTAATTTTTTTTTCACTTGATTGATAGTTATTTGTTAATATAATTATACTTAGGCAACAGATTAATTTGTCTAATAATTTAATTCACTTATTATTTATTCCGTAAAATATCTCGTTTATATAAAAATAAAGAATTTTAAAAAGATTTTTAAATTTTATCAATAAAATATTTATTTTCTTTGTACTTTTAAATTTTATATAAGACTTTACGGGACTAATCTTTATTCTTCTTTCTTTCTTAATACATTTTATTTGTGATAACTTTCATAGTTATTAATAAAATCTAGTTTCATTGTAAAAAAAAAATCTTATATTTAAAAAAAATTCAAAAGGACGTATTTATCGTGAATTTACCCTGAAAATCAAAAGAATAATAATAAAAAAATAATACGAAGGCCGTTTTCGTCATTTACGTCTCGGGCTATCAAATTCCAAAACCCTAACTATAAATAAATGATAGTACTAATCGTTTCATCGCTTCAGTTCGATAGCCAGAATCGTCTTCAACAAAAGCGTTATCAGGGAACTCTAATTTAACAAACCATGGTAAGTTTCTCTCTACATCTATTCCGATTCTTCTTCGTTAAGCTAAGTCTTGTTTGGTAGCTGAGAAAAAAGCTCACGCTTTTAGTACATTAAATTGAACAAAAGGTGGGATTTTCCAGTTCAAATGTAATAATGTAATGAACTCTGACAATTTCATTTCATTTTTAAAAAAATTACAAATTAGAATCATTCACTAATTAGGTCAGATTTAACATTGTATTTCCTGCGGAAGCTGGTTTTTGAGATTGAATTGTAACATTTGAGCTTTTTTGGGGAGTTTCTATTAGTATAAGACAGATGTATTAATTGAGTTAGGTTTTGATAGGATAACAGAGAAATTCATGGATTTGTTGTATTTTGTAGTCGAGGAGAAAGGTCAGAGAGCCCAAGGAGGAGACCACTACCCTCGGACCTGCCGTACGAGAGGGCGAGCATGTTTTTGGTGTGGCTCATACTTTTGCTTCATTTAACGACACATTCATCGTAAGCGATCTGGTTCTGTTTACTTTGGTCTTTTTTTCTTTCTTTTTCCTTGTTGTTCTTCATTCATAGACTGCTATCACTGATTTCGCAGCATGTAACTGATTTGTCCGGAAGGGAAACAATGGTTCGCATCACTGGTATGATTTGTCCGGAAGGTGAAAGCCGATAGAGATGAGTCTTCCCCTTATGCAGCCATGCTTGCAGCGCAAGATGTTTCTCAACGCTGCAAGGTTTTATTAGTTTACCCTGTGTATTCTTGTTCAATATAGTGTCACGTGCAGTGAAAATATCATATTCATGTTGTTTTTTTGTTATCTGCAGGAATTGGGTATTACTGCCCTGCATATAAAGCTCCGAGCTACTGGAGGGAACAAGACCAAAACACCTGGTCCTGGTGCCCAGTCTGCACTTAGAGCACTCGCTCGTTCCGGCATGAAAATTGGGCGCATTGGTACATTTCTTTCATTATATTTCTCTCGGTTTTATCATGTTGTTTCACTTCAACTCCTGTAAACTGACATGTAACGTTTTCTTTACCGTAGAGGATGTTACCCCTATTCCCACCGACAGTACCCGAAGAAAGGGTGGCAGACGTGGAAGACGGTTGTGAATCGTTGCTTCGTATCTATATTACTCGGCAGCTTCAGCCAACCCTCACCTTTTGAGTTTTCTTTCTTTGTTGAACCATTTGGATTTGAGATTGAAGCTTTTTGCACCTTTATATTTCCGTAATGCATGTGGAACTCTTGAATCTATGATATGAAGCTTTTATTTAGTTCAAGGATTAAACATGAAATTAGGTAGTTGTCCATATGAGCGCTAGATTGGTTAAATGAGCATTATAACTAGGGATGACATGAGTTGGATTGAGTCAGATTTTCGAATTTGACTTGATTTTTATACTTATCCACCCATCATCCGACTTGAGCCTGGACTGTTTTTAAGACTTCAAATCTGAACTTAACCTAATTTTAAGAGTGTAAACCCGAACCTGAACTAGATTATTTTTTCTCACTTTCATTAAATGATAACGAATTAAAAATTCAAATATAAAAAATTAAGTTCAAACAAACTGCAATTAAAAACATAAGTTGTAATTAAAACTACAATACCATAATGTAATTAAAAATCCATGTTAAAACACGAATCCTAGAATATTAAGTGAGATATCAATATAAAACCCTAATAAAAAACAAACGAAAAAGATAATCAAGAAAGAGAATAGTAGGGAAAAAAACTAAATTACATAAATTTCTTTAGGTCAGGTCAGATTGAATATTTTTAACTCTAAAATCAAAATCGATTAAACCCAAACATTTATATATATAAAACTCAATTCCATATGAACTCATTTTTTTTCTTAAAAACCGATATAATAGAGTCAGGTTAAAACCCATCAAACTTGAGTTATTTATTATCTTTAATTATAACACCCAACGTAAATGGCTTGCGAGTTTAATTTTCAATGCATATATATATTTAATTTTTTAATTAAATAAAAAGATAAATATAATCTTAATATTAAGATTTAAATTCATATAAAATAGATAACATTAGCATCTTTTATCACTTTGATTAAAATTAAAAAAATGTATTTTAAAAAAGTTTTTCATCTATGTTGACATAAGAAAATGCTTGTTCATCCATATTGACGGAATATAATCTAATTTAAAGTAATATGTATTATTATTATTATTATTATTTATATTTTAAAATTAATTTTAAATAAAATAATTTTTATTAACAAAAGTGATCTCTATTGTTCCAAGTTTGGTCCGAAATTGAAAAATATTTGTCTAATTTCGACCCAATAAGAATCGAACAAGTAAATCGATATGATACGCTTATGCTTTCAAAATTGGGCTTTCTTCCTTCACGAAGCCTATCAAAAGAAAACCCTAGAAAATGAGTATAAAATCCCTAACAATCAGCCATCAAAGCAGCTCAATCTTCATTCGTGGAGGATAATTCAAAGGCGCGGCCAAAGATGCAGATATTCGTGAAAACCCTAACAGGGAAAACAATAACTCTCGAGGTCGAGAGCAGCGACACCATTGATAATGTCAAAGCCAAGATTCAGGATAAAGAGGGTAACTTCCTAACATCTCTCTTTTTCTACTTCTTCTTTGTTAAAGTTTAATTTTATCTTTAATAATCACGATTTCGATCATTTTACATAAGTTTTAACTTCGATCAACTATTAGGGATTCCGCCGGACCAACAACGTCTGATTTTTGCCGGGAAACAGCTTGAAGATGGACGTACCTTAGCTGATTACAACATTCAGAAAGGTTTTTGTGTTTTAGTAATATTTTTATTTTTTTTATTTGATGTTACAGAACTGGATTTTTTTGTTATTTTGTTGCAGAATCAACTCTTCATCTTGTTCTGAGGTTGAGAGGTGGAATTATTGAGCCTTCTTTAATGGCTTTAGCTCGTAAATACAACCAGGACAAAATGATTTGTCGCAAGTAAGCCCTTTCTTCATTTTTATGGTTTATAATATCTTCGTTCTTTAGTTCTTGTTTAAGTCCAGACCTTGATTCATTGAACACATCACTATTACACGGCCACAGACGCCGAAATGATTACCAAAACATGGCATGAACACATATTGACATGAAAATGGTAGTTTTAAGTGAGTTTGGAAATACAGAACACAGCCTGATTTTATGTACACCATAAGTTAAAGAATTACTAGGCATGCATACATGAATGTTATGGACTTTACTTAACCTCTACTTTTTCTTTAAAATGGGATAGAGGATATACGAGGTCCAAAGAGTGAATGCTAAACCATTCCTCAACTTTGTCAGCTTGTCTATTTTTGCAGGCAGTTGGCTTTCATGAATGGCACATTGAAAAGTTGAAAAAAATTAATTCCATTAGTATTTGTGTATTGTACTTGTGAAGAATGGGACTACAAGTTGAACCCTCTTTTGAATTGTGAAGATGAAAAGGAGGGCATCCTAGTTCCCAAAATTAAATTTTCCCTCCGTTATTTTGTCAACTGATCTAAACTTTACTTACAGTTGATTTTCAAGGTTGGAACATGACAGTGCTTCTATAATTCCAATAGTCTATGTATTTGGTATGTGTGAAGAATGGGATTATAAGTTGAACCCTCTTTTGAATTGAAAGGGTGAAAAAGAGGGCATCTTAGTTCCCAAAACTAAAATTTCCATTCGTATTTTGTCAGCTGATCTAAACATTACTTGCAGCTGATTTTCGAGGGTGGAACATGATAATGCCTTGCTTGTACCGACTCTAATTGTTTTAGTTCTTGTTTAAGAACCCTTTGTGCTGAAGTGACCTGGATCCCCTTAAACCTGACTTTACCAACAGCAAAAATACTTGCATTGTGAATCATTGAAATTGATGCACCTCGTTTTTGTTTTCCAGGTGTTATGCTCGTCTTCATCCTAGAGCTGTGAACTGCCGGAAGAAGAAATGTGGTCATAGCAATCAGGTTTGTCTGCCTTCACATACTGTATTTTGGTTTGTTGTTGGATGTAGTATAGTAAATTCTGATTTCTGTTGTGCAGTTGAGGCCAAAGAAGAAGATCAAGTAAACAATGACCATGGTGGTGATTTCATCTGCTCAAAGAACCAGAATACCAGGAGTTGTCTTAAATTTTCCATTTGGTTCTTTGCTTTCCTGTTTTCTTTGAATTTTAACATCCAGGTATTGCAGTTGTTGAAATATTATAGTTGTAATTGAGGTTCCGATTTTCCTATATTGATTGCAATAATTTCAAAGTTGTTCATTGGGGTGGTTGAGGATTACAACAATTATGTGTTACGAACAAATATTATTGTTAACGGTATATCGTTGTCAGGGTGCTTGGTCTAGTGGTATGATTCTCGGAGCACCCCTTTTCTCTAGGGTAAATTTCTGTGTTTAGTCCTTTGAGTTCTAATCCCTTCAGTAATTATCTTTTAATTTTTTTAACACCAATATTAAAATTCTATATACATTAAAAAAATCATTAACACGTTACAAATTGAATTTAATTTTATCATTTATTGCAAAATTGTAAATAAAAAGATTTAAAATATTTAAAATGTAAATATATATTTAATAAATATATAAACTTTGAAAAAAAGCATAAGGACTATTCGAGGGCCAAAATATCATTACGCCAATTAGAAAAACCTAAGGACTAAAATCTTTGAAATTGAAATACAGGGATTAAATGTAATAGTTCAAGGAGTATAGGGATTGTGAATGATTAAACATATATGAAGCCCTTCATGCTGAATTAAACCATGACAAAACGGCATGCAGAAATTGTCGTTTTTAAACAAAGTGCGCAATGCTCTCACACTGCTTTTCCCTCCATAATTTCAGACTTATTTTATTCTTTTATATAAACCCTAAAATCCTAAAAATTAAAACAAAAAGGAAGAAGAACCCTCTTGTTGCTCAATCAGTTAATTTTTCTAGACTACACTCGGTTTGTTTCCTGAGAAAAATCAATTAAACCTCTTCTGAATCTTCATTTTTCTTTCAGATTTCTCAGAAATTTATTGTTCACCGTCATCAACTCTCTTTAAGCCTCACTACTGTTTGATTCGGTAAATTCTACATCTCAGCATTTTGTTTTCTTTTTCTTTTTCCCATGATGATTTTCATGATGTGCAGAAATGAGTAGATCAGATTGAATTATAACGCACTGTTGATTAGTATTTATTTATAGAAAAATGTTTTAATACACAAGCTTGTGTAAAGAATTTTAGGGTTTAGAGATTTATGTTGCGATTCAAGGTTTAGGGGTTTGGGTTGTAGGATGTAGAATTTAAGGTTTATGATAACAATTTAGTCAAGGTCCATCGTGAATCTGCGTGTTCAGCCTTATGGATTTAGTGGAACAGCTTTGTTGGAAATTACTTTTAATATTGGTAAATGAATTTATTTATTTTGTATGATATCTTATTTGTTATGCAAGATATAGATGTTTCAAGCCCTGCAGCTTTTGTTAATGGAGGATTGCTGCGGATGCATGTGGGACGGAAGGTGCGAACTGTGCTTCAGGTAACCCGGTATGATATCGCATATGTGATGGGAAAGTCTACTGATAATCTCCAGCTTGTTGCAAAAGGCTCTCCACCTGTTCCTCTTACAAGTTATGTTGAGGTTATTGGTGTTGCTGAAAATGAAAATGCCATCCGAGCTGAATTATGAACAAACTTTGGTGACACCTTTGGTATGCCTTTCCACTCTATATAAAAATCTTGATCTTTTTTAACACTGCCAAATGCCAATTTGACCATTTTTACATAGAGCCCTACATTTTAGATTTTAAACTTACTCAGTTGGTATATCTACATGGATTTTCATTTTGATTTTAGGACAAGCAGTTCTACATGTTTTTTATAGATATTTTATTGGTGTAGCTGAATCAAAACAGTAATAGAAAAAGGTCTCTGGTTTGGTTTCTGAAAACTTGTGCCTGTTTTCACAATTTTAATGGGATGAACTTGCACTAAAGATTAGAAGGTGCTATTATTCCTTTTGGGAGTCTATCTGCCCTTCAAGGTTTTGTCACTTGAAAGTTTGAGCCCCAAATATCCCAAGATCAACTGGCACCATGTTGCAAAAAGGACTCCTGTATGCAGGTCCTTGAAACTTGTGTTCATAATGCAGGCTGAAATTGTATACCTAGTGTTTATTACTCGACATATATGATTGTTTTATAACTAAAGTTATATGCTGCGTCTGTCCTTGCCCTATTGCTCTAATCTTCGTTTGATTCTAGTGTTCTACTTTATTTTTTTAATTCTATGATTTTTTTTATTATTTTCAATAATCGCAGATGCATCCAACTATGATTATCTCTGTCAACTATAAAATGGAGAGTTCAAACACCTGTCCCTCTAGTTTTCACATTTTATTTATCAAAAAAGAAAGCCTTTAGCTGAACAATGTCCTTGGCACTCTATGTCCATATAAACCGGTAGAATTTATATGACAAAACATGCTCATTCTAGTTCTTTGATGCTTCATGTAGAAGTCTCCTTATATTGTTTGTTTTCGGGTAGCTGTATTTTGGTATTCATCATTTTATATACTCGTATTTGATATGAAAATACCCTCTGGTTCTATAACGTTTATTATTCGACCTCAAGCTTTCCTTAACATTTTGGTCATTCAAACATATCGTATGATAAACCCAGACACTTCAGGCATTTTCATTCACATCTGTTAATGTCAGTGTGCAATGTCTGTATCCGAAGCATATGCAAACATGGGTATATTAGATCACTCTATCAACAAAACATGTTCTATACAAGCTACTTGGTTTTATCAAGAAATTTACTCAACTTATTGAAGAAAGTAGAGATGGATGTTATAGAACCAATTACTAACATGCTATATTCTTGAACAAAAAACGTAAGCACTAATAAACCCTAACCAGAAGAAACAGAAACCAGTATCGAGTGGGCAGTGACAAACTAAGCAGGAAACGAAACAGTATGCTGAGAATTATTCAAGCTCCAGGATAGCGTGATCGTCCTTTCTTCTTCAGGAATTCCGGGATGTCGAATGAACCACCTTCATTGAAAGACGGTCGCCTATTGTTCCCAAAGCCAGTTTCTCCCTGTGCTACCTGACCTGCCTGCATTTTTAACTGGAGTTTGGTATAAGTTGTATGTAAGAATAAAGATAACAAAGAAAGGGAGATGAGGCATACCTGAAGGGGCCTTCCTTCGCTTTCTTCTTGACGTTTAAATCCTGTTGCGATCAGGGTTATACTTACCTAAACAAAGACCCAATAATGATTTTTGTCATCAAATTAATGATTTATATTGAAAACCATGAATTTTGCAGTATGACTTCCAAGCTAGTTTGTGCATAAAATGACCTCGTTTATTTACCTTAATGAAAAAAAAGCAAAGACCAGTACATGGATATGGAGGTATTATATATATATATATATATATATATATATATAAACAGAAGAAAAAAACTAAACATGTCCTTGTTGGCTGGATACATCCCATATCCGACAATACCGACTCGAAGTTGATCCAATAGTCAGTCTCATAGCTAGATATGGGACACTTATCTCGTAACTACAAATTGGGTACAGGAGAACCATCCCCAGATGTATCGCGTAGGCATCTCTAATCGGACCAATATACTTGACAGTAGTTCATTCATGAGTCCATCTACTGCAGGTATTATTCCTACTTTTCAGAATGTTTAATTCATAGAATGTTATCATAGGCTTAAAACAACTGTTAGGCGGACCTACTCAAAATATGTTGATCAAGAAAGGGTATTCGGATAACCATTTGAGCCTTAACTTTGGCACGAGTACGAAAGAGACAAAATTAACTTACTTGGCCAGTAAGTGATGGATCTATCACTGCTCCAAATATCAAATTGGCAGTTGGATCCACAAGATCATATATAACCTCAGCCGCTGTATTAACCTAAAGAAAATTATCGGATGTCAAATCATGCATATTAAAATAGAAAAAAAAAACAAAAAAAACATGAATGCATGTTCGGAAACAACCAAAACATTCAAAATAATCATGGTCTCCGTTATATAGCATTTCAGATATTGTGGGACTGGTCAGGCTTCGATAACTCTTCTCCTATTGGGAAGGGCTCCACTTACATATAACCAACAATTCCACGCCCAAGTTCGAGATTATATATACACCCAAACTGGGAGAGTTAAGAGAGGAAGTGGTACCTCAAACAAGGTTAAATCACTTCCACCAGTTATGTTCCATACAATTCCAGTAGCTCTTTCTATACCAAGATCTAACAAAGGTGACTGGATAGCATTTAGTGCAGCATCTCTAGCCCGTGTTTTCCCTGCAAACCAGAAACAATTAGAACAGAATAACCAGTTCGGAACAGAGTTGTCAACTTTTCAACTTAAAAAACTAAATTATGTTTGCTTCAAGATAAAACACCAATATCTATTGCCAATAAAAGGAGAAAGGAAAGAAAATAGACAAACTACAGTCACTTCAATTTCAGTCAGAGGGACAAAAAATAAAATAAAGACCGAGGTATGAACTTCATGCATTCCAAGTCCAAACCTTAAATACAAATGCTAACAATATAGTTGATTACCGGTTGCAGTTCCGATCCCCATCAGTGAAGAACCTGCATTTGCCATTATTGTCCGCACATCAGCAAAATCCACATTGACTAGCCCAGGAATCTGCAATGAGGAAAGACAACCAAATTAGGGTGCAGAAGTATGGTGCGAACCCTGAAGCTCATAATGTTTCCAGGTTTTTGCTTCCCAATACATTACATATTTGAATGGGTAGTCACACTGATATATTCATTTTTTACAGCTCCAAGGTTCCATTCTAGAGCTCTGGACTCGATGGATTTTGCAGTACCAAGGAGTGTGGCCAAAGCTATCCGGACTAAATAACAGACAGAGTGAAGAGCATGCTTGATAACGAATCATAGCTTTAGCAGTACCGATGAGTATGACCAAAGTTATTATTTATCAGAAAATGGATCAATATATTAAATCAAAAAGTGCAGCCCACAAGTATTATATGGTTAAAGAGTATACGAGTTTTACCACCCAAAGCCTAAGAATACAAACTTCATATTGAAATAGGGAAAGCAGCGCAAAGCTATTAGTTTATCCTTTCCATCTAAAAAACTAGGGTAATTAAGGTGCAAAAATCTTCCTATCAGAGGTTGATTGTAACATATCACAATAAGATTCCATATGATCATTGATAATTGGAAGGACAGTCTCAGGGACGGAGAGGAGAAAGAAAGAAAATGGCATTGCAATTATGTTTCTTTTATCTAAATATTCGGGTTTTTATCTCTATCACAAAGTCATACAGTTAGATTAGGAGATTTACACTAGTATTGAAGCACTCCATAATCCATACCGTAATTATATCAGAGATACCACGAACACCTTGACGGAGAATATCATCAGCCAGATTAAAGGCTTCAGTTACTGGAGTAGATGGTGAAACTGCAGTCAACAACTTGTCATTTGGGATAACAATTAGTGTGTCAACATTTTCCCTTAGAGCTGCAATTCCTTCTTGCGCTTGAACAGCCCTCCTTCTTCCCTCAAAAGAAAAAGGGGTAGTGACGATACCGATGGTTAATATACCCATGGACTTTGCAACCCCTGCAATTACAGGAGCTCCACCAGTTCCAGTTCCTCCACCCATTCCAGCCTGTAAATGCAAGCTTTAAGTCTTAGGTAAAAATGTTAAAGAAAGATACTAGAAGACAAAAGAAAGATAAGACCTTACATGTCATCCTAATTCTTAACTCGAAAAACATCAATCTATGAAAACGCCACATGCTATCGTACCAAAATAAAAGATTTCACCAATAGCAATTTGGAGATAAAAAGTAACAGGATCAAGAATGAATCAGGAATTAAATGAGTTAATGAATCATCAAAGTACACAGAAATCAAACCCTAGGAAACAGTATGATCAGATATAACCATGTTTAACAGAAATGGCTATAAACACACATCTGATGCTTAGCATGTGATAACAAGATTCCGGTTGCAGACATAAAGCATGGCTTTTACCATTTGTTGCTATAAACTTTGCACATAACTCATTAACCATTCAGTTGATTGAAAAAGTTTCAAGAAGCAAGAAATCATGTATCAGTAGCCAGGCTAGTTGTGCTTATCATACGACCAATGAATATTCACTATAAGTAAGAAAATATGTTCTTTGATGGATATTCCAAAAAAAGCCTAAAGCCAGAGATAATTTAGGTCAAAAAGTCAAAACCACTCATGGAATCAGTGTTGTAACAGTGCAAGTCATAATCGAAATTCTACCTAAATGATCAAGGATGGGAACTTACAGTAACAAAAACCATATCAGCACCATAAAGAGCCTCTTCTATTGACTCCTTGCTTTCTTTGGCAGCATTCATCCCAATCTCTGGGTTTCCACCGGCACCAAGACCCCGAGTCAGCTCCTGACCAATTTGCAAACGATTTCCAGAAAAGACAGGTGACAGTTTCAAGGCTTGAACATCAGTGTTAACAATCCAGAACTCGACACCCTTCAATGCACTCTCTATCATGCGGTTAACAGCATTTGACCCACCGCCTCCAACACCAATGACTTTGATCTTGGCTTCGTTGTAATTACTTGAACCAGACACATCTTCTAAGCTCTCAGGACTAGAGCTATCCCTCCCAGGGTTGGTTATTAAATGGTTCCTTTCACCTCTAAGCATTGAAACTTCCGGGTGCATATTCAGAAAAGGGTCCTTGTTTTGATACGGACGAACACTTTTAGAGTTGGATGAACATCGAAAATGAGCCATGGTAGACCTTTGGCTAGAACTCGAAGACCCACTTTTCCCATCACACATTTTATGGCAGCTAAGTTTCCCTAAAGGATTCTCCTTTATCAGCCTCACTCCAAGAACATTAAGTACCCCCATTGATCTAGCATCTAAAGGTTTAAAATACGGTGATATCGGTATAGCATTCGACATTTTACCGCCAGCACTAAGAAAACAGATTTCACTTCAGCTATGACACAAACCAGAGAACTTAAAAACAGTCCTAAATAGCTTCAAATTCAATTTCGAGTTTCAAAATCAAATTTTTCGTTTAATACCTGCATAAAACACACAACCAAGTCAAAACTACATTCAATAAGATTTAGAAATTAACCCATTAGCTCAAGCATGATCGTTACTCACTTAGAAGCATCACCTTAAAACTAAAAAAGTACAATTAAAATAAACATCAAACCCAAAGATAAATGCTGAAAAAGTTATACTTCGCTAAATTGAACAGCACAATGAGCTTCAAAATGTAAAGAACAACACCAAACAAATTGCAGCTAAAACCCAGAACCATAAATTAAAAAGAAGGGGGAATCACAAAAATGCAAATGTAATTTAAAAACCAAAACCAAAATGACATCTGGGTTTTTAAGAGAAATACGAAAAGGAGAAACCTGGAAGATAAGCAGAGTCCAAGATAACAGAGACAGCAAAGATCGAGATGAAAATTGAAGAGATGGGAAAGTGAAGGGGATGATTTTGGCTTTAGCTATGCGAATTCATTTGTCAGGTTGTAGTTGATAAGAAGGAAAACAATAACAATTAACCCAAAACAAACAGGAAATAGTTTCCACTTTCCAGGGATTAACTGGCTGTGAATCCAATGAATGGCCCTTCCAATTCTTAAACCCTTCTCTTTGATTTAGGACCAGAAATTCTTTGGTCTTTCTTCCCGGTCCAAGAAATGATTCAGGCCGTTCACTGAAGTGGACATAACAGCCCAATTGTTTGTTTTAATAATTCAGTTGTCATAATTTTGAATGTGTTTCGTCTAAAAATTTAGGGTTTCGATGATTATGTCTAGCTGAAGTCTTATATATTAAATTTCTTTATTTTTTATCTAATCTTTGTTTGAAATTAAATTTTATTAAAAGTGAAGATGATTACATATCTGACATATCTAAAGAAATATGAATATTCATGATGTACATGAAAAATATACATTAAAATCTAAAGGACGAGGAAACATAAAGATTCCATCACTTATAGTAGAATTACACAATTCACAAAATAAAATTCAGTAATCATCAACCAGAATATAACGTTTTAATAATTAAATGATATTTTATAAAGTTCGATGCGTTTAATCATTTGTGTTTTATCAAGCGACGGAGAAATCAATTTTAGTAAAAAGTTGAGAAGCAAAAAAAAATTAAAAAAATACAATATATTTAGAGTGGTTCAATTTCTAAAAGGTAATAAACAAATTATTCGATATAAATTTAGTTCAAGTCATTTTGATTTATGTCTAATTATAATCGATTTAATTTTTTATAATAGATTTGGATCTATTTTAGTGTTTTTGTTTTAGTTTGAGTGTCGGGTAGAGTTAGTTGATTTTTAGTTTGGTTGGCTTTCGATTTGGTTGTTTTCAAGTTGATTAATTTCGTGTTGCGTCAATATCGGGTTAGCAAAAGATCAATCGATTCTAGTCGGATTTTTAGATCAAAATAGCTTTTTACACCCTATATATCACTATGAATTGTGCGATAGTTCACAACCTATATTTATTTATTTATTTAATATATTTTCTTTATTTTAGGTTACATTGAGTTTGAGTTGCTTTCAGTTCAGATAAAATCGATTTGGGTCTATTCGGTTTAGTTAAAAAATGTTTAGGGTCCATTTTTGATTCAGCTAAAATTTGAATTGATTTCGGTTTGTTTTTCTGATTTCGGGCCATATTCGGACTATCACGTCCAGATTAATTTTGAGTCTCAATTCGAATAAATCGATTCGATTCTCAGACTTCGAATCAAGTTTATCAAGTATCTAGTCATTGAAGGATTAAAATGATATCGTTAATTTTTATTTTTAAAGTTTTGCTATCGGTATACGAGTGTACATATCTATACACATAGAAATATATTAATATAGTGTATCAACACACGTATTACTACGACCTGTATGAAAATACCTATTGGAGGTTTAAAAATTCTTACGTTATCCATGATATTTTAGCTTATAACTGAAATTCTTATTTAGATAAGATTTTAGGTGTATTTTATCTTAGATAAAAATTTATATTATAGTATAAATTTTTACCAACCATATAAAAATTTATTTTGTATATTGTCTTAATTTAACCGCATGCGTCACACAATAGTAACTCCTATTCTACTATACTATATGACTTTATTTTTGGCTTAAATAAAGAATAAGTATATAAATTGTATTATTTTTAACTTTAGACGTCTAAAATTTTCAATCTTAATTTAATTAATATATTTTTATAATGGATTAAATATTTATTTTATTTTTCCTTCTCATTAAGAACAAATTAAGACATATACTGCATGTTGTATTTTATAGAATAAATCGAATTTAAAATTTTAATTATTTTTATAAGATAAAAATATCTATTTTATACTTAAAATACTATAGTCTATAGGTGTATTTTTAATTATTATTTTTACTTAATTTTTTTGATAAACATTTATAAAAAAAAATCTTAAAATCTTACTTTTTTAATGTTTAGAAATCATAAAATAAAATTATTTTATCAATATAAAATATAATTTTTTAAAAAATAATGTTAATAAAAAAGAAAAATAATCGAATACAAATTGATGCTTATTAAATAGTTTACTAATTAAATCCAAACCGACTGAATGCACCCTTAGCATAAATGAATTGTTGGTTCTGGGAATAAATCCGAACGAAGGTATGATCAGTTTTGTTTTGTTTTTCTTCGTGCATTCGTGCCATTATTTGATTGAATAAAAAAATTATTAAATAAAAGTAAATAATTAAATTCTACTGATAAATTAATGATACATGTTAACATCTAATTGAGTGATTAATTCATTTAATTAAATTAAAATTAAGATTAAATTAATATAATAAGTAATTAATATGAATCAAATATATAATTATATAAATTGTTAATTATCACATTGCTCTTTTAATAGATTTTAACGGTTGTTGGTTTAATTGAGACTGATTAAATAGTTTGGTAATCAATTTTTTCAGTTTTTTAGTTGGATGATCAAATTAGGACAGGCTCAATAGTTGGGTGACCCAACAAGTTTACCCATAATATTATGATTAAATTAATAGAATATATAAATAATAAGGATTAAGTATATAATTATATAATTTTTTATTAACCATTTACGTGTTACCTCCTGTTTAACCTCCTGTTTAAGGATAATAATATAATCCGAATTCGATTCGAAGAAAAAAATTCGATCAAAATCTGATTAAAAAAGTTTGAATTCGAATCCAGGAAAAAGGTTTACGTCCTAATAGAAGTGGATCGGATATGGTTATTGCCATGATCCAATCCGAGTTCAATCTTAATCTATATCCGATATAAATTCGATTCATATATAAAGTCAAATAAAAATATTTAAAATTCTTAGATTAATATATATATATATATATATATATATATTGAAATCCTAATTAAGTTTATATATGATTAATATTTTAGATGATTAATATCTTCTACAATTTTATTTATGTTTTCCTCTTATTTTATAAGCTTTTGTTGAGATTTAGTGGAACAATAAATTTAGAAATAGATATATTAATAGTTTGAATAATATAAACTTTTTTCTATGTCAAATATAAACCGTTAAAAACTTTTTTTTTTTATGTCAAATATTAATAGTTAATTTTTGATTTAAAAAATAGATATATTAATAGATTAGTAAGACAATAGTAATATATGTAAGCTTATTTTATAAGCTTTTGTTGATAATATAAACCGTTAAAAACTTTTTTCTATGTCAAATATTAATAGTTAAATTGTGATTTAGAAAATAGATATATTAATAGACTAGTAAGAAAATAGTAGTATATGTAAGGATAATTTATTTATTGTTGAGTTTTTAATTACGGTTTGAGTTATTACTTTAATTTGTTTTATATTGAATTACAATATTTGTTGATATTGTTTGTTCTATAAATTTAAATATATTTGTTTAATAGAAATTATTTTTTTTTCATTTAAAGATATTTGTTTGAGTTTTTACTTTAAAAAAATGGATTTAGACTCTCAGATTTTGATTTTAAATATTTTATTGGATTGAACTTGGATTTATGTAATTAAACTTGGATTCAAATTTGAATTTTTTTGAAAGTCTGATTATTAATTGGATTAGATTTGGTCTTTATAAAATTTAATTCAAATCCGATCCATTACCATCTCTACTCCCATTAGGTTTAAGAATAAGTGACTTGATTGATATCACTTAAATAATTAAATTAAATGATCTTGCTAAAACAATTAAAAATATGGTAGTCAAATTGGAATTATACCCATAATTAGATGGCCATCTAAATATTTTAACCTTTTTTAATAAAATACTATGGCGACTGTTAAGACTGTATCGTCTTCATTCTTCAACTATAAAGTCTTCTAGATTAAAATTATATGTGAACGCTCAAAAACCTCGCGCTTTCTCTAATGGGTACTTTGCCTAATAATAAAACCCTAGAAATTGTTTCCTTGGTTTCATTATTGTTTGGCAGCCACACCATTTCCCCTCTTCTCTTCAATAAGTGAAAGCAGTAAGTGCTTGCTTCTACTGAATTTACTAGTAATTCATCTAACAGATCTTGCCTTGAATTTTGCATTGTTTTTCCTTTACTGTTAGTTTATTCAATTATTTGAGCAACTTTAGTTCTTGTGACTTCATAAGTTTATATCCGTTGTTCTGAAAAGAAATTTCTGAATCGTTGACTTGCTTGTTTGTTTCTATTTTTGTTGTGAATCGGAAGAAATCGGTAGTGTTTATTTATTTATTTATTGTTTCCTGGTTAGATGTTTGATCTGATCTGAGCTAAATTTTCAGATCTGTTCAAGATGAGCGATAATTTGGGGGGCAAAGATTCCTATTTTTCTGGTGTCCGCTTTTGTGGAGAAAACCAGGAGAACTCGTCGAGCTCGAGGTCGACTGGAGGCAAGAAAAGAAAATCTGTGTCTGAAGGAAACGAAAAGATACAGCGCCGGAAGCTGGGAAACGAAAAAATAGAGAATTATGAAGACCGCATAAAGGGTAGAAATTTGTGGGAGAGTGCGAAAATTGTGATAGATCGCCTCAACAAAAGGAAAACAAGCGTTAAGTCTCTTCCATGAACTTAGTACTTTATAGATCAAGGGACTATCCTTTTCTAGAATCCTTGCATTGACACTCTTTCTATGTTGTAAGGCGGGGGACTTACGAAATCAAGTACGCAACAACATCGATGAGCAAACCGAAGCGTCATCTCCAGTGCAAGCCAAAAACAAAAAATTGGATGAAGATTTGGAGAAAATGGAAAAGGAAATCGAAGATGTTAAGAAAGAAATCTCGGACATACTGGCCGATTGCAAGAAAAGTAAATTAAAAGTAGATGAGGCAAAGCAGAAATTTATCCAAATAGAAAAGGAGAAGTGTTCTAACTTCATTGAGGTATTGTCACTGTTCAAAAATCTTACTGTGAATTTTGATTTAATGATCTAAAGCTCCAAATTAACTTTCTAACTTGGTTTCTCAGGGTTTGAAAAATGCAAGATCCGAATTGAAGGAAATCCAGAAGGTATGTTAATGTTCTCAACTCTTGTCAGAAGTTTGATTTCGTAATCCAAATCTCCAATTTAACTTTTTAACTTGTTTTTTCAGGAGCTGGAAAAGAAAGAAGAGGTAGCACGTCGTTCACAATTCTAATCAGAAGTTTGAATTCATGATCCAAATCTCCAATTTAACTTTTTTTAAATTGGTTTCTCAGGGGCTGGAAATGGGGGAAAAGTGCGTAAAGGAACTGAATCAGGTATTCCAATGTTGGCAATTCTAATCAGAAGTTTGATTTGATGACCTAAATCTCCGATTTAACTTTTTAACTTGGTTTTCCAGTTGACTGAAGCGGGAGATAACTTAGCTGAATCTTTCGCTGCTATTGTGGTATGCATGCTTCTTTTTGTTGATATTAACCGATGGAGTACTATTGTTTCTTGAATAAAGTGAACATTTCTCATTTATAAATTTACTTATCTTATTGTCTTTTCCCATGCATTTGTTTTTAGCAAAATGCCATTTTCAGGGCACAAGGACGCATGTTAACTTTTGAAAGTTTTGTCAACAATCTTTAGAATAAATTGTTAAAAAACTTTCAATTGACACCTTCATTTTACCTTAGGTCGTGTGTTCTAGACCTATTAGGAGCAATTTTTTCCTTTCCCTCCCTTAGGTAGGAATTGTTCAAAAAAGTTTGAAGTTTTTTTTCCATGCATTGTTATAGACTTATAGTTGTATTTGCTATTTAGATCCAAATATATGTGTTTTTATATTAATTATTTATAAATCACATCACAATATTATGTATTTCCTCATGCATTAGATGGTTTTAGACCTTGCAAAAAACCAATTTCAACTATGTAGGTCAGATTTGATTGAGAATCACATTCCAAATGGATTTTCGAACTTTCATCTTTGCCCTTTTGTGCCAATCTCTTTTATTCTTCATTCATTACCATATGTATTGTTAGACTTTCTATTGTTCACATATCTTGATCATATTTATTTTAAATTTCAGGAAAAATTAACGCCGGAGCAATGCAAAGAGGTACCATAATTATGTACTATTACTTTCTATTGTTTACGTATCCTGGTCCTATTTGTTGGACCATCAATCTGATCAGTTTACTATTTTAAAAGAAAAAAAATATATACATTTGAAATCTGCATTTTGAAAATACATATAGCTAGTTTTTTTTCCAATGCTAGAAACACTGATTAGAAATGTATATATTTAGTTTTAAAACTTTGAGATTTTCTATATATTTTCTAAATTGGGTTGGGGTTATCAATTTTTTTTTCTACACTTTCTATATATTCAGTTTGTTTTACTTTCTATATATATATATATATATTTATATCAATCTAACCCACATGAATGAAAACAATTTTCCAAGTGAAAAATTCAAGAATTTTTCTTTCAAAAATAGTGTATTACATATTTGTGTTATTATTATATCTCAAATTCGTAGATTATCATATCTGAATCTTCAAAATCCATGTGGAGTACAAAACTTTTATAGCATTGATATATAGTTTTCCCTCATGACTTGTTTTCCATGCTTGTTGTTTTAGCTTCAACCCCATGTTTCCCGTATGCGTCAAGTAATTGGCGTTCGTGCTCACAATCTTCTAATATGTACCCAAGGTAAGCATGCGACGGATATTCTTGGAGTATGGTGTTGTTTAAAAATTCAATGAGTTGTGTGCAATCAATTAAATTGCACATTTAAAAAAAATTAAATGTTTGTTGTATATTGTGTATGTGGTAAACTAAGATCATTTTGCTTTCCTTGCATGTTTTATTGTTAGTCCTGAACTAATCTTTTACTCTTTGCTTTTGGATTTTCATTTTCTATTACGCATGTCCTAGCCGTCGGTCAACAAATTCAATCTCTTGATGAGAAGATTCAAACTCTTGACAAGGAGATTGCTCGTCTTGAGGACTCAGTTAAGGCTAGGGAAGCCAAGCGCGAGGATTTAGTGGAGATGCGTGGATATCAACTGGCACAGGGTCAGATTCAGAAGGGTGAAAGTCTTGATGAGATTGCTGAACTTGGTAGGGAAATTAATGATTTACGAGCCGAAATCTACAAGCATGTGGAGAAGCGTGCAGTTCTCCTTTCACAGTACGAGGACTTGGCCTTTGAAGATCTTTGTATGTAAGAGAGTAGCAATCTGATGCATCGTGTGGACTGAATTCCTTTCTGCTGCTGCTACTTTGTTATTGGTTTTCTTATGGATGGTTTGGTTTTGGATTCCTTTGAAAGACTCTGTTCTGCTCTATTTGAGGACAACTTTTTCCTTCTTTTTCTATGTTCTCTGCTTCATTGAATTTGAGGCACTCGCCATTTCGGTGCATTCATCATCTCCTGTGGAGCATGCATAGTAAATATTAGTTCAAATATGTCGTGGAGTATATTAGGTGGTTTTAATTGCTTTTAAAAGTATTTTTTACATAAAACAAAAAAAAAATTTATGGGGTTTTCTTGAAAAAACTAGTTTAAAAATAAAATTAATTTTTAATTTTTAATTATAATTGCTTGTTAAATTAGTATGTATACATAATTATAAAGTAATATAAATGTTATAATATTTATATTGAGAATTTTGTTTTAAATTTATTATGAATTTGTAATTGTTATATTTGTATATAATTTAAAATATAGTTTATACTTTTAAATTAGTTTTTTTATAATAATTTAAGTTAAATTATTTCATACAACATAATATTAATAATTTAAACATCAATATTATGTTTAAAATAAGAAAAATTATATCATGGGTCTGACTTATCATGTTAGTCATGATCTCATCCAATTATAATTACTCAGTTCATTACTATCTTTTAAATTATTTTTTTAACTAATAAATCTTCACCTATTTTTTTCTAATGTCATTTAAAAAATATATATTTTTAGAAGTTACATGAATAATTAGTGATATAATTAATATTTTTTATTGGTTAAGAATCGTATATTAAATGATAAATGCAGTCATATACGTATACTGCTTTATATTTTTTCTTTTCCCTACAATTTGGATTAATCGGGATATACAAAAATTTATAAAATATCTTTGTCACGAAAATTTCACAAAAACGGTGCGTTTTGGGCAACCGATGAATGGAACATTTTCTTTTTCGTTCATCTCCAGTTCACCGAGCTTTGGCTTATGATATCAGTACAGTTGAAGGCTAATTTGCTTTGCTTCCGTTAGCTTTAATGGCGTCAAGCTCCGATGGTAACGAGTTCGTTATTCTCGTATGCTCCGATCTCGATAGCCAGATCGAAGCTCATATCTCCGATGAAGTAATCGTTATTTCCACGACGGATTTCTCCACTTGGGATTTCCCTTCCATTCTCTCTTTCCGAACAGTCAAAATCCAAGCTCATCGAAATAGGTAAATCGAAAATCATTTCATTCAATTTTTAGGCCTATTGAAGAATTTACTGTTCATTCCGATGCTTAGTTTCGACCTATTGTAGGCTTATTGAAGAATCTTCGTACTTCCGTGGTCTCCTCAGTGGAAGCTTCAGGTTTGTTATTAAGATAGTAATAATCAATATAATTCTTGATTAATCCTCGGAAATAAGATTTAGCTGGAAAAAGGTTTTTGATTGAGTAATGGTTAATGATCTTCACCTTGTTATGATTTTTTAATTTGTGAACAACTCGGTGCAGTGAGTCATGCTTGGACTGTATTTCAGTCCAGTGGCAATTGGAAACGTTTTTGAATGTTGTTAGATGCATCTTTGGCTTCCGTTTATCAATTACTTCTAAGAATTTCATCCCACTTTTCCAGGTAAAAATTTTGGCTGCTTCAAACGTTTCCGCTAGTTCTTTTTTCTTTATGCCTGAAATAAATATGGGTTAGAGAGCAAATTAGCGTCTTATGGGCATATATTAAAATTTGCTACGACATCTTATTTGGATTGATAATTGTCATCTAATTTACCACTTTTTTGTTTGACTGAATTTTGCAACTAAATTTTGATCTTTATTGAACTTACCCTTAATCGCAAAAGTACAATGATAAATATTAATCAAAGTAACTTCTAGTGAACCATAGTTGGTGGCAAAATTTTCCTTTGACTCAATAAAGAATAACCACATGGCTGTATCTTTGGAATATGAACTCACCCTATTATATCACTTTCTAAAACCAAGTCGGTTTTCTTTAAATTTCTGAACCACCTTCCAGGCTGCACTTTATTTCGGAGTGGAGATGCTTCTCATGCAGTTGAAATCTTGGCTTTCTGAGATCTCCTTGTCCAAGGATCCTGGGCTGTTTCAAATACAATTGGATGATCTGATCCATATATGGAATTTTGGTTTAGAACATGGTAAGGACATACTGTCTATTCCATGATTACCAGAAATGAATAAAGATGCATATTTTGTTAATGATTTGTATTTTAGGTGATGTTAATGGGGTGGCATCCACACTAATAGATACATTTTGAAATTGTTGCAGATAATGGTTTTGTTCAAGAAACTTGTGCAAGCTTCCTAGCAAGAAATTTCGTATGTGCTAAACTTTCATTTAGCTTTTGAGAATTCACCAGTAATGTCAGCTTGTAATCTTATTACAAGTTTCTGATTGAACAAGTCTTCTATCAATGAGTCCAACCTCATTTGAAATTTTCATATACACATTCCATTATTTACTTTATAAGCTGTTTCTGAGTTGACCAATGTTGATTTCCATGACAATTATGTTGGGTTGGTAAGTAGTTGTCTCCTCTAGTCATTCATGCAGTTTTCTGAGGATCCAAATAACTAAAAAAATAACTATTACAAGTTCTACTCATTTTTCACTTATCACCTGAGCACTTATATAGAAAAGGAAGGTTGCATTATCCTCTTAACTCTTAAGGTTAGCATTTGGGCAGCAAGAACATTGCAGTGGTGAGAGAGACATGTTTGCCAAGGATTAACCTAAACATGTCTGTTTAGATCAAACTTTAGACATTCCTATGATTGATTGCTAATTTGATAGTTGTATCTCTTGTAGGGTTCTTATTTATTTTAACACAACTTGGTTCCTTTCTTTGGGTTATAACCTAGTTCCTCGTGCATATTGCAAGGTTGAAAGTGGTTGTCTTATCCTGATTAGGAGTGAGTATTCGATCGAGTCGAGTCAAAAAATGTCGAGTTATTCAAGTTGACGAGTCATATTTTACAACTCAAACTTTATTTGAATTTTTCCGGTTCGAGTCAAGTTTAAGAAATTCGAGTCGAGTCGAATCGAGTCGAGTTTTCGAGTTCCTATAAATATTTAATTGCAATTATTTATCATGTTATAGTATGATTTGATTCCAATTTAAACGATTTTTTCTAATCATATAAGATATTTTCATATGATATTTCTTTATATTTTTATATATTAATGTATATATATCATAAAAAAATTGAGAGATTCAATCTCAAACTTAAAAATTAATCCTTTAATTACTAAAAATTTCGAGTTATTCATGTTATTCGAATTTCCATTTTACAACTCAAACTTTATTTGAAATTTTTTCGAGTCGAGTCGAGTCTATAAAATTTCGAGTCGAGTCAAAACGAGTCGAGTATTTTCGCCTCAAGTCGAGTCGAGTTATTCGGTTTTTTCGAGTCGAGTTTTGCTCACCCCTAGTCTTGATGGTGTCCTTATTGTTGTATCATATTCAGGGAGATACTTGTGTTGCTTCAGCTTGGCTATGCATTTGTTTCAGACCGTAATAGGAGCTGATGAGCTATTGTTCTTGGTTATTCATATGATCTTTGCCTCTCTTCTAGGCTTATTTATTATTACTATTACTATTACTTTAAGTGTTTAACTCAACTTGGTTCTCTTCTTTGGGGTTATATTATAACCTAGGTTCTGGTGCATATTGCAAGGTTGATAGTGTCTGTTTTATCACGATAAAGTCCTCGTGGTCATATCATTTTTCATGGAGAGGCTTGTACTGCATTAGCTTTCAGTGCATTTTGATTTTTGCGATGCATTTGTTTCAGACCATGATAGAATCTGATGCACTATTGTTAATTTCCTGCAGATGTGGGCCATGTCTAGTGAAATTTTCGAAGTTGTGCCTTACGAGTTTTTGCTATTTTGCATAAAGCATCCACATTTGACTGTAGACAGGTCAGTAATCACCGTTAAAATATTCTAATATTCACTTTACAAAGTATTTTCTGAAGTTTGATGGTTTTGTGAACTTCCACAGTGAGAAGCACCTTTCTGATGCACTATTAATTTGGCTTGATTCTAATACAGAACAGTTGGAAAGATCAAGTAAGACAGGATGTGAATTTTTTGACATTTTAAAGCAGGTGATTTATATATTTTCCATTTCCATGTTAGTTCATCAAGGATGGAGCTTAGAATTTTATGCTTGGGGTCCAGGATAACTTGGTATCAGATTATAATTTTCTGTTTTTTTATGGTGGGGGTGGATAATTGTTTTTTACCATTTTTTGAGTAAGACAATTATTAAAAACTTAGGAAGTTTGACTTTGGAGCCACCCCTGAAGTTCATCAAATTTTTGTGTTAGTAGTTCCTGGTGTTCCATAATGGATGGCTCTAAGATTTGCCATTGAATATTCAAAAGTTTTAATGCTGATGCATTATTTAAGATGAATGAAGACAAATCTTGTTGTTTGAGTAAAATCTGCTATAATATTTTATTTGATAATAAGATGTTCTGAAATTATTCGTTTTATTGATGTTGACTGTTGAGCAGATCCGCATTAGCCTTTTGCCATTATGGTTTTCTGCAGGTATGCCGGTTCTGTTGTTTTATTTATTGGATGATAGGATATTTTTATTTTAAACTTAAATTACAATGTTATTCAAATTATTGTATGTTGCAGGGAAAAGAAGTTCTGGCAGTTTCTCTGAGCTCGCAAATAAGAGTGTTGACTCAATTTTTAAACTAATGAAAGTTACAACGACAGGATCAATAAATGTTTTAGGAGATGTTGACTTGAGTCATCTGAGAATTCGATTGACTGAATATTCCGAGGTATTTCCTTCTCTATCTTTATAGATGCCTTGATTCTATCCCTTGACATAAGATTTCCAAGAGGATTAATCCAACAATATTTTAGATTTCAATTGGGAGATATTGTGGCTTGTGAGAATTTACATCTTTGGCAATTTTGTCTGTATGCAGTACCAAATTCCTGTTACGCATGAATTTGCATGATTTCTGCAATTTCTACACCTTGAAGCATTTAGTAAATAGCAACAAAATGCTTGCATTTTATTCTTTGATTTGCATTATAAAAATATTTCATCAAAGTGAACATACAATATGCTAGCTTTTGGAGTTTCCAGAGCTTTTTGAAATGGGATTTTAGTCTAAAATGCATTCAACATAACAGGGGTCGCAAATACTGATAACTTATGCGAGTGACTGATGTCCAAAAAAATATTATGTAACTGTTTATGCTTAGCCATCATTGTTTACTTTTTCAATATTTAATTCTGCTTGTTGCACGGCTTCTTTATTTTAAAAGAGAGTTCCTTTTTTTCTCCTTGCAGAGAGTGGACCTTTCTTGTTGTCCACAGATAACACCAATGATTCTGCTCTTATCTTTTCTTCCAAATACCCATAATTCGAATTTGATGCTGAGAAAGGCTATCAAAGAATTTACAAGCAACCTTGAACAAGCTGATGGTACTAACTGTCAAATCACACAGAGACTGGTGCCTACTTTGTCTTTTGAAGGTGTACAAGAGGTGGATATATCAGGTTGTCTGAAGCTACCTCTTGAAGATGCTATAGATTGCTTTTCCTATTCATTTCCGTTTTTAAGAAAGGTGAAAGCTGCTCATCTTTTGAACTTCAAGATGACAACTTTGTATAGGTTGATTCAGAAGTGTTCTCTGGTCTCTGAAGTTGATATAACTGTTGATATAAATCCTCTTATTTCATCACAAGTGTCAGTTGTATCCTCAAGCTCAGCTGTAATTTCAATGGCACCAAACAGGATGTATTTTTTGAGTGACAAGTCTTCTATGGCATCTCTTTATCATTTGGGACCTTCGCTATCAAATATCACAAAGCTGACATTGGAGGGCAGAAATGATGTCTTTGGTGAGATGCTTTTCTTCTTGGCTGAATTTTTCCCCCCAGCTTATTCCAAAAAATGTTTCCTTTGCTCTGATCAAGAGAAGTTTGGAAATGCTGAAGACTATTCTTGTACGACGGTCCATAGCAAGTTTCTTCAGGATTTTTTTTATTTAATTTTCCTTGATGGACAATTCATACTTGCATCATATCACTTACAGTGACCATGGGAAAAATACATTGATGTCAGAAGATATTCTGCGTCTTTGTGATTGATATTCTCTTTAACCATGAAATCGATGACTGGTGAATCTTTTGTGTAGCCATGTATGGTTCCTTTAATCACTTTGTTCTGCTATTTCCTCATGGTAATTCTTTCTAATGTTTTTCCAAATGTTTGTTCCAGATTCGGATATCCAGTATATCTCAAAATTCTGTGTCTCCTTGTGTTATTTGAATCTTAAGGGGTGCAGCTCGGTGACAGATGTCTGTATGGCAAATCTTATTTGCAGATGTACAAAGCTACACTCACTAATAGTTTGCCATACTTCTTTTGGAATGAATTCAATTCTAGCTCTCTGCAATGCTAGTCCTAGTTGTATTTATTCTCCGACTGCACAGTTTGGGAAAAAGCCTTTGGATTCGTTAGCATCTAATCTCCATTTACTGCACATGGGTGGCTGCAAGTGTAAGCACAATTACCTTACTAGATATATTATGTATGGAACTGTGGTACTAGTTATTGACCCTGAGTCATTTGCTTGTGATTTCATACATTTCCCCTTCTCTCCTTTTGCGGGTTTGGACTGGAATTTTTCCACATAAATTGCTACCATCTCCACTCAGAGCCTCAGCTATACATTTTGATCCCCTCTCATCTACTTTTAACTTAGATACGAAGAACATAACTTGATGAAGGATGTTATTGGTTATGATTCAATTAATGGTATGGGTCAGATGACTATAGGGATGCAATGTAATTAAACGATTTAGGTAACTAATATCTAATAAATCCATGTATCGACGACTTGAGTTGGCAAATTAAAATTTTCTTTGCCTGTCTAAATTTGAAACTTTAACATAGCCGTCATATTCTGATCAACCTTGCCCACCTTTCGGGGTCATTGATATTGGAGGAAGTTCATTTGAGGAAAGATCTGGTAAGCTAGTATCCAGCTTTGGACGGACCAATTGAAGTTAATGCATTTTGTCAGAGGGATATCGTTCTCCGAGTTTCCTTCTTTTGTCTTTTCCATTAAAAATAAGTTTTCAATTTCTATGCTTATGAATACATGACTTCTCTGTTCTTCCACAGGTGCTGATGAAGCTTCTTTACTGGAGCTTTTGTCTCAAACACAAATGCTGAAGAGTCTTTGCCTGAGAGACACAAACCTTGTTGACAATGCTCTTTGTAATTTCTCAGGTTCTCTCTTGGAGATGCTTGATGTTTCGAATACAATGGTTAGTTAGCAATTTACTGGCCCTTTTATTTATTTATTTTACTATGGATGACATTGCATTTTAGAATGGAAGAAGCATAGAATAATAAGTAATAGAGTAACAAACTTGGGGGTTTGACACATTTTTCCATGTCCTGAAAATTCTGTACTTGAACCCTAGCTGTACTCTCCATATACTTATAGATTTTGCATTCTTATTTAGGCCATATAAACCATTTTATGTCAACTTTTAAACTTCATTATGGAGTTTGTTGTGGGCTATTGGGTAATATGTAACAAGTGGTGTATCTGACACATGCAATGTAATTTTGTTTGATTTTCTCATAACATAGATGCTGTAAATGAAAATGAAGTTGTCTTACCTTTTAAAATTTCAGATTTCTGGTGCTGCGTTGAACTTTGTTGTCCATACTAATCCTGGCCTAAAGTGCTTGAATGCAAGAGGCTGTAAAAATTTGTTTCAACCAGAAAATACAGAAAAAGAGGCAAAGTTTTCTTCCCTGTATTCATGTGAAGAACACTTTATGGAGTTTGGTAAGACATGCAGATTAGAAGAAATTGCACTGGGATGGGGTCTTTCTTACTTCTCTCTACAAGACCTAAAACCTGCAATTTTGTCATTGAGGGCACTGACTGTGGGTTTGGGTGGAGCATTACCTGAAGATGCATTGAGATTACTTCCCACCACATGTCCATTGCTGGAGTCATTAGTTCTTTATTTTCAGGTACATATCCATTAGCAAATTTGTCATGTTATTGGGTGGCACGTATTATATTCTCATTGGGTTTCTTTGCAATAGTTCTAAGCTTTCAATTTCTCAGTTGTCGTGTTAGCTGCTTTGAGAATTTAAACATGTGATAATTTTCTCTGCCTTTGGAATTAATTGTGAACATATCATGTAAGGAAAGCAATAATTTCTTTGATATCTTTGGAATATGTTGACTGCAATATTATTATGTTTAAGATGTTTCTAAATGGCAGATTTTTTAACACGTCAGATCATGTTGTTTCCTTGTCTTCGTTGAATAAATTAACATGTGTTTTCTTAAATTTTGATATAGTATCCGGAATCTAAGATCCATTCACCTTTGTGAAACTGGTTGAGGATTAAGCCAGGTGTTTGCTGTTCAGCAAACATAAGCTGTTCTTGACTTGAGTGTACTCCATCTGCATCTATTTTGGTCTTTTCATGTAATTGTTGAAATATACTTCTATACAGTGTTTTGTTTATTATTTATCTTTCAAGTTATTTGCAGGTAATATCTGATTGCATCATAATCAACATGATGACATCCTTGAGGCAATTACGAACATTGGCTTTGTGCTACTGTCTTGGTGATATATCCATTTCAAGCTTGAACTTTTCTATGCCAAATCTACGGATATTGAAGCTTGAGAGAGTAACGCCTTGGATGACTAATACTGACTTGGTTCTTCTGACTCAGAACTGTGCAAACTTGGTTGAGTTTTCCTTATTAGGAGCCAAACTTGATTCAGGTAAAGAGACTATTATAAAGGATACAGTTGGCGTGCTATTAATCTTTACATGTCACGTGTTGTCATTTCTTCCCCCTTTATTATTTTATGAGCTAATTTTCAGTATCCATAAAATAACACGATGTTGATGTTATTATTGATGGATCCCCTTTTGCTGTGCTGTTGGATCATACATGAATTTCTTAATGTGCTTAGTTGTATGTGAATAGGTATCACAAGTAACTACATTTTTATTTGATTTAGTCACCATTGTAATCCAGTTTGTTTGTTTTGTATTTCCCCCCTCAGATGCTCAATGTATTATCTCAAGTGGATGGCCAGGATTGATTTCTCTCTGTCTGGAGGTTTGTTATGATCTGTACCTTTAGAATTCAAATATTATTTTCTTTGTTCTTCTGCTGTTTTATTCGAGAGGATTCTGTGAAGGTTTGATGAACTTTATACACACTGTAATATATGTTGTGCTATATTTACATTTCAATTTTAAACAAGCTCAGCTGTAAGCACAAATGTATAGCAAGATTTAATATATGAAGGACAGTTTAGCCAAGCTATAAAATCAAGATAATTTAGTTAACATATTGTTTGAGTTGAAATGGCATATACTGAGTATGTATAACTATAAAGTCGATAACAACAATGCTACTCGAATTACTGGAATGTACTGTCTAAATTGTTTGTCTTTTTTGTAGTTATAATTAAACAATGAAAAAAATCATTGAAATGTGGTATGGAGCTGATCATTAATGCAGTTATGAGATATGGATTCTTTAGTTAAAAATTTTCAAGCCATTATGAGTTTTCTGTTTAATGACAATTCATGGCTTCCTTTTTTAGTTCAAAAGATAGAAATGATATTTGTGTGGCAGTTTCGATGCCAATGGAGGACTTCCTTTCTTCCTTTCACTCTTTCCCTATAAATGAACTGGCTAGTTAAATACATTCCACTCCGTTATGGCATTTCTTATGAAATTGGTCTGTTTGTTGCGTAGGACTGTGGAGAAGTGACTGCAAATGGTGTTTCTTCTCTTCTCAACTGCATTGCTCTTGAAGATCTCTTGCTGCGCCATAATGTGAGTGTTTCCTCATTTACGCAGTCGTATACATGTCTATTTCATAGGGCCATTGTTAGTCCATGAAAAATATGGTGAAATTCCTCAATCTAGTTGCAATTCAATTTAGATCCCTGAAATAATAAGCTGTTAGTTAGCTTTGTCTAACGTCATTATTACTCAAACTGAGTGTGAGCGTCAACTACGAATATGCATCCCACACCACATGCGTATGTTCAAATTCTTAAAGTTTTCCGTGTATTTGAAAGATCATATCCATCAGACAGAGGTGTCATAACATGGGTACTTCAAAATAAGTGAACTGTCGGAGCAACATACGTCTATATGTTCGTTAATGTGACATGACTAAATGTATGGACCTTGATACAACTCCTCTCTTACTTGTATACTCGAGGAGGAAATCCAGAGCACGGGGCAAGAATATGGAAGAAGTTGTATCAGACATATATTGCTGTTGCATATGTTTATGGTAGAACTATAAAAAAAACTGTTAAATTGCGTGCGTCTTAGCAGAAAACTATTGGTCTTCAAATGAGAATTCGAATCTGCATACTGTTAATTGAAGCTGACCAATTGCTGGCTGTTATATTTATTCAGGGCCCTGGTATACAAAGAAACTTCATCCTTGAAGCTGCTTCAAAGGTAATCTTTCTCAAATAAACATGCTAGTTTGTGTTTTCCTTTATCCAACTTTTTTACAGAGTTGAGTTTCGAACCTAATTCGGATTTGTTTCATTAACACAGATGCCGATGCTTCGGCAAGTATCGCTGGACGTATGTGATGCAAAAGAAGGTGATTTCAACCTTCCAGATGTAAGTTAAAAAAAAAAAAAATCTTTCTCCTCGTTTGCAAAAAATTGCGTAACCCGTAATGTCAATTTCTGGTAGCCTCTCTGGGAAGTATCTCAGAGTTTAATATCAACGTTTCCCTTTGTCGATAGTTCCTGTAAAGTCATTTCATTACATGTTATTCGGGAAACCGACTGAAACTCCGGTTTCGGATGTGATCACAGGGTACTGATAGGTATTCTTTGCGAAGCGTTAAAATCGCTCGATGCAAGTCAACAAGATGCAACATCGGCTCCCATTTTGCGGAGGTTCAGAGAAAACCAGTGCATAGAGAGACACTAGTACTGGTATGGAACACCAAAAATGTTGTTACAACAGTCGTGAAGGAAAGGCTATAGCCTTTGAATGGATTGGCTCGTCGGCATCGGCGTCGGCGTGACACAAATACAAATGTTGAGTGGTTTCGGATTCAAATTATATCGGCTGTTGAACTGAACTCGAAAAGAATTCTGAATTACATTATTATTAACTCTATTATACATAATAATTTACAATTAATAATTGTATGTTTGAGCTATCACTCTTTTATTAATTACATATTAAGTCTTTGATATTTTTAATTTTTATTAATTAATTTAATAGTATTTAATAATGTTCATCAATAATAGTGTAATAGTGTTTAGTTTGACGTACGTTGTAGAATTTTTTTTAATTTAAAATATATATATATAAAAAAGACTGTCTTCCATTAGTAATGCAAATATAATGTAGTAGATGTCGCTTCACATCTTCTAAGTGCACGAGTATTGTATGATTTTTTTTTCTTAATACCGAAATTAAAAGGCAAAAATTTAATTATATATCAATAATAAATATATATTATAATTAAAACTGTTTAAATTTAAATCTCTTATAATGAATATTATTTTTATTGGATTACTCAGATTTTAAAATTTTGGTTGGTTTAAATAGATAATTTCGGAACAATTTTGTTTAAAACATAGATGTGAGTTTCATTAACTATTTATTCTATACAACATTTGAATTTAAATTTTTTTAAGATAAATATTATTTATTTTTTGACTTAGATTATTTGTTGGATTTGATATTGATATAAGATTAATTAAGTAATTGAATTAATTAAGGGTATTATACAAGTGGAGGAATTAAGCTGTACCAACATTTTCCATTAAAATATTGATGTAAAAATTGTTAATTATTTTAAGTAGCTAATGACATTATAGAAGAGTATAAGAAACTTGGACTTGAAACTTTTCAGATTATTGTGCGGCAATCTTCCACTCTCAAAATACTTGTATTGTTGCTCCAAAATAATTCCTTAATCTTCTACATAAATGATTAAAAAAATATTATTCAATTAATAATAATTATTTTATTTATGTTTAAAGATTGTCAAATTGCTAAAAATAATGGGCTAAAATTACTTTACCTTTTCTAACAGTTAATAAAAAAAATTAACATTAAAATTAAATAAAAATTAAGAAATAACAAAAATTTTCAAATAAAAAGATAATATAAAAATTTAATTTCACGGTTAAAATATAGGACTTAACATATAAAAAATAAGTTTTACAGGTTGTGGGGTTCGAACCCACGCACACTTCAGTGCAGTAGATCTTAAGTCTACCCCCTTAACCACTCGGGCAAACCTGCTTATTGATTTTGTATACTCTACAAAAATTTATATATCCTAATAATCATTTTTGTTTCTCGGCGAAAGGAAATGCAGGCAGAAGGATGGCATTTAAAACAGTAGTTTATTGTGCTGTTTTTTATAGGCTAAAAATTAAAAATATATATATCGGTAACGACGTCTTAGATGATTCTGATAACAATGGTAGATGATTTTTTTTTAAATAAACATTTAAAAATACAATAAGAATTTATAGTTATCATTGCAAATTAAATATATAATTGAGATATTTCTTTTTGTAACTGACAGTTGATACCAGTTATTTTAGATCATACATGGAAAAAATTAAAAATTCAATCAAAATACTTGAACGAAAAATAGATATGAACAAATCTGACCGTATCAATAAATGAATCTCAAAAGGGGATTAAACTATTGAAAGACCATTATAAATTGTAAATTAGATTCGAGCATTATAAGAAATTATTCATAGACACAAACTATGTATTCAAATTTGATTGAATCTAAAATAAAAAAAAAAATCAACATAGAAACAAATAAACATCATCTTAATTGATTTTAGATGATTCTTCTGTTCAAATTTGAATACACTTATTCACTATGCTTCACATAATTAAGTTATAATATTTATATTAATGTATGGGTGGAATGATTATTTTATTTTATTTATAAATAAATTTGAAGTTAGAAATCAAATTATTTAATCGAATTAGTATGACAAAATATACTGAAAATAATTGTAAATTATACAAAGTATATTGATAATAATTAAAATATGTCATGTCATAAAAATAATAAAATAAATAGATTAGCGTATCAGCATCCATGCAAAACAGATTATTAAGTTGAAAACAATCTTAAACAAAAACAAAAGACCAATCAAAGTTGAAGGGACATATTTAATTAAAACAAAAAACTTGAAGTGCTTATTTGCTTACCAATTAAAGTTTAAGAAGTTATTTAGATAAAAAAACATATAAGGGCTTATTTAAATAAAACGACAAAGGCCAAGGTTACCCAATTAATAAAAAAGAAATTATCCAATGGCATATGAAATTATGAATAGTTAAACGGACATGAAGAAAACATTGTTGGAAGAAGTAGTCTTCAACTTCAAACATGAAAAATACCGAATATATGGATTGACAAGTCTCTCTACTGCAAGAATCAAAAGGTATCAGTTCAGTTCTAGACATAGGAAGAAAACAATTTCAATAAAGAGTTTAATAATTTGCAAATATTCAGCATTTAAAACTGAAATCTTCCTACTAAAAACATATCAATTACATTCACAAAGAGTCCAGTACAGAAATGGCAATATGTAAACAAAGATATGGTTCGACAGACTTATTTTTAGATTGCAGATCCATGCTTTGCCTGGGAATGATATTGTGAAGCATTTTCAGAGCCAAATGACCTGGACAAGTGTTGATGGAAAAGAATATTAATCCATATGTAATGTAAGCGGAAAGAACACGAATAGGTATATGTACTTGATGAGGAACGGACCTGCCACAAGACTTGCAGAGGAATGATGAACCTGAATTTGAACTCTGTTTAGCCTGACTAGTGGTAGCTGATGCTTTTCCAGAGTTCTTCAAAGGGTGAGGGGTTGCGGTATGTCCGCCCACTTTCTTGCCATCTGCATCAAAGTTTTTCAAGTCTTTTAACAAATAACACTAGATGAAAGATCTAGAAGGGGAAATTGGAAAAGTAAGCAAACAGTTTATGGTTTGATGAATGTGCCATTGTGAATCCCTCATTAGTCATTTAGCAATCAACAACTCAAGAAGAACACATATGGAAGAGAAAACGTACCTGTCTTTTGGGGAGTGACCAGCTTTGCCTTTTTCAAGGGAGCAGGGGTCTTCGTAGCTGACTCTGCAGATCTCTTCTTGCTTGGTCCGGCCTTAGGAAAACCAATCACAGGTGATTAGAATGAAAAAGTAAAAACTCAACTGAAACACCTCAAAGTCCTGAACAGACAAGCTTAAAGCACATTTTTTTAACCTCTTCAGCCTCAGATGTCTCTTGATCCTCATCTGAACTTTCTTCTTCACTATCATCATCATTATCAGTGTCATCGTCACTTTCATTTTCACCATTTACTAACAGGCCAGCTTCCTAAAATAATAACTCAAAATTAACAATAACTAGACATAGTATTACAGTTTTACGTAACAAATTGGATTGGGAAACAACAATAAAAACAGCTTTATCAAAACAACAGCTTCTACCAAGGCCAAGATAGAAACAGTAAACATTTAATTCAAGAAGGATAGTTGTGTCCCTAGTGTACCATCAATTATTAATAGTTTAACCTCTTATTTCAACTACTCAGATTATGAGTTTTCCTGAAAAAATCAGGAAGCACTTCTCAGCTGGTTATGATACTAATTGCTAGACATCTACCTGATCATCACTGGACACTTCATCCTCAGTAGAAGTATCATCTTCATCCTCATCATCACTACTATCCTCCTTTTTGTTTGGTTCCACAATCTTAATCTGCTTTGACGTAGTAGGATCAGATGCTGTAGCAAGGTGCTGTAGAGGATTAACTGTGGGTTCAAGGAGCTCATCTTCAGACTCCGAATCTGTAAAGTAAAAATTGAAACATGGTTTTCAGAATTTAACATTATTAAAAAAAGTAAATAAAAACACTAGCAGAATGACTTACCACCACCTTGAGTTGTATCAACATAATACCCAGTGAAATATATACTACCCTTCTTCCCGGTGTGGGACAGCTCAAATTTGCCATTCAACACCAAATCCAACTGCATCTGGGGGAATTTCTCTCGGGAAAGTGTTCCAATTACAAACTTCTCATTATTGAATTTGAGATAGATGCAAACATCTCCATTTCCTTTTCCCTTCTTGTTATCACCGGTCACCTCACCAAGAGCAACCTGTGAGTTATCCAGAAGCAAAGTTAATAGATTTTTAAGTACAGTCAACAAAGTATTAACACTAAGTACCGACACCAGAGTTCCCTAATAACCTGTGAAATATGCAAGATCCTATTGCCATCCTCCTCCAATTCCACCTCAAAGATCTGTCCACTTTTAACCTCTGCACCTACATATATATTGACAAATTTCAGAGGACGGGTGTTTCGTGTTCATAATTCATTAGAACCAAAAGCATTGAAAGATGCACTGATAAGTGAATAAACAAGAGATTTTACATATTAAAAATAATAATAATTCCATTCCACACTCTAATATGCATAATCAAAGATTAAAAAAGAACTACCAAATTGACAGCAAAATAACTTGCAAAATCAACAGCCTGAAAAATCAAATCCTTTCTGGACCATAGTATCTGAACATATAATTAGCATTTCAAAGAAACCGAAAGAATCGATAAACAGATACAAATAAACATTACTTTCTGCCAATTCCGTAACTGAAAGAAAGATTAAAAGAAGATAAAATCTAATAGTGTAAAGAGAAATTTACCCCAAAACTCCATTGCAGTGTGAGAGAAATTAAGGTTTAGGCCTTAGGGTTCTTTTTAAAGAAGAAATTCACCAGTCAACGACGCAGATTGTGTGTGTAATTTGTATTGCCCGTAGACTTTTTGAAAGAGTAGGGAGCGGGTAAGGCTACGATTCGGTGTTGCCAGGAGTAGAGTAAAAATATTCTGATGTGGGCTAAATTTTTGGTAATCAAGCAGTTTGGTTTTTTCTAAATGAATCTAACGGCCCAAGGTTTTTGGATCTTAATGGGCATCCAGATTTGAATATATTTCCCAATTCAATTTGATTATAAAAAATTATAATTGGAACCTTAAAAGACCTAGATTAAACCAACAATCAATTAAGTAATCAAAATAAAAATTTACTTATAAAATTAATGTTTATTACATGTTTAATGACAAAATTTTCTTATTGTTACCAATCGAAAAATAATTGTTGTATAATTATAAATTTCAAAACATAATAATTCAATTATAAACTTATTCATAATACAATGACATTTAATGTAATTTAAAACCAACAAAAAATGTTTCCCAATATCAAAAAATTATTCATTTTAAACTTTTTAATCTTCGTTATCGATTTACATTTATGTTTATACTTTTAACTATTAAATAAGATACCGAATAAAATTAATTAAATTAGATCTTTTATTATAAATATTATTTTTTATTGAGATTACTCGTGTTTTATTTAAAATAAAATAAAATATATTGAATATACATAACAACAGCATGAAAATGGATTCATACAGTCTTCTTAAAATTCTTTATAAGAAACACCCAGTAAGTTTAGAAGTTCGATGTCTAGCAGTTCTTGTAAGGTATTGGTAAAGCTTTTAAGGGAACTGATTTCCTCAACGATATTCCCATTCTCTCATTCATATCCAAATCTTCGGGAGCACTCGAGACGCGAGTGGCACGGCCGGACACATTCGACGACCGGACCCGAATGGTATAAACTCGAAATGATGACCTTTGTAGTCCAATGTGTTTGACTCCAGAAAACGTTCCGGTCTGAACTCTAGAGGATTTTCCCATGTTTTCGGATCTCGTCCGATGGCCCAAACATTGACCAAAACTTGAGTTTCCTTGGGGATGTGGTAACCCAACATCTTGCAAGTGTCCATTGCCATGTGAGGGACAAGGAAAGGGAGGGGTGGGTGAAGTCGTAGGGTTTCTTTGATCACTGCCCTAAGATAAGGAAGGTTTTCAATGTCTTTTTCTTCAAGGTTCCTCCCATGGCGGCCTAAATGTGCTCTTAGCTCAGCTTGGACGATTTTAAGTGTCCTTGGATTGCGTAGAAGTTCAGCCATTGCCCACTCTAACGTGCTTGTTGTTGTATCGGTTCCTGCTGTAAACATCTCCTGCCATGTATCATAAAAAATGTAAGATATATGGAAAAGGTATAAAGCGTATAGATTTTTTTGACAGTAGTTTTTTAAAAATATTTTAATGTTTAACTATTTATTTGGATAAAATGATTTCTCTGTGAATAAAACTTGTCAAAAATTAAGGATAAATAAATTAAAATCATGTAACAAACATACATAACAGTGTATGTTGACATATCAGTTTTGTATACATAAAAATATTCACTTAATAGAAATAATAAAACGGAATGAATTAGTGTCAACTTACAAAGACAATGACATTTATGGTTTGAGAAGAAAACTTTGAAGGCTCCTCTATGCCATCCCCACGAAACTCCAAAAGAACATCCAAAAAATCCTTTCTTTTCCCATCACTTTCTCCATTTTCAATGCTTTCCATCCTTTCTTTGATGAATCCTCCAGCCATTTCAAAAGCTTTTTTAACATGAAATTGGGTTTTCCTCCTTATACCTTGCGGATCGACCCATTTCAAAATGGGTAAAAAATCGGCAACATTCGGCTTACCGGCGAACTCCATCACTTTCCCTGCATGGTAGAAGAATTTTGCTCCCTTTTCCGAATTATGATCCAATAGATCTTTGGAGAACATAAGGTTTCCGATAAGGTTAAATGCCATTAGGAACACAAATCTTCCTACATCGATCGATTTCGTCCCGTTCATGCCGGCATCTTCTATGAAATGCAACATGCGGTCGATGCAACGTCTTCGGACTCCTTGCATGGCATCGAGGCGGCTTGTCACGAAGAACTCCGTGGTGCACAACCGCCTCAACATTCGCCAGTGCGGACCGTATTGGGAAGTTATGAGAGAACCTTCGTGCCCGAAATCCCCTTTCATGGCTTCATAGATCTTCCGGCCCGCCAACACCACGTCGTGATTCTTGAACATTTCCTGAGCCACCTTGTTGGACGAGATGACCACGGTGCTCATCGAACCTAACCATAAGGTCATGATGGGTCCATGACAACGAGCCAACTTGGCAAACGACACATGCGGTGGTGCCAACCCTAATTGGAAGATATTACCGACCACCGGCCACCATGTCGGCCCTGGTGGAAGTCGGCCTATCACTTCCAACCTCCGATGGCGCCACTCCATCCTCATGGCCCATGCAACCCATAGCAAAAGTGCTATACTCAACCCCAAAATTTCATACTCCATTCTATGTATCTCTTGAGTGAGATATTACGTTTAAATCTTAACAATGGTTTCACATAAAAAGAGGAAGCACTCTTTATAAAAGCCAGTACATTTAATTACGTGACAAAACTTTATTGATAGGCATTTCGACCTACCAGTATTTTAAAATAAATACAATTTGAGAATTATTTTTAATATACAATTAATCTTTAAATTTTATAACTTATGTTCACACGATGATGTGTTTTCTCCCTCTATTTTGGTTGTGAATGACACATCAATAAAAATGAACATAATATTTAACGAAGAGATCATTTTGCACTTGTACAAAATGTGCAGAGACTATATTGTCAATTTATGTAATATGGGGACTAAAATATAATTGAAAATATAGTACGATGACTGTTATGGTACTTTTACCAAACAAATCATCGGTTTTATTTCAATTAATTTTAATCCAAAATTAAGACGAATATTTAAGAACTAGGAGTTAACATCAATTTTAATTCAATATTTATAAAAAAATCTTTTTTAAAAGAAAATCATATAAATTTAATTGTGGTCCTGAATTTGCTAATAATTACAGTTTTTAATTTTGATTAATGGTGACATGCTCGTTTTTATTTTCATTTTTACTTAGTGGTCCTTGAATTTTGATATCAACCATTGAAAGTTGCATGGTTATATAATGGCATTTGCTAGAATTCCAAAATTACTAATTAAAGAGATCTTAATTTCAAGAATGTACCATATTAAACATTTTACGATTGGTGTTTAGGGATTATAATAGAATAGGACAAGAATAAGATTCGTCTTGTTTAGAGACGGAATCAAAATTTAAATTGTGATGTTATTTTTTCAATGCTATTTAATTAGGATTAATTATTTATAGAGAGATATTGTTTTATTTAAAAATGAGTGTTATTTTATTTATAAAAGGTGTTATTTATCTATATATTTATTTTTTTATATACAAGTTATAAAAAAATATTTTAAAAAAATTAGGGCGAACACCCCATTCCATTATACGACTCTATCCATAATTATATTTACCTCTTTTTCCCGTTTGTATAGATATTAAAACCATTTATATTTATGAATATTGATTATATTTATAATATAGATAGATTAAGAGTAGGTCCTTATAAAAATTTTAATTCCTTATATAATTTTAATATTTTTTTATTAAAGATTTAAATTTATACTCTTAAATTTCTATTATAACTATCTAATATTTTGCATCTTCTAACACGAAATCTTACGTCTATCCCTGCCCACAATTATTTTTATTTGTATTTAAATGAAACCTTTCAAGTTGTCCAAAAATGGAGATCCATTGCAAACGATATTGAATATATACTATTTTTATTTAAATTGAATTATAAAATGTATATATTAATATGACCATATTTTTAATAATAAAATGGAATATTTAATCATATATTTCAGCAACAAAGCTTTCCCAGTACAATGATTTCAGGTACATATGAAGGAATATTAATTAGAGCAGTAGCTTTCCTCGCTTCATAAATTAAATATAATTTTTTTTACATAAAATAAGGTTGAAAGAATGGATGTTATACATACACATATTATGTGGTTTGGTGTTTTATACACATAACATTATTTAATTTTCTGTATTCTTAATGATCCAAATGATGACACGTCACTATAATCTTTTAAATTAAATTTATTTATTTATATTTTTATAATATGTCTTCGGTATAAAATATATAATTACGTATACACCTGCTGACATACATGATCCATGTGTGTGCCAGAGAGAAAAGCTAGCGCAAAAAACAAAATATTAATATGTTCAACAAGATGATGTTGCGATTATATAGAGGCTAAAGATATTAAGTTGGGTTAAATAAAAACTTAATAACTGTTTATAATTATCATCGTAAACTAAATATATAATTTAAATATTTTTTTAGAAATTAATTATTTTAGATCAAATAAGAATCATATATAAATATTAATTGTTTTTTTATTAAATTCTTATTCGTAACCCATTCATATAAACTTTTCATTATTTTTTGTTCATATTTCTATCCTGTCTATTCTATTATCAAGTTTACGTATAAGATTGGTCATGATTTCATGTGCTTTGTATGGTCCCCGAAACATGAAGATACAACTCAAGGGTTTGTTTTGCCTTGAGTCAGATACCAACATAAAAAATAATTTATTTGTCAATCTTTTAAAGTGAAATAAAGTACTGTTTGAAAACAAGTCTACATACTTGTATTTATGTTTCTGGGGAATAACGATTCAGTATATGACTCGGAAGTGTATCCTGTTCCTATTCCTAACATCAACACTCAACAATGCTCACAGGTTGTTCTTCAGCAACGCACCTGTCGGATTTCCAGCTTGATTCTAGAGACGATAGAATCTGAAAGGCGACTCCGAACATCCTGAAAAGAAAACAAGCTCAATCAATGGAATGGGGCATCAAAAACCATTCTGTCAGTACAGAAGAACCAGTGCAGACGGTTCATAATACATAGAAAATGGAAGGAGAGCAGAATGACTCAAAAAACAGTGCAGAGAGATGGTCGAACAGCATTGATCCTGTGTTGCTCCAACATGGTTTTTCTTGAAATATTCATGTCTGATGCGTATCTGGACACGAGTACAGGGATATAACTATCGAAATATATTAACTGAACCATAGATATCTGTCACTAATACACGAGATGCTTCCATAAGTTGATACCACTTCTTATGCATTTAAATACAAGAAATATTGCCACCATACCGAAAGTACAGATTTTTGATAAAGTTGGCATTGCAGGCTAAAAATAAAACCTGGCCTCCGGAATTTACTTACATCGGCAGCATCTTTGGGTCACGACTCAAGAATAAATCGAAGTCTCAGTTGTAGAAACATCTGCGTCGCTAATTTTGAATACCACTTTGGCAGATGCCTTGGGTGTAGCTAAAGCCTAAAGCACATCTGCCAATCAAACAAAAACGAAGGCATCTCTATCAAGTATGAACCATCGGAACTGTAACTAATAAGAGTCTAGCTATAGCATTTGTTGGCAAAGATTTCCGAATCGGATATACATTATTGGATTTGGAATCAGCAGTACTTATGCAGATTATATACCTGAATTAATATTCAGGCATGCACTAAGTTTGCGGATAAAAATTTGAATATCACAGTCATTTCTCAAGGTATTTCCTAATTCCTAGCTACATTTGAACCTAGTGAAACTTTAGCAAAGACTAATAATCAGAAACAGAATTGTTATCAAGATATACCTTCTGGATTGGGTAACGCCAGTTCCAGGAGAAGCGCCAACCTTAGCTTCATCAGCTACCGCCACAGAATTTTCAACAATCTCTTCCATTTTCTTAAACCAAGGCCAATGACTCGCTGTGATGACACCATCACTCATCCTATGACTCTCAAGCTTATACCTTTTTCTTCAAATTGTCAACCTTGTTCTTGCACAGCTCCACACTCTTACTCTGCTTCTCACATCACTCGCTGACCGCCGCAGCAACCTCTTCCCAATCTCTTCCTCTCAGATTCACTATGTTCAGCTGCGTCAGCTTATCCATATATGCTTCCAACAAACACACGACCACGGCGTCGATCCATTCTTCTCTGTCTTTCCGGTACTCCGTCGTCGCCGACTGTTTCGATCTCTTTAAAACCCCGTCGTTTATCTCTACTTGATCCCTCCTCTTCTCGACCCGCACATCAGATGAGGTAGCTTTACCACTGTTGTTGGTGGTGCTACCGAAATTGGCACCGGGGAAAGCGGAGTCGGAGTCATCGTCGGCGTTGTGTTCATCGGATGGCGGCGCGTGGACCTGCGCGTAAGAAGGGTGGTAGTGGTAACCAGGGTTAGTTTCGTGGTCGTCGATGAGAGAGAACTCATCGTCAACGGAAGAGGCCATAGGCAGACGTTAGGGTTAAGGGGGGAACGGTTGTCGAACGGAAGACGTTAGGGGAAGGAGGGGAAAACGTTGAGCAGAGAGGATACGGATGGTTTGACGGAACACGATGAGCCGTGACGGTTCCGTTAAGTAACGAGGGAAAGTAGGAAACGAATCCGCACGTGGGTAGGACCTGTAAGCGTATGGGTCGACATTCAGTTAGATTTGATTTTTGAGAATTTTGGGTTCCGTTGGGATATCAAATAAAATTGGGTTCAATATGGGCTAATTTCATGCCCCTTCACCAAAATTCCTAAATAATTTTAGCTGAGTCAAATTAAAATAATTAATTTAATAAATTTAATTTTTTAAATTTAAAATTATTTTAAGTCAAGTTATTTAATTTTTTTATAATATTATTATAATTATAATAATAGTTTGATTGTAATTTAAAAGATTTTTTATAATCATATATGATATATATACATATATTTTTTAATGTGATATATCAAACAAAATTAAAAAAATTGAACTTAAAAATTAATACACTACTTACTAAGAATTAAAGTTATTCAAGGCTCATTTTGTACCAAACAGAATTTAGTGAACAGTGAAAACTTTAAATTAAAAAAAATCCATTAAATTGCTTGAAAACTAGCACAAGGGAAAAAACATAACCAACAAGGCAATCCATACCATACAATACTGTCATATAATCTCCATAAGAAAATGCTACATATCTCTCAGGGTAGGGAAAAGGAGTTAATAACACAGTAACTTAACGCTTTCCGCCGCCACCACCAAGCTTGGGACCTTTCGGTGCACCACCCCTTGGAACATTACCCTTGCCCTGTGTCTTCTGTTGCTTTGCAGCTACTTCAGCTTTCTTAGCTTTCTTCTCGTCCTTAGTTTTCTTGATCCTTTCCTTGATTTCTCTGCACAACAGGCAGCATGCATAATAAAGGTCAAAAGTTGGCAATGGCAGTCGGAAGATATGATAGAACAGATTAAACTTATATGACAAATGGAAAAACAACACACCGGAGTGCAGCTTCCCGAGCAGCATCACGAACTTCAGGTTTCTCGCTCCTCTTCTTCTGGATAACCTCTAAGGTTGCACCCACGATGGATCTGGAGTATGGCTTCTTCGTGGCACGTCTCCTCTTCTTAACAGCCTCTTGGGCAATGTCCTATATGCAAGCACCCAATAGCAAAATTAATCCAGGAATGGGAATGAAAACCATAAAACATACAAGGATGGCTATTATTAATCTAATAAAACTTTTACTTGTAACATGATTTTACTTGTAACATTAATGCATTTACTTCGAAACTCATAATCAAATTATAAAGAGGCACAATCTTCTGAAATGAAATTGAGTTCACAAAGCAGACACTCACCTTTTTATGTTGCTTCCTATACATGGCTGTCCATGTAAGTTTTGATGGCTTCAGGCGGTTGTGGAAGTACCTCTTGCATTTTGAATTCGAAAAGAGGAAGACCTAAACAAATCAGTGCAAAACAAAATTTGTTAACCAAAATAATAACATAATATCAACCACTTTAGCCCATAATTTGAAGGAACTTCACCTGAGAATCAGAACGAACAAATCTGATTCCCTTCCCCGGATATATCTTGGCACCGCTAAATCGACAAAGCTCCGTCCTAACATGACACCATAGATAAAATAAGTGCAAGGTTTGAAAAAAAAATACAAACTTTTGGCACAACGGAAGAATAATAGAAATTACAGAGAAGTGTAATTTAAAACCAAAGCTCATATTTCGCCAAACAAAACTTAACCTTCACTAGATCATTACACAACAAACTAAAGCGAACAGCAATCACCATCAACAAAAGCATTAACTTCAACGAGCCAAACCAGACGAAGAGAGATCTATTTCGTTAAGAAATTAATCAATTGCAGTAAGAATTGAACTCTCATTCTAGTAAATTCAGTGCTATTAACTTCAATAAACTAGTCGAATCATATACCAAAGATATCCGATTGAAAATGGGAAAAAAACATCAACGAAAGAAATTTCAACAAAAATTGGTTAACATATATGAAATAAACTTGAAAGAAATAAGAGGAATAAGACAGGAGCGTACTTGAGAACCATGGCTGCTGCTCTGCTATTTGTTCTTCTTACTGGGAAACCCTAGAAACCCTAGCCGCGTTGTTATTTATATAGTCGTGAGGATTAGGAAATGGATTTTATATGGTTAAAAATTTACAAAAACCAATGACTGAACGGGCCTTAAATTGGAGCGTTTTGGCCCGTATAAATGTTGGCCTAGTAGCATGGATAAACAATAACTAAAATTGGTAGATTTCGATAATAATTAATTAAGTTAATTGTTTGGGATATTACATTAACCGATATTTTCTATTTATATTTGAGTATTATAAAATTTTATAATAATTTAAATTTTATTTGTTTTATTTATAATATTAAAATTTAAATTTTTTATACTATTTAAAAGATTAATATATTAATATTTCACAATTAATTTTATTTAAATCCATTTTTAAATTGATTACTATTATTTTAGATAAATCGAATTTTATTTATTCAAGAACCATACAAAAACAAAAGTATTTACAAAGAATAACCCCACCCCAAACCTCCTATACAAGTATATCTACTCACATAGCTCTTAATTTATAACTAAATAATTGTCAAAAATTTTAATATTGCAATCAACTAAGTCTAATATCATTCTTTACGATAAAAATACCTTCAAAAGTTTCCCAAACAATCTTTACCCATGCCATATAACCAAAATATGATAAAAAGAAAAATTATCCAAAATCCAACCAAAATATGATCAAATAGAAAAATTATCCAATTTCCATGTAAAACCACATTCAAATTCTAATTTGGAAAGTTAAACTACTGAGATTTGGAAATTAAAAACAGCATTGAAATGGATTTGTTTCAGTTGACGGCAACTCCAGAAAGGAAATTGGGATGAAGATGTGCATCTTGGCCTTGGGGAGACACTTTATCATTTGAGAGTTTCAGAACCTCCACGGCTTCCTCCACTTTTGCTGCCAATGATTCTGGGGATTCCAAGAGATGAAGCAGTTCAGAGTTGTCCATCTCTAATAGCATCCCAGTGATCTTTGGAACAAGATCAGGCTGTGAAATGAGAAAGAGAGATGAAAAAACATTGAAGGATCCAATTGCCTAGTTTAAAATTTGACAAGGACTTTACCTGGTGCTTCTGAACAAGAGGGTAAAGTCGTTCACCAAGTATTGTTTTTTGCTGCTCAGGTGAAACCGCAGGAAGCAGGCTACTCAGCATATCAGTCCCTTGTGCCAAAGCTGCAACGGAATTGGAACCAGCTGGGGCGGCACCAGGGCCTTTGTTCACCTCACGAGCTCGACCGTTCGGTGAATATTTAACTTTTCCAGTCTGCTGCAACACGGACTAACAGTGAATCTTTATAGAAGGTACAGGGAGAGGGAGATGTAAAGGGAAAGAAAAGAACAACCTGTTGTTTACTTTGATCTTTGGAAGAATTCACCGTCTCAGTCAGTTGTGGTTGTGGCACGTAAGGGACAGGGTGAGAACCGCCCTGCATAAGAGCATGACCACTCATCCTACCCCGGTTTGGCCTGGTTTGTCTTGGAGCAGTAGGAAACTACGACATGACATAAATAGTTACTTGGTATACTTGTATTCCTATAGTAGTTTGTACCAATAAATAATGTACTCGTATAGGAACCTAGGATGAATACATACCGGGGACATTGATGGTTGAAAGACTGGTCTGGCTGCTGGTGCAAAGACATTACCCCTCCATCCTGGCCTTAAACCTAAAGTTTGATACATCATCCCTGGCCTTGGAGGTACTTGTGAAACAATGCCAGTCGGAGATGTGTAGAAAAGCGGAGGATATCCTCCAGGGAGAACAGCTGTGGAAGGCCCCACTAATCCGGCCATATGCTGCGCATACTGAAGTTGCAATTGAGCTTGTCTATCCTCCTTCCTTTGAGCAATCGCAACATACAGCGGCTTCCGGTGAAACATATGTCCTAAAAGATATGCAAATTAAGGAACGAAGATCATTCTCAAATTCGGTAAAGCATAAAATTTAGGTTTCAAGTTCCTAGTGAATAACTTCCTACATGATCTCCATCCAGATTTCAACTGTAAGGGTTGCAAAATACGAATGTTTACCTGCTCGTAAAACTTATAAACTTGTTAACTTACCATGGAATGTTCCAACAGCTTTAGCAGCTTCCTCCGCAGTACGGAAACAGACAAATCCAAACCCCTTGCTTATTCCTTTGTCATCTCGCATAAGTTTTGCAGAAGTAATTGTACCGCATAGATTGAAAAGATCTTTCAGCTCATCATCGGTGACATCGTCAGCGATGTTCTTCACATAAACATTTGAAGCCTGAAATTTGGTGAAAGATAGACAATGGTTAAAGGAATTATTACGCAATTAATGATCACGAATTCATGTAGAGAAATTATCTCAGACAAAGTTACTTTATATTTCATGATCTGCTCCTTTCGTCGTTCCTCGAACTGATTACGCAACATTTGCTCGCGTTCCGCTTTCTTTTGTGCCCTTGCTACATATAGAACCTTTGAACCTAATGCATACAAGTAAACAACCAAACATCAAACCAAGAATATTAGGCCTCATTTGGATTGAATTATACCATCAACGAAGGCAAAGTGTTAGAATTTAGAACTAAGTGTTAGAAAAAGAAAGCCTACCAAGTTGTGATCCATTCATCGACTCCGCCCGCTTGGCATCATCAGAACATACGAAGTTCACAAAGCCAAAACCTCTCGAGGTGCCATTTTCATCCCTTGCTACAACCAGGCAAACAATTTTTCCAAACTCCGAAAATTTCTCCTGCAAAATCTCTTCAGTGATATCTGGATCCAAGTTCTTCACATACAAATTTGTATATTTAATATCAGGAGTTGGCAAAACCCTGTCAGACTTCTTCATGAACTTCCCAACATATCTGGGACCAAAAAGATTAGAATTAAAACTTCTGAAATCATTCATATCCAAAGCAGATAAGTAAAAATGAAGAATCTTTCAATCTTTTTAAGGAAAATCCATATATTACATTTGCTTATCACCAATCATTGTCTTATCAAGCTTCTCAATAGCAGCATTTGCAGATTCTTCAGATTCAAATTGAACAAAACCATAGCCTTTGCTTTTCCCATCATCAAAAGTTGCAACTTTGCAAGATATTACATTCCCAAACTTTTGAAACAACTCTTGCAACCCCACACTATCGATTGATTCACTTAGATTCTGAAAAAAGTACACATAGAATCCAATGCAATTCAAAATTCAACTAATGAAAGTAATAATGATTAAAAATATATCTGTTAAACGAAGAATATAAAGGATCAATTTGTACCTTAACAAACACATTTCCAACTCCACTTCTTCTTGCATCAGGATCTCGAAGTGACCAAGCCACCCTTATCATTTTCCCATTGATCAAACTGTGATTCATTTTCTCCATTGCATAATGTGCTAGTCATATCAAAAAAGATAAACATGAACCACTGAATTTTCTTTCTGGGAAAATGTCTTTTTGTCATTTAATCAAACAACTCACGGATTTGATAATAGTAAATGGATCCAAATAGAAAACTCTTGAAGATCAAATTACTTCAAAATTTCAAATGGAAAAGGTCTTGTTTAAATCAAAACGCAAATGAAACAATCCATAACAAAGGCAGTGAAAAATATTGAAAAAATAATGATTAAAAAAACAAATCTAATAACGCACCATCCTGGAGAGAACTGAAATTAACATATCCATAACAAAGGGACCTGCCCGTAGATGAATCTCGACAAACATGAACAGATATTCCCTTGAACTCTTTGAAAGCGTCGAGAAGTGTCTCGTCAACGACATCGGGATGCAAATCTCCGACGTACAACGAAACCATCGACGCCGGCAAATTCACCGTCGTTGGAACCGCCATTGATCCTCCCAGTACTCTACTACCTGATCAGCAAAGATTCACTAAATTCCAAGCCAAAAAAAACCAGTTTTCAATGGAAAAATTGGGATTTTCTAGAGAGAAAAAAAGAGAGAAATTGGCGTTACGATTTTCGAATTTGATTTCTCTTGCGTTATTTAGAGAGTGTGATTAATGAAGAGAAAGTTTCCAGAGTATTTGTTTGTTGCATGGAACGCTCAACTATAACGAATGAAATAATAACAGCCAATTACCGTTATCTTACGCGCCTTTTCAGAGCGTTACATCTACTTTCATTTTTTCGCAATTTATTATTCTAGAAAAAATTATCAAATTTATTAATATGATATATATATATATACATACAAATCCCTTAAATATATATTTATATAAAATGATATTCTCCTTTAAAAATAATTAATATTACTCCTATTTTAAATCATTTATATTATTTTATTATTTTTTCCTAAATTAATATTTTTTATATAGAAAATAATATCTAATCTATTAATTAATTTAAAATATTTTAATCTAATTTATTTTATTCAAGAGATTAAAATTTATATCTTTTAACTTTATTCAAAAATTAATACTTTATCCCATTTCACCAATTAATAATTATTATTTTTTATGAAAATTAATGTTATTGACTATTGTATTATGATTTTGTAAGGGAATTTCCACGTGGAAAATAAAATTTTATGGTAAAAAAGTAAAAATGAGGAAACAAATTATTTGCCTAAACGACTGCTTTCAAAGTTCAAGATCCGATTTTTCCTATTTTCTGACCGTATTAGGCGGATATGGAAAACTTTTACATCCTCAAATTGTCCGTTACGTCCTCTGTTACATACACGTGTAAATATAGTAACTTATATTCCTTAAAAAAGACTTATTTGTATCCATCATTTCCCCAAATTATTGGGGTTTGAAAAACAAAATTAGAATACAACATATTTTCTTCCTATAAAGATTTATTTTGGGGTTTTCAATAAAAACTTTAAAAAGATTAGAAAAGATTTTGATTAACAATATTTAACTTATTAATTAAAAGATGATCATCTTAATTTAATTTTTTATATTATCATAATTTATATTTTTAATTTTATTTAAACGATTTAATATTTCTATCTTGTGAAACCAAATTCTAATATATATCTTAATTAAACTCAAATAATAGTTTTAATGGAGATAGAATTATTCCTTTAAGAAACATGTGTTGAAATAATTTTATCTGCTAAAAATAGTCCTTTGAGAAAAGAATTTTTTTTTTTCGCTAATACAGTGGGATCGAAACAAATTAATAAAAATAAAATACTTTAATAAAATTAAATCATTAACCTTTTAAGAAACACGAATTTCAATTTTTTACTGGTACGAAGTTTGATAAATATTTATACGAGAAATATAAAAAAATAAAATAAATTTTATATATTTTTGATAAGAATTAATATTGAATCGATTCATTTTGAGATAAATATATAGATATTTTGATATAATCAAATATTATTTTTAATTGGATAATAAGATCAAATGCGATTTTATCTATGATGGCACTAAGAATAGCTAAGAATAATTATATTTATTTAAAATTATTTTAAATTGTATTATATAAAAATATTTATTATTAAAATTTAAAAAAAACATTTTCGTATTCTTTTAATAAGATATTTTTATTCATTATTATCTCTTTTTTTATTAAAAAATAATATTAAATAAATAAAATTATTGAATGGCAAAGAAAGTTTTAAATAAATAATATTATGGAGGGATACGATAGATTTGATTAGATTTGAATTCTTTTATCATAAAAAAATATTTTGATTTGTTATTTAATATAAAAAGTTTTAAATAAGTAATAATTGTCGGCTTAACCAAACTTTAATCAAGTTTATAGAGTTTAGGTTATTTAATTTTTGACCGCCACTAAATAAAATCCACAAAGCATTGTTTTTAAAAAATACAAAGAAATTAATATTTTGATAAAATACCCTCGGAAATACAAAGTTTTATCTTAATTAAAAATTGTTATTTAACTGATGATTAATGAGATATATTTATATAAATATATTATATGATATACTACGTTGATATAATATATCATATCATATTTTTAAAAAATAAATTATATAAGTTTGACATGCGACTTAAATTAAGAGTGTCATAGATTTTTTTCGTGATTATTCTATATGTTAGAACTCTTTTTCTTTAGTTCGAGCAATATAAGATCTCTACATATGGGATTGAGTGACCGATTTTATTTAGACATTAAGAGAAGAAAATAAATTTGCTGATAAACTTATCAAACTTACAAATCGTTTTTGTTTTACTATGTGAATCCTTAAAAATCCTCCTATTGTGATCCAACCCCTACTTATTGTAAATGCAATTGATCTAGCCTTGTAACTCTTTAGAGTATCTCTTAATTAATATAATATATATATATATATATATTACACATGACTCAATTATTAAGTGATAATGAACTAATAAGATTTCGCCATGTGGCATCCCGTCCTAGAAGAAAATTGCAAGAGTAAAATTACTATTGTTGCAATTTGAACTCATGGCCTATAATTTAAAACTTACGGGTAAATCATCAGGCCGGATTAGGTATGTTTATATAGTTTAAGATTTATTTATTTATTTATTAAAAAATTATCCAAAATATTAATATTTGTCTTATAAAAAATATTATTATATTAAAAATAGGCTTAATATTTAAATAAATGTTTAAACTATACTTGTGAATCACTTTTCATGCCTAAATTATTTTTAATTCTAAATAAGTGTCTAAAATTTTAATTTTGATCATTTTAAATGTATAACTATTAATAAAAAAATCATTAGCAAATTAAAATGTGACGAATGGTATATTTTAATTATTAATTTTTAAATAAAATACAAAATTTTAAAATAAATGATAATTTTAAATCCTTACAAAATAATCTCAAATTTCTAAACCAAAACCCTAAATCCCCAAATTATCATCGTTTACTATTTCACTAAAGATCATCACTATATTCGTTGGACCATCACGATCGTTTTTCTTAACCACTTATCGTCAATAACTGGTAGTAAGTGTCTTAATCGGTTTTTTAACATTGAAAGAAACTAAAATTTTAGAAGAAAATTGTTGGTACACCTACAGTCTATTACAAATGATGGGTGGTTGGGGAAACAATTATAGTAGTCCGACGATGGTAATAGTGATCTTCAATGAGATAGTAAATACGAGAATGATGATAATTTAGAGATTTTGTGTTAATGATTTAGGACTATTTTATAAAGACTTAAAACTGTCTTTTTAAAAAAATTAAGTTAAAAATTAAGTTAAAAATAAAATAAAATATCTTTAATAAAATAACAATTTAATAGTTAAACACTTAAAAGAACCAAAATTAAAACATTAGACACCTATTTAGAGTTAAAAATAGTTTAAGTACCAAAAGTGATTTAAAAATATAGTTTAAACACTTATTTAACTATTAATCCTTAAAAATATTATATAAATATATTAACATTTTAAGTGATTTTAAATAATTTATCGACACAACATCTATACTTTGTTAAAATATTACTTTATTAACGCAGGAATTTAAACAAAACATAAATACATATGATGTTAAAAAACATGAAAGAGTTTTGCATGTTTGATTTTAATCACAGAATTCTTGTCAAACTTATTTTTATATTTCAATTTTATTACAATAATTTTAAATAAAATAATTATACGAAACTAAAAGGTTAACAGATTATTTACAATAATAAAAAATTAAACCTTTGAAATTCGTTTTTGACTTTATGCCAAAAAATAAACGACTTACCTTTCGCCTCTTCTTCGCGGAAGATTCAAATCAATCAAAGCTCCTGTTTTGTTTTTGTAGTTTTCATTCGAGCAATTGGGTTAATTAGTTAAGTATCCCACGATCAAGAAGCCGATCTCTCGGAGCTATGTTCAAGTTCTGGTGATTTTCTCATTCAATCTCTTTTGGTTTGTTTGGATATCCAGAAATATATTAATATTTTTCATTCACTGTGATTTTGACTATTTTTACTTAAAAGTTTTAAATTTGCCTAGAGTTTCCGTGAAATTCAATCTGGGTTTATCTAAATTGTATATATGGAATCTTCGTTTACCTTTACTTTTTGCTATTTAGAGGCTAGTTGATTATCAAAGACTAAAATTTGTGCTAAAGAACAATTGGGTCATTTTGATTTATAGTTTAAAACTCGTTTTAGTTAGAAACTATGAAACTGAGCATAATTTTGGAATGTTTTGTTGCGTGTAATGATATATGTTTTCATGAAGTTAGATACAAGGATTATCTTCTCCCACTAGATTAACATGTTAGTGCAATTCAAAAATGTCAATGCTTGAGAATTTTGATATGAAGTTTTTGTTCCATTTTAATGGGGTAACTGTAACACTGTCAAATGCTTGCGAATTTTCATTAGTTGAAGTTGTGTAGGTATATTATGTTGTGCAATCATGGTCAAAAGTTAAGTGCGGTTCGGATCCTTTTAACTGCATGTATAGTTCTAGTAGACATAATTTGTGTTTCACTATGTTGCAGGAATTCACAAGAGCAACAAGCTCAGCCGCATGCGCAGGACAGTTCTTCACACTCGTGGTATCCTCCTTCTGTAGTTCCCCCTAATTCTTCCCGACCTGAGACTCCAAGTAACAATGCTTCCAGCAGCTTCAACTCGCAGAGGCCTGCAGAGTGGTCGCATTCTCCCTCACCTGTTTCGCCTGCTGAAACTGCTGGAGTCATTGCTCTATTAAAGGACAAAAGGTGGGGATCTGGTTCATGTGTATCTATATATTTTTATTTGCAAAGCAATCTCCATTTTGTCTTAAGATGTTTTTAGATCCTAATTACATTTGTATTTTCTTAGTGTTGATGAATTACGGAAGCTTGTGTCTGATAAGGATGCATACAATCAGTTCTTTCAATCGGTTGACCAGGTTAAAATTCAAAACAATGTAAGTGACAAAATCGCCTTGATTTATTCGGTTTCTCTTTCAAAGTAAGGAATTTGCATCTTGTTTTCCTTTTGCACCATGTGTTATCTTCTTGTTTTGTTCTCTGTCCTCAAAGATTCTGATGGTTTAGCTTTTAGGCCATGGCATAACAAGGGGTATCATTCACCAGTGAATTTGGTGAGATTGATTGTCTGTGATTGACCTCAATACCAAAATGCTTAGGATGCTGCCTATTCAGATTCTTGATCCATATTTCTAGTTTTCTTGTGCTGCTGATATCAACATGTGTCTGAATACTAGTGTTTAATAAAGTTCTGATGTTTTGGAATTCAGTGGAATATGTTCTTGTTTAAAAGACATGTAAAGGAGGACTTAGCTTGAAACACTGAGCGGAAGATGATCTCGTGGTTATATTGGTCTCAATCGGAGCATGACTCTCCGCTAACTAGGGCCTTGTTGTGTGCTATATTTGCTGTTCCTTGTTAGCATCATGATGGAGTTGCACTTTAGCTATGCTTTAGAACCATTTATTCGAATTAACATGTATTGTGATGTCTGATGAGAAAACCATGTTTTTCATCACTTCATATTTCATCATTTTTCGGTTTCTTACTCGTTCGGGATTTACTTTTAACCAGATAAGAGATGAACTTCGGAAGGAGACTTTGCAGCTTGCTAGTGAGTTCTTATTCCATTGAATATTATGATAATGTCATAAATTTCATAGAGAGAAAAAAAATCTCATTTACATATTTTTGACAGAAGAAAAATTCTCACTTATGTGTTTTCTATAAACAGGGAACAATTTGGATAAAGAACCACAAATAATGGAGCTAAGAAACCAGGTGAGATTTTCTGTAACATCCAACAACCATCTTTTTGTCACGAATTAATGTTAGTATATCAGTTCTAAATTCTTTTGCAATCACAGTGCAGAATCATCCGCACAACTGAATTGGCGGTGGCTCTGGAAAAACTAATTGAGCTCGAGAGACAGAAAGACGAAACTCTGAAGTTCTACTCCCCTGCATCATTTATGCATAGGCTTCAAGGTACACTTTAATTGTATTACCTACGTTATTCGGAGCAACATAGTATATCTCTATAAGAAATAAAAGATGGTTCTTCTTCCTTGCAGATGCAATGAACGAGACAGAAGAGGAATCAGAAATCGTGAACAAGCAGCTTCTTGATGGGGAAATAGATATCGGCACCTTCGTGCAGAAGTACAAGAAAATCAGGGCCAGTTACCACCGGCGAGCTCTCATTCTTCTCGCTGCTAAAACTCATCCAGTTGGATGACAAAAATAACTGGAAATAGGAGATGGTATTTGATTGCATCTATGTACCTTAATATTGATGGACTGTTACCTGCGGCTTGGTGTATGAATAATGAAATCTATATATTCTCAGTTTGAAACTTTCAACATTTTCCGACTAATTGTCTATCATTTTATTGTGTTCAATTCAGTCCTCCCACTTTGTTTTAATGTCACAGTCCGTACCTGCAGTAGCCGCTAAGCTAAGTCCAGATCCGTGACAAAAACTCTAATTAATAATGCATCAAAGTTTCTAAATATAAAGAATTTGGCCTGCTCTTCTGCATAGAGCCAGGAAAACCGACTGCCATTTGTGAAGCTCAAAAAGGAAGCCTAAATTCTTGCATTGCTTGTAATTGCAACAGACATAAATACAGAAATTAAAATTTCATTTGTATCTCAAAAGAATCGTTATAGTTTTTCGTTCAACCATGGTGCATTATGACCATTACACGATACAATTCAATAGCGTGACTAAATTAACTTACTTGGAAGTTGGTGAACTAATATCGGGTTTGCGTTGGCTGAGCTTCATGTACAAACCCTGCAACACAAACACATTTATGAACGATATGCTTGATGAGTTCCTATGCTTAACTAAAACAAGTCATTTGTGAAGAGAAATTACATTTGTTGTATGAATTGTGGCTCCGGTGGTCATACTAATGTTTTGATTCGGAACCAGCTCAAAATTCAAATGTTGAAGAAAGATTGCAAGTGCAACGATAGCCTCTAGCAAAGCAAATTGGTCACCGACACACTTACGAGGCCCCCCGCTGAACGGAATGAACCTGAACATTTTACTGTATCTCATCATATTGACACGATGAAGAGCATGTATTACGTAAAGCAAACGTGTAAAGGACATAGGGGATGTGGAGCAAACTAGTAAAACATGTTTTTGTTTTGGTATTGGATTCGGAAACTTTCCGTACCTGTAATCGGTATTTGTTTCATTAGGGACTGAGCTTTCCAAGTCAAACCTTTCGGGCACAAACTCTTCAGCTCTTTCCCAAACCTGGAAAGAAAAAAGTGACACAATAAGTATACCTAAGCAATGTTGGTTATTGCTTCTCATGAAAACAGATAATAGGGATCACAGCATCTCTCCAATTTACAGGCAAAAAAAATTATGGGGTTAGAAAATTTGTAACCTAGAACATACAATTTGAAGGAAACAAAACATTGTTCACTCATACACTTTACAAATCCAACATAGTGATGGCCCATGTACACTTCAATATGTAGGATGCTAACAACAGAAAATTAGGGATTTCATACAGGTTAGGCTTCTTATTTCGGTATTTGAGGCTATATGGGATCGAACAGTCATTACTGAAACTAAGAGTCCAACACTTTACCGACAGACTAAATAGCTGTGGCTTTTGCACAAGATCCGGGTACTTGGAGGGGCATATCCCTATACCCATATCTGGATATGCACGGACATAGGTGTTGGACTCAGGTGCAATAAGAAAATGAAGAATCGTAGCAACATATAAGTAACTTATATATTTAAGTTAATCACGAGAACGGGAAAGGGAATCCAATTACGAAAAAGAATTACTAGTAAGACGGAAAATAAGGCATAAGCTGGAACCTGTGAAGAATGATGTATATTATATACTGAAATCATTATGTCTTGACCAGCTTTAACTTTATAGTTACCGGGAAGAATGTCATCAACTTGAGCCCTCCTTATCAAGACCTATGAGCAGAAAAATCCGGAAACCATAAAAAATGGGTCTTTTAATCGAGAAGATATAGGAGAAGTTACAAGGTCTGTCTTTGCATGTATTTGAATATATTGTATCTACTCTGAAAGAAAAGTTGCAACTTACAGGAGGATGAGGATATAGACGTAATGACTCGGTTATGCAACGAGTTACAAACTTGAGATCCTTTATGTCTTCATAGGTAGGCAGTCGTCCCTCCAAAACTCTGTCGACTTCCTGTTGTGCTTTTAGCAACGAGGAGGGATTCTGCATTAGAATATGGAAGAACGAATCAAAGTTACTCAAGTTAAGGTTTTAAGTAACACATTGGCTTCTGACTTAACATATCATCGAGATAGAAAAGTACATTGCTTAGAAGATACAATGTCCATGTCAATACTGAACCGGTAGTCTCATGACCTGCAACTAACATCGATAAAAGGTCATCTCGTAACTGCAAGCTCGAAACCTGTGACAGATCGAGCCACTTTCAGAAGAGAGAGGAGCAAAGTGTTCAAGCTTAAGGAAAAGAAATCATAAAGAGCAGTTGTGGACCTCTTCCCTGCTTGCAAGCAAGAATCGAAGTATACTTGGATCAGCATCATTTACATATTCCTCCTCATTGATTCTTTCACCTTCTTTTTCCACGATCTCTTTGCACTTTACTATAAGTTCTTCAACAGTTTTTTGAATGACTGCAACTGCAGTTTCAGCCTTTACTTGCCTTGGAATTATCTTGCACAAAACTCCAATCTACAACGGAAATCAATAACCGGTTAGTCACCGAAAGGTCAAGCATGAGAAGCCAAACAAAGAACATGAGGAAGAACCTGCCTTCCAATAAGGTAAAATGTCCGTGGATCGTAACTCTGCCTCTTTCAAAGCAGTATAAACTGCATCGATGACAGGGCTATCAGTTGTCAGTGAATCAAAATTATAATTAAATAGGGATAGACCAATGACATCAAGGGTCAGTTGAGAAAACTTTTCTTCCATGTTTACAGCCGTGCCATCCAATGCAAAAGGTTGCAACTTCTCTACCAGTCTCTCGGCGCATTTGCAAAATACTCGATCAACCATTACAGACAAATACTTCTTGTGAAGAGATGGAACCACAGCCCTCCGCCTCACCTGTCAAAAATTGAATTAAACGAAAGACATAAAATTCAACTAAAACACAACAGAACAGCTAGTTTCTATCATTCCCTGGTATAGATCAATTGTTAGTAGAAATTAAACAGGTAATTGAGTCTTCAATTTTACAAGAACTAGGCCATGAAATCAACCTACAAGGGATTTCTATCCTTTTCCTTAGTACTCACTACCCAGCCTATTAATTAATATCGTAGCTTGCTCCAACTCTTCATTTTTCATTAAATACATTTGTTTGAAACATATCCGAACATGTGTATCTAACACTTAGACCCAAGTCCGAGCAACATAGATATCAAACACTATATTTATAAGAACCAGGCCAAGCAATCCACCTACACGGCAGAGGCGAAACCGAGAGTGGTAGTGTCCCCCTAAGATATTTTGTTACTGATTTAGTTGTTCTAACAATTGTAAAGTTAGAAGCCAATATAGTGTAAACCTATATTTGGACTCCCATAAAAGTTCATAATTCAAGTTCGATCCCACGAAAAAAATTCTAGCTTCGGCCCTGCTACACAAGATTTCTTCCCTTTTCCTTAGAACAATTATAACAAACACGTGGTGGGCACAGATCGGTATATCCGACTCCTATACCCAAATCCAACTAACATAGTTATCAAGTAGCCAATTGTATAAAGTTCAGTGGAGGAAACCGATGATTACCGTCCAAAGAGAACCTTCGGCAATGGCAAAACCCGACCCAAAAAGAAATTCAGAGACCTCCGAGACAAGTCCTTTAGCATATTTGCCATAATTTCTCAGCACGTGCTTGGCAATGTCGGGGTTGCTGACCACCACAAAGTTCCTCGGACCGGCAGCGAGCCGATAGATAGGCCCATACTGATTCATCCACTTAAACAGCGGCAAAAACAAGGCACCCCCAAGAAGCTCTGAGACATCTTCCAATTGAGCACTGGCTATGGGAATCCCCGAGTCATCGTTGGCGCCAAATGTTAAGGACTTGGTCAATGAAGTCAGCCAATTCGGGCTGACCCAAGACGTGGTTTTCGAAGGTGGCGGTGGTTTGGGCTTGGTGGTTGGTGTTTTATCAATGGAGGATTTGATTGAGAATGATTTGAGTTGACTGTTAGTGGGTTTTCGAGAAGGGATTGAAATGAGAGACAAAGAAGAAGTCGGAGTGAGACAAGATTGCATGATGTTTTTCTAGGATGAAAATAAAATGGTTTCAGAATTCATTTGAGTTCGTCTCTGTCTCTCGTTTCAAGCGTTGAAGATTGTTTGAGAAACAGAAACAAGAGATGTCTGGTTTGTGGACAATTTCAACAAAAAAATAATAAAAGAAAAACAAATTATCCAAATGATTTTAGGTAAAATACTTTTCCAAGTCCTTCTATTATAAGAACTACATCAATTTAGTCTCTACTCCATCTACTATTGAATGTATAGTTTTTCTTTTTACAGATTTGACATTTGTAACATATAACAATAATTGAAAAATATTTTCGCACTATTATATTTTCATATATTGATATAGGTTGTCTTACACTATTTAGTTTTGTACGTTCAATGATCTTTACTGAATGGATTTTTAGTATCATTTGAATAGATATAAAGTTTGAGGCTTTATGTATAGACCAGACCCTGTTAAGAGAATTATCCATTATAATCAACTATATAATACAGTTCGGTTAAAATTATTTAGGATAAAATCTTAAAATTTTGAACCGTTAAAATTAAACTATTTTAGTTAATCGAATGATTAAAAATAATGGTTAATGGTTAATCGAGTAGAACTAAATCATAACATTTTGAGTTAGCCATGTTAGAAAGATGAGTTTTGCAGAAGTGGGATTCCAATCCTACTATACACCATCTCTTCTCTTATTCTCTGACTGGAATCCCTGATAGCAGGTTTGAGGATGAATTCAAAGGGAAATCTTACAACTTTTGGTAGAACTTGCGTTTCAAAATCCAATGATCATCGGCTCGCAACACAAGAGTATATATTATGTTCATGTTGAATACATTCGTAAATAATATTTTAAATAAAAATGACCGCAAAACACCACTAATGCTTCTTCCCCGTCCGACCCGTTATAAATTTGAAAAACTTTTCTGTCCTTTTTGGTTGTGTCCGGGACTTTGTCTCTTCAAAAACACTACGTTTTCGCTTTATAACAGGACCATTAACTGTTGATCCATCCGTGGCTGAGTCGTCCACATTGACATCTTCCAAGTCTTTCGGATACACTATTCGAACCCCACATTTCTTCACCTTCACACATTTGGCGCAATCGTCGGAGTTGATTGAGAATTGAAGTTGGTTTGAACCATCTATTGCGGGTGAACCCTCCAAGTAAAATGGACATAACAAGTCACGAGACAAATAGACAAGGTAAAAGTGGTCCTTTAGCAAGGGTTGGATGTATTCTTTACTAAAAAACCAGCATCTCCGTGTTACTTGTCGAGGATTTTCACCATCACTATCACCTTGTCCTGATTTGGTATGATGCATAACAACTTCACATGTGAGCTCTTCATCCCTTGAAGCATCAGCATTCACAAAGATGCAGCAGAAAGCAACTCCCTTCCATCGAATATCATTCCGAATAGTGTTAGGCAGGGGTATCTTGATTGAAGACTCCACGGTTTGATGGCTGAACCATTTTGGGATTTCACTTCCAGGTAATACAACCTCAAAACTTTTATGTAAAAACGCAGCTCGCTGCAAAATAAAACGTGTGCTGATTAGTTACACTAATATTATCAAGTCTTAAAGTGTATGAGGTTTTGTAAGTATGAAAGAGAGATGAATCGACCTTATGATGCCTTTGTAGCAATGTTAATGCATTGTTCTTCTCAGCAAATCTGTAGCAGTGAAGACCACTAAACCGTGCCCAACTCGCCGGAACACATACCTTTGAATTTGGAACTAGTCCCAGAGAAGCAGAGACATCTGTGCATACAACTGTACCTACAGGCTCAGGCAAACGTTTAAGCTCCTTGCAGTTTGAGACTCCAAGATATTGAAGCTTGTAAAGTTGATGAAGTGAAGGTATGCTGACAAAATTGTTACCGCCGAGATCAAGAAATGTCAAAGTGGACAGACAAGAAAGATCACTAGGAATTTCTCCATCACATAGATTGCAGTCCTTTAGTTTCAAGCTAGTTAATGAAGTCAAACCAGACAATGACTGTAACATCAGAGGCATGGACTCTATCCTTCCTCTTTGGAGTACCTGGAAAAGAGAAGGTAGATTCGGTCCCTTGCGCCTAACGAAGGACACAAGTTTAAGATTCTTAAAGTGAACAATGAAGGACGGCGGTTTTGCTATTGCTGTTTCACTTAAATCAAGCTCTTCCAGGAACTCCAGTTGCTGCAAATTCTCCAGCAAATTTTCAACTTTACAACAACCCGACATGTTAAGAGATTTTAGACATTTACACCCATCTATGCTGCTTGGGAGACTGATAAGGTTACTGCAGCCTCTTAAATTCAAAAGTTCAAGCCTCGAAAGAACTCCAATAGATGGATGAACATCTACAATTCTTATACAACCCTCCAATATCAAAATTTCAAGATTTGGGGTTGTTGTGAAATCTGGTGTCTTGATCAGGTTTGTACACCCTTTGAGATTCATCACTTTCAACTTATACAAGGGCTGTTGAAAACGATAACAAATTAGAAATAAAAAGAGAAAAAAAAAACATGATCAAGAAAACAATCGGATAAATTAATTCTTACAGTGTTTCCTTTCCATAGTTGTTCAACTCGACTGTATGGCAACATAAGTGCGACAAGGTTGTCGGGTTGGAAGCTTGGAGGCAAGGATGTTAAAGGATATCCCGTCCAATCTAAAAGCCGTAGCTCATTAGAAAGATGTTTGAGATCATCACAATTTAACAGGCAAAGGACTTTGAGCAATCTCAAGTTTTTCATCTTCAAGAAGGCATCCACATTCAAATGGAGCATCTTCTTCGACTCCCTGATGATAACCATAGGCAAAGGAGGATGTAAAGATCATTCTTCAAGGACTTTCTAATTACATGAAAACAAATTTCAAAACGTGTGCATTGTAATATCAAATCCATATGTTTTTCCAACACTCAACCAAGTTTGAAAAACATAGCCTGTAAGAAACTTATTGCTTGTAAATGACCATGCCTTCAACCCATCATCCATGTGTATGTATGTTTTCCTACCTTTTATTGTCAATGACCATGCCTTCAATCCATTCCGTTGCCTAGAAACACAACATAAAAGGGGAAATTTATATGGTAAAACTTGTGAAAATAAAATAAATAATATGCAATTTGTGTGTAATGACTTACAGTATTTTTGGTTAGCACATGATAGACATCTTTTTCCTCCCACAATCTACAACGTTTTCCAGGTTCAGTAATGGATTTTTCCCAAACAATTTTTCTTCCCATTTCTTGCAGCAAGTTATGCATCCACAATCTGTTGTTTTTATTAACGGTTAACAGAGACTTCTTAATGAGAACATCGATTCCGATATCCGGGAAAAACTCACAACCATCCAAGACTTTCATTACAAAATCTTTCTCTTCCCCATTGAAGAAGCATGCTATGTCTAGAAATATATTATTCTCCCTATCTTCCAATCCATCAAAGCTAATTCGAAGCCTGTCAAGAATTTCTTTGTTAGAATCTTTTTCAAGTCTTTTGATTGCACTTCTCCATTGAGCTGCATCTCTACCACACAAAAACGAACCCAAAACTTCAAGAGCTAAGGGAAGGCCACTTGCATATTTTACAACATGTTCAGACAGCTCAGTGAAAACATTTTCTGGTACTGTCTCACTGTCAAAAGCTTTCAAATTGAAAAGCCGAAGTGCATCTTTGTCATTCAATGTTGTAGGCTTATACACATCATTGACTCGGAAAGATTGGAGTAAATGTTCATCTCTTGTTGTTACAATGATTCTACTTCCTAAACCGAAGTGCATCTTTGTCATTCAATGTTGTAGGCTTATACGCATTTCAAGTGTTGTACATTATCCACATCATCAATAACAACAAGAACCTTTTTGTGAGACAACTTGTGGCTAATTATGACATTCCCTTCATAAATATTGAAAAAATTGAAACCTTCATCAGACAAGACTTGGAACAAAAGTTGTTTCTGTAGAGAAACAAGTCCAAATTTGTCTGAAACTTCTCTAACATCAGCAATGAAACCTTTATCTTCAAAGTGAGATGACATTTGGTCGTAAGCAACTCTTGCAAGAGTTGTTTTACCGATGCCACCCATTCCGCAAATTCCTATAATGCGGACATCATCTTCCCCAATCTCTATTTTCGAATACAACTCTTCCAAGCGTGAACTAATTCCAACCAACTTATCATGAACAACGGGATATGTTTGACATAACTTGGCTGATATTTTTCTAACAATGTCTCCAATAAATTCTGATTCAAGCCTGCCAAGAAACAAAATTTAGTTCTTTTAGATAATTATTTTTGCTGATACATTCTTAATGATATGTTTTTTCATTTCTATAGGTACCAAGTACCAACTTGGTAGAAGATGTCTTGCTTAGGTATTAGCTTAAAGCAAAGATTTTTTAAATACCAACTTGTGAGAAGCCTATTCAAGTACAAAATGCCTATGTTATCATTAAATTACCTGTTCTTTAGATGCCATCCCTTGATGTTAGCCACTTGGTTCAAAGCATTTTTCCACCTTAGGATCTTGTCTTGATCTTCCTTGTATCTCTCTTTGTGTTTGGCAAAGGCTTCTTCCACTTTCTGTTTTCTTAAATCAGATGGATCCACATCATAAAATATTGGAAATACTTTATGTCCTTTCTCGTTTTTTTGTTTAACAATCTCGGCCAGCTCCTCCAAGCACCAACCTGAAAAGGTATAGGTTTGTGATAAAACGATTACCGAGCACCAGGATTGTTGAATGGCTTTGAAGAGTTGTGATGAAATCTCTTCACCGACCTCCAACTTTATATCATCTCTGAAAGTCACAATTCCATTCCGTCTTAAAGCATCGTACGGATGATCTGTGAAATTCTTTCGTGTGTCTTCGCCTCTAAAACTCAAGAAAACATGGTATTTCCTTGGAGAAATAGATGATGAAGTTGAAGTTAATGATGACATGAAAATGATCAAGTATGAAAAGCAAGAATATATTTGAATCTGGTGTTGAAAATCATCTCCCAATACAATCCAAGTATAAAGAGATCAAAAGAGGGTCATTTTCCCAGGGAATTATATACCAGAAATGATGTATTTGAGACCGCTTTGTTCCTGAATAAATAGTTTTAGAAGTGTGACGTTATCGAATTGTTTCTGTCGTCAGTTTGTCCAAATTTGCATGGTCAATGCAGTAGTTGACCGTGTCTACTTGGTTTTGGCTTTTGTGGTCTATTGTCAGAAAATCTGAAGGAGGGAGACTGGTCAATAAACGCTGCATAGCGTCACAGTTTGACATTTTTTTCTTAGATTTTGACCCTCAAATCGAAGGTCTTTATGTTGAAAAATAGTCTCTTTTTTTCCAAGTCGCCTGCTTGACGGGACCAGATTTGTTGGTTTCAAGTTTGTCCTCCCACTTACAAATAGTCTTTGGGATTGGGGTGAGGATTGACTATGTTTTAACTTTATCAAGGTCAGTCCATATTTATTTTTATTAACTTAAAAATCCAAAGATGACGTCTTAGTTAGTAATCATTCCCCGACTAACTTTAAAACTTTCCAGTCAAAACACTTTGTTAAGGGGTGTAAATGGAATAAAAAACGTATTGTAAAGGGTCAGTGCTATGATGCTCGTCTTTTGTGCATTGTTCCTCTCTTAGCCTATAGCCTATAGCCTCTAGGGCTTCGATGACGAACAGAAGATGCTTAAAGAGTCTTCCACTTTGATAAGAGGAAGCCCGGTTTTGTTTGGATTTTAAAACAAGGACAAACCAGATTACCAACCCATAATGGAGAAATTATATCATGGGTCAGTCTCATCATGTCATCCATGGGACCATACCAAATAACAAGATGACTCGAAAACTAATTGTCATTTAAAAAAAAATCAATTCTAATTTGGACAAATACCGACTCCATAGATCATGTTCTATTCTTACCAGTCTGTCATCGTTGAGTCTGACTCCGCCGCAACCTAAGAGACAGTTGTAGTTCAGAAAAGATTCGATGCTCCTGCTGGCTGCTGGCTGAAACGGACACAAAGTATTAGTTTCACAACGGAAATTTGTGAAATAAGTCACACGAGAAAGTTGTTTTCAGTAACAAGGTGGATTGGATTTGGGGAAAGTTGAAAAATTAAGCTAAATAGTATAGAGTTTTCAAAACTTACTGTATGCACGGGGTGAGATAGATTATTGGAATTTTTAAACACTAAAAATAAAAAAAAAAAGTATTTTTATTTGAGATTATAGATTTAATTTATGATTTAGAAGTTTAGTTCGTAAAGTTTAACATTCATATGGATAATTTAGGATGCATGTTTTAAGTTTTATGATTATAAATCTAGAGTTTAATTTTAAAGAATAAATATGCATGTTTGTATAAAGATATATATAGCTTAGGTATAAAAAGCCGTGAAAATTTGTGTTTAATATATATTTTAATTTTAGGGTTTATAGGGTTTAGTTAGGGTTTAAAGATTAGGAGTCTAGTATTTAGAATTTAATGTTTAATGTTTGATTTTTCAAAATTAGAATTAAGAATTTTAGATTTAGATTTTATAATATAAAATTAATTTTTATACAAATTATGTATCAAAAATTTATAACCAAAACCAATGATTTCTACCAACAATATTTTAATAATAAAGCTATGTAAAATTTACATATCTATTTTAAGACTCGATCCGATCATGTTATTTAAATTCTTTGTCTTAACTTCTCAAATTCTAAACTTTAACCACTCGATTTTAATGTCACGGGATTATTATCTTTTTTCTGTCTAATAAAATATACAAGTATATATATCTAATTATTTGGTTTCAAATTCCTTTTTAAATATACTACTACTCTTCAACTGTTTTTCCCCTACTCAATCTGTAGCACAAAATTTTTGTTTTAAACGAAGTCATCACTATTCCTCTTTGGATAGGCTCAAGACGTCATCAACCCGACATAAGATAAGTTGTGCTGACTAAACCAGGCCATTTTCAAGAATAAAAAAAATAATACTCTTTTAAGTATTTAATTGCATGTGAATATTTGTTTGTCTGTTTTTCATGCCAAAGTACACAAGTCTACAACTGACAGACAAAAATCAATGAAATCACAGAGAATAGGATAGGATCAATGGACGAGACAAAGAAAACAGACATGGTGCAGACTGAAAAGATGAAACAAAAGATTCTCTTCACTGTGCAGGAAAATTCGTATTCAAAGTAATTAATAAATTAAATATAGAATACTCAGTTCAGATGTAGACTTAACTTAGATAAAATAATTTTTTATTAAGAGAGATAAAAATATAAACAAAAATATATTTGATTATTTATATTTAACATTAATAAATATGTTTGTGAATATATAAACATACATGTTTTTAAATGTTAAACGAATATGTTCTTGCCAAATAATAAACTCGATAGTTTGAACATAGCATTAAAAATTTAAATAAACTTTAATAATTAAAAAAACACAAATTAAATATAAATAAATTTAAAAATAAATAAATAAATACGAAAACAATATTATTTATTTAAACTAGATTCATTATATCGATACCATTGACACAGTGAGGCATGGCAAGGAGAATAACATCAACGATTGCTCAAGATCTTATCTTTTCATTTTTATAATTTTATAAAATTTTCAATTGATAATTTAGTAAGTTCGTAATTATCATTTATTTTTTAGTTATATTTATAATATATTTTTTAAAATTAATAAAAATAATATATTTAATAGATTTTAGTTATATTTATAAATTATAAACCCTAAACTCTAAATTTTAAACTCTAAACTTTAAAATTATATTTTTATTTTATAGAGATAATTTTTACTTAAAATTTTAAAAATATCTGAAATGGTTTTGATTTTAAGGTGGCAAATATATGAACTTTCTCTTTTGGATTAATTTGAATGCAATGCTTATCCAAAAAAAATATATGAACTTTTCGTATGTCTTACGGAATATAACCACCAAATCAGTACAAAACTCTCAGGTCCTGTGCGGGGGTAGTAATGAAACTTCCTACCCAAGGCTGGCTGTTATTATATCTGTATTTTATAACCCTAGGCTGCAGGCTGCAGCTACTTGTTTACTATAGTATATGTCTGTACATCCAAGCTGAAACAAACTCATAAAGCTGCTTCTTTTGGCACAGTGAGTCGTGGGAGGAAGAGCAATGGAATATGACGGAGAAGGATTTGACGTTATTGTAGTAGGCGCAGGCGTCATGGGGAGCTCAACGGCGTACCAGATTGCAAAAAGAGGAAAGAAAACACTGCTTCTCGAGCAGTTTGACTTTCTGCACCACCGTGGATCTTCCCATGGCGAGTCCAGAACCATACGAGCAACATACCCGGAGGATTACTACTGCAGCCTGGTGACAGAGTCATACCGGTTATGGCAGCAGGCTGAAGCAGAAATCGGCTTCAGGGTTTACTTCAAGGCACTGCACTTGGACATGGGACCAGCCGATGCCAAGAGTCTACTCGCAGTCATCCACTCGTGTCGAAACAACGCCATCCCGCACCAGGTTCTCAACCGAAAGCACGTTGCTGAAAGATTTTCCGGCCTGATCGACATACCGGATGACTGGATAGGCGTGTCGTGTGAGCTGGGAGGTGTCATCAAGCCCACCAAGGCGGTGTCGATGTTTCAAATGCTTGCCTCAAGGAATGGTGCATTCCTTAGAGACAACATCAAAGTGGTTAATATAGCCAAAGATGGAGATGGAGGAGTGGTGGTAACCGCCAGCACTGGCGAAAAGTTTCACGGCAGAAAATGCGTGGTGACAGCGGGTGCTTGGATGAGAAACCTGGTTAAAACAGTCAGCCGAATTGAACTGCCGATTCAACCACTGGAAACCAATGTATGTTACTGGAGAATTAAGGAAGGACACGAGGGGAAGTATTCAATCGGGACTGATTTCCCAACATTCGCTAGCTACGGCCAGCCATACATATACGGAACACCATCGTTGGAGTATCCAGGACTGATTAAAGTAGCCGTGCACGGTGGTTACCAGTGTGACCCCGACAGAAGGCCATGGGGACCCGGACTTGTACCTGACTCATTGAAGCAATGGATCAAACAGAGATTCAAAGGGTTGGTCGATTCGAGTCAACCTGCTGCAACTCAGTTGTGCGTGTACTCGATGACACCCGATGAAGATTTTGTGATAGATTTTCTGGGCGGGGAGTTCGGGAAAGATGTGGTGATCGGAGGTGGGTTTTCCGGCCACGGTTTCAAGATGTCTCCGGCCATTGGTAGGGTGCTGGCTGATTTGGTTCTTACCGGAAAGGCTGAGGATGTTGAGCTAAAGCATTTCAGGATAGGAAGATTTGAAGAGAATCCGAGAGGGAATATTAAAGATTATGAAGATCAAGTTGGTCTGTTGTTGAAAAGTACGCTGTGAATTAATTCCCCACAATCTTTGAAGAATGAATAAAACTTGGTTTGATGTTCATTTTCCAGCATTATCCAGGGGACAAAAAAAAAACCATGAAAAAAAAAACAATTTAAAAACATAAACAAATTGCAGCATCTTGTCACACAATCCATTCGATTCAGCATTATCCAGGAAGCTAATGGTTTGATGTGGGCAAAACTTGTCGACTCCTAGACACTAACCATCTATCATCTTGGGCAGAGGCATCCTAGACACCGTAGGCCTTCAAACCTATGGCTTTCAGGTTCGAACCGGACCCTTTACACCGGTGGCCAACTGGCATGATGAATCTAATCTCTTGTAGTAAAAACTTATTTTAGGGGTCAAAAAGAAGATTACCAGCTTCATATGAATAGAAAACGAAGTGAAAGCTCCCATAAAGCCATATTTATTCAAACTTGTGAAGGAAACTCATACATTCGACCCAAAATATAGAAAAGCCTAAATCTCATCATCCAATGTATACTTCGTGTCTATGGGTACAAAATGATTAAAAAAAGAAAATAGTAAAACATTGTATTTACAGGCGCTCTTTCGTCCATGTGCTGCAACTTCTTCATTGCAACAACAATACAAAATCCCGCCCATAAGCCCTTTTAGCTGCTACCTCTTCTTTCAATAGCTTATAAAGCCTAAGCTGCTAGCGATCTATAAATGACTTATTCATGAGGTTGACGGCATCATCCATGAACTATAAAAACAGTTGCAAGAAACCAAATGAACAATGAAATATTATCAGATGCATATACTTTTACCAAACAATGTCTTAGAAAAACCGAAAGCAGATCATATTCGAAAACCTCTCTTTTTGCTTATTTCCACTAGAATAAACAACTTTGGAATCAGCCAGGAATATAGGATAAAGAAGACACATGGAGGCTAACTCTAGGTTTGCCTATCCAATCTTTAACTCTAATCCAATACCATATTATAGTGTTCTTAATACTTTAGGATCCGAAAGACCAAGGCCTTTGGATCCTAACAGCCTAAAAAATACGAGTCTTTTTGACCAATTTGAGGAGTCTGGACCTATGTTGCTTGGACTCTTCTATATTGAACATATGGATATAGAGTTATGACCTCCAAGGATCCTCTAAATAGATGAACTTAGAAAAATCTAACCATACATGTTGTAGATACATACCCGTATTTGACACTTACACCAGAGTCAGATTATCATAGATCTGGACAGCGTGACAAACTAGAGCAACCCCATTTCCATCCAATCGACCTCAATGTTAAAGACAAAAGGCTATATGAATGCCTTGGGCCTATTGGTACAAATAATAGGCTTCTACTTCATCACAAACATCCCCATCTCAACACTTAAAAGCTTTTATCAATTAAATCGACTAATTGCAAATTGCAAATGCAACTAACCTGAAAATACTGTCATTAACCTTAAAAGTTTCTCATTATGGATGCAACCAACACTATCAATGGATCATTCCATGTGTGCTTGAAAGAGGAGAGCATTTTGAAGGAGAAAAAAAAAGATGAGAGCATAAAAATGTAGATTTTTACCTTTCCAAGCAACTTTAGTTCTTTACCGACTGGTTCCAAAAATTTTGTGTTAACTTCAATTGGCCATACCTGTCAATATTGAAAAGAAGAAATAAGTTTACAAAAAATGTGTAGCAGGCAAGGTTTACACTTCACACCCCGGACATAAGCAAAGAAAGCTATTTCTTAAACAGACACAATGATTTCAGAAGACAAGGAAGCAAAAGCATCTAAGTTTCACTTTGAAGATGAAACTGTAAAGTATATCTTCCACGTCTACGTTGTATTTAATTATTTCAAATGAAATTAACGATTACACGAAGCATTGAAATCATAAGTTGTGATACTCTTCCACAGGTTAGAAATTAAAATAAAATTTTAATCGAATGGTTAAATAGATATATCTAGAAAGACCTAATCACCGGAGGCTCTCAAAGTTAACTAGTAATAGGAAAAAGACCATGAAACAAAGGTTACAAACACGGCACAAATTTGTTTTGCGAAAATCGAATGCAACAGCCAAGGAGAGGTGCATACAAAACGTAAACAAACCCAAGATAAATCCATTCATAGTAGAAGAAGATTACTTATGGAGTAAAACAAGTTAAACATCCTAAAATGTTTCATATCAAAATTGAAAATTCCAAACCAGAAGTCCCTTTAATTGTACTTAAGCTACTAATACTACTAGTTATAGATTATGAATTATGATAATAAATTGATCAAAAAAATCCCATTTTGGCACTAAATTATCCATAAAAAAAGGAATGAAAATCAAAATACCTTAAGACCAAGTAATCTAATAGGTGTAATCTGTCCTGGGATGATGCATTCAGGTCCAGCTGCTTCCACAATAGCCTCTGTTGCTAACCCACTTCCTATAGGATCCGAGTGCTGCAAAAATCAAAACAAAAATCTCAATTCATCATCTTTTTTTTCTTAAAAATAAAAAGAAAATACAATTTATTATAAGGGTCTGACCTTCATGATGGCGATAGCATAATTGGAATTGGGGGGTTGACGTAGACGAAGAACAGGGGAATGGTGGATTCTAGGAATTGATTTTCCGGCTGAGGCCCGCCATGGAACATCCTTTTGCAACGAAGCTCCTCCTTTCTTCGACATGGTTTTATAGTTGTTTTTGTTAAGGATTGAAACGAAATCAACTCTGGGCTTTGAACGAAGTCTTGATTGGAATTAAGATCCCGATAGGAAATGGATGGAAATTAGGAACTTAGAGAAGCTGTGGCTTTAAACTGTGGCTTATCGAAGCTGCTGCGTATTTATTTTGTGGATGTGAATATGATTTTTCGTAGGGACTGTATGTTGGCGTAGGGTTCCAAAATTATCAATATTTTAAAATACAAAAATATAACATTTATAATCATTAATAATTTAATTTTTAAATATAATAAAGAAGAATACTTAAAAACACATTTGAGCGTAAATATAAAATTGACTAGAAAATAATTTTAATGATTTAAATAGTTTTTGTTGTATTTCCTTCTAACTATTTTAGGAAAAAACAATTGAAAGAACATTCACTTCCCTTTATTTTGATTAACCAATTATAATAATTAAACTTAAAAAGAACCTAGTAGGAAAAAAAAAATGTGTTTCTCTTTATAAAACCGTAAATTTTATGTCTGTTTTTAGAATCCTCAAATAACCATATCCAAACTCATGTTCGAAATCGAATACTTATCGATTCGGATAGGCGATACACAGCAACCATTCAGCCTCCACCTCTCTCAGCAGCCGCTTCCTCCAGCTTCTTCCACGCCATTTCTCGTTTCTCCTCCGCCTCCCCGGCACTGGCCTCTTTCTCTTGAAGCTGTCTCTCACAGTCTTCGACCAAGTCAGGGTCCATTTCCAAGAACATCTTGCGCACATTGACAGTCAAGTCGTGAACTTCTGTATTCCAATGACTGTGTATGTTCTTCTCCAATGCCCCAAAGATGATCGGCAACACCACCTGACGGTTCTGGGAGATTAAGCCCACGATGTGCTCGCTGTTCCAGAAGTAAAGGGCTCGTTCCGCAACCTGTAACACATGAATGGTATTTGGAAGAACTATGAAGAAAGCGGTGATCTTCTTGCAAATCATATGGCCAATTCGACATATGGTACAAAATACAAGAGGTTAAAATACATCCAAGGCTTAACTATGGATTTAGAAAAAAAAAATTATTTCTCTTTTAAAAAATTATAAACATGTCTCATAATTAAAAATATAACGACGAGAACAATTAATTGATCTAATAATTAAAAATTTAAAAATATTTATATTAGTGTTTCTACTTACAAATAAGTAATTTAATTAAAAATTATTCCAAACATGTTATTTTCTTTTTCTAATGTGGCATGGTATAATAACATTTGTAGTCACTAAAATTTATGTAATCTATCATTTTGATCCTAATTCGAAACGATTTAAAAATTTATAACTCTTATTAATATTTAAAAATACATCATTCCAACCTTTATTTTTCTCCTAAAATATTTGAAATTATCTCATAAATGTATATTATAATAACAATTCAACATTAATTTTTTCTCCTAAAACAAACTCAATTGTTTTAATAATATCACAAGAAAATACTAAAGTTAAAACAGAAATAATTACATTTATTAAATTATTTTAAATGAAATGAAATAATAAAATATAAATTTTAGTAAGTAAAAATATATTTAAAAAAACATGTTTATAACAGTATATTAATTAACTTGCTAGTAACTTTTAGCAGGAATATGGTATATTTGTCATAAAATTAAGTGACATTGTATGCAGTTTAACCTAACAAAAAGCCTTCAAAGAGTTACCTGAAAGTTAGGGCTGTTGATACATCGTGCGATCTGTCGGAAAAGAGGAACCATACACCGCTGGAACTCGAGTGGCTGCATGGCCTCGAGAACTTCTTCGACTTCCCCGAGGAACAGAACTTCCTTCTGACAATTAACCAACGGCCAATACTTCAACAACCCTCGAACAACCGTGTCAGCCAGCTTATAATCCTTATCCACAAACTGAACCACACAATAAGACAAGTGATGATGATACAGAGCCAGGTGTTTCAGTTTATGCATCGGAATCAACGTTCTCACAAGGAAAAGCTTATGTTCTTCCTTTATAGGAACCGTGAAGCCATTGATGATGCTACCCAGAATCTCCAGGAGCTCGCCGACGCCGCTGTACCTCTGGGTTTCGTATATGAACCTATAGAATATGTTGTTTATGGTTTTCCTGATGCACGGACGATGCACCACGAATTTACCGTATATCCGGTGGACAACCATTTTTAAATACTCTCTTTCCCGGGAATCTTCAGAATCGAACAGATCCAGAAGCTTTATAACGAATGTGTGATCGATGTATCGCCTGGCGGATTTCGTTTCCGTGTCGGAGGAGACGACGTACCTAAGGAGGAGCTCGTAGACGATCTGTAAATGCTGCCACGCCGGTTCCGAATAGTTTTCCTCGTCTTCCAGATCGCCTCCTTCCGGTCCGGTTGTCTCGTGGTACCCCGGCGGAAGGGATCGGAAAATGTTGATTCCGACCATTTTGATCATTTCTCCCAAGCTTTTGTCCGCGATCTTTCCCATTCCGGATTGGATGAAATCGACGAGTTCTAATAATGTTTGCCGCTTGATCTCTTTTTGTTTAGCCGATTTCAAGTTGTCCGTGAAATCGAATTGAAAGCAACAGATCTGTAATTTTCTCAAGAACAAAATCTGCCTTTCCGATTTGGAGACGTCTTTGAATAACGGCAAAGGTTCCACGGATTTCATCGGCGGAAGGCTTGGTAAAGCGTCGCCGGGAGTTTGGATTTGACCCGAACCGGGTGCACCGGGTCCGTTTGCAGGTCCATCCGGTGTGTCTGTTTTGGAATGTTTCCGCTGTCCTTTTCTAAAATTTTTGAACATTTTTTATCAACAATTCGATTGATTTCTCGATCATAAGACTTTATCACCATTGATCATCCTAAACATGTTAAGAGTGATCTGAAATCCTGCCAACGAACTAAGCGGCGGTGATGATCCGGCGATCATTTGAACGTGCCGATGTAAAAGAAAACAAAGACAGAGATAAGAGTGTGATGAAATCAAACAGTAATATTTAAAATATTATTATATCATAAATACTATTTTTCAAATAAAAATGAATTCATTTCTGTGTTCAAAAAAGTGGATAGTTTTGTTTCTTTTGACGTTGTCTTTTATACACGTGGCTCATAGCCAAGACTCTGCAAAATCCTGAACCCACGATTGGAAAGTTCCACGTGGAAGTAAAAAAACCGGAGAACTTTTTATTTCCATCTTATTTTATTTGATTTATCACGACATCTATAGTCCAAGCGATCAGAATTATTTATCTTTAAATAATTATTCATTTACTAATTACACGTAAGAAAGAGATGATAATTCATCTTTAAAAAATTAAGATAAACGGTTCTAATTACTTGGACCACGGATAACATGATGAACAAGGTTCACTTAGTAATTTTTTCTACGTAAGACGTCCTTTAATTATGGGTGCAAATCGTTTACCTCTTTTCCATACTCCATTCGTGCCTCCGTTTTAAATTAAAAGGTTTAGAGTATAGGGTTTATGGTTTTAGGTTAGGGTTGTGGTTAAGGTTTAAAAAATAGGAGTAAATTGTATTTTTTTTAGTATAAAGTTTAAGATATAAAAATAAAGCTCAGGGTTTACTCCATGTTGCTTCACCTGGTTGCCTTCAGGCAATAATAGTTGCCTGTTTGCTCCATGTTCGTATTGTTTGTTGCTTCCACTCGGCATCAAGATCAACAAGTTTTCCTGGTTGTCATCAGGCAGTCCATGTTCTAGAAGTAACTGTGTAAAGTTGTTTAAGAACAAAGCAGACTCATTGTTGTTGCTGCTGTCTGTAACAATGTTAGGGCTGCTGATCTCACTATGATCTGGGAAATTTAACTCAAATCAAAGGAAATCATTGGGTAGAAATCAGCCAAAAACACCGACAAATTTTCCCATTTCAGAACAAATATAGAAAGAAAGAAGCAAGTCAAGGACAGTGGAATATTTTTTTCAAACAATTAGATGTAAACTAAAAAGATGATATGAAATGAAATTTCCTCGAGTAATTAAAGAAACCTGCATTAAAGGAAATTCAGAAAAATCAAATTCAGAAAGATAGATAGATAGATAGATGTGTGTATTTCATTCTGCCTTTTCCACTTACCCTGTTGAAGGTCTCCTAGTGGTGGGTAAACATCATCCAAAGGGTCGCTGGAAGTATTCAAACATAATTTCTTCAAATAACTGCCATGGCTGCTCATCTTGAACTGATCTGGGAAATTAAACTCAGATCAGATCAAATCATTGAATCAAAAACAGCCAACCATACTAACCATATTTTCCCAATTCAAAACAAAAATAGAAAGAAACGAGCAAGCGAACAACAGCGATACATTCCATAATCCATCAAAACAAGGGATACAAAACTATAACCTAACAACACGAAAACGATACGAAATGAATTTTCACAGGGTAAACTAAACAAACCATGACTGTAAATTATACAAAATCCAAATCAAGATTTGATAAATGATTAGTAAATTCCGTAGAACCACTCACTGTTTTGGTGTAGCTAAGAGAATAGCAGAGAAGGAGCTGCTGCCGAAGAGTTTAGCAACTGCAATGAAGGAATTCATTGATAGGGGATTTAATTAAAGGGGAATTGTCAGTAGAGAAAGCGCGAGATTGCAAGGTTGACCAGAGAAGTTGAAGCGCGGAGACTCTTCACTTGTAAGTTGTAAGAGTTGAGCGATGGAGTCAATTATGTGTAATAAAACTATAATTCGTTTTAATTAGTATCAAATTTTTAATATAAAAATTTGAATAAATCGAATTTAAAAAAAAATATATGTCACAGATACTATATATGTATCTTTTAAAACCTTAAACTGAAAGTACGAATCTTGAATCCCATCTCTGATTTTAGCCTTTTTCAGCGTCCAATCTATGTATGTATATGCATCGAAGATTTCTTTATGCATCATGTATACCGGAATCATGATTCCGGTATAGAGCTAAATCCATGTTTATGCCTTTGGTTTAAGAGGCTTAACGATCTCCCAAGTGAAATCCGGGTCATCACGTCCGAAATGGCCGTAAGCCGCAGTCTTTTGGTACCTAAACTTGCCTCCTCTCTTCAAGTCGAGATTGATAGAGATCATTCCAGGCCTGAAATCGAAATTCTCCTTGACCAGTTGCAAGATGTCCTTGTCCGGGATCTTGCCTGTCTTGTATGTATCGACAAAGACCGACAATGGTTCAGGGACACAAATAGCGTAAGAAACTTGCACAATGCAGCGACGTGCAAGTCCCGAGGCCACCACACTCTTTGCAGCTTGCCTAACAATGTATGCACCACTGCGGTCCACCTTTGTAGGGTCCTTTCCTGAGAAGGCACCTCCGCCATGAGCACCCCAGCCACCATAGGTATCGGTTATAATTTTCCGGCCAGTGAGCCCGGCATCTCCATGAGGTCCACCAATAACGAACCTACCAGAGGGGTTGAGGTGGAAAATGGTTTTGTCATCAAGATACTTTGCCGGAATAACAGGCTTAATGACATGCTCTGTCAAGTCCGCTGCAATCTTTTCATTGGTGACAGTCTCGTCGTGTTGAGTCGAAATGAGAAGAGTGTGAACACGTACAGGGACCATGGCTCCACCCTCATTGCGATACTCAACTGTCACTTGGGTCTTACCGTCGGGCCTCAACCATGGACATATCTTGTTCTTTCTAACTTCAGTGAGCTTGGCACCAAGCTTGGTTGCAAGCACATGTGTTAGAGGCATCAACTCAGGGGTTTCATCCGTGGCATAACCGAACATATGACCTTGGTCACTGGCTCCAATTTCCTCCGGTCTCTTTGTGAGGTGACCATGAACCCCTTGAGCAATATCGGGGCTCTGTTGCTCAATATTAACAAGAACTTTGCAATTGTCAGCATCAAGGCCAACATCCGCTGATGTGAACCCAATACCTCTGCAAGTATCTCGAACGATCTTCTCGTAGTCAACTTTGGACTTGGTCGTGATCTCGCCGAAGACCATAACCATGTTTGTCTTTGTGCAAGTTTCGCACGCCACCTTGCTTTCTGGGTCCTGTTCTAGGCAAGCATCAAGGATTGCATCCGAAACCTGGTCGCATATCTTGTCTGGATGGCCTTCGTTGACAGATTCGGAAGTGAATAGAAAAGTATCCATATCTGCAGTTTATCGCATCGTATTGCATTCGATTAATTTCACTTGAACAACACAAAAGTCCTACTATCATCATCAGATTCATATTTCCACTTCAGTTTTTTTATTCTACATTTTATTTCAACATGTAATTTGTTTTTATATCCAAACTGCAGCAAATCAAACATTACCTAAGAAATTAAATCAAGCAATTTATGGATTAGTTCCTAAACTGAAACATTATACAGATTAACTAAACCTTAGCTTTATCTGAATTTCATTCCAATAAACAATAACTCGAATCTTAGTGATACGACAACCGATCGAATCTAAATTCTAAAAGACGAAGTAGTGAAGAGAATTCAAGCATCGGAGAGTACCTTCTTGCTGAGATCTTGATTGAGAGGGGACGAAAAATGAGAAATTGGGTTGGAATTTAGGAGGAAAAAATCAAGATTAATTTATAGAACAGAAAGATGAGTCGTTTTGACTCGGTATTTACTGAGTTATTGACGATTTGTCGCTCTTTTCGATGGGCTTGGATCTTCCCCTGCTTTTTTTATCCTTTTGTTTTCCCGGGTTTTCTTTTTATCCCACTGCTTTCACATTGAAATTGTGATGAGAACGAAAATGGAAGGACGAGATGTGGTGACGATTCAGCAAAGAATTGAAAACTCGATCGTTAACAATGGCGGAGAATGGGTCCCGCTGAGTCTGACACAAAGATGCGAATGTGGATCCAAGGAAACCTCCATGCTTTTCTCATCTGTTTTCAAATTAATGTGGAAGACAACTTTGCTAGTTTATTTTTTTGATAAAAGATTTTATTTATCTAAAGAAAACAGAGAAAACTGTTACATAAAATGAGAGCTCAAGGGGTATCATCTCCTTAGAGAATTTCCCAAGTAGCTAATATACTAATATTTATATTTTGTGACATATGTCCTGTAGACTTCAAACGAATGCAAACAATAGATTTTATATGTTCAAAAAGACTAATACTATCTCTTTGCATATTACGAAAAAAATCTTTGATTTCTTTCCTCCCAAACAGAGTAAACGAATGCTTGCCAAGCCACCTTCAAAATAAGTATTGCAAAAGACCTCCCCTTCAACGTTGTTATTGTCCAATTTAACTCCCCATTCCAGTCCATAACTCCTATACGCTAGTTTTCTCTTGTTCGCCTCCGATATATGTTCATTATAAATCCATTTAAAATTTATAATTATCGTTTGAATTATCATTAAATTTGTAAAAATTGGAAAAAAAATATATTTATTAAAATTAATGGCTTAAGTATCTAAGAAGCCCTTAAACTTTTGACAATAAATCAATTAAGTCCTTAAACTTATTTTGCATTCAATTAAACCCTTGAACCAAAAAAAAATTCAATTAAACTCTTAAATCAAAAAATTAAATCAATTAATCTTTTAACCATTTTTTACTATTAATTCATATATTATCGGCACTTAATACAATACATTCTATTAACATACTAGCTTGAATCGAATCTTTCATATAATTAATATGAAACCCATCAAAATTTTGTTTTATGTGTTGATTCATGTGTGTCTGGAGCCTGGAGTGGTACTGGTGTCAACAAATATTGGAAGTTGAAGCGTGCACTCTATATGGTGTCGTGTGACTAGGAGTCGGAGTCGGAGATGATAGAGTTCTAGTGAAACTCGTGCGATCAGAAGTGGATGACTCAGTGACTCGCTAGCATTCAAACAAAAGATGAGTAATGGATTTTTAATAGGATCAATTAAAGAAGATTTAATTAGTTTACTATAATGAAATTTTATGTGGCTAAAAATACTGAATTTGAATGACCATCAAACTCTCTACTTTCAATTCTAAATACCTAACTACAAAATCAACCAAGATCTCTGCACACATAGTTAACCAATAACTATGACTTCCATCACCAACAGGTATAAACCTTTCTCTGTTTTTGATTATTTTAATTTGAATTATTTTGTTTCATTTCGGCACACATAGTTAACGAGTTCGTCTTTTAAAGATGATGATATGAATCACTGAGTTAAATTTTTGGATTTTCTGCAGGTTAATTGAAATTAAAAGGTATACTCAGAAAACATATGAGTTGAAGTGGGTCATCGTCTTTATTACGTCAAACGTGGCTTCTGATGTATTTTGGTTTTGTTCTATATTTTTATTAAAATTATGTCTGCAACAACATGACATATGGTCTCGGATTCAACTGATGTTTGCCACCACACTGAGTTTTATTGTATTGCTCGTCACCACAGCTATTCCGACCACACTAGGGGGATTTTGGTCCTTTGGTTATATTTTTAGTCGCACATGGTTTAAGAAGTTAAATGCCAACGTTTATCCCGGTCTCGTCGGACCAGGAGAAACCAGGCTGCCGATTCGGTTAACAGTGACGGCATGCGTGGTGTGTTGGATCTTTGTGCCGTTGTCTAGTTGGGTGTTGTTCGACATGGTCGAGAAGATGGTGGTTCTTACGCTCCGCCCACCAGTGGTTTATATGTTTGATCCCCGTAGTCTTGTTTGTTGTTTGTGTTTTAACGTATGTTTTGTCTCGGCTGCTTTCTTTTCGATATGTATTCTTCAGGAAATTAGGGAGAAGTCCATGGAGACGTAAGACCATGTCCAGATCTTTTTATATCAAGAATCTCAATCCAACATAGAACTAAGATAGATTTTTTATACAATATTTAAATTTAAAATCAGAGAATAATTACGCATTATATGTTATAACAAATATCTATATTGAATAAACACATATTCTATAACAATTATACAATTTTCTCCGTAAATTATATTTGTCATACTAAATATAACATCCTATCGTTAAATAAATAAATTATTGATACATTATCCATAGGTGTAACTATGTTGTTAATCTATTATTTATACAAATAAAGAGCATAAACATCATCAGATTCATTAAGAAAAATTTTATAATAGGCATTGAATACTGTTGAACATCATTAAATTAATTAATAAAAAATTAGAATTTTAAAGACTCAGTATTTAATTAATAAAAGAGTAATAAACTCAACATATAATTAATAATTATATGATTAGTCCTTTAAACAGTGAGGTTCTGGACAGGCGCAATAGGAACGACCGCAAAGGGCCCCCGAGAAAAAGGGACCCAAAATTTTGATAAATTACATTCATTAAATGATTTTAATCTCGAAATTTATTGAAAATTTTTAAAAATACTATTAAAAAAAGATGAGTTATAATTATTAAATGTTATAATTATTACTATTACTATTGCTATTACTATTGATTATATAATCTTATTGATTATTACTATTAGTATTACTATTGTTTCGGTAGAATTAATGAGGTTTTGGACAGACGCAATATAAACGATCAGGGGTCCCTAAAAAGGACATTTACTTCTAAGGGCTACAATTTTATAACTAGTGGAGGTTATAAACAATTATTTTTAAGAACTATATTTTAATAAATTGTACAGGACCACCAAAATCTTTGAACCACCCCTGCCTTTAGATTTAAATTCTTTATAAATTAATTTAATAATATTTAATAATATTCAACATTAATGATGTTTAGTGATATTCTACACTAGTCATTCATTCATTGAATATAAAAAAATTGTAAGTTCAATATGTACAATCTAAAACTTATTGAATTTAAAGCGGTGAAAGTTGTGAAATTGTCGCTGAAGATTTTATTAATGGTGAAAGAAAAAAAAATGGTGGAGGAAGATAATGAGGAGAGCAGAAATAGAACTTTGAGGTTAAATTGATAAAAAAAATTAAAATATTAGATTTTTTTAGTGAAAATCAAATTAAAATAAGTATAATATAAAATTAAAAAAAAAATTAAATTTATTATTATATTAAATTTTATTAATTTTTATTTAAAATTAATTTTTAATGACGTTAGATTAATTTATTATTATTTTTAAGTCATGTGATTATTTTGTATCTTTTTGTAGTCTATAGATATAATAAGAAAATAGGATATAGTCCGTGGACTAGTTGTGTAGTTTACCCTTTAGATAAACCATCGCCCTCTTCTTCAGATTCCTCGCATCTTTCCATCAAAATTCAAACAAGCTCAACACCCAAAGCCAATTTCTTCTGTGTTTCTCTGTTCTTTGATCATCCAAAACTATGTCAAACCAAGCAGAATCATCCGACTCGTAAACACCTAGATCTTCTTTTCCCTTTTCTTCAACGGGTTCGTTTTAGATTTCGATAATCTGATTCCGATCTTGTGTTTTTCAGGAAAGGGACTAAGAAGGATTTTAGCACTGCGATCTTGGAAAGGAAGAAGGCACCTAATCGACTCGTTGTCGATGAGGCTGTCAACGACGATAACTCTGTTGTTGCTATTCATCCCGATACCATGGAAAAGCTTCAGCTGTTTCGCGGTGACACCATCCTCATCAAGGTTTCTAGTTTAGGGTTTGGGTCCTTTTTTTTCCTTCGATTAATGGGCATTTGTTGTGTTTTCATATGATCATTCCCGTGTGCTTCTTATGTTGATTTGAATTGATTTTCGATTTGGGTCTCTCTTGCGTTGGGTTGGGTGAATGATGGAAGTTTATTGTAGGTTGTTTACGTGCTGGTTTTAGATTTTATTTATTACCCTCCTTATTAGATTCTTCTTCTTCTTCTTCTTCTTCTTCTTATTCTTATTATTATTATTATTATTATTATTATTATTATTATATTTTAGTTAATGGAGATTTGTTTGTGTTTGTTGTGTTTTAGATTGGGGGGGGGGGGTATGAATAATGCCACATTTGCTTTTTACGCTGTTTAGAAATTTATATTCGATTTTGGGTTTTCTTGCGGTGGATTGGAATGTGTGCGATGGAAGTCATTGTAGGTTGTTTACATGATGTTGTTGTTGGGGGTCAATATTGTTTCTCTAGTTTGGATGACATTGTGGAATAATTGCTGCTTCAATTGCAATTTTTTGTGTATAAGTTTTGAAGTACAATGTCTTTAAGCTTATAAATCTCCTGCTACCCATAGGGAAAGAAGAGGAAAGATACTATCTGCATTGCTCTCGCAGACGAATCATGCGATGAACCAAAGATCAGGATGAATAAAGTTGTGAGGTCGAACTTGAGGGTTAGGCTTGGTGATGTTGTCTCTGTGCATCAGTGTCCCGATGTTAAGTATGGGAAACGAGTGCACATCTTGCCTGTGGATGACACCATTGAAGGGGTCACTGGAAATCTCTTTGATGCTTACCTTAAACGTGAGTTTATCTTTATTATTTTATTCCCAGCCTATATATGAATTTGCCTTTTGTAATTTATTGATGGTAGTTTGGTAACCTATTCAGTTAAAGGGAAAACATAGTTCCTTTGTTTTTTAATCGATCATAAGTTTATCGGTCTATTGAATAACATAAATTAGCCTATAATAGATAATTAGTTTGAATGCATTTTTTCCGCATTCAATGAGTTTGGCTTTATTTTTTTTTTTGTGTGTGTACTTACGGTGTTAAAATTATTTTTTTATTGGATGCATTTATTGAGTGTTACTTTCTTTGTATCAATCAATCTATACATCTCGGATGGACTCACATCTTCACACATGCATCCTTGGTGACTAACTTATTAATCTAATTTAGGATTCGGTTTGAAATTACATATAATGTTGACTGTAAATACTGACTACTATAGTTTTGCATTTACAGCATACTTTCTGGAAGCGTACCGCCCAGTGAGGAAGGGTGATTTCTTCCTTGTCAGAGGTGGAATGAGAAGTGTGGAATTCAAGGTTATCGAGACTGACCCTGCCGAGTATTGTGTAGTTGCACCAGACACCGAGATATTCTGTGAGGGAGAACCTGTAAAGAGGGAGGACGAGAATAGATTAGATGAGGTGGGTTATGATGATGTTGGTGGAGTGAGAAAACAGATGGCTCAGATCCGTGAATTAGTGGAGCTTCCTTTGAGGCATCCACAGCTCTTTAAGTCAATTGGTGTGAAGCCACCGAAAGGAATTTTGCTTTACGGGCCTCCTGGATCTGGGAAGACTTTGATTGCCCGTGCTGTTGCTAATGAAACCGGTGCTTTCTTTTTCTGTATCAATGGTCCGGAAATCATGTCAAAATTGGCTGGAGAGAGTGAAAGCAATCTCCGAAAAGCATTTGAAGAAGCAGAGAAGAATGCACCATCCATCATCTTCATTGATGAAATCGATTCCATTGCTCCCAAGCGAGAGAAGACAAATGGTGAAGTTGAGAGGAGGATTGTCTCTCAGCTCTTGACATTGATGGATGGGCTCAAATCCCGTGCCCATGTTATTGTTATTGGGGCCACAAACCGTCCCAACAGCATTGATCCAGCCCTTAGGAGGTTTGGAAGATTCGATAGGGAGATTGATATTGGTGTCCCTGATGAAGTTGGCCGTCTTGAGGTGCTTCGTATCCACACAAAGAACATGAAGCTGGCTGAAGATGTAATATCAAAAATTGAAACTTATTGTCTTTTATCAAAGATTGTACACCTCTTTGTTCTGTCTAAACAATTGAGTCGACACTAATTTATTTCTTGACGTCATGCAGGTTGATTTAGAAAAAATTTCAAAGGAAACCCATGGTTATGTCGGTGCTGATCTTGCTGCTCTCTGTACCGAGGCAGCATTACAGTGCATCCGAGAGAAGATGGATGTGATTGACTTGGAAGATGATTTGATAGATGCTGAGATATTAAACTCTATGGCAGTTTCAAATGAGCACTTCGCTACTGCTCTTGGAACAAGCAATCCATCGGCTCTTCGTGAAACAGTGAGTATAATGAATATGCTGGATCATTTCCAATTATGATCTTTTCGGGTAAGTTTGATTTTTAATATGTTTTTTCCTTGCACCCGGTCAGGTTGTTGAAGTGCCTAATGTCAGTTGGGAAGATATTGGAGGTCTCGAGAATGTCAAAAGAGAGCTTCAAGAGGTAATACTGTACACTGATTTTGTTTACTGCTTAATTTACTCTCCCTTTTATCTTTTTAAATTTCAGATGAAATGGAATTAATTTGTTACTTTGGTACATAGACTGTTCAATATCCGGTCGAGCATCCTGAGAAGTTTGAGAAGTTCGGGATGTCACCATCAAAGGGAGTGCTATTCTATGGCCCTCCGGGATGTGGGAAAACTCTTCTGGCCAAAGCTATTGCCAACGAATGTCAAGCAAACTTCATTAGTATCAAGGGTCCGGAGTTGCTTACAATGTGGTTTGGAGAGAGCGAGGCCAATGTCCGTGAAATTTTCGACAAGGCTCGTCAGTCTGCACCATGTGTCCTCTTCTTTGATGAACTTGACTCAATCGCTACCCAGGTATTTTCAAGGTTAATCCATTTGTCGGTTTCTGTCTCTGTGCACATGGATTACTGCAGCAATGAAATTTATGATTTGTGTACATGGTGTATGGTTTTCTGTGTGATTCTGATTCATGCTATATATTGCCAGAGAGGAAGCAGTGTTGGAGATGCAGGGGGTGCTGCTGATAGGGTTTTGAACCAGCTTCTTACTGAGATGGATGGCATGTCTGCCAAGAAAACAGTTTTCATCATTGGTGCCACCAATCGACCGGACATTATAGATCCTGCACTTTTGCGACCAGGTCGTCTTGATCAGTTGATCTATATCCCTCTCCCTGATGAGGATTCTCGCCACCAGATCTTCAAGGCATGCTTGAGGAAGTCACCGATTGCAAAAGAGGTTGACCTCAGAGCTCTTGCCAAATATACTCAAGGTTTCAGTGGAGCTGATATTACCGAAATCTGTCAACGTGCATGCAAATATGCCATCAGAGAAAACATCGAGAAGGTGTGTCTATGTGTGTTTCATCCTGGATTAGTTTATTAGTCATTAATGATGAATATGCTCATTCACGAGATAGTGTTTGTTTTTTCAGGACATTGAGAGGGAGAGGAGAAGAAGCGAGAACCCTGAAGCTATGGAGGAAGATGTGGATGATGAAGTGGCAGAAATTAAGCCAGCACATTTTGAGGAATCGATGAAGTTTGCTCGAAGGAGTGTGAGCGACGCTGACATCCGAAAATACCAAGCATTTGCTCAAACGCTCCAACAGTCGAGAGGGTTCGGAAGTGAATTCAAGTTTGCTGAAACCGGTTCCAGGGCTGCAACATCCGATCCTTTTGCAAGTTCTGCTGGTGGAGCTGATGAAGATGACCTTTACAGTTAATTTTAGAGTTTTTTCTTTTTAATTTTTATTATCATGGCAGGAATTCTTGATTACAGATATTTTATGCACTTGTTCAGCATGTCATGTTTTAAATTTTATTTTATTTTCCTGAGCAAATATTTTTTCCAGATTTTAATCTTTAAGTTCATTATGATATGAATTATTGTTGCATTGTGTTGTTTTTCATTTTTATTCCATGATTTTAATGCATACCCGAGTAAGTATATAGTCTCGAGAGTCCGAGTTTGATGTTCCATCCAATGATAAAGATTAGAGAATAAGAAATCGATTAAATAGAAAATGAAATGAGCTTGGTATAAATTTAATCTCCGTAGTTTATAGTATTCTTTCTCATTGAAATTCTTGGATGACTGGTTAGTCTTCAAATTATGTTATTTCTCTGAAATTTTGATTTATTTTTGTATGTATAAGTAGAATTTTTTTTTTACCATTATAGGTTTTCTTCAAATCAGCTGCTATTCTCTGTTCTTTTTTTCGCTTGTTTTCTGATAAAATATAGATTGAATGAAGTTATTGGGTTTTATGAGTACAGTTGGGAAATTATAATTTTTAGGATAGAACAAGTAGAGCTGTGAAATGTGATGAGTTTTTGAACATGAACCCTGGAGCCTGGAGGTGTGGAGAGTACAAGAGATGGGAGGAATGCCGAAGACAGTCCCGACTTTTCGATGGAGGGATGTAGAGAATCTGCTTTGTGGTCTCTTGCAGATATTTCAATTCAATATGTATGCGACTTGGGGGAAGATGCAAGTTTTCATGCTAACTGAGCTGGTAGGACAGAATGCAATGTGTTTGATCTAACTTGGGCTTTAGAAGATTTGGGAGATTCACATGGGGTTCCGGGTGCTTCAGAGATTGGGGATTGTCTTGTAGGCTCCGGCACAGTTAAGGAAGTAGTTCAGTTTGTGAATACGAGAGAGGAAATCCCATTGGCTCAGTCAGTGCCAAAGTTTCCTGTTGTAAGTAAAGGGTAAATGAACCGAGCTTGAACGAATAAGGGTATGTCCGTGTTCGTTTATTAACTTTTGAATGTGTTCAGACTCTATTCGTGTTCGTTTAAATTTTTAATGGTATGTTTGAGTTCGGTTCGTTTATTTTTTGTCGTGTTCGGGCTCGGTTCGTTTAACGTTCACGAACGTGTTCGTTTATATGTTCCATAATTTGTTCGTTAAGCGTTCGCAAACGAGTTCGTTTGTATATATTCATCAACTTGTCTATTCAGCGTTCACGAACATATTCGTTTAGTGTTCATGAACATGTTTGTTTAACGTTCACGAACATATATGTTTAACGTTCGTGAACATGCTCGTTTATATACTTTGGATTTAGGATTATTAAAGAACATAAACGAGCTAATAAATGAACATAAACAAGCTTATAAACAAGTATATAAACGAACATAAACAAACCTATAAATGAGTATATAAACAAGCTTATAAACGAACATAAACGAGTTTGTTCGTGAACATAAACGAGCCAAACGCACTTATGTTCGTGTTCGTTCATTTATTAGTCGAACATAAAATATTTGTTCATTCTCGTTTATTTAACTTAATAAACGAATATTGTACGAACGGTTCACGAACAGCTCGTCGAACACCCTGTTCATTTACCCCCTAGTTGTAAGTGTCACGGGGTCAGAGTCTTGACGCAGGGACAACCACCCCGTGCGGCACCTCAGGTCTCTCACATACCCGAGGTTCAGCCTTAACCATCTCGATGCTTACTGGTTTCGCCCTCCCATGGGCTCATCAGGGAAGCAGGGACAGCTCCCGACCAGTGTGGTGCGCGATCAGCACGCTCATCCGAAGATAGGACGACTGCTCGGCACGTACTACACCCTTAATGCTATCCCGCTCCCAAGAGTTAAGCACAACCAGAAAGCATCTCGCCCGGTCCCGCATTGTTACGATACACGGACCGTGACAATCTCTCTCACCTAATTCATGCACGCCCTCGTGCATGGAGAGGAAACTCTTTCCCTTCTTTAAATAAGTCAGGAATTAGTGTGCAATTCTCCCAAAACTCGTACTCTAACTGGGGCTGCCCTCCGATGTCGGGCAAAGGTCTACTTGCAACCACCCCATTTACCAAGGTGTCATATTGCAGCTCGACCATTCGGAGAACTTTCGCTGTGGCTTCCTGCCTACCTGTCCTCGTCTCAATCTCTTTCTAGAGGACCCACTTGCGAATACCCTCTTCTCTTTAGGGTGCGAGCTTTACTTGCTCGTCCACACGACTCGCTCCGCAGCACATGGGGCGCTTGGCAAACTCAACAGCTACCACACAGCCACGCTCTGATACCATCTGTCACAGGGTCAGAGTCTTGACGCAGGGTCAACCACCCCGTGCTGCACCTCATGTCTCTCACATACCCGAGGTTCAGCCTTAACCATCTCGATGCTTACTGGTTTCGCCCTCCCATGGGCTCATCAGGGAAGCGGGGACAGCTCCCGACCAGTGTGGTGCGCGATCAGCACGCCCATCCGAAGATAGGACGACTATCCGAAGATAGGACGACTGCTCGGCACGTACTACACCCTTAATGCTATCCCGCTCCCAAGAGTTAAGCACAACCAGAAAGCATCTCGCCCGGTCCTGCATTGTTACGATACACAGACCATGACATAAGGAACAACAAGCTGATTCCTAATTTCGAGCGTATGAATGAAACCCCGTCTGCAAGCCAAAGCATATTCCGAATTGGTTGCCGGCATTCCCTGATCCCCTCGCTTATAATCGACACCTATGTGGAATGAGAGAGCATTGGATTCTTGCGCTGATAAGATCCTAGGCAGCTGAGAGGACATTACTGAGGTTGCAACAGAGACTGGTGCGTACTGTACTAATGGCTCTGCCGGAACTTCAGCTTCCAGGGATTTGGATGCTAAAACAGAAAACATACAAGAAGCTGGAAGTAACCCTTTTCTCGCTGCCCTGGGGAAAAAGATGTTTCGGTGGTTGTTAATATGCGTTATCCTTTTGATTGAAGCCATATATATTCTTGTTCCGCTGCATATTTCTTGTGTTTGCCACCATTTTCGAGCGCTACAACTTATAAGGGTGCCGCTTGTTCGAAGCTTCTGATATTTTGCTCATCATCGGTGTTGCCAAAGGTGAGTTAATGCTCTGCAACTGCTTCCTCGCTGCCTATTCAACCTTATCCATTCACAATTGTGCTCTGGTCTTGTCTCCCTCTTCCTTAAACTAAAAATCTCATTTGGATTTTTGTTGTCTTGTCCTGTTGGAAGTATACGTAAATGAGGCAAAGAATTCATTGTTGAGATGCATGTTGTCTTCCTGTGGGAAAGTATTTGCTGGACCAATAAATGATGACGAAGAAGACCAGAACGACGATGATAGTTGCATGGATAAGCCTTCATTGTTTTTCCTCGTACCTGTTTCATGTGTTTTTAATGAAAATGTTTGAACCAGAAGTATAAAATCATATAGTTCATGAAACTTGCAGATATTAAGAAACATTGTATTGTATTCTCGTGGAGGAAACATGAATTTGGAACTGTTTACTTTTATTTACCTATAAAATCATGTTATTTCTACAGGATTCATTGTCTATAAATTTAGTAAAAATAACTATTTACTGAATTTCTCTGTTCAAAAGTTGAACGCTTCAAACCTTTAGGGTATCAAATCCAAACTAGATTCAAAAGCTAAAAAATTTTAGGTTGTAATTATTAAATAATATATCAACTTAAAATCAAACTACGTAATTATAATAAAAAAAACAACTTCAAAAAATATTAATGCGTTAATTCAAAAAATTAGGATTTCTTTTAGAAGTTCACGACAACCGTTATAATAATGATTTAAAAGTTCAATGACTGTAGTACTAGAATAAGTTTTAAAAGTATGATGACTAAATTGGAAATGATTTTAAAGTTCAGGATTACAAGTGTACTTTTTCCATTATTTAATTTAGTTTAAAATTATATTACAAAAAAAAAAAAAACGAAAAAAAAACCAAACGTTTTCTTTCCTAACAAGAAACGGAGCTTCCTCTAGTTCCCTCCCTTGATAAAAACTCTCTCCTAATTTATTAAATAACCCATCTCCCTCTTCTTCAGAATTCCAAGCATTATTCAAACAAAATCAACACCCAAAGCCAATTTCTTCTCTGTTCTTTGATCAATCAAAACTATGTCAAACCAAGCAGAATCATCCGACTCGTAAGCACCAAAATCTCCCTTTTCCCATTACTTCAACGGGTTCGTTTTAGATTTCGAAATTTTGATTCCGATCTTGTATTTTTCAGGAAAGGGACTAAGAGGGATTTTAGCACTGCGATCTTGGAAAGGAAGAAGGCACCTAATCGGCTCCTTGTCGATGAGGCAGTCAACGATGATAACTCAGTTGTTGCTATTCATCCCGATACAATGGAAAAGCTCCAGCTGTTTCGCGGTGACACCATCCTCATCAAGGTTACTTTTTTTTTTGGATTTGGATTCTTTTGTTTTGTTCGATTAATGGGTTTTTGTTTACATTCGGTGTTTGTTGTGGTTTTATTTCGTGTGATTATCCTCATGGGCTTTTTTATTTTGGTTCGAATTGATAATCGGTTTGGGTCTTTCTTGCGCTGGGTTGGACGAATGATGGAAGTTAGTAGGTTGTTCACATGATTTTTTGCTTTTATTTATTCCCCTCCTTATTTTTGGTCAATGTTGATTTGTTTGCATTTGTTGTGTTTTAGATTTGGGTGGTTTTATTTGATGAATTATGTCTCATTGGCTTTTTTACTGCTTTGATATTGATATTTGATTTGGGTTTCTCTGTGCACATGATTTTGTTACTGGAGTTGCAATTTTAAGCAGTGTCTTTAAGCTTATAAATAATTTGATTCTACATTTGTTCTTTTGGTCCATAGGGAAAGAAGAGGAAAGATACTATCTGCATTGCTCTTGCAGATGAAACATGCGATGAACCAAAGATCAGGATGAATAAAGTTGTCAGGTCGAACTTGAGGGTTAGACTTGGTGATGTTGTCTCTGTGCATCAGTGTCCCGATGTTAAGTATGGGAAACGAGTGCACATCTTGCCTGTGGATGACACTATTGAAGGGGTCACTGGAAATCTCTTTGATGCTTACCTTAAACGTGAGTTTATTTTTATTATTTATTCCCGAATAACATAAATTAGCCTAATCAGTTATAGGGTAAAATAATTTTTCTTTTTCCACATCAAAGACAACACTAGTACCATAACAAGGCATTTCTTCACGGGCTTAAGCATTCAAGTAGTTTGTCTTTCTTTCTTTTTATGTGCATATATGATGTTAAAAATACCATATAGAGCTCTTTTGTTGTTTGATCTATAAATTTCTGATGGACTTGTATCTTTACACATGCATCCTTGTTGACTCAATTATTAATCTAATTGAGGATTTGGTTTGAAATTACATGTAAGGTTGATTGTAAATGCTGACTACTGTAGATTTTGCATTCGCAGCTTACTTTCTGGAAGCATACCGCCCAGTGAGGAAGGGTGATTTCTTCCTTGTCAGAGGTGGAATGAGAAGTGTGGAATTCAAGGTTATCGAGACTGACCCTTCCGAGTACTGTGTAGTTGCGCCAGACACTGAGATATTCTGTGAGGGAGAACCTGTGAAGAGGGAGGATGAAAATAGGTTAGACGAGGTAGGTTATGATGATGTTGGTGGAGTGAGAAAACAGATGGCTCAGATCCGTGAATTAGTGGAGCTTCCTTTGAGGCATCCACAACTCTTTAAGTCAATTGGTGTGAAGCCACCAAAAGGAATTTTGCTTTATGGGCCTCCTGGATCTGGGAAGACTTTGATTGCCCGTACTGTTGCTAATGAAACCGGTGCTTTCTTTTTCTGTATCAATGGTCCGGAAATCATGTCAAAATTGGCTGGTGAGAGTGAAAGCAATCTCCGAAAAGCATTTGAAGAAGCAGAGAAGAATGCGCCATCCATCATCTTCATTGATGAAATCGATTCCATTGCTCCCAAGCGAGAGAAGACAAATGGTGAAGTTGAGAGGAGGATTGTCTCTCAGCTCTTGACATTGATGGATGGGCTCAAATCCCGTGCCCATGTTATTGTTATTGGGGCCACAAACCGTCCTAATAGCATTGATCCAGCTCTTAGGAGGTTTGGAAGATTCGATAGGGAGATTGATATTGGTGTCCCTGATGAAGTTGGCCGTCTTGAGGTGCTTCGTATCCACACAAAGAACATGAAGCTGGCTGAAGATGTAATATCAAAAATTGAAACTTATTGTCTTTTATCAAAGATTGTACACCTCTTTGTTCTGTCTAAACAATTGAGTCGACACTAATTTATTTCTTGACATCATGCAGGTTGATTTAGAAAAAATTTCAAAGGAAACCCATGGTTATGTCGGTGCTGATCTTGCTGCTCTCTGTACCGAGGCAGCATTACAGTGCATCCGAGAGAAGATGGATGTGATTGACTTGGAAGATGATTCGATAGATGCTGAGATATTAAATTCTATGGCAGTTTCAAATGAGCACTTCGCTACTGCTCTTGGAACAAGCAATCCATCGGCTCTTCGTGAAACAGTGAGTATAATGAATATGCTGGATCATTTCCAATTATGATCTTTTCGGGTAAGTTTGATTTTTAATATGTTTTTTCCTTGCACCCGGTCAGGTTGTTGAAGTGCCTAATGTCAGTTGGGAAGATATTGGAGGTCTCGAGAATGTCAAAAGAGAGCTTCAAGAGGTAATACTGTACACTGATTTTGTTTACTGCTTAATTTACTCTCCCTTTTATCTTTTTAAATTTCAGATGAAATGGAATTAATTTGTTACTTTGGTACATAGACTGTTCAATATCCGGTCGAGCATCCTGAGAAGTTTGAGAAGTTCGGGATGTCACCATCAAAGGGAGTGCTATTCTATGGCCCTCCAGGATGTGGGAAAACTCTTCTGGCCAAAGCTATTGCCAACGAATGTCAGGCAAACTTCATTAGTATTAAGGGTCCGGAGTTGCTTACAATGTGGTTTGGAGAGAGTGAGGCCAATGTCCGTGAAATTTTTGACAAGGCTCGCCAATCTGCTCCATGTGTCCTCTTCTTTGATGAACTTGACTCAATTGCTACACAGGTACGATCAAGTTTAATTCATTTAATGATTGCATTGTTTACTCTAGCAATGAAATTATACTTGTGTACACGGTGTCTGATTTTTTGTGTAATTCTGATTAATGCTATATATTGCAGAGAGGAAGCAGTGTCGGGGATGCGGGGGGTGCTGCTGATAGGGTTTTGAACCAGCTTCTTACTGAGATGGATGGCATGTCTGCCAAGAAAACAGTTTTCATCATCGGTGCCACCAATCGACCAGACATTATAGACCCTGCACTTTTGCGACCGGGTCGTCTTGATCAGTTGATCTATATTCCTCTCCCTGATGAGGATTCTCGCCACCAGATCTTTAAGGCATGCTTGAGAAAATCACCGATTGCGAAAGAGGTTGACCTTAGAGCTCTTGCCAAATATACTCAAGGCTTCAGTGGAGCTGATATTACCGAAATCTGTCAACGTGCATGCAAATATGCCATCAGAGAGAACATCGAGAAGGTACAACTTTGCTTGTTTCCTCCTGAATTTGTTTATTATGTCTTAATGATGAATACGATTGTACCATGATATATCGTCGCGTTTTCCAGGACATTGAGAGAGAAAGGAGAAGAAGCGAGAACCCCGAAGCCATGGAAGAAGATGTGGATGACGAAGTGCCAGAAATCAAGCCAGCACATTTCGAGGAATCAATGAAGTTTGCTCGAAGGAGTGTGAGTGATGCCGACATCCGCAAATATCAAGCTTTTGCTCAAACACTTCAACAGTCTAGAGGATTTGGAAGTGAATTCAAGTTTGCTGAAACCGGTTCCGGGGCTGCAACATCCGATCCTTTTGCAAGTTCTGCTGGTGGAGCTGATGAAGATGACCTTTACAGTTAATTTGAGAGATTTGTTATTTTTATTTATTACATTATTATTATTATGTCGAGAATTATAGACTAAAGATATCTTATCCAATTGAACCAAAGGGAGTTCATGCTTAGCTTAACCCCCAGAGTTCAAAATAATATCTTTTAAATTTCATTTTATGCCCAGATCATTTTTTTTAAGATTTTAATCATTTTATTTTCATATTTATGATTTTAGTCCGTGCTTATTTTAATTCATATCCGATTAAGGTGGAAAATATTTTTGTTTATAAACTTATATATCATTGGTAAAGTTTTATATAAAAATCTTATTAATGTTTTTGTAAGTTTCATTATAAAAAAAATCGAATAAATCAAAGTTATTATATTTGTTAAATTAATTTTTAGCCCCCCAAAAGTTTTAATTTAAAAATATTTATAAATTTTTTAAAAAGTTTTACTCCTCGGCGGCTATAATCTCTTTTGACTGATGTGTTTGATAAGTGCAAGCATGGTTTGTTGTCTTTTTTACTTTGTTAGTGTCTGTTTGGTTCATTTCAATAATGCATTTTTATAAAATTGTACTACCAATTGGGAATAGAAGAGTTCAGTCCTAGTTGAAATTTTATAGAATTCATATTCCCAGACCTAGAAGGAACTGAGCTGATTGCTCATGAAGTAAAATGCTTCTACAAGAAGCAAGAAATACGAGATTGGTGAACATACCCATTACAACACCTGCAGGCTGCAACATCTTGATGGAAAAAAAATTACAAACTCCTGCGCTGCATTGGCTAATCACAAAGGAGTAAGCTCCTGCTCCAGTAAAGTAACACAAGGTGACACCCTAATTTAAAACAAACAGAGATGAAACAAAATTGAGTTTTACCATACATATAAAGGAACGGATTAGTCTAAGAGAACAATCTCCACGCTTTTTTATTTTAATTCTTCACCAACTGCATATTTCTATTAAACAACTTTACCCCCCATGTATATAGATTATAACATACAAGGAAATAACATTGGCAGATCAAACTTTTAATACACATGAGACAGGGAGGAGGAGACAGTCTGGCGGAAATCGAAACGATAGAAAAATAAAAAGTGAACCCGAGACCCAGAGATGAAAAAGGGAAAGGAAGCTATGATCCGTACGAGGACGACAATGGAGCTGACATAGGAACTTTGCGTGATCCAGGACCATCATGTGCACTGACTAGATTAGATAATCTACGCTTGTACCTTTTAAGGACAGACGCCAAGTTCTCTTTTCCCTTTGGGAAAGCTACATCACCAGCAGCAGTGCCCGATCGACCTTTCCGACAAGATATAGCAAGCTCTACATCCTTGATTATATCCAAGAGGATGGTTGAATTTGTACACTTACCCCGACCGGGTTTTGCAGTCGGTGGCAACAATCCATTTGATACCGGAGAAGTTGACTTTTGCTGATATTCAGCCGGGATCTCAAGGCAGAAGCATGGTGACATTGGGGATCGAGGCTTCGAAAATGCCAGATCTATTACACCCTGTCAATGAAGAACAATTACAATTAATGCCATCAACATATAGGTGAAATGACAACTTGGGAAAGAAACCAATCATGTGATAATACCCCGAGAACTTAAGTAACAGATATATGTATGAACTATACAAGGAACTGAATTTAAATAATATACCTGGAGTCGATTAAGCACGTATGTGTATTTTCCCCACAGCTCGGGTCGGCTTTCCATCAGTGAAAGATCAAGGATCCGATGAATACACCACACCCCAAAGCTTATTATCAAATCCACTTTCCAAATACAACCCTCCCCACAATTCGGGACCGATGAAATTAAAACATTGGGAAGATTCGCCTCATCGCTCTTCAGTGTTGATCCATACTTTCTTTCAGGAGACAAGTATTGAGGTTCTCCGGAGTGAGCTTGGCTTATCTGTCTAGTTTCCGCATCGTATAGAAACTTCTCCCTTGCTGCTACACGGTCGATTAAATCTTCATCAGCTCCATCATTTTGTCTAAATAACCAGTCTGACCCCTCTAATTTCAAGAGCTTTACTATACAAAGCCGGAAAGATAGAAGAAGCTTGGACTCAAAATCTATACCAAAAGCAGTATCCCGGGTTGTTAAGTTCAACCCACTTCCATGTGCTTCACTACCTGCTGTACGTTTTATCTCAGCTACACCAAACTGCTCAAAAGGCTGTCTAGACCAAAGGGATCCACTGCCAGCACTTGAACTCAACTGCAAAGGAAAAGTATCTCGGTAGCCCTCTGATTGAAAAAGCTCATCAAAGGCCAACGGAATTCCGGCCCTAGACCCAGCATTTGCATACATGGATATTTCATAGTTTGGCCGACCAGCAGCAGATGACCCATATCCTACGGAACTGTCCCACTGAGCACTATTCTTGGACATGTACAGATCCCGACGAGGAACAGAAAGCCCTGATATGGATGGTAAGCTATGATACTTCTTTGAATTGATAGATATCCCAGAATTATCATTAATTCCCGGGGAGCCAATGCCATAATAAAAATTTCCAGATTGCAAAGGGCTATTTCTAGATACTGCAACATTCTGAACTCCAGGGTTTTGAGTAGGAGTTATCCCATTTTGCAATTTTTGTTGTAATGTGAAAGGCATGGAATCCTGATAATTTGTAGAGCCAAGGGCTGGATAATTCGATGCTTGTAAATCCATTTGACCATTTGAGCTATCAGAGCTTCTATCCTTGGCAATTCTATTGAGATATGATTTAATCTGATATCCATGCACTGTAGCTGGTTGATAATCCCATGCATCAGCAGACGTTGCAGTTCGCAAACTAGAGTACCTCCTTTCACCAGAATCAACATTATGGCTCGAATTTTGAACATAGGCATCCAATAATTGCATGTGATTTGACCACATCAAAGATCCTCTTGAATACCCATTCGATGAATCGATACTATTTTGCACCTGCAATTGCTTCGGTGAATCATATGGACTTGAATTGATAAGTGCATCAGATGCTCTTCCTCCTACCGAAGTGAAAAACCCACCATGTTCCTTCCCGGCAATATCCACTTTTAGTTGCTTCAAATCAACACCTAACAATACATCTAGTTTCTTCATCTTTGCTTCCTGGGTATGTTGCCCATGAAAATCGTACAACTGCCCCCAAAATTCATCAAGAATGGCAGCCAATTGACGCCTTGCAGCACGACCTAATCCAGCTAATCTAGAGAGACTCCCAGCACCACTCCCACCACCATCATTTTTCCCACTGAGGCTCCTGAATGAAGGAGGGCCATCCGGTGTCGAAGACGAAATACTTCCCGAAGGAGGTTTAGATGGTTCTTTGGGCTCCAAAGCACCTCCAAGGTCATCATGTTTTTCAATCTGTAGATTTCCCTCTAAAGTCGCTATTCTCTCCACAGAATTCTTCTCTTCAATCTTTGAAGTTTTTGAGCCCGGTAAATCATCATCAGCTGCCTCGTTAACTACAGCTGAAGCTGACTCTGTTACAGATATGGACTCATGGATGCTGTGAAGCATGGGGCTAGGACATATATTTTTAGAAGAGTTGTCATTAACCGTATTCAAAAGTATTTCTTGGTCAGACTCCAAAATAGTTTCAGGTAAATCAAGATCATAATTTGGAGAAGATAAATCAAAATGGCTCTCGAAAGAATTTTCTGGTATTGATGATCTTTCCTCAATACAAGCAGCTTCATCTTCATGATATCTAGTTTCACTTGCATCGTTTTCCTCCCTCTCTATAGCTGCCTCAGGTACGGAAACAGTTCTATCCAAGTCCCAGTTCAATGCATGAGCTTCATTTCGGAAACTAGCAGATTTTAAAGGAGTAGCTGCTAGCCAAAGCATCAAAGAAAATGATGCACCAGCAGTTATAAGAAGAACAACAAAAGGAAAAGACATACCAATGCCTGCATTCGATTTCAAGCTACCGACCCAGTCGCTATTCCCGAATATCATTTCTACCACAAAAACTATCTTTAACCCCAGCATTCCCATGAATGTTACCATTGCTAGAAACTCCACGATGGGAGACATCTTATAGATACCCATAATTGGTCTCGAAGAGGCAATCCGAAAGAGAGGGATCACTGATGATGGAAGCAGAAGAGCTATCATAACCTGAGTGAAGATAAGCAACTGATATATCCCTTCAGCTCCGGAAGTCCACACGCAATAAAGAGCTGGAATTGATGCAATATTTCTGATTGTCACACGATGAAGCCAACCTGGTATGTGAAGCCCAAGGAAATCGTGCAAGACGACTTTCCCACCAAGATTCCAGGTTGATGCAGTAATTTGATTAGATAGGAACATAACCAGCATAAAGATTGTGGCCAGTACTCCATTCCTGAATGCCTGCTTTAATCATTTTTGGAAGAAATTTATTATCATTCACATATAGAACACTACATTGAATATCAAGAAATATTTAGGCATGATCCGTAAAAGCAAACATAACAAATAGGATATCAAAAAAGTGGGGAAAAAAACCTGATCAAGTAGTGACATTGCATCCTGAAAAGTAATCAAGACAAGGCCAGCATTGTAGAACACATTCGAGGCAGCATTCATCAGCACATAATTTACTAGAAAAAGGCTACTGAATACGCATACAATGACAAACAAATGGTCTTGGCATAAGGTACTCGTAGAAATAAATAGTGGTCTCTGATGCTGCTGTGAACATGAGAATAAAACTTCAGAACATCGATAATGATAGCATCAAAGCTTGTAAACTCTAAATATGTGCAAATATTCTAAAAGGGGGGAAACTGAATTCTTCAGTGAAATGAAATACATGAATATATGCAGTCCAGTGAATGAGAGATACCTGAACAATAGAAGAATGTAGATAAAAATTGTGAGGCATGATGCTTGCTCCGAGGAGAGTCATCAAGGCAAATGCACTCTCACCACTAAACCTTGTCAGCATCCCAGTCATGGAAAGAGAAATTTCAGGTTGACTTACGAGCACTCCGAAAACATAAGAAAGCAATACAAAACCTGCAGCATACATGCATAGGAAACTTGCCCTGCAATGATCCTAATTATCGGAAAGTGATTTAGATTCTTGTTGATGATGATACAAAGGAGATTGTGCAATAAAAATAAAAGCAGGTCAGCTTACCAGGAGAGAGGCAAAAACTGGAAATAAAACGGCATCAAGAGCAGCTAGAAAAACACCCGTCGACAAATCAACCCCAAAGAGAAGATTAATCCCATGTGCAACACCCAAAACCTGGTAAAATACGGAAATTAGTTGAGGGAAAAAATAAATAGCACTCAATAAGGTGCAAATCACAAAATAGAGTTGCCTTAGTTCATCATAATTTGCAAAAAAGGCAGCTGGAAATCATAGAAAGTCATTAATAAGAAATTTACCATGGTAAGGTCCAATACAATCACGGAAAACTCTGCTTGAAATCCTAAGATTATTCGAGTGGACTTCTCGTACTCATCACAGCAAATCTATTATCAGCAGAAAGAAATTAATAAAAAACAAAAGTATCACGAAATGAGCGAAATAGACATCCTCAAAAAACACATTGCGTAAAAGCATCCACAATGACAGATAAAATGAGCATGTCAATCGTATAAAAAGTAGCTCCATTGTTTCTTACATTATTATATAAAAAAAGAGTTATTTTCTCCCTTTTCTGTGCACTTTTATAGTGGGAGGGCAACCATAAAAAGTGGTATAAGAAGAAATTGGATGTATAAATGGAATAAATCTGTGTCACATTATTAAATGATATCAACTAGTTGATCCAATATCGATTTGGTTTTCTGTCTCACCCTCCATTATAAGTTATATAATTGCATTGAACAGTCATGTATAGCAAAAAAACGGAGAAAAATATTTTAGCATTAAGCGTAACAATTAGAAAAACGAACTCTACCTGAGCAAGGTCTCTTCCAGTGACTATACCAATTCGAGCCGACAGGTATTGACACAAAATGGCAGCTAAATTGAAAAGAAGCATGGGGACTACCAAATCAAGGCCAAAATGAGCACCTCCTTCAACAATTATAACCCATTTCCCAGGGTCGATGTATCCGATTGATATTAGAAGCACAGGTAGAACAGAAGGAAGCAACCGGTGAAGAACACCTTGTTGGTGGTTACCGTTCCCTGCCTCAGCTTTCATGTTGCTAAGTAAAAAATTTAGACACTGAACAAATTCCAACGCTATACCGATCTAAACAACTTCAGACAAAGAACCTCAAATGTTCAACAAACTACACAATTACATGGTTGTTCATGAATATAAAATCCCGAGACAAGATGCGAGACATCAAAAGGCATCCAGCAGGACATCAATAACTTCTTTGACTACAATGATATAACGTCTAGCCCAATATCTCAAAACCTAGCTAGGAAAGGAATGCACATCTGAAAGTAGGACTGGTGTGGATCTAAACTGCACTTCCCAGGAATTAACGCTATGTCGACGACAGCTAACACAGCAACATTCAAGCCCTAGCCACAAGCATGAGATGCCAATCTAATGCTTGAAATCCAGTTCACTAACACACTAGTGTTGAGATATTAAGAAATTCGTCGTTCATCTCCTAGACACAAGTAGTCAATCTACTCTCAACTATAGTGGAGAGACGAACAACAAATAATAAAACAAGTCCGTCCTTCAAAGGCACCTGAAAACTAAAAATTTGATTAAAATCAGTCAAACTGGATGAACTACCATTAATCCTTTGATCATAAAGACAAGATAAAGAAATCAAAGTTCCAAAATCACCATCTAATATTTAATTACAATCAAATTATTATAGTGTAGAATAGCGACTGACATTTAAATATAACATGTTCCGAATCCAGAAACAGAATCATCAGAGTCCACATACAATGAACCTCAATGCGTTATGCTAAACTAGCTTATTCACCAAAACAACAGTTTGAATTAGTTCAACCAGGAAAACATCCAAAAACACCATCACCAATTCAGTTTCCAAATTAAGTTTCATCATTAATGTTACTCGACAGTAACAAAGATCAATACACAAAAAAAACAGCCAAAAAGAAAGAATCCAATAACAGTTCCATAAGTCCATCCAAAACCACAAACCCCCAAAAAAACTCCCACGTGAAAATGCAAAATGAAATCTCAAGACATGAATTAAACAAGAAAAAAAAAGTTTACAAAGATCCCCAGAAATGAATTAAACAAGCAAGAAATAAAACTAAAAAAAGAAGAAGCTTAGATCTTCTAAAAATCACAAAACAAGCAAACAAAACCCCCAGAAATGAATTAAACACTCGGAAAGCAGAAATGAAAAAAATCAAGTTTAATGGATCTGGTTCAACTATAAAAACTTCAAGTTTACAAAAATTGAAGGTAGATTATTCAGAAAGGGTATAAATCTAGAAAGCCAAAAAAAAAAGAGACTACACAAAACTAAAATTAGGTTATGTTTTTTTATGATGATAAAGAAACGTTTTTGCTTTACCTTATGGTGAAGGTTATGATAGGGTTTTTTTGGAGCTAATCTGCTATCCTTTTCTCTGCAATCTCTGTCAAAGTTTCGAGTTTTAACAGAGTAGATCTTGAGGAAGGAACCTTTTTTTTTATGAAATCCTGTGTTTTGGTTTCATAAAAAGACGAAGAAAGTGAGAAAAAACAAATGGAGTCAGAGATGAATATTATATTATAAAAATTGGGTCAGAGATGAATAAAAGTTGGGTCATCGAGTTTTTTAGATATTTTTATTTTTTATTTTTTGTTAAAAGTATAAATATAAATGTAATTTGTTAATTTTCTTTTTATTTAAGATAAATTATATAAATGGTCATTAAATATTTAAAATATTTTTATTTAAATTATCAAAATTTTAAAACTTTTATTAGAATCATTCAATTTTTATTTAACTATGTAAAATTATATTATTATTTAAATACATAAGAATATATATTTTATTATTTATCATGAATTAAGAAAATAAAAATGTTTCCAAACTAACCATTGAGACTCATATATACTTTGTTATCTATAATATTATTTATTCATTTATCTCAAGTAGATAATTTGTAAAGCAAACAATTTGTACCGTTATATAATATAAAAAATAATAAGACAAGATTTAAGATTGTTTCTTACATTATACTTATATAGGAACAGAACTAAAATTAAACAATAAAAATGATAATAATTTTAAAATTAATTAATATGTGATAAATATTTAATCTAAAATTTGATAAGAATAAGACTTCATTTGATAAATATCTAAATTAATATGGACTAAAATTGTCATCCAGAGAAATTGGGGGCATGATCCCGCCTTTCTCTTAGTAAATTCAAGTGAAAAAAGTTTAAATACTCAATCTCGAATTAATTTAAAATTTAATTTTATATTTTACCTAAAAATATTATTTATATATTTTTATAATCAAATCTAAATGATACATGTCAAATCCATTTTAATTGAAACTAAACTTAACTAATTAACTCAAATTTGTTACAGCATTAATAGATAAAATAAAAGGTTGTGCATTTATATTTAGATGGTGGGTGTCAACATTTTCTAACTATGTTTCTTAATTTATTTAAATGTCACTAATACAATGTTTATTAAAAATTTAAATTACCATATAAAAACATGTGTTCATTTTATAAATTTTTATGAACTTTTTAATCTCACTGTCCAAGAGAGAAAAAGGACAAAAGCTGAGACCATCTCCCTTATCCAAAAGTGTGGATATTTTTAAAAATAAAAAAACAAATATGTAATATAACATAAATATTAATATTTAAAAATGCCACATAGATATTTGTTCATCCGTTAGGACGGAGAAATTATATCATGGGTCAGTCCCACCACGTTATCCATGGGACCAACTAATAGAAACTGTCTACCTCATTATTTTTTAATTTTTCAAGTGAAATTCACTTTGAAAAAAATTATGACATAGAAAAACTGATGAAGTGGGCAGTTTTTATTGGTTGGTCCCATAAACAGGTGGTGAGACTGACCCATGATATAATTTTTTGTTAGGATGGGCGTTTTCATTGTTTTTTTAGCTTCCTTCTAATTAATTTATATTATATATTTAATTTTCTATGTAAGATTTTTTTTGTTTATATCACGTATTAAATTTGAGATTTATTTAAATAAAATTAAATCATGATTTAGCCCTTCCTATGTTCCTTCTTGGTTCATTGTATCTTTACTTGCTAAACTTAAACCGTATGATTTAAATTATTTTTCTGAGCATTTCTCGAAAACATTACTTATTGTTCCATTAACAATATTAAAAGTTTAGAATCTTTAGGGGAATCTTACAACTATAAATTGTGTATGGATTCTCTGTATGGTTCTACTTAAATTGAATTGGATTTTAAAATACTTATTTGATGGAGTACGATTATTTTTGGATTTATTAAAAAATAAAATAAAGATGAATCATACATAAAATAAAACTATAGAAAAAAAATTAAAAAATTTAGAAAACAAAATATTATACTAACAAAACATATCCAATGAGTTACGATGATAAACATAAAAAATATATATATATTAAAAAACATAGAATAAAATTCTATCTTCATATAACTACACACTTAATCGTTAAAGTAAAATCAATAATTTTACAGGTTGCTTAATAAAATAGACCTGACTATACTGAACAAATACCAAAAAGTGACATTATTGTTGAGTTTAAAATTGTTTTTAAAATTATCATTTAGTCCATTTATTTTAATTTGACCCATTTTGGTCTCTTTACTTTCACAATATAATTTATTGATCTAAATAGCTAACGACATTAACATTTTAAATTAAAAATAATGACATAAATTATATTAACTATTTGAATTAATTAATGACATTCTAAAAACTAGAAGAGTCAAATATGCTAAATTAAAGCGAGGATTAAATCTTATTTTTTTATAATAAAATGATTAAAAATAAAAATTTTGAGAAATAAAAGAATTGAAAATAATTGTTGAGAGTGGGATTTGAACCCACGCCCTTTCGGACCAGAACCTTAATCTGGCGCCTTAGACCAACTCGGCCATCTCAACATTTGTTGTTCTGGTTTTCGTTTTTATATTATTTATACGATAACTACTGTAAATTCCAGACCTATGAGACTTGAGAGAAATACTTGTGCTTTGGTATTTTAGTTGAACATTTCTTTTAACCAAAGCAATATGAACCTTGCATCCCAAGTAGTTTGAATACTTTATAGAACACGATAGGGATGAATTCCATCTCCAATGAATCCTTACAGTCATCTGCATCAATCCTCATTTATCACAAGATATCAAATCTAGTAGCATAGTATTAGACGATCCAGGATACTTCTGGTCAAGTCGAGTCACAGGGAAAATCATGCTCAGGTTTATAGTTTTGGGGTTGTTCTTGTTCGCAAAAGTCGGTTTCAACCACATGAAAAAAAAGGTGTTCTTCAGCTTACTTATAAGCTATGTCTAAACAGGATTACATGTTTTGTTTGCGTAAGAAGGTGAAGATTGTAATTTGATACCGACCAAGGGAAATATGATCTACCGATTATTTGCCCTTTAGAACAAAGTATAGGGCAGAAGTTTCAACAGTACTCTTTCGTAACAGGAATCGGCTTTTTTTGTTTGAGGATAGGGAGAAAACAACCATGGCGGTCGGAGATGATCGTTGAGTGAGGACGAATATGTATTTTAAACAGAGAAGGAAAGGAAATATCAACTTTGATTTAGAAAATTGTAAAGTAAAAGTAGGTATTGCACATTGCAATAATATGAATATTTATAACTCAATATTAAACGGGTCAACAAACTAAATACAGTTTATTAAAAGATATTAAAAATGATTATAATTCATTTTAATATTAATGAGAGAGTTTTATCTTAGTACGTAAAAAATAGGTTGTAAAGATTATTTTTTTTATTGTAAAAAGAAAAAAAAATTATAATGAATTAAAAAATTCTTAATGTGTGATATTTGTTATAAAAGTCGAACCATTTTAAAATTAATTGTGTCAAAATTATTATTTGTTTCATTGTTTTCTACTTCCCAACTTCACAAGGGATCTTTACAGCTTCAACAATGTACGGTTAAATTACATCGAGCCTATCAACAATATATTATATCCCTTAGATACAATTAGGGGTTAGAGTAGATTGAGAATCAAGCACTTTAAATTAAAAAATCACCATATAATAGCAGATTAATTAGAGTAGATTGAGAATCAAGCAATTTAAATTAAAAAATCTCCATATAATAGCAGATTAATTAGAGTAGATTGAGAATAAAGCACTTTAAATTAAAAAATCACCATATAATAGCAGATTAAAAATGAATCATTATACCTTAAAAATCTACTGGGAAAACATTTGTTCCCACTGCCCAAATAAAACATCTTAGAAGACTCTGATGCTGATGCTGATGCAGCGTAAAATGCAGTCACAAGTTGTAGTGTTTTAAATCCTACCCTCTGTCTCTGATGGGATTGCATGCATTTTTGTCTTCATTTCCTTTTTGTGTTATCACATGTTTGCATGTCTTGGTTGGTCCTAAGCAACGACCTTTACGTGACACTCATAATCATGAAAAAGGATGGTAAGTGCACTTTGCAATCATCAGGTCTTGATTGGGTTGCTAAAGTTATAAGCTTCGACACTTGCCCTATATGTCTTGTATCTTTATCTTTATGTTAGGGTAAAAACTAAAAACAACAACGTTGCCCTTTGTCCAAACAAATCAGTTTGAATCAAATATTTATTCAAAACCACATTGAAAGCTTAAAGTAGATCTCAATAATTCCAGCCTTTGCTTTCTTTTTTGTAAAGCAATCTGATTGAAACATCGTAACCCCATAAAAAAGAAACTACACTTCCACCCAACATTTACATTAAAAACAAATCTACCAGACATATATATGCTATGCCTACCTATATATATATATGTATCGGTTCAACAAACAAAAGCAAATTAAGGAACACAAAATGACAAGGCAATTGGTATTTACCTTTGTTTTCATGCTAATATTATTCTTTTGTGATGAAAACTTAGCTCAAATAGCTCCGGCGCCGCAGGTAAAGGTGGACAATATCACTTCGATACTAGAAAAAGGAGGTCAATTCACCACTTTCATGAAGCTGCTCAAAGCCACACAGGTGGACGATCAACTAAACAACGAGCTCAGCACCCCCAATCCGAACGACGGGATAACGATATTCGCACCAAGCGACAACGGGTTCAGCGGACTCAAAATTGGAACGCTCAACTCGCTCTCCGATCAACAAAAACTCCATCTGGTCCAGTTCCATATCCTCCCCACGTTGATGTCGACGTCGCAGTTCCAAACGGCGAGCAACCCTTTGCGAACACAGGCGGGTGATGTTAAGAGTGGGAATTTCCCGCTCAACGTGACAGCGGTGGGGAACCAGGTGAACTTAACGACCGGCGTGGTGAACGCGACGGTGGAGAACACTGTGTACTCCGATCGACGGATCGCTGTTTATCAAGTGGACCAGGTTCTTCTTCCATTTCAGATTTTCGGAAAGACTCCGGTACCGGCGCCTGCACCGGATGTGCCCGACAAGTATGATTCGATTCCAACTCCTAGTCCTAAAGCATCTACGGGTTCTGATACTGATCCATCCGTTGCCGTGATCTTGAAATTTGATTCCATGATCATATTTTCTGTTGTCTTTGCATGTTTTCGTACAGTTTTTCTGTGACTTTGAGGTTTGTTTGTTGTTTGCATGGTCTTGTTACCGTGTCTGTGTGTACTTTCCGGTCATTTCATACGATTCAATATTGATTTTTTGTACTACAATCATCTTTCTCCTTCTTTGTTGATGTTGATATTGGCAATAAAAACCTTTTTACACTTTGTCAAAATGGTCCTTTTTAATAATCAAAATCAAGAATGTAATCACTATAAGTCAACTTTCACATAATTTGATTCTGTATTTTTCTTATAAGACCATTATCTACCCTAAATATTTACCACATTAATTATCATAGTTAGAACTTAGAATATCATGTAACACCCCGACCCGGATGTCATATTGGGCCTTCGGCACAAAACTTGTATTTCAAAATTTATTTCAAAAGCCCAATAATAAAATCCAACTCAAGTTCAAAATACGATTCATAAAATCCATTTAAGTTAAAACGTAAGCTCAAACGAATATAAAGTAATCGGAGCTCCAAATATTACAAATCATTTAAAACATTCGACCCAAATAATAAACAAAGTTACAAAATACATATAGGGTTCGACTAAGCACTAGCCCACTACATCTAGTACATGTACTCTGACAACAAAGTCGATGTTGAAATCCAAACCTCGATGGTGCTCCACAGGAACCGGCTTCACCTAACCTACGCACGAAAACACATTTCGAACGCTGAGCTATAGAAGCTCAGTGGATACGCCGAACTCGGCCCATAATCATGCATATCATAAGCAGTAAAGCAAAACATATAAATATCGTGCATGATATGATGGTCTAGCATGCTTGCCTATCACATGGCATAAGCAATGTATAATATCGCACACAGCATATACATGTCACATCACAAAATAACACACAAGAGTGAGGTCCGCGTCCACACAGCATCGGGATCCTATACTCAAGATTGAGGTCGCCCTCAAATCTTATGTCTGGAATGTTACATCGGACATCTTCGAACGAGGCCACCCAAACGTTCGGAAAGGGATGGAGGCCGCCCAACCAATCCCATGCTCGGAATGTTACATCAAACATCTTCGAGTGAGGCCGCCTAACACTCGGAATAAAGTCTTCAATACATCACCCGGAATGTTACATCGGATGGCCTTCGACGTGTTGCAACACTTTTGGATATCCGGATTTCCATCAAACAAGGACTTGATACACACAAATGGTCCACCGAGGATCCTCACATCAAAACACATCAAGACTTAACATAATTTAGTCGTTCGGGGTTTAATATCATCAAATTCGTGTTAACAGTTCATTTCATCACTTATAGGATTCATTAGGACTCTCAATCCTCTTACCGAACCTCAAACAATACAAAACTTGTCGAGATCTCGCAGGGGTATCGATACTCTTATGTGGGGTATCGAACCACCCTGCTTCGATACCCACCCAAAGAAGGCATCGAACCATGGGTATCGATACTAGTATCGATACCCTTTGACCATTTCCAAAGTCAACGAAAGAGGACCTTCCAGATTCGATACCGGTATCGATGTCATTATGCCACTGGAGGATCCGGTATCGAACCATGGTTCGATACCTCTGCCCACATACCCTATTTTCACTCATGGGTATCGATACCGGTAACCCGTGTATCGATACCCCTGCACGAAATGCAGGTCTGCACTTAGGAATTTCTAAGGATTCTTCCCCAACATTAATTTATTCGATTCTAAAGTGTTCCTATTAGTTCTTAGAGATGTTTAAGACGTTTTAACACCAATATTCAACCATTAAACTTACTAACACAATTTCCACCATTAAAACATATCAAGCTCAAACCAAGCACACATATATTATATCTACATGAATGCTTTCTACCATGAAATGCATAATGATTAGAAGAGTTGGGAGTACCAACCTTAAGCAAATAGCAACCAAAACGAACTCCCCTCCCCTTCAAGCTTTCTCCTTTCCTTTCCTTTGAGATGGAGCTTCCTCTTCTTTCTCTATAAGAAGGAGATTAAACAAGCAATTAAACATTGCTTGGTGATGTTTTTAACTCTAAGAAAACATCAAGAACTACAGAACAACCCCCTTAAAACACTCATTCCCGGATTACACACTCACCCCTTCTTCTTCACCAAACCAAACAACTCTTACCTTGATTTGTAGATCACAAACAACACTACCACTTACCTTCCAACCTCTAAACGTTATTTCCACCCAAACTCTAAAAGTTAGCACATTTCTCTTTGAGGTTTGATGGAGAAAAGAGGAAGAACAAGAGAAAAAGGGGTGGTGACTTCACCACTCTGATTTTCTCTGCAGAAAATCAACCTCCCCCCTCTCTTTGTCTTGAACCAAAGAAAGACCAAAAAGCCCTTTATCACAACCTTTCCAACCCAACAACACTTAAGCCCAAACAAGCTAAAGGCCCAACAAGGCCCAAAACCTCACAACACGGGACCAAAATCAAAGCCCAAACCCATCGGGTTAAGCCGACACTCGGATCCGAAATCTGGGTCGTTACATATCAGGTGTATTTTCATCTCTATAGAAAACACTTTTTTTAACTCTAATTTGATTTTCTATTTTCTCTCTCCATATAAAACACTTTTTTAGCTTTATTTCCATGGATTTTAAGTATGTCGTGACTGGTGGTGTGTGATGACCGAAAGGATTTTGGGATTTTTTTAAATATAGAAAGAACAAGCCACATCATAAAGAATTAACTGTTCGATGACTGAAAAAATAATTGGTGCTACAATTCCAACTTCTTATAGCACAATGACCAAAAACGAAAATGTGGATAAAGCTCAACGACTATTGATAGAGTTTACCCATTAAAGTAAAAAGACTAGATCACAAATAAAGGGACCAAAGTGAGAGTTCGACCTTTAAGTTTTATATCAAATAAGGAGGGATGGCGGCAAAAGTATCGGATTCTTGAACTCATCACATTTCTCAATTTTGAGCCGTCCTAGGCTTCTCTTCCTTACTCCGCTCAGATGTTTGTGATTCTACTAATTCATAAAGGTTCGTTTCTCGATCCAAATCTATTTGCTTTATTTTTTCGATCTTTTAAGAATATCGAGTGTTTGAATGGAATCGAGCTTTTCCTGATATGTTTCTGCGAATCGTTTGCTTTTTTAATGTTTCCATTTTAGTTAATTTGAGGTTAGAAATATTTTAGTAATTATGAGCAGGATTTTATTCAGGTTTAGCGAATTGTTTTGACGTTAGATTAGTAGCGATTTGAAGATTTTAGGATATGGAGGAATTGATAGGATTTTAAAGCGTCGATTCATTTTCTTTCGTTTGACGGATATATTGAATTTGCAATTAAGGCTCCACGTTGTTAGCCATTGATTGTTGCTTCCTCATTTAGGTGAACTTATAGTTGGAGAATTTTATAACGTCGAGCCAAAGGCTGTAGAGATTCAGCTTCTTTTACCCAGAGGCCACAATTGCAGTGAATGTGATGTTCGATATTGTGATGGATAATTCTAAGCTATTTCAATTCCCGGAGAATTCATTCTTTGACCAAGAATGCTTGATTTCTCGGATTAATCAAAAATCGAAGTTTAATTTATGGTTGGTTTGAAGGTAAATGGTAGCATCAAAACTCTGGAATAGGTTTAATGTGATTTGAATTGACATACGTAAAATAATCTGGATGTTGCTCTTTTTTTGAGTTGTTTGACATCCACGTTACTTTATTGTTTGCATAATCTGAGTTGTCATTTTAGGGTGAAGTTATCATTTTCTTTTGCTTTGTTTCTACTTCATCCCTGTTTTTGCCAGATTGCAATCACCCTGGCTTTGTGAATCGTTCAGTAAGCACCGGTCATTTTCCTTGTTAATTTTAAAGGTGTACAATAAATGTGTTTCTCTGCATTCTTAGCATTGTTAGTTTCTTGATGGTGGCCCATTCCATATGCTTTAATTATTGTTCATTGTAGAAAACTTCTTATCAATGAGCATATGGCACAGTTTTCTAAAGCTGATTTCTGATTTTTTTCTTCTTCTAAATTTGAGCATGAAACTAAGAAATTACAACCTTGTTAAACAATATACAGCCCTACATGCCTTCTCATTATAGGTTATACAAGTAATTTTACTTTTCCCTGCAAGCCAAGTAAGTGTTGTAAAATGCAATTCCATTTCTTCATACATGGTTATTTGGCCAATGTTGACTTGTATGAATCTTATGACTGTGCTATCAAACATCAATTTATTCATCTTCTCCAGCACCTTTTCCTTTGGCTGGGAAATGTAATCTAACCATTAGAGGACGGGGTGCTCGTGATTTCTGGTCAAACCCCGTACACAAACATATCCTGCAATTTATCATCAAACAGTGTTAGAAATTGAAGATTTCGTTATATGACTTGAATTCTCTCAGGAATGACTGTTTGTTTCCAAATTATCCAGGAATTGAAAAACCATGTGTAACTATAAAAAACAATGAGTTTTGACACAGAATATTTTATTTCTACGTTCTTGTGGTCAAATATTTAGAATGATAGAACAGTGTATGTCAGGTATTCAATTGTTGAAGTCTACATTTGAGATTGTTTAGCTAATGCTTGCTGTTTGGGTTAATCAAAAGATTGTGTCTATGCTGTCTGATAGAGCTAAAGCAATTCATCTTCACTACTTAAAATGATAATTAGGGTTTCCAAGGAGACTATTTCAGGATAAAAGTGCGCAATCCAGTCTTTCTATTTTGTCATGTTAATTGCTAAGCTAACTGATGAGTTGGTAATTCAAGTTGTTAAATTGTGGAAAATATCAAAGGGATTGGATTCTTATTTGAAGATCTGAAAGGGGTAGCTCGTGAATACTGCAAGATAAACAAGGTTGACTGGTTTGTGTGAATTTCTATCTCCTACCGTTTGTTAGAATTCTTAGCCACTCTAATCTCTACTTTGAAAAAAAATGAGGGATTCAATGATTTTGAAGGGTTGTTCAACTGTTGAATGTTTCTAAAAAATTCAAAGTTTGGAAGTTTTATGTAGTGGTAGGATCAAGGTTACTTATGAGTAGCTATTCAAATCAATACAAACAGCATGACATAAGTTACAATGGGTGATACTTCTCACCTCTCCAGAAGCAGTGTTGAATTCCCTCAGTTGTTAAAGCCTAGTTATCAGAAATCATACAGTCATTTTTTTAATCTTGCTACATTTATCAGCAACATCCTCTCTATTACAATCTTCTAACCTTTACATATTGAAGGTATGGAGGTCCCAAAGTAGACCAGGAACAGCAATCGGGTTCAGACTAGAATCATGGTCAGCAAATACCTTCAGAGGAATATTATTTCTTATCTTTGTTATTTCCTCAATAAGAAGGAATTCTATAAAGCTTGAAGGAACTGGTTCCAACTTCAACCAGCAATAGCAGGTTCAACTTACCTCTGTTTCTAATCGCTTGAATTTGAAATTGATTGTGTTAGATTCAAACCATAATCGTTACATTTGTTAACCTCTGTAGACTGTAGTATATATAAAAGTATGGTGTGGATTTAGTTTTTATATGTTTTAATTTGGTTACATTGTACTTTTCAAAATTTTAAGTTTTAATCATGATCCCAAGATTACAAGAAAATGGATAAACTATAAAATCTTAAAGGAATCAAATGAAAAATAGGAACTTTATAAAAATTAAGAGCATAGTTTAGCACCACAAATTTAACGACTACTGTTTTAGATTAGAATTCAAATTTTAAAAGAACATGATCAAATTGTGTAAAACATTTATATAGTATAAAGATAATAAAAGAATTTAACCATATCTATAAAAATAATTAAAAAATAGTATATATATATATATACCGTTGTAAACGTAATTCAATATTGTTTTATTTAAACTACACGATGATAAATTTAAAGAATATGAATATTTAAATGTTGTAAGATCATAAATTTGACAATTAATTTATTAGAAAATAATTTTAGCAACAACTTTAAAAAATCATCAAAATTTTTATAAAATAAATTAAAAAACGAGACTTATACTTTTATAACCATACATTCGCTTAAAACAATATTTTTTATTTTGAGTTAAATATTAAGAGTTATTAATTTTTGAATAAACAAAAATCAAATAAAAAATTAAAAAAAAATGTTTCCAAAAACAACAATAATAATAACTTCAGAAATTAGAATAAGTAATTTACACGATTAAAAATATTATTGAATGTAGTTTCTTTCAGAACAAAGATTTAGAACTGTAAATTATTAATTATGTATTTCTTTCAAAGATAATATCATGTTTTAATAGTTAATATTTTAATCGTATTTTATAATTTTAAAATAGTTTGATTGTTGTTAGTAAAATTATGTTTATTATTTCTGCGTGTGATTTTAAAGATTTAATATTAAATGTTTATTTTAATTTAGTAGATCTTATTTATTTTTTTGATACAGAGATTAACCAAAAATTATAAGACCCTTATAAGGATGGGTAAGGGAAAAAAAACTTACTCAATTACCACCCTTAATATTAAAAATAAGATTTCTCAAAATTATAACCATAAATATTAAAAATATAAAAAAATATAAAAAATTCATTTTAACCCACTCAATTACCACCCTTAATATGAAGCGACAAGGTTTTAACGTTATATATATATTTTAATCATTAATTTTTGAAAAGTAAAAAATCGCATCACTATACAAATGTTCAAATTTAAAATATTCCATCAAAGTTAGTAATTAAGTTTAATAACTGTTAAATTAAATATCAAGCGAAAATTATTTCGTTTTATTTGAAAATAAAAAGTAATAATTTATGTATTTTTATAGAATTAATATTAAATTATTCTAAAATTAGATTTACAATATTTATTTAAAATAAAATAGAATTTTAAATCATATACAAATTAAATAAATATTATAAAAAATATTCTATTATAAATAAAACTTTATATTTATTTAACTATATAAAAGTAATTACTATTGCTATAACGGAGAAATTGGTGCACTATTGCACTTCAAATTTTTATTTTTAAACTACTGCACATTTAAAATTATTTTTTTAATCTATTATAGAGTTTTTAAATTTGGATAGAAAAGCACCCGACTATGAATATTTTCATATTTTAAATTCAAAAATTTTAAAATGATTTTCTTTCGAGTCACTATGAACAGTAATCACATGGTGTGCATGGGCCATTGAATTACTGTTCATACTTGACTTTCTTTTCATCCGATTTTAAAATTTTATTTTAAAAAATAAAATTATATTTCATATTCGGGTTTCTTTTCATTAGATTTTAAAAGCATGGTAAAAAGTGTAATAAATTATTATATTTTTGATTGTGTAATAATTTAAAAAATAAAAAAATAAAGTGCCATATTCTATCAATTTCTCCTAATATAGCTGATTGTATGATGAAGTACCTCTAAATTCGACCATCTTCGCAGGCTTTAAAAGACGAGGACAAGTAATAATGTCTTCATTGGTGTTTGAATCCATCTGAAAAAACAAAGTCAAAGGAAAGAGAAACAGATTCAAATCTGGACTTTGAGTCTAACTTTAAATAAAGGTAAACAGATAGGCTAATATTAGGGTTAGGGTTAGGGTTAGGGTTGATTTTATAAAAAATAATACGAGTAGTTAAATGACTAAAACAAAAAGAGGACCCTTACCTTATTGTTATTTTATATGCTAGGGCCTAGGGTTCAGTCTGTTCGGGGTCTGAAGTTTTAAAGCTCAGCGGCTGCTCCTTCCTACTTAGAACTTCAATCCATAACACTCTCTCGAATTATCAGCCAACATGGGGTATGCTTTTTGTTCTTCTTAATTCTTGCTAGAACTATAGCTTTTTTCTCTATTGCTTAGCTTGCCTTTGTTTTTGTTTTCTTTAAAAGCTACTCCTGGAATGGTTTGTTCATGAGAATTAAATCTTGGTTTTGGATCTGTCAGTCCTTTGTTAGGGGGAAATCATAAGACTGCTAATGCTATTAGACTTTAAGTTGTACATGCTCCTGCTTTTGTTTTAAGACATTTCAGAACTTCTTTTAGATATGATATGGATTCAGGTGTAAATTGCTATCTTATGAGGATTTAATACTATGTTATTCGGACCTGGGTTTTGAGTATCAGATGCAGCTATATAGTCATAGTCTATATTCTATTAATATTCAAATGTGTTGGAAATGGATACCTAAAGAGAAAGTGGAAATTGGAGTGATGTGGGTCACATCTTATTTCAGGAAGACACGTGGAATGGGAGCTGGACGTAAGCTGAGGACCCATCGCCGAAGGCAGCGGTGGGCCGACAAGGCATACAAGAAGTCCAACCTTGGAAATGAGTGGAAGAAGCCATTTGCTGGTTCTTCCCATGCCAAAGGCATTGTCCTTGAGAAGATGTAAGACTTAGGTTCCTTTCTATTCATGTTCATTTCCTATTAGCTCTAATCCAATAACTGTACGGATGGCTTCTAAATATGGACAGAGGTATCGAGGCTAAGCAGCCAAACTCCACCATCAGAAAGTGTGCTAGAGTTCAATTGATTAAGAATGGAAAGAAGATTGCAGCATTCGACCAAATGACGGGTGCTTAAACTACATAGAAGAAAATGTGAGTGTTAATCAAACTCATGAAACCTTTAATCATTTTTCATGCTTCTCTTCTGATGAAAATATATTTCTGTAGGATGAGGTGTTGATTGCTGGATCGGTCGAAAGGGTCATGCTGTAGGTGATATTCCTGGTGTAAGATTCAAGGTTGTGAAAGTGTCTGGTGTTTCACTCTTAGCACTCTTCAAAGAGAAGAAGGAGAAGCCAAGATCATAAGTTTGCTAGGTGAACTTTTATAGTTCTTCTGGACTACGTTTTGTATTCCTTCGAATTATCCTATAAAATTTACGGTGTCATCTTGATCAAAAAAGATTTTGGTGCTTTTGCAAACTGTTTTCTCTTCTACATGCTATACGGTTTCTAGTATGTATTAGTTAGCAGTGTTTATGTTTATTCTAATCATAAAATGCTATAAGAATTAATACCCGGATACCCAATGGGTCAACGTTCTGTATTATCTTTTCTTGGGAGAAATTGTGAAAGCATGACATAGATACACCGATATGTCCCTTTAAATGCATTGCATATCATTAAAAAAGTTTAACATACTCATGTCATCATCAAACTAGTGGTATATTCATATAGTATATGATATTTATACCTGGGTTTGAATAACATGCAGTTTAGAACTCAAAAGTTTTCATAGGGAATTTACAACTATTGCATTAAAAATTTCCACAAGTATATTTGGTAGCGGTTGTACCTTAAAGCTCTGGTAAGGCCCTTGAAGCGCAATCGTTGATCCAAATGAAAACTTCAACTGGTATCTTTGTCTAAGAAATTGATTTCAGAAATCACTGCAGGAGTGCAAGATGAATATCAATCACAGGTTCTTCTATTGTATCCAAATTTATATCAGCAATTCATATTCAGGAGTAGCTTACCAGTCTTATGTTGTACGAGTGTTTTGTCTCATTTTTAGGAACTTATTTTGATGTGATGATGTATAGAACCTCGGACTCGGGAGCTAAATCATCCAGTACTGCAAGAGGAACGACCTTGTTATCTTTAATTCGAGAGCCATCCTTGCCTCCTAGCTTCACAACCCGCTTGGGCAAATCTGAACCGTCAATTTTTTCTGCAGAACCAATGCCCTGAGCCTTTGAGTAACATCCTCTGCCATTTTTTTTGGAGGGTTTATTCTTAAGTTTAGGGTACATGCCAGGGCTTACTTTGGGGTTTCTTGAAGAACTTTGCACCTTTGTTGCTTCAGTGCCAGTTGGTGGTCTTTGAAGAGTTCTAGGAGATGCCTTGTTTGAGTCACCGCTTGGAGGGAGGGAGGATACACTTTGAGTTCGAGTGTTTCTGGATGATCGTACCTGCATTCATCACAATTTTGACATTTGTTATATACTGCTTGACCTGCAAAGCTACCAAGAGTTAAAAATTTGTTCATTTAATCTTAGCTAAAAGTTGATTTCCATACGGAACAGAGCAATAACTAACCCCATTGGAAAAGGCAACTTTTGGTGATGGCGGACTAACCCCATTGGAAAAGGGAAGTTTAGGTGATACAGAGCAATAACTAACCCCATTGGAAAAGGCAACTTTTGGTGATGGCGGACTAACCCCATTGGAAAAGGGAAGTTTAGGTGATGGCGGGCTAACCCCATTGGAAGATGCAAGTTTTGGTGATGGTGGACTGACCCCCTTGGAAAATGCAAGTTTTGGTGATGGCGGATTGACCCCAAGTTTCGGTGATGGCGGACTAACCCCATTGGAAGATGCAAGTTTTGGTGATGGTGGACTGACCCCCTTGGAAAATGCAAGTTTTGGTGATGGCGGATTGACCCCAAGTTTCGGTGATGGCAGACTAACCCCATTGGAAGATGCAAGTTTTGGTGATGGTGGACTGACCCCCTTGGAAAATGCAAGTTTTGGTGATGGCGGATTGACCCCAAGTTTCGGTGATGGCAGACTAACCCCCTTGGAAAATGCAAGTTTTGGTGATGGCGTATTGACCCCAAGCTTCGGTGATGGCGGATTGACCCCAAGCTTCGGTGATGGCGGACCAACCCCATTGGAAAATGCAAGTTTTGGCGATGGCTGACTAACCCCATTGGAAAAGGTAAGTTTTGGCGATGGCGGACGAAGGGCTGAGGGTTTTATCACAGCTGGATGAAGAAGTCCGCTACTTCCATCTGAAACGTTGCTTTCACTTTCATCCAATGAATCAGTAACCTCGTCACCCTGTCTCATTGAGGGGTGGCGAGTATGACGACTCTGAGAATCCAAAACTTGTTTGGCTCCACTATCTGTAACGAGTCCCTTGTGAGAGCCAGAGCCAAGACTACCTCTTACAACTTTAGATTTTTTATTAGCCGTGGAGGTTGGTGATGATAATGATGACTCCGAGGACAATTCACTGCATGAGCTACTAGCAGCAGACATACTGGAATGGGAGTTGGTAGGAGACTTCAACAAAGTTGAGTGTGCCAAATGCCCTAATCGACTTTTACCTTTGGCTGCACTTTTGGATGCATGGGTGGAAGTGGAAGTGGAGGAAGACGAGTTAACTAAGCCGGAGTCATTATTTTGTTTAGTCGTATCCATGGAAGAATTACGAATCATGGGAGAAGAGAGGGTTGAAGATCTGGAAGATGTAGTCCTAGGTAAAATATTTCTTGAACCATCCGAAGCAGGAGCCTTTGATATTCTGGTCCCTCTATCTGCAACAGATAAATAGAGAGCAAATTCAAAAGGAAAAATGAGCAAGAAAGCTGAGAACTGTCGTAAACCGCCACAACCATATCCTTGCATCAATGATCCTAATCAAAAGAAAGAGTAGTTTGAATTACCAATCGCACTTTTTGGATCCTTTTTCATTATTAAACCCTTAGCAGTCAAGGAAGCCCTACTGCCCAGTACCTTCGGTGGCTTATGACGAGGTGAAGTTAATGGCGCACTTCTACCAAAAGACTATAGGGTCCGGAGTTTGTAAAACGAAAACAAAATCAGATTTTTTCAGTAAATATAACCCATGTGATGTGATAAAGCATATTCAACAGTACCAATAATCGAATGTTAATAGGCAGAATACATGCCTTTGAAGTTTGTGGTCGGGTAGGAACCTGCTTCATTGTCTTACCGGGATCTTTCGTAGCTATATTTGGCTTCCTAAGAGCAGCTTTCCGGTTCACCTGAAACAACAAAATAACTTCATTGGAGAAACAAAACAAAGGGACTGAGTACTGAAACAGTGGTAGCCATTTCTTGAATGTATTTTTTTTTCTTGAAAGGCATTTCTTGAATGTTTTTTTTTTTTTTTTTTGATGAAGCATTTCTTGAATGTACCTTGTCGTGATTAGGGTATTCTGACTTGTTTGCAGCTGAAAAAAAAAAGATGTCAGTCTCTATGAGATATTTCTTCAATCATGGCTAACAAGCTATAAAAGAAGTATGCCATGAACCAATAAGTAATATAATATAATTCTATGTTATTTGGATTCTTAGTATCATATACTAATATGTACAGCTATAGTATGTTAAGGGTCATTTCCTTGAATCAATGTTGCATATTCATTTCACCTAATGTCCCATCAGATCATACATCTTCCCGTCTAAAGATGAATCGATATCCTTTGAAGTCATATTTTGTGGCATCAAAGCAAACCAGTGGGTGCATCGGCATTAAGATAATGCAAGAGTCACAAAAACAAACTATACTTACATGAAACATTCCTAGAATCTTTTGTCCCCAATTCCTTGTTAACTGCATTGCCAGACATTCTGTTACACTTCTGGGTTGAAGCTCTTATATCCTCATAAAAATCAGCCTCGGGATGTTCTTGCGTCAAAGCTTCACCTTCTAACATTGTCGATAAATCACGGGATCTTTTCGCATCCTTTCGACTGGAGAACTCGTCTGGCTCAAGAAAAGCTATAAAAACAAAATCAAACAGGAAATTCTAGAACCATAAAGCGTTAATTAACCGAAAGTAAAAAATAAAAATCGGTGAATTCATACCTGCACTGCTAAAGAAAGAGCTATCCCATGTCACACTTTTGTGTAATTTACGTCTCCCATTTCTTCCTGTCTCGTCTTCCTCCAATTCTCCATCTAACTTTCCACATTCATGAAAAAAGCCTAATCAGATTTCTATACAATACCCAAAATCCATTTTTCAGGGAAAAAACGATTATTGATCAATGCGAAGCTTTAATAGAAAAGTTTTGTACGATAATTATCCAGAGAAATCAATAAAGTATGAAAAATTGGCATGCTATCTCGAATCGGGAGCTAATTATCGTGATAAACCGCTTAATTCCATTCCTAAAACAGAAAAACCAATATTAATCACCGAAAAAGCTGCAAATGCTAATTGAAATCTACGTTCAGAAAAGAAAAAAAAATCCTTTATCGATCAATATGAAGCATTATTGAAAAAATAGGATGAAGACATGTAGAGAAATCAATGAAACATGAGAATTGAAGATCAAATTATGAGAAATGTAAACCTGAGAGATGATCAAGGAGAGGCGGATCGATGAGGCAATCGTCTTCGACAGTAACGTCGATGAGGCTCAGTCCTTGAATATCAAAATCGCTTGGTAACTCATAATCATACATTTTTGCAAATGTAGATTTAGAGTTAACAGATCGGATCAAAAGATTCCGATAATGGAGACGGAGAATTGAAGGAGAGACGAGCGAAGAGAGAATTGGAGAAGAGGGAAGTTAAATTGATTTTATTTTTTGAATTCCGGGGAAATTAGGCGGTTCAAAACTAATTTAACTAATTAAAGGAATAAGAAAAATAATTAAAGAAAGTCAACGGAATATTTAATTCATAAAATGTAAATTATATGCAAGAATAAGATTACTGTAATATAACATAATTAAACATATTACTAATAATGTTTTATATTATTTTGTTTGGTTTATTTAATAAGAATGTAAGAATATAAAATTTGATTGAAAAAAATATAAAATTAATTGAATGCAAAATTTACCAAATTGAATACTGTACAGGGTAGTATCTTGAAAGCTTGGGGATTAACCTTAAGTTTGGTTTCTGGTAGCAGTTTTTTTTTGTTGCTTATTGATTAATGAGTTAAAAGTTTATCCAAAAAAATATCAAATTATAAAACTTATGATATATTATTTTAACAAATTAAAATTTTAATTATTAAATTAAAATTATTTATATAAAAATTATATAACTATTTCCGTTACATTTACTAAATTTTACAAAGATTTTATATTTATAATATAATTAATATATTTAATTATATTTTAAAAAATATCTATATACCTTTATTTTATTTTAATTTTTAATAATAAATTATTAAATGTTTAATATATTTATATTTTATTTTTTTATTATATTCGATCATTTATCAAATAAATTAAAGTAAATAATAAAAAATTATAAAATTAAAGATGATAAAAATAAACTAATCTATTAAATTTTAAGATAAAACATCATAAATATAATATTAATAAAATATATTATTAAATATTATAATATTATTAAAATTTATACACCATTTATATATTAAATAAAAATATTTAATAAACTCATACAATAAATAATTAACCACCTAATTAAAAATATAATAAAAGGTCGACACAAATATAATTTAATATTATAAAGATAAAATTATCCAAAGAAGAAAGAATTATATACTACCTAAGAAATGAGAGAGATAATATTTTTATTATTTGAAGGAAAAAATTATTATTAAAAAAATAATACCTCTTACTAGGAATATTCTTAAACCAAACATGAGAATATAACATAACTATAAATACAATTACAATTGTGAATATGTTGTTATTCGTAAGTTTGTGTTGATTTAAGTGACATTAGGAGTTAAATTTTTTATATTAATAAATTGATGATTTTATAATGTGTGACTTATCTTTTCATGTAATTAGATTATATTAATTAGATTATATTATTCTCTATCAAGGTTATAAATATTGTTTTGACAGTTAAATCGATCTAATTATAAGAGATGTTAGTAAAATAGATTTTACAAGAATTTATCACATTTTACATTTAATAGGATAGAGGGTTTTAAAATTGTAAATTATGAGTCGGAGATGAAAATAAAAATTAGATACGTATAGGTATAGGTATAGGTATAGGGTTGTATAACATTTAATTTTATATATTATTACTTTTTTAAAAAATATGACGATTGAAATAATGTCATCTATACAATGAATATCTAAATAACAAATATTTTATATTTTTATAATAATTTTAATTTATATAAATGATCTATGAGGTGAGTAAAGAACGGATAGGGTGACTTGTAAGACCAATATGTATAATAGGATAAAGATCATTTTAATCTTGAGTTGCAGGACTAATGATTTTAGATTTTATTATATTTTTTATCCTCCCCGTTCAATTGGTACCCATACAGATTATTGATTCTGTCCACTTTAATCAATTAAAGGAAACTTCGAAAATTTAATATGTAATTTAAAATACGATTGACGGGTAATAATTTTTTACTTTGCTTTTTTCAACTAATCGTGACGATTTTGGTAGTACATTCTCAGGATATATAAGGATTCGAACAAATAAAATTGGATGAAATTGACCCCTCAATATCTGAAAATTATTTGATACATGTTTACCCTAAACCCTAATAATTATAGGATCAAGTTACATAATAAAACTCATATTTTTTAGATAGTTGGATGCCTGATACGTAAAATTCAACTTAACAGTTAGTCATATAAGAATTATCCCCTAAAAAATGTAATATGAACCATCCATTTTAGTGAATCCAAAAAACAAATAAGAGTTGTGTAACTTGTTGTAGTACTTTTACCGACCTACATAACCAGATCACCATAGAAATCAAACAAGCAAATATATAATGTTATCCGTTGGACTCAACAATCGACCTGACATGGTTCCAAATCATAGTAAATAGACTGGACGTACCATGTTAACTAACTAAGGTCGTTACCTGAATATAAGATAATCTGCTAAGATTGAAACAATCCTTTGAAAAATAATAGTAGTAGCTTACAAGATAAGAGGACGCATACCATTATTGTTGTCGTCCAAACTATTTGTTAAATAGGATAGAGATTGAGGATTTGGATAATGGAACTTGAAGAAGAATGGTGATCACAAATCGGTGCCTTGCATTGGAACCATCATATGGGACTGCGAGAGATATTAGAAACAATGAAAAAAAAAAAAAAACTTAGAAATAAAGATAGCATGGTCCTGTTGGCTGTCAGCATGAACTTAGCCAGAGATGACAAAAGCACTGTAGTAAAGAAGCTGGCAAGAGTGAAAAACTGTAACTAGAAACAAAAGCAATGGTGCCAACCAGGGACGGATCCAGGATTTTATATGAGGGGGTCAAGAAAGTATATTAGAAATATAGGGGTGCAAAATGACAAGAGTTTAAGGGGTGCAGAATTAAATTATCAATAGAAAATACAAAAGAAATATATAAAATATAGGGGAACTTGAAATTTTTAGGGGGTGTGGCTGCACCCCCTAGGTCCATCCCTGGTGCCAACTGCCAACAGTTGAGAAATATGCAAGGATTCTTTCGTGTAACCATAATTAAGAGGTAGGGTAACCATAATCAAATCACCAGGTTAGGAGAGAGAAATATGTAAAAAATTGTAAGTTAATGTATTGAAATGTTTCATAGTAGAGCCAAGAGATAGAGAGATTACTTGAGAATCCCCATAATTAACACCTTGTGAGAAAGAACCTTGATGAACAAGCTGCATAAAATCGTAAATGAAAGATCATAGAATAAGATAGCATAGTTAGAGTAGGCATGAAGTTTGTCCAATAAATAAAAAAAGTGGAATGCATGACAATCTTAACAAAAATGAATTTAAGCAAAGAAGAGTAATAAAAAAGGTATACTCCACCTGGGAATTTGGGCTTGGTTGGACATATTTCTTAGCGGGCACATCTACACCTTTAGCCGAGCCCTTGGCATCGCCCTGTCAATTTGCAACGAAAGTGATATAAGAGAGATGGCTTAGAGGAGACAAGTGAGAAACAATAGAATATTTAATGAAGTTACAACAGGATTTCTAGAAAGCCTCAACTCACCTCCATCTGCAATGTCCCAATTGACCATAAAACACACCAAAAAAGGGAGATCAGTTTACTAAAATATAGCAATAAAAACAGAGAATACTAAAGTATTTAATCCCTTTGTTGCCGGGAAATCACATGTAAAAGAACAAAAACATTGATGTTTCGCATATTTTACCATCCATTAGCCAAATTTCTTTACCAATATTTCATAAGGACTATATTATCATATAGGATGATAACCCCTTTGGATCTAAAACGAAATTAAATTAACAGATGCATTATGTATAATATTGTCATACTCTAATCCCCATTAAACTATAAATAAGTAAATCCAACTGAATTGTTCAGGTAACACTGATAATAAACCCCTTTTCCCTTTGATGAAAGTTACAAAATTTAAGATCCAAACGATTGAAGAAATAAGAAGGAAATTGCTTGGAGATGATCACCTCTCTGTATCGGGAAAGGTAAATCTTAAGCGGATCAATGTAATCTTCAAATCCTAAAGTCGCCATAGCCCAGAGCAGATCATCCCCATTAATAGTCTTCCTCTTCTCTCTCTGACACTTATCGCTAGCTCTGTACATAAATTCAAGACCAAATTTCCAAATTACACCATAAAGTTCGCATATAAAGCTAATAAATTAAGCTATAACAGTTACTTAAAGAATCTTACTCGCTGGTGATGAAGCTGATAAACTCAGAGACGCACTCTTGAACGGTCTCTTTAGCATCTTTAGCGATCTTCCCATTAGCAGGTAGGGCCTTCTTCATAATACGGCTAATGTTAGCGATAGGAAGATACCTGTCCTGTTCTCGCACACTTGATTTGGGGCTATGGTCTCCGCTCTCGTGACTTCCTCCTCCTCCTGGACTCGCCGGTGTCTCCGCCATGAGAAAACCCTAGCACCAACAAATCACCGACCATCATAATGAAGAGAATTCAATTCAAAACCTACACCCTAATAGAAGTAAAGAAAGTTTTACCTTTGTAGAAATGGAAATTAAATTAAAATAAATAATAAGAAAAAAGGCGGGAGAGATTAAGATTGGATAACGGGGAAGAAAGATAGGAAATCGGACGCTGGAGAAAAGAGCAAAGAGGAGACGACTCAGATGAGTGACTGCCTTTTATCAACACCGTTGGTTTGGGTTTTCCCTTTCTAGTTTTGTTTTTCCTATACAGGACAAATCTTTTTGCACGTTCCTACTTACTACCATAAATTTTGGTTAAAATATCATGTCAGTCCCTGTATTGTTGTTAAATGTACAATTTAAACCCTATACATTATGAAGTTGAATAAACTGATGGAACAAATATCAGTGTACTTTGGTTGTGAATCGGTATTAGAGATATTTTTTAATGAATATGAATTAGGTGTCTGTTAATTGTCCAATAGGAAGGCTTGTGCTAAATACTTTCATTAGTATCGACGATGTCTCTATGCTTATGGCGATGGCAATGGCAGTTTCCCTACAAACGATGATATGGTTCATGACCCTAGAAGTGAGATGCAACTGTAGATGTTTGAACTGCTAGCTTTGTTCCGTCCAATCGATCCCTCCCTAGTGCCTACACGTCTTTTCTACGCTTTGATTTATGCTTGTGACGCTGGCATATGATCTGTACCTTGGTCTTGGTTTGTGCTGTGATTGGATTCTTTCTCAATTTTATTCCTATATTTAAGGTTTGAACAGTGATTTTTTTTGAATAAAATGTCAGCCTAGAACTACCCGGAGAACACACAGGGTTAACAGTCAGTGCAAACAAACATTTCAATAACTTAATGATGTGACCATCCGGTCATGAGAAAGTATCTTTCATTCTTTGATCTCAGTTAAAATAAACTATTCAAAGGAAATAAATATGCAACAAAACTGATACAAAATTTTCTAAAGCGGGAAATTAAATTTACTGCGACACTCCCAACCATTTGGAGAAGTTCTCGAACTCGGTGTAATCACTGTCAGAGATCATAGTTTGATACCAGGCTTTGCCAGCAGATTTGATTGCCGATGCTTCCTCCTGAATGGTAGCCGTAGGGCAGACAAAGAAAAGGTAAATGAATGGAGTCAACATAAACCAACATGGAAATTGAGAAAATATCAATCACGCCCGAGAATGTAAAAAAAAATGCAGGAACCGAGATCTTAAGAGATGCAAACATTTGACTTCAAAATTTGAAAACCACCAACATGACTCAAGTGAGAAAGATAAACAAAGGGTACCCCCATTATAATTCATTTTGAGCTTCAACTCATGCTCAACGTAAGGTGCAAAAAACAGTGCAGAGTACTCATCTAGCTTATGACCAAATGAAATGACTCAAATCAAGTGAACAAATAGACAAAACTAAGACTCCTTCCACCTCCATTATCTGGCAAAATCACATCAAATGATAACATGGAGAAATATATGATACAAGGACACATGACCAGAACAAGAGAAAGAGAACCACAGGGTGCTATAATGCTCAACATAAAGGTGGAATTCAATGCATAATACTCGTATAGAACAGGACTTACAAGAAGTGGCACAAGTCAAATAAACAAGTAGAACAATCATTAGAATGTTTGCAAGATATGTGTCATATGAATAGTTTTGAAAGATGATTTTAAACAGTGTTTGCACCCGAAATAAAACTTTATTCTATAGTGCAGCAATCAATCAAAGACTTGTTGAGCATTGAAAAGAAAAAATGGGTTCATTAGTCATAACAATCACAACCAAGTCCAGAAAACAAAGCATCCAAAGACATTAAACAATAAATATAATTCCATTGACTTCTACTATAATTGATCAGCCTACCACAGAGATTCAAAAGCATATCAGAACAGAATCTATATACCTTAGAAACAGGCTTCCTCTTCTTGTCAAGCTTCTCCTTCTTAGCCTTAACACGTTGCGCCTCAGCCAAAAGAGACATCCTTTTAGCAGTCTTCGCATAAGGGTTCAACTTCAGCATAACATTCAAATTCTTGAGTGGATTCTTCTTAACTGGTGCTCTCTTCAACTCCTTCTTGATCGGCTTGACGACAGATTGAACCTCGTCCGAGTTAATGATCCTACCAAGGTCCGCATTCACCATCTTAGAGCGAGGCAAAATATACCCTTTCTTCTTCTCAGAAGACTTATCAAATGACCCGTATATCGAGTCAAGCTTCTCGTAAGCAGATTTGGTCCAAACAATGAACCTTCCAAGGTGACCACCAGGAGCGAGTTTCAAGAGATTAAGCCTCTCCACATTGGCAACCTCGACACCAGGAATGTTTCTGAAAGCTTTAACGAGCTTTGCCCCTTCAGTTCCGTAAACAATCAATGGCCCTTTACGGGAAATATACCTCCGGTTCCTCATTTTCCCTTTTCCAGGTCGAATCCCTTGGCTATCCTTAGCCTTTTCCACATCCGGATATGCTCCGACCTGTTTCAAAACCTTAATTGCAGCTGAGGTCTCTCCACGCTCTCTGCAGCGTCCGATATGACCAGAGGCATCTCAGGGACAGACTCAATGCGGTGACCACGTGCCATTACCAGAGAAGGAATAGCAGAGGCAGCGATGGCGGAGGCCACGGCGTACCTCTTCTGGTTAACGTTGATTTTCCTGTGCCAGCGGCGCCAGATCTTGGTAGGAGCAAACATGCGTCCACCACGGCACATGTTTCCAAAAGCACCTTGGCCGGCACGGTGAGTACCGCCTCCGGGAACACGCGGGATACGTGAGACAGCACGTCCGGTACCCCAGGATTCAGCTGAGGTTTGGTGACCAGCACGCTTGGAGACGGCGTAGGGTTGGCGGCTGTTCTTGGAGATATTGTCGTGAACGAATGTAACGATGTCAGGTCGGATCGAGGCTTTCATGACATCGGCGAGAGGGACAGTAGGGGTAGCATCGGTGGCCATATCGGTTTCAATGGTTTGAACCGAAACCAGAGGTCGAGCAGCGGCTGCTGCCATTGTTAGTAGGATTTATGTTGTGGGAGAAGGGGAGAATGACAATAGCATAAAACCGAGCATCAGCTAGGGTTTTGACGAGTGTGGATGTGTTAAGTAGATGTTGTAGGGTTGGGTTGTCTGGATACAGAAACAATTCTATTCCATTTACGAATGGGCTTATCTGTCCAAGCTCAGATTATGGTTATGAATATAGTAAAATCTTTATAAATTAATATCTTTGGGATCATAAAACATTATTAATTTAAAAAGATATTAATATATCGGTAAATTAATAATTTATTAATTAAAAAATTCTCAATTCAGTAAATATAACTTTAATAAAAATAATATGAGCAAATAAATTATAATCGTATATAATATTCCAATTATTGTTTAGAGAAAATTGTAGCTAATATTGTTGAAAATTCTACTAATGGTAAAGTTGAAGATGATTCAATATCACTTAAACTAGTCACGTGAAATGAAGCATTGGATGTAGTAACAATTCTTTATAACTTTTTATTGTAGTTAGAGATCTTAACATCGAAATTTGTGGGTGCAATTAGAAAAATTTAAGATGAAATTAAATAAGATTTAAATTTTAAAAAGAAACAGATTACAATAGATTCATATTTTAGTAAGTTACCAAAGTAATAATTGTAATATTTATGAATTATTAATTTATAGTTTTGATGGGACTTTTATATTTATAAAGGGGATTTTCAAAAAATATTTTATTATTATCTTATCGAATTTGATAATTTTTTACATTGGCCCAAATCGGGATCAACGAAAATTATTATTTAATAGAGTTTATTAATTTAAAGAGTATTAATTTATAAAGGTTTTATTGTATGTCAATTTAGGTGGCCTAACCAATTAACAAAACGATTGACTAGGTTACACCAATACGAATACGAGAACAGATACGGAGACAAAAACAAAAAAAAATAATTTTTAAAATTATAAAATATAGGTACAATGAAGGTAGGAAAAATATAAAATAAAATTATATATATAATATAATAATATATAAAATAAAAATATAAAATTATATAATATATAATAATAACTAAAGAATTAGGGTAAACTACATAACTATACCTCAATTATCTTTTATATTCCCTGACTAATAAATGTTACAAATTGGTCCATTGATTAACTTTTTTGATACAAAGTGGTCATGTACCGTTAAAAATTTGACGAAAAACTAATGTGGACGTTAACGTGTTGACTTGAATTATAGAGATCAGGGGTGTCACATGATTATCTAAGTCAGCATGTTAACGTTTACATCAGTTTCCCGTCAAGTTTTTAACAGCATAAGACCACTTGGTATCAAAAATATTAATCAATGGATCAATCTATAACATTTAATAGTTAGAGGATCTAAAAAATAATTAAGGTATAATTAAAAAACCATTTATGTAATTTACCCAAAGATTTAATATAAATAAAATACTAATATAAAATTAATACTAAAAACTAAACTTGTATATTTAATAAAGCGTTGATAAAAATCACATGCAATAAATTATAATAATTTAAGGGTCCCACAAAAATTATAATACGTTTTAATAATCTCACAGATAACACCATTTAATAATAGGGTAAGCTATATAAATGGTCCCTTGATTATATCTTAATTATTTTTTATATTCCCTAACTATCAAATGTTACAAATTGGTCTATTAATTAACTTTTTTGATACGAAGTGGTTCTGCATCATTAAAAATTTAACGAGAAACCGATATGGACGTTAACATGCTGACTTGGATAACCATGTGGCATCCCCAATCTCTATAATCCAAGTCAGCATGTTAACGTCCACATCAGTTTTTCGTCAAATTTTTAACGACACAAGACCACTTTATATCAAAAAATTAATTAGTGGATCAATTTATAACATTTGATAGTCAGAGAATGTAAAAGTTAATTGAGGTATAATCAAGAGACCATTTATGTAGTTTACCTTAATAATAATAAATTATTTTTTTCTGTATACTGTTCACCTTCTTCTTCCCTCGTCTTATCTTTAACCTTTTTGGGCACTATTCATCTGGTATTTTTTTTTGATTTTTTTGCGTTTCTCTCCAGCTTAACCAGTAAAACTGCTGTGCATGAGTCCCTCTACTGCCAAGCAACCTTGGGGATGCGCATAAAGAACACTATACTGTTCCTGAAACGTCCCAAAAATATTCTAACCGTCTCCGATCATCTTTAGCTGTATCCCATCAACGTAAAGCGTTTCCGGTACGTACCCCAGCCGTCTCCGTCCCAGAAAAGTTTTGTGTACTTGATACGGCATGTGACTGCCGTACCCGTGCTTCATAGACTATTGATCCCGTCTCAGTTCCTTGTTTTCCTTACCCATTAACAATGGAAGCTCATTTGCGCATGATAACGAATTAGAAGTGACAAGAAAAGAATGATTTTGTGATGCTCAATCTCCTTTGATAGCAATAATATGGACATGGCCTCTACAACTAATGAATGACGCTTGCTTGTGCCAAGTCAACAGTTTTGAAGAATATATAAGTCAGCTGTTTCATCCTTATAAATATAATGCTTCCACTTTGAGCAATTCGTTGCAAGACCTTAACCACCATGAACGCGCTGGTCGAGTCCAAACCCGATGTCGGTTCATCGAGAAACAAGTCATGGATTATGTCGATCCCGATCCAAACGTTAACCCGCCTTCGTTCTCCTCCGGAAACACCTCGGTGACCTTCGTCTCCAATCACCGTCTTCACTGCGTTTCTCAACCCGAGCTGATCGATCAAAGCTTGCACTCTAGCTAGCTTTCTTCTTCGTCTTCGAAATCGACCTCGGAAGCCGGAACTCGGCTGAAAACATCAGCGTCTCTTCGACGGTGAGCATCGGAAAGAGAAGATCATCTTGCATGACATAAGCCGAAATCACTCGCAAAAGCCTCCACTCCAAAACTTCACCATTCAAAGTTAAGGTACCCTTTAAGCTATCTTTAGCAATTCGATTCGCAAGTGCATCGATCAAAGTCGATTTCTCCGAGCCACTTGCACCAAGAACCGCCAGTATTTCACCCTCTCGAGCTTCACCCGAGATTTCATTCTACAAAACCTTCATATTAACCCCATTACCATCAATCTCATCGTCGTTCTTCCCTCAAAACGGGATCTCGATCCCATCTTCTTACCAACTTTAACTCTGTAAGTCAAGTTACAATTAAAACTAAGAACAAATGGATTTGCAATAAAGGTCACGTTCAAAGTCAGGAACAAAACTACTATTAGAGAATAAGATTCAAACTCTCTAAATCTTTGATCGAATAATAATTTTACTTTTTGTTAATTTAAATACTTGTTGAATAATAAATTTTAAATTGAGTACTTAATAGGAAAATGTTAAGATAATTTATTACGCTTTATATCTTAAAAATTAACATGAACGAATAAGCGAAAAATTCATGAGGACAAATAAATTTATTTAATATAAAAAATTATGTACTCAAATCGTACATAAAATCATTTCTCTTCAAACAAACCAGCACTAAGAGAAATGGATGATGAAATCTGTGCTTTATATACAATAACACAGATGTTGAAGAACTATTATACAAATATAATTTTAAAAACTACCATTGGATACAATCAACCACGATTTTTTAAAATTAATATAAAACCTCTAAGCTTGCGAAGGGGACTGAAAACGACGCCGATGAGATTTCGAAGATGAACTGCCTGAACCAACCGTCTTTATGAACAAACCTGACAAGTAATTCCCAACATCTTCAGGGAAAAATCTGATGAACAATGTGACGCTCTTTTCATCTCCGATTTTAGATATATGGCAATCAAAAAAATTACGATAAACGGCGACAAGCTTTCTTCCGATGGATGCTTTGATCTGGTCTCGGAGCCTCGAGTCGAGCACGACGCATGAAATCTGCTTCCAATATGCTAATTCGAAGCTTACATTGAATTTCCTGAAACACTCTCTGGCTTCTGCCGTTGTCATCGGCGCCGTTGGATTCTTGGGCAAGGAGGCGAAGACGTTACCGAACGCTGAACACTCGTAGTTCTCTGCGAACTGGTTCACCTTAGCTTGGTGATTCGCGATCCATTCCTCGCCGAGTAAGTACTGGAGATTTGATTTATGGACTGTGCAGAGTACATGTTGGAGATTGTTGGCTAAAAATAGGTTTGATACAGCGACGTCTTTGCAATGCTTGCCTTTGCTATCGAGTTTACAGAGTAGGACGAGAATTATCCTCGAAATGTGGGCGGAGACGGCGGAAGACGGAGATCCAAGTGAAACCGGACTGTATAAGTAAGATTTCGGAGGAGATGATTTCGCCGGCGTTGGCCAGTTGGAGATGATGTCGGTGAGGATGTTGCTGTAATCGGCGAGGAAAGTGAGGTATTTCATGGAGTAGACCGTCAGAGGATGAAGTCCGCCGCCTGGAACCATTGATTTGGACGAATCCTTTTGGATCGTGGACTCAAAATCAGATAACAACGACCTCACTACCTCACTGAGTCCAGTCAGCGAGTTGAGAGCTTGTGATCGAACGGCTGAAGTTGATTCAAATGAAAAGATCGTTTCAATCTCTTGCCAGTTATCTGAGATAGCCGCGTACATAGCGAGGAGGCCGAAAATTTTCCCCGGCGGCGATTTTTTGGCCTTGGCGACGAGTTCGGGGAATCCAAACAGAGCGATGGCGCCTTCTTTCGTAATCTCCGAAAAGCTAGACTCTCGAATGGAATCCGACGAGGAAAAGACGAAATCGCATAGAATTCTTTCTCCCGTGAAAAGCGTCCTCATGGAAATCTTCATGGCTTCTAACCAGTCCTTGATTTTCAATTTCAGTACATCCCATTCCATTTTATTGATCTGAGACGATCTTAGTTTTTCGATCCCGAGCTTATAAATACCTTCGTCGATGATCGATTTTCGAATGGAATTATAAATTTGTACACATTCTTTAGCGTAACCACAAGATATCATGCAGTCCGCTATCAATTTTAGATCGGACATCGCCATGAATGAAACTTCTTTTACTTCAGAGATGGAATCCCCCACCGCACCGATGCCACTGTCCGGAGAAGCCTCGTAATCATAATCCGAGAAGCTCGATTGAGTGGAGGTCCGTGATGATCGAGTGGAAACCGATTCGGGATCCAAATGAGCCCGGTTCATTGATAAAATCTGGTAAAACTCCTTTTGAAGCCTCTTCATTGCGACTTGCAACAAACGTTGAGCTTGAAAGAGCTTTTCTGAACCGGAACCTTGATCGTTAGGAAGAAAATGCATGATTTTGTGCAGGTCGTTGACGGATCTTATAAAATTCACGGCCTCTCCTTTGCTTTCGTAGAATAGAGAAGTCACTCTAGCGTACGACGGACTCTCAATATCCCATTTTGCGAAGAGGGTGGCGGCGGCGGCGATGGTTTGCTCGACCGTCAATTCGGAGAATCCACGGCGGTGATTAATGGATAGCGAGGCTGTTGAAGGTGGCGACACCGACCGCCGAAACTTCGGCGTTTCAGGGCTGAAGAAAAGGCTCCTCATTCCTTTCCGCGGCATCCTTACGGAGGTAAGTTCTTTGATTTTTTTTTTTTTAAAAAAAAATAAGAACTGGGAAATTCGAGCCTAAGCTTCCCCTTGTTTGGGTGGTATTTTATAGACGTTTGAACGAACGACGTCGTTCATTGGTTCTGACTCATTTGAGTCAGACTAACTTAACGCGGTACACGTTATCACCTAAATTACTTGACGTCCCCATAAAACTATCCAACAAAAACATTTAAAAATGAAATTAAAAAAAATAGAAAGTCTACTAAAAATAAAATATTACTTATTATTTTAAATAGTGATCATTCAATAAAATGCTTTTTTTAAGATTATTAGTGATTTTTCTATATTGGAAATTTTGAAAATATTGTATTTTTAAAAAGAAAATATGTTTTAAATTAACTAAATATTATTAAAAAAGTAGGACTTTAAGAAATAATAATGGTACTTAGATAAACAAGTTGACCACTCAAATTATAAATGTTAGAAAAATATAATTTACTTTCATTAATTTTTTTTTTGACTTGCAACTCAAGACCAATGTCAAGTTGAAGGAAAGATAATCCCCGGAGATTTTAAGACATTAAATTCTAAATTTCATACGTATGAACTTGTGTAAATATTATAGTTTTATATATTATATTCAAATAAAATATTTATTTATCGATTGAATCTGGTTTAATTATAATTATTGAATTTATATAGAGTATGATTAATTTTAAAGGTAAATATCAAATTTCAATACATCTTCAAGAGATTTTAGTGGATTTAATATTTAATTCTCTCTTTTTAATTGGTTATAATAGAGACTAAGGTATATAAGTAGGGAGAGTTAATTTAGTTTACTGTTATTTTTTTAAAAAAATAACTCTTTTTGAAATCACAAAATATATTCAAATCAATTTTTAGTTACAAAGATAATCAATATTTTTGGTATAATTATAATCAAAATTTATTAATATGATGTACAAATAAAATTATAATTACTACATGATAAAAATCGATTATGATATATATTTATACGCAATGTGTGACTTTATTAAAATAGAAAAATAATTACAATTCATGTAAAAAATTATTATATATTTTAATTAAACCAAAATATAAACTAAAAACTTTTAATTTAATCTTACCCTAAATCCCCCCTAATAATATGTGCCATCTAGTTTTGAACAAGTTTGATAAAGGCACCTGCAATTTGAGTTTCTTTATCATTGAGATTACGATCTCATAAATGTTCACTTTATGAAGTTTCCACTTCCTCCCCAACTACTCCTCTGTGAAGTTTGAGTTTGATACAAGCAGCTGCAATTTGCATCTGTTTATCAAGCTTTCAAGTTCTTTATCATAGGCCATAAATGTGCTACTTTTGGTTTAACCTACGATATACACTTGGAAAATCACCAAAGTCAAATATTTAACATTCCATTTAGTATATAAATCAGCCTCTGAAGTCAGTTTTTTAATGATTTTGAACACTTTTTTGTGTGGCTATTACTATTTAAAACTGTTGTTCCCATCTAATTCAAATCAAATATAATTAAAGATTTTTTATTGAAGTTTGATTTGCCTGTGCCTGTGCCTGTGCCTGTTGGCCAGTTGAGATGAGTCAAAGTGTATAAGCGGACGTACAAAGGAAAGTACGTACTCGGAGTCGGACACTTGAATATCATCTGGAGGGATCGTTGACTGGGTCAGAATTTCAGAAAATAATATTTGAAACACAAGAAAGGGAGACAAAAACTTTAGGAAGCAGAACAATAAAAAAAATATGTAGCTATAAAATTAAAAACAAAAAATAACATATTCGAGTTATAAGAATAACAGAATATTACATCAAAATTATTTAATTGAAACTATTTTATGTTAAATGATGATTAAAGGTATTTTTATACTAAAAAGTAATAAAAACAAGAACAAATTGTAAGATTTTCAATAAAAAAAGGTGCAAACTATTTAAAAGTATAAAATTATATGATTTTAAGGTGAAAAATTAGATTCTTCACAGAAAATAATATATATAATTATATTTTAAAATTTTAAAATATGCGACTACAACCATGTGTTTATCCCTACCCTAGAGAAAAGCATAAGGGTTATAAGAGTAATTAACCTCTTTACTGGACCTCCATTCCATCAACTTGACATTTAATCTCCAATTGGAGGTGGTCGACCAGAAGACTTAATGGAATCTCTTTCAAAAGGACTCCTACAAGTACTTCTGAGTTGTTAATTTGTTCAAATATTTAGGGTTAAATAAGTGATTTTTAATTTGCAGAAACACAACCAAATAAAGATTTTATAGTCTATTTATTTTATTTTTCTATGTAAAAAGACAATTTTATTAGATTTTAATTCAAGTATAAATTGTGTATTGTAAAGTTTACTGGTTCAATAAAAAAAAAAATCATTAGTGAATTTAGAAAATCTTAAATGGAAAAATTAAGGTAGTTGATATTAGGGGTGTTCAAACGATTAATTAAATCGAATTAATCAAATAAATTAAATTAATTCGATTAAATGATTGACCAAAGAATTTTGTTCGATCGGTCAATGATTATTTTTTTAAAAATTCGGTTAACAATTATTTCGGTTTGAAATGGATTAATTACCCGAATTAACCGAAATATAATAAATATAAAATATATTATATTTATATAATATTGTTAAATCCATACCTAAACGTACAAATCCAACTTTTAAGTTTAACCCAATAAAAAAATCCTAATATTTAATAAAATTAAAAATCAAACCCAAAATAAGTATAAAAACTAAACTTCTAAGGTCTTCTTTTATTGTGTAATAATTTTATTAAGAAAGTTAATAAATTTTGATTGATTCGAAAATTAATCGAATTAATTAAAATTATTTGATTCAATTAATATATTTTAAAAAAAAATTGGATAAGCTTTGTAATTTATTAATCCAAAAAAGCAGTAAAACTGCTACTCATTTACAAACCAATCCCCCGAGCAACTAATAAATTGTCTTGTACATTTTGTATCCTAATTTTTTTATGTTGTAAACGAATGCGTATAATATCCTTTAAACAATCAAACAACTCGGTGCAAGACATCTGTACTCCTCGAAAAATCCTACGGTTACGTTCTTCCCATATCAAATATAGAGAAGCCTGCCATGTAAGTCGACCGATCAAAGCTGCAACTGACTTCCCTTTGAACCTGGACACCACCCAGGAGAGCTCCTCAGGCCAGTTCAAGACCTCCCGACGTATGCCACAGTAACATAGACTCAATCTCCAAAACTGCTTGGAGAATGGACAATCAAAGAATAAATGTCTCTGGATTCAACTGAACCATTATATAAAATACAACCTTCCTCATCAACTATCTCTATTCGAGCCAAACGTACCCTGTAGGAAGCCTGTCCAAAATTGTCATCCACGTAATCATTGTATGCTTAAGGATATGCATGCCAAACCATACCACTTTATGCCATGCTACTCTGGATTCACGGATGCCCCTCCAAATTTCCCTTGTGGGAAGATTTTTACCTGCAGCTAAAATCGGCACTGCTACACTTCTCAACTTGAGAAGTTTCTTAAACAACCAACTAAAGTGTTGTTTACTCTCCATAGTCCAGAAATCTTCTTGTTTGATTAACGGTTAAAGATTTAAAAAATTCAATTAATTCGATTTTTGATAATTTAGTTCAACCATCGATTGAATTAACTATTTAATCACTCTTAATTAATGTAAAAGAAGCTCAAACCTTTCTAAATTATCATGTCCAATTTTCTTTCTCCCCCTAACCTCCAAAATTCAATTTCTTCACCTTCTTGTCACGTGCAGGATCGACATTCGAGTCCCATAAGATCATATTTAACAATTAGTTGATAACATATTATAAAATTGTAATAACTGACTTATAAAATTAGGGTAGAAAGGATCAAGAAGCAGAAGAAAGGGTTATAAGAAGTAGCAGAAATAAGGTTGAAGAAGAAAAAAATTATATTTCATTCATCAGATGATAACTGCCCTTCATACATTTTTGTTTATATATGAACCCTACCCTACAGCCTCCTTAGCTGTCATTAACGAAATTAACAGCAAAAATAAAATAAAGCCGGCACGTGCTGCACACAACATGCCCCCACACTAAACGATGTCGTATTATTAAAGGCTTTCTTCAAACGCTGCGTTTCTTCCAGATTGAATATCCTCAGACCCAATTCGTCCGGTGTGCATCCCTAATTCCAATTCTTCACTCTCAATTCCCAATTCCTTTTTCTCTTCAACCCTAACTTGCTCGTTCATCCCAACATCTTCAGCCTTAATTTGCCCTTCCACCATGACAATACCCCCGGCTTCAGTGGATCCTTGTCCCCAAGGATCAAAATCTGGGAACTGTGCCTTCAGAGTATTGTAGTCTTCCCATGTCGCGCTCTCAGGCCCCAAATTTAGCCATTGTATTAGCAGTTGAGTCACAGCTTGGTTATTCCTCTTAACCATTCGTTTATCAAGTACTTGTGCTGGGTATACCTTCAATTGCCCTTCTTCATCCATTTCAGGAGGATTTATAGAGGTAACCACATTTTGCCCCTTTTTTCTCTTTAACAGACTAATATGGAACACGGGGAGATTTTTGATTCAGGGGGTAGCTCAAGTTCATAAGCCACTAAGCCGACCCTTCTCTTAATTTTGTAGGGACCATAAAACCTGGCAATCAATTTGACATTCCTGCGAATGGCCAAAGACGATTGTCTGTAAGGCTGGATTTTCAGGTAAACCTCATCCCCTTCACTATACTCCCTTTCACTTCTTCTTTTGTCTGCATTTTGCTTCATTCGGTGTTGCGCTTTAATTAATTGTTCCCTTAAAATTCGATTCAATTGTTGCCTGTGTGTCATCATTTCCTGCACACTGTTCACAGTAGTTGACTGTTCTGGTTGCTCCCAATTCCACATTGGGGGTTTATACCCATATAATGCCTCAAAGGGAGTAATTCCCAGAGCTGTGTGGTGGTTCGTGTTGTACCACCATTCAACTTGCGGCAACCATTTTCCCCAGCTACTAGGTTTTAGGAAACACATGCTTCGCAAATATTGTTCTAGGCAATGGTTTAACCCTTCAGACTGCCCGTCTATCTCTGGGTGATAGGCAGTACTAAACAAGGTTGTTGTCCCAATTGCTTCATTAGTTCTTTCCAGAAAAGACTAGTAAAGGTTCGGTCCCTGTCTGAAATGGCTACCTTAGGCTGGCCATGGAGCTTATATACTTGGTCTAAGTAAGCCTTAGCCACCTCTAAGGCTGTGTAAGGATGAGTAAGAGCCAAAAAGTGACTGTACTTGGTATATTTGTCAATTACCACCAAAATACAGTTAGCCTTCATAGAATTAGGAAGTCCTTCTATGAAGTCCATGGTGATGGTTTCCCAGGCTCTAGAGGGTATAGGAATAGGCTGCAGCAGTCCTGGTTTTGCCACATGCTCCACTTTAGTCCTTTGACAAATGTCACATGCTGTCACATATTGTTTGACCATGGTATTCATTCCGGACCAATAGAAATTGGACTTCAACCTTTGACAAGTAGCCTGTATTCCCGAGTGACCTCCTTGAGGTGAATCGTGCATAACCTAAATTAGTTGTTGTCTCAGATGACCATGATTGCCTATACACACCTTTTCTTTGTATCTCAAAATACCCTTTTTCAAGGTCCAGCCTTCCTTTCCTTTTGGGTCTATAGCCAGAATAGTTATAACCTCTAGAGTTGTGTCATCTCCTTCATAGCTTCTTTCCACCTCTTTCACCCACTTTGGAATAAAGATAGTGGCTGTCATCTGGGAATTTTCAGCCTTTTCCTCACTCTGTCTAGATAATGCATCAGCTACAACATTTGTTCTCCCTTTTCTGTATTGAATCACATAATCTAGTTCAAGTAACTTAGATAGCCCCCTCTTCTGTATAGTAGTGGTTAACTTCTGTTCTAGAAGATGCTTGAGAGGTTCATGATCGGTCTTAATAACAAAAGGGCTGCCTTCGAAATAGTGTCTCCATTTGGAGATAGCTAGTAGGATAGCTAAATATTCCTTCTCATATATAGGTAAATCTGTATGTCTAGGCCCAAGGGTCTTGCTGAAATAAGCTATAGGCCTCCCTTCTTGTGATAAAACAGCTCCCACTCCTTTAGAGCTGGCATCTGTCTCCAGGCAGAAAGTCTTTTGGAAGTTTGGTAAAGCTAATACAGGGGCCTTACACATGGCTGCCTTCAATCTGTCAAATGCCAGCATAGCTTCCTGGCTCCACTTAAAACTGTCCTTTTTTAGCATGTCTGTCAAAGGCCTGCTTATCTCTCCATAGCCTTTAATGAATTTTCTGTAGTACCCTGTCAACCCTAAAAACCCTCTCAACTCCTTTAGGTTCTTAGGTAAGGGCCAATTGGTCATTGCTTCTACCTTGGCAGGATCTGTTGCAACCCCTTCCTTAGAGATTATGTACCCTAAGTAAACTTACTGCTGTCCAAAGAAGCATTTGCTTCTTTTTGCATACAATTGATTCTGTTTTAAGACTTCTAGAACCAATTGAAGATGTTCTTCATGCCTAGGGAGATCAGGACTGTATACTAGTATGTCATCAAAAAACACTAGTACAAATTGTCTCAAATAAGGCTTAAATAAGTCATTCATTAAGGCCTGAAAAGTGGCAGGGGCATTTGTAAGACCAAAAGGCATTACCTTAAACTCATAATAACCCTGGTGTGTCCTGAATGCTGTCTTGTGAATGTCTTCCTCCTTGATTCTGATTTGCCAATAACCTGACCTTAAGTCGATTTTTGAAAAATACACAGCTCCAGCTAGTTTATCCAGTAAGTCCTCTACCATTGGTATAGGGATTTTATTCTTGATTGTAACTGAGTTTAATTGTCTGTAATCCACGCACAATCTCCAACTTTCATTTTTTTCTTAACCAACAAACAAGGAGATGCAAAGGGACTGGTACTGGTCTGAATGATAGTTGAAGATAACATTTCTTTGATCTGTCTCTCTACTTCAGTCTTTTGGTGATGAGGGAATCTGTAGGGTCTGATATTAACTGGTTGTGCTTCTGTTTTCAGGACAATGGCATGATCAAAAGCTCTTGAAGGTGGCATTCCCTTTGGTTCCTCAAAGACAGATTTGTACTTCTGTAGCAGGGGTAATAGTTCACTTGGGGTAACATTCTCAGGTGTGTCCACACTCAGCAGGTAAATTTCTTCCAGCATCTCTGAATCCTTTGCTGTCATTTTTTACAATTTCTTCTCATTAATTATCTTCACCTTAGAGGATTCTGGACCCCCTTTTAGTGTAATCTCTTCCCCCTCCTTGCTGAACTTAAGATTCATTTTATTAAAGTCCAGTGTGATAGGACTATACTTCCTCATCCAGTCCACTTCTAGGACCATGTCTGTTCCTCCCATATTTAGAACTCTGAACTCATGCTCAAAATTATAGCCCTGCATCTTTCAGCTCAGTGCTTTAACCTTAGCAGTGCTATAGAGCTTTTCCCCATTAGCTACTGTGATAGCCAGGGGATGAGTTTGCTCAATCTCCATCCCTTCCTTTGCCCATAGTGGTGTTATGAAACTATGGGTACTGCCACTGTCTACCAGCACATTCATGACTCTTCCTCTTGTGATTCCTTGCAATCTCAAAGTAGTATACCCCACTTGTCCAGTGAGTGCATTCATTGATATCTCCAGATTTTCTTCTTCCACATTCTCTTCAATCACTCCTTCCTCTTCAGTTTCATCCTCCTCTTCCATTAAGTTCAGTTGTTTCACCTTGCACTGGTGTCCTGGCACAAACTTCTCCCCACATTTGAAACACGAGTTATGAGTTCTTCGGTAATCAATCAGGGCTTGTCTGTTATTTCCTGTTGGTACATTTGTTTTCTGATTTACACTGTGAGTTTGCACTCTCTGATTAACTCCTTGCTGCATACATCCTGGTGGCTTCTGCGAATACCTCAATCTTCTGTTTTCCAGTTCCATCCCCAGCTCATAAAGTTTGGTTTGTCTACATGCTTCTGACACTGTTGAAGGCTTATGTACTTTAACTTTATGTCTTAATTCTTTTTTCAATCCACTGATGAAGCTAGAAACAAAGTAATTCTCTTCTAAAGTTGCATTGTGTATAAGCATATGTGGTTTCAGTTCCTCAAATCTCTCTTGATACTCTTCAACACTCCCCTTTTGCACCAGTTTATTGAATTCCTCGATTATGTCATTACAGCTTTTGTCAACAAATCTATGACACATATCAGCTTTAAATTCCTTCCAACTAGCTTTGTTCTTCTGTATTATATAACCATCGAACCAAGTTTCAGCTTTGCCATCCAAGTACATTGCTGCCAATTCCAGTTTTTGATTCTCAAGTATAGAGAAGATAGCAAAATACTTCTCACATTTTCTTAACCAACTTCTGAGGTTCTCTCCTTCAAACATGTGTAGCTCCACCTTACGTTTGAGGTTAAATTGATTCCAGCTAGGTCCATAGTTGTTCTTTTCCACCTTTTCTGGTTCTTGTAACAATGAAGTGTCTCCCTTCTCAGACCACTGTGTTCCTATCTTAGCTTTTCCCGAGTACATAACATTGTTATTTGGTTTAGAAGATAAAAGACCAGGTTCATCTATTTTGATAGCATACCTTTCTTTCTCATCAATGACAGTGACTTGTACAGTTCTTTTTCCCTCCTCTTTTGCTTGTGTATTGATAGGAGTTGATTTTGGTTTCTCAGGTGAATCAGACTCCACATTCTCTACCTCACGAGTCAGTAAAGTGATGATCTTCCTCAAGTCTGCCTGGGTTTCCTCCATCTTAGTTTCTATATGCTCAAGCCTGCTCTCCAGATTGCCATTGTTGACCTTCATTTCATCTAGTTGGCGTTGGATTCCTGTCAAGTCCACACCATCCCCCATTTGCTGTGCTTTCTTTGGTCTTCCCAGATTGTTGGTGGATCTTAAAACCGAGCTCTGATGCCAAATGTAATAACTGACTTGTAAAATTAGAGTAGAAAGGATCAAGAAGCAGAAGAAAGGGTTATAAGAAGTAGCAGAAATAGGGTTGAAGAAGAAAAAAATTGTATTTCATTCATCAGATGATAACTGCCCTTCATACATTTTTGTTTATATATGAACCCTACCCTACAGCCTCCTTAGCTGGCATTAACGAAATTAACAGCAAAAATAAAATAAAGCCGGCACGTGCTGCACACAACATGCCCCCACACTAAACGATGTCGTATTATTAAAGGCTTTCTCCAAACGCTGCGTTTCTTCCAGATTGAATATCCTCAGACCCAATTCGTCCGGTGTGCATCCCTAATTCCAATTCTTCACTCTCAATTCCCAATTCCTTTTTCTCTTCAACCCTAACTTGCTCGTTCATCCCAACATCTTCAGCCTTAATTTGCCCTTCCACCATGACAAAAATGAACCGATAGTATTAATTATCTAATGAATTATATTAGTTAATTATTTAATTTTTTGTTGATACAAATTTTATATTATTATCGTTTTTGGTATTTAACCATTACTATCCATTAAAAATTATTATCTAATAAAAATGTAATAATTTTTATAATTTAAAATTTGTTTTATTTTAAAAGAAAATTCCGGGGAAAAATGATTTTTTTTTCCTACTTGTATAGTGTGAGACGGATCGCCTGGAGGTAATTAAGATGATGAATCACTTATCAAACGCTTTATCTGGTAGTGTTTTGTTTGAAGAGACTGAGTTGGGTCATACTGGATCTATGGAGTGTTTGTAGTATCTGAATCTCCCCCAGTCTTTAGCTGGTATGGTGGAGGGGGAGTGGTTGCCCGGTGAAGACGCTAAAGTTTGTTTTCACATACAAGCGGTTGAGCTGTACTTTATTGTTTGGTTATTGGTATTTTGTTGTTTTGTTTTGGTTTTAATTATGCTTTGTCCGAGGTTTTATCATTTGTTTCTATTCTATAATCTTACCTGTAACAAGTTTTTAACGAGAAGTATGGTAAAAAACTCCCCTAAGCCTCTCCACTCATTCCAATGTTGAAAAACATACCAAAGATTTAACATGTGTCTGTTAAGGGATATAGTGATCTTCTCGGTGTCTGTTTTGGAATTCCGGGCTTTGCAAGAGCTCAAGGATGAATGAATGGCCTTTTCCACTGCACCCATTATTGACATAAACTCGATATGCAATTGCAATGAGTAGAGATCTTTTATGAATTTTGTTTCATTTTTGGCAGTCTTCTTAGAGTTAGAAATCGATTTCATTGCTTCGGTTATTATGTTGAGATTTCCTCTGATTATAAGTCACTTCAATTTGATGTTGCTTTTTTTTTCCTCAACGGCTACGCTTTTTTCTTAGAACAGGGGGGTTCTAGTATGATACTCAAACTACAAAGCATAATATTCAAGTCAGCACATCTGGCTGGGTATGTTTCCGTAATCCAATTCGGAGGATGTGAGTTCGTGGAAAGGGGGGATTCGGAAGAAGTGGGGTTATGGTTCAGAAAAAGAGTATTTTGCCCTTCAAGAGGGAAATAATTCCATGCGGAATTAGCTGTCAAGGTATTGAGATTTGAAGCAGACACCCCTGGCCCCTACCAAGAGGCAAGAGGCAATAGGGATGAGAAGGAAGTGGATTTGAAGTATATTACCACACGAACTACCAAACTAGAAAAAAGTATAGACGTTGTGGAAACATGTACCAGGCAGCAGGAAATTGACATCAAAAACAGCTAGCTAGGCAATAAAAGGGTTATGCGGGATATCGTACCCAAACAGACAATAACAAAAAAGTTCATTTAAAGCCGATTAAAAGAAACAATAACAAAAATAGGAATGTAAGAAGATGAACAGGATTTATCGATAAGTTTCTTAGTCAACTTCCTCGATCTTTGGGCCTGCACCGCTTCCTCCAGTTGGGATATCGTCATCCATGCCGCCACCCATGTCACCACCAGCACCCTGGTACATCTTAGCAATGATAGGGTTGCAGATGCTCTCCAACTCCTTCATCTTGTCTTCAAATTCATCGGCCTCGGCAAGTTGGTTGCTGTCCAACCATTGGATGGCTTGCTCAATGGCATCTTCAATCTTCTTCTTCTCATCTGCAGAAAGTTTGGAACCAATCTTCTCATCCTTCACAGTGTTCCTCATGTTGTATGCATAGTTTTCCAATGCATTCTTTGACTCAACCTTCTTCTTGTGCTCTTCGTCCTCGGATTTGTACTTCTCCGCTTCCTCAACCATCTTCTCAATTTCCTCCTTTGAGAGCCTACCCTTGTCATTAGTGATGGTGATTTTGTTCTTCTGGCCAGTGGTTTTGTCCTCAGCAGACACATTCAAGATACCATTGGCATCAATGTCAAAGCACACTGTGATTTGTGGAACACCCCTGGGTGCTGGGGGGATACCAGAGAGTTCAAATTTACCGAGCAAGTTGTTGTCTCTGGTCCTAGTTCTCTCACCTTCATAGACCTGGATCAACACACCAGGCTGGTTATCAGAGTAGGTAGAGAAGACCTGCTCTTTCTTGGTCGGAATTGTGGTGTTCCTTGGAATCAAAATGGTCATCACGCCACCAGCAGTTTCCAAACCGAGAGACAAGGGGGTGACATCCAAGAGCAAGAGATCCTGCACCTTCTCGTTACCCTCACCACTCAATATGGCAGCTTGGACTGCAGCACCATAGGCAACAGCCTCGTCAGGGTTGATGCTCTTGCAGAGCTCCTTTCCATTGAAGAAATCCTGCAAAAGCTGCTGGACCTTTGGAATTCTAGTGGAACCACCAACAAGAACAACATCATGGACGCTACTCTTGTCCATCTTTGCATCCCTCAAACATTTTTCAACTGGTTCCATACACTTTCTGAATAGATCCATGTTAAGTTCCTCAAATCTAGCACGGGTAATGGTTGAGTAAAAGTCAATACCCTCATACAAGGAGTCAATCTCAATGGTGGTTTGGGCAGTCGAGGACAGGGTTCTCTTTGCCCTCTCACAAGCAGTCCTCAACCTCCTAAGAGCTCTGGGGTTACCACTGATGTCCTTCTTGTTCTTTCTCTTAAACTCCTGAACAAAGTGGTTCACCATTCTGTTATCGAAATCTTCACCTCCAAGGTGAGTATCCCCAGCAGTGGCTTTCACTTCAAAGATACCCTCTTCAATGGTTAGAAGAGAGACATCAAAAGTACCACCACCAAGATCAAAGATCAGAACATTCTTTTCGCCAACACTGGTAGCCTTCTTGTCAAGACCGTAAGCAATGGCTGCAGCCGTTGGTTCATTGATGATACGCATGACATTAAGACCAGCAATGACACCAGCATCCTTTGTTGCTTGACGCTGAGAGTCATTGAAGTATGCAGGGACGGTAACCACAGCATTCTTAATAGTAGACCCAAGGTAAGCCTCAGCAATTTCACGCATCTTTATGAGTACCATTGAAGATATCTCCTCAGCAGCAAATTGCTTCTCTTCACCCTTGTAAGTGACAACAATCATAGGCTTGTCACCAGGTCCAGGGATGACCTTGAATGGCCACAGTTTCATATCACTCTGAACAGATGCATCACTGAATCTCCGTCCAATCAATCTCTTTGCATCTGTAAAGTCAAAAATACAACAGTTAACAACAAATTCAAATGATGAAAATACACAGAAGATCAACCACGAAAGCTCAATCTATGATAAATATGAATAAACCATCCAAGCAGAAAATATTTTGATTTCGCCAGGTAATCACAAACGCAGATCCAAAACAAATATTAAACAACTCAAACTCAAAAGTAAGCAGTAAAATTATAATCAACGCTATGATTCTTTACTTGCATATTCTGCACACAAAAAAGTATCATACATATATTGCATTTGTATATGTAGCATTGACCACCGTCAACAGATCTAAACTGGTTATAATTAAAATGAATACAGCACTATAACTGATCTAACAAAAAAGTCAAAATCTCATTCAATAAAAGTCAACAGTCTAAAGGAGATTCAAATAGAAAGATCTTCAGATCTAAACAACAATCTAAGCTCAAGCTACAACAGTTGTTCGTAAATCTTACTAATTCTAGCTTGTGAAGTTCAGATCTATATCATTTCACTCCAACAAACTATAACCTTAGCAATAGATCTAACAAGATGAATCCAGTTCGAATAAAACTTTTAGATCTAAACAAAGATCGGAATAAAACTATGTCCTAACAAACATAAGAATAGAAAAAAGGGAACATGGTAAAAGCTTACCAAAGACTGTGTTGATGGGGTTCATGGCGACCTGGTTCTTCGCTGCATCGCCGATCAAACGCTCGGTGTCGGTAAAACCAACATAAGACGGCGTTGTTCTGTTACCTTGATCGTTGGCAATGATCTCTACCCGATCATGTTGCCAAACACCAACGCAAGAATAAGTTGTTCCGAGATCGATTCCGATGGCTGGACCTTCTCCTTTACCGGCCATTCCTTTCTTTTTGTTGCGTCGACGAAAAGATGGAAAAAGTAAAATAAACCGAAGTGAAGAGCAAGTAACAGGTAGGTTTTTAAGAGGGTGAGCAAGGAGGCATAGAGTTGCTTTATAAATAGTTTTTTTCTAATCTTCCAGAATGTTCTGATCCCTGAACTGTATGAAACGTTCGATCTTGGACATACTTTAGACGGTCTCAGATTCTTTTGCAAACATAAGTCGAATTGTGTTACGGCACCTTCTGATTGGCTTGGAAGGAAAAAAAATGTCCTCATCAAACACTGTTCTCCTTTTTGCCTTGGTTGATGTAAAGGGACATTGTACGATTTGCATGTTTGTTGTTCGTGTGAGCCGCGAGGAAATTGCGATGAAAATATGTTTATTTTACGCTGTTAGATTAGAATACTATTCTTCTTGAATTTTTTTTAATTTCAAATATATTTATTTTGTAATGTATAACAATTTTTATTAAATTCATAAAGTAGTCGATAGAATTTATGCGCTAAATCGGTATGACTGTCGGTCGAAACCCAGACACCTTTCTATTATTTTGTGAACAACATGCCAATCTCATCAGTCCTTTCCAGAAGGGAAATTATAACCTACATTCAAGATTCTTCCTAGTGACCCCTCCAGGCTCCAACCTCCGAAGAGAGGTCTTTTTTCTCTATGATTTTTCAAGAATAGACTGAAACATATTCGATATCAGAAAGCAATATAACAAATGACTACAGACACACTAACCTACCTCTCTTTCTCATCACAGCATATAGACAACTTTTTTTTCTTTTGAAACTACATCAAATATTACCACTCTATAGTCTGTACCGTGTCTAAAGAGAAGTTTGAATTTGAAGGCCACCAAAGTAACAACTCTAATGTGTTATCCGCTATCAATAGTACTAACAATCAGTGTTGTCGACACTTACTCTTTATGGATTGACAAAAAAATCAAGAGTTTGGAGCAGGTAGTGGTGCATTCACATGATCAATCGAGGCAACAACACGAATAGAAGAGCAAGAAGCAAGTCGTCCAAGATATTGTTGAGTTTTGGAATCTCTTAACCCAGGCACATCAGTATTGTACAGAGTGAATAAAATCATACTTTCAAACTGTTTTAAATAGCAGATTGATTTACAATGGCGTTGCACATAGGGAAAACAAGAAAGAATTGGTTAAACCCTAAACAATAACCTTTAAACCGATCACTAAATTCTAAACCTAAACTCTAAATAAAAGTCTCCAACCCTAATACAAAACGTTTCTAGAAATATTTTGTTTCCACCACTCACACATGGAATATTTCTCCTATAATTTGCTTAAAACATTCATATATTCATTATTGAATCAAGAGATGAAGGGAAAATAAAAGAGTGATATTATACAACCCTAAACAAGAAACAACTAATTCTTATGATTGAATACCCATAACTCAACCTAGTAACAAATAAAGATGTTTGATTTCTTGTTACCATGTAAAGGACAGAATGAACAGTTTCATTTGAAAATAGAATGTTTGAAACAAAATCAAAACTCTATTTTCAACTGTCTATCCGAGCGTTCCGGTAGGTCCTATCCATAAGCATCAGGCCTTGGACAAGTCGGATCAGCCAAAGTCGATACATTTTAGCAAACTAGAAAATCAATACAAACCATTCATGCAGAAGTTGAGTCGGTTTCCGTGGCCACTGCCCTCTTCTTGGCAAAGTACTCATCAGCTCGTGCAAGGTTCTTTGCAACCGACGGCTTAACCCACTTCTTCCGGCCAGGCAATACAGTCAGAGAGGAACCAGACGCTTCGAGCTTTTCCTTTGCAGATGATGAGAAGGCACGGGCCTTGAAGTTCAGTTTAACATTCAGCTCCCCGTTGCCGAGAATCTAATTCAACGCAATACATAATCAATAACAATGAACCCTTTTAGTTTATAAACAATATTATGGCCACTTGTACTGTTTATTTAAGAAATCAATCAAAAGAAACACAGCATAACAAATGCTAGTAAATTTGAAAACACAATTAATAAACATCAAGAACAAGCTAAACCGGAATTGGATTGATATTTCGAATTTTAACATGTATAGGACTCTAGTCCATCGAATTTTCAACAAAAATAATAATATACATATGTTTTTTTTTTTGTATATGAATGTGTCTTTCAACCAGCAGGGTTTGTATGGAAATTTAAGAACCAGTTGTCAAAAGATTAATACCACTTCACATTTTAATATCCTCGAACTCTGAATGGGGTATTCCATGCAATGTTCCCTAATGAGCCAAAGAATTATTCATGATTTACGATTTTTGGAAAGAAAGCAAATAATTACACAGTTGAGACGGAAGCCCAAAATTGAAGGATGAATTTCTTTTGTAGAGCTTACTTTGACCGCATTGTTATTTCCATTATTAATCAAGAACGAAGAACATGTTTTTCCCATGATTGATCAAGAGATCAATTTATACTTCCAGGCTATCAAACTTACCAAGACTTAAAACGCTAGGCATTATCACTATAGTTTTCGCAACATAAATCCGAGATCACATGTACCTTTAAAGGGAGTTTCCTTTCTCTGCCTGATGGGTTGATCAAACCCTTCTCCTTCAAAGTTTCCAATGACACCTCATCACCCTCTTGAAATCCTGCTGTTTCTATGTCTTTCAAGTTAACAGGAATGTATTTAGGTAATCCCGCATGCATACCTTGTAAGAAAAATGAAAATCGAAGAAAGAAAATCAGTGAGAGCCTTAAACAGTTTTAGCAAACAAGGGAAAATGACATCATAAAACAAAAGCCTAATCTTATACAAGCTTTAGGGAGAAAGGTTTGAAATAACCAGCATCAATACAAAATTTGGTGCATCCAAATCTTTGATAAGGAGATAGTTGTTAGCGAAAAGTTTAAGCCATAGAAAGAGAACCCAAAGTTCATTTTAAGTATGAACATTGCTTCACGTGTAAGCCAAATGAACGTGGTGTGCTTTGCACGTAAGCACAAGTGTGGAAAAAGGAGCAAGCAGTAGAAGGACGAAAGATTACTTCGTATAAGTGTAAATAGACCATGCAAAACATAAAGAATTATTGATTGGCGAAAAAGTTACTAAGCTTGAACTTTGAATTAATCTAAACATCAAACCAAAACTTAAACAGATAGGAAAGGCTTTAACTTTTATATCCGTTTAATGCCATCTAGTTTACATCTCCAAACCAACATCGCTTGCAAGCATCAATTTCTGATGCAATACTAGAACCTGACATGCAAAGAAGCACTTTTCTACATCCTATAACATTTCTGCTTTAAGTTTTCAAAACAATATCATAGCTTTTCTACTATTGCAGCGATTCACACCTACAACCATGAATTTGATTGAATTTTATACTATTTCCATATCTCAAAGTAGAAAAACTACGAACTTGCTTAAATTCTTACTTATGTGAACAATTTTCCAAAATTTTCAGAGTTCAACGTTCAAAGGAACAACAAGCCAATGCGAGCTAAGTAATCATCAAATTTATGATTTCTAGCCTAAAACCCCACAGTTTCATAAACCATTTAAAGTTTATAATTATAACGAAGGATTACCTCCAGCAATGCCTCTCAATTTGGGGATACGCCTATAAAGCGGCATTTGGCCACCTTCGAACCCCTTTCGAACACCCGGACCAGACCGTGATTTTTGACCCCTCATCCCAAACCCACAGCTTCCACCTTGTCCGGCCGATATACCTCTCCCCTTCCGCTTTCCCTTCTTTCTCGATCCTGGTTGAGGTCCCAGGTTATCCAATCGAAACCTGACATTAGAAGCCGGAACCGGAACTTGGGTTTTCGCGGCTTGGTTCACAACAACTAAAGACCTCGACTTTTGTTGCGTCTGTTTCCTGGTTCTGATTGGGATAATGTGAAGTGGGTTTGTTCTTAAATTCCAGGAATTTCCCTGCAATGGAAAAATGAATCTTGGATGAGAAATGGTGTTTGTGGTGTGTCCGTGTTAATGAGATAGGGAAAGATAACCTTGAAAGTAGAGTGAAGAGAAACTGGAGCTGAAATTTGAGAGAGCGAGAACATGGCTGCCACCACCTACGATGTTGCTGAATGGATGAAATTTGATGGTTAAAACTGTCGCAGAGAAATTATATCCCACCACGTCATCCATGGACCGACCAATGATAATCATCCACCTCATTATTTTTTAATTTTTAAAGTGAAGATTCACTTAGAAAAAAAATAGGACATGGAAAAGTTGATGAAATGGGTAGTTATCATCGATCCATGGACACGTAGTGGGACTGATCCATGATATAATTTTTCCACAAGCTGTGTTTTCTCATCCAAAATGGACGGTTTGGATCAGCACAAAAAAACTCCAATCATTTGAACCATGTTTCTATTGGTGTTTCTACTTTAAATTAATAAATTTAGAGTTCAAAATTAGAGATTATGGTTAAGGTTTAAAAATTTAAGAATAGGATGTATTTTTTAAGATGTAAGGTTTAAAATTTAGAAAACAAGAATTAGAGTTTAAAATTTAATTTTTTTAAGAGTTTTAAGTAGGAAATATAAAAGAAAACATAATAAAGAGGTAGAGGATTTCTATTTTTTTTATATGATTTATAGTTGTTTTAAAAAATAGATAAAATTATTTACATTTTTATTTATAAATTTTTATTATCGTTGAATTTTAATAAAAATATGAAATAACATAATAAAAAATAAATTATTTAAAAAATTCTTAAAATTTATTATTTTATTTTTAATTTAATTTTAAAATTTTACCTTTTCATTACGTTTATATCTATGTAACCTGCGTGTAGGTATGATTGACACTTCAATTGCCAAAACTCAAGTTAGGGAAAAGCTTGTGGCATAACGTTTACGTACGACGGTGTTCCGCTCCTTACCATGCTACATGAATATGCCATGCTCAGCCAAGAAAAAGAAGAAAAGTGAAGGCATAAGGTGAGGTTTCGATTCATTATCAGTTATAACTATATAACTTCCGAACAGGGGTAAAATTAGAATTTAATATTAATAGAGATCAAAGTTTATTAATGTCACGACCCGGATTCGGATCCGAGTGTCGAGTTAACCCGGGGTATTGGGCTTCGGTTTTGGGCCTGTGTTTGAGTGTTGGGCCTTGTTGGGCCTTAGGTTCGTTGGGCTTTAAGAGTTTTAAGATGGGGACATTTCGGTAAATGTCTTTTTGAGATGAAAGTGGGGAAGGGGTTTTATTGTTCTGCAGAGGATGATCTCACCCTTTTCTCTTTTTCTCGCTTCATCCATCTTCCTTGTAGCAAAGGTAAGATTTTTAAGAGTTATGCTTGGAATCCCGTTTTTGTGTTAGAGAAGATGTTATAGGGCTGTTTCGGATTTATAAAATAAGCTAAAGAAGTGTTGGTTTGGGGGAAGTTGAGGGTTTAAGGGGGGTTTAAGGTTGAGTTCGGATTTTGATTTTTTGGGAGCTCAAATCTCAGTTCTTTTAGTGTTTGAAGCTCCGAAAATCATCTCTAAGTGTTCCTAATCCGATATATGTCTTTCTCTTGTAGAGAAAGAGCTTGGAGAGCCTTCAAAAGCTTTGGGGAAGGAGAAGGCTTGAGGTTGAGCTTGGAGCTCGTGTTTGCTGCTTTGGTTGCTGTTTTTGCTTAAGGTTGGTTCTCTTCCAACTCAAAATCATCATGCATATCATGTTTTAAGTTTAAATGCATGTTGTTGATTAGTTTGAATGTTGGTAGCTTAAGTTTGGTCATTAATGGTGGATTTTGGTATTGTTGTTGAACCTTCGTAAAAATGATGTAAACTTGATTAGGATCACTCCTTTAAGGCCTATGATCAGTTTGGTATTAATTAGATCGAGTTTGGATAGGTTTCTAAGTGTTCAAACTACAAAAACTGCACTTATCGTGCAGGGGGTATCGATATCGGAAGGCCGTGTATCGATACCCTTGAGAGAAATTGGGTTATAAGAATAGGGGTATCGAACCATGGTTCGATACCGGGTTGTCCAGTAGCATAATGGCATCGATGCCAGTACCGGAACAAGAGGTCTTCCTCTGTTGACATTTGGATTGGTCAAAGTGGTTCGGTACTGGTATCGATACAGGTGTTCCGATACTCCAAGTAGGGGTATCGATACCCCAAAGCAAATTTAGCTCAAATACTTGTGAAAAAATGGTAAAGTCTCACAATGTTATTTTAGATGTTCCAAGGACTTTTATAAACCTTAAAATGAATATTAGACCGAGAGTTAGACACCTAGACCCGTTAACGAGATAAGTGAATAATAATTAGAGTCTAGTGGTGTAAACCGGTATATGGAACCGTTGAGGGTTCGTGTGACCTATTCGAGTCACGTGGCTTACTAGGAACCTTGCTTAGTGCTGATGGGTTGCCTAGATTATATATATATATATATATTGTAATTATGAGATAGTCTGGTAATCTTGCTTAGTGCTGATGGGTTACTAGAATAACTATTATATGAGATGTAAAACTGATAACCTTGCTTAGTGCTGATGGGTTCCTTAGCGGATATTGTGGGTGGCATGCCACGGGCCTTGCTTAGTGCTGATGGGTTATCGGTAATATTATGCGGAAGACCAGCTAGGACCTTGCTTAGTGCTGATGGGTTCCTTAGCGGATATTGTGGGTGGCATGCCACGGGCCTTGCTTAGTGCTGATGGGTCCCATACTTCTATACTACTATGAGGTGATATGGACACTGAAGTATATATGAGTATATATATATATATGAGATATGAATACGAGTTAAAAGTCTGAGATGCTGTGTGGTCTTCTCTTGTCTTGCATATGCCATGTGCCAATATATGCCATCTTGATATCATGTGTTTAGGCGGATATGGTAGCGCCATCGTATTCATGCCATGTCATCATTCATGTTGTTATGCTTATTTTATGCTATGCATGATGTGGACCGGTTGGTCGAGTACCCACTGAGCTTTAGTAGCTCAGCGTTTCGAAATCTGTTTTCGTGCGTAGGTTAAAGTAGTTGTTCGGAGGAGCATCAATCGTGGTGGGTTCAGCATCGACATCTGTTATCAAAGTACTGTTATTAGGCATAGTGGGCATTCGTACTTGTAGGACCCTATATGTGTAATTTGTAACTCTGTTTTATTTATTGTCGAATGTTTTAAACGGTTGAAATATTTTGGAGCTCCGTTACTTAAATTTATTTGGATTTATGTTTTAAATGGATTTGAATTATATTTTATCATGATGGATATGGATTTGGTCCCAACTTCATGGGCTTTTGGAACGAAATTTTAAAGTACAGGTTTTGGGCCGGAGGCCCGATGTGGCACCGGGTCGAGGGTGTTACAATTAAATCTTTAAATTTAAAAATCAGGAGAAATAAAAAAAACTTATTTAATTAATATTTAAATTAAAAAGAGTTAAAAATATAATTATACCAAAAAAAATTGGCGTTGCCCCTCCCACCCTATGCATGACTTCATTACTGCTTCCAAAATAGGAAGAAAATGAACTCAAAAGAGTTTTTTTATTATATATAGTCAACTTATGAACTTGCTCGAGCTTCTGATACTATAGTAAAAAATAGTTTTAAAAAGTTGTTTAATGCTTATTATTGATGTTAAAAAGTGATTTTGAAAAGATAATGTTTATTTTAGACATAGTATTATAAAATAAAATAAAATAATGATTACTTTGATTAATTGTTAGAGGTAAATACTTCTAGAATGGTACCGAGAAAAAATTAAAAAAAAAATAATAATTGGTTGGGTCATAGTTAGAGATTATTTATATAATTTATCCTATTATTATTATTTATCATTTTTACAAATCAATAAATAATTACATTATTATTTTATTTAAGTCTTTCATCTTATATTGATAGACAAATTTCAAATATATATTAAATTAGACAATAATAATTTTAGATAGGATACATATATGATGCTATCTAAACATACGATAAATTTAGGTTAAAAGGTGAAAAACTATATAATAAGACTTGTAACATCTCATCACCTTAACTTTCAAGCAAACTTGACCGTTAAGTTAGTTAGAATGGTTTGGTTGGCATGTAATGAACGAAAGTAGAGAACTAATCAGAAGGGGAGAATATAATTAAGGACCAGACAAAACTAAACTACTTCCCCCCGACATTCATGCTGGTGATTTTGGTTGAGATTTGTTTTCTTTGCTAATGTTGGTTTGGTTGGCTGATAAGACTTTTGTACATGCAGACATCAGACTTCGTGTTGATTTGAATGAAAAATAAAATTAAATCAGCGAGCGATGGGGAAGAACATGCGTACCAACAGCTCTAACATGTCAATCCCACAAGGTCATCAACATAATCCCAGTTGCATGTGGGGTGTATTACACGTACTTAAATATCACCATTGGAATCGGCGGTTTATTAAGAAAAGAATTTCCAACAAGAAGCATGATTCAGGTAAGCTTAGGCAACTCGATTCTGATAATTTTTTCAACAAGGGCCAATGGGAATGCTAACATGCTTTCTGGATAGGGGAAGAAAAATCTAAGGATGAATCATTTGGAGCCTCAAATACAAGTGCTGCTGATGCTTCAAAACATAACAAAGCTGAAGTAGCAAACTCTTATGTTTCATTTCTTGGATCATGTTTTGGTTAGGATATGCGTCTATCTAATATGTAATTTGTAATTTGTAATTTGAAACCTGCAGGTTGAAGGAAAGAAGAAAGCGCCCAGTACAGGATCTAAAGGCTCCGTCACATCTCGATTGAAGGCACTTATAACCGATGAAGTGTCGAAAAGGACGGGGAGAGACTCTGACAGAGGAAACCATCACAGAAGTTCAACCTACCCCATACAATCGAAATCGGATCCAGATAATCAAATTGAGCATCTCCCTGACTTGGAACAATCTCAAGGGAGTACCCTGCGGGGCGACAAGAACAAAGGTATCTGCAACAAAAGCGAAGTCAAGGATCAAGATGTACCAAAATCCCCAGAGGAAGGTATTACCGGGGATGAAAGCGATGAAGAATGCAGTTCTGAGAACGGTTCGAGCAAAGAAAAAGTTGAGGAAAATAAGAAAAATTTGCTTGAGAGTGGCATTTTATCAGAGGAAGAACTTGAAAGGAAAAGGAAAGCTTTACTAGAATATAGTCAAGATAAAGATGGTCCGGGATATGAATCCAAGTATCTAATGGATGCTTTGGATATAATCAAGATGAACCAAGGGTTTTTGTTGACGGTTTTGCAGGATCCGGATTCGCCTTTAGCTCTGCATTTCCAAAAACAACTAGCTATGACTGCTAAAATAGGGATGCCACAATGTGAGAGTTTCCCTTCAACTGGTTCAACCAGCAGGGAAAACCAGAGCCCTGATGGTAAAAGAAAAGAGACCGATGACAGTTCTAATGGAGAAAGTCCCGATGCTGCAGAAGATTTCTGCAGGAAATCGACGCCATTGATAGCCGCAGATCATAGGGCTGATGGTATTCATAGCCTAAACCAAGCAAAGGCTCAAATGGCTGACATGTCATCTTCGCCCCACGATTTGAATCAATCTGAAATGGCCAGAAAGAGATTCAAGAGTCTTAGAGATAATCTAAGACAAGTACTCCAGGAGAGAAAGAAAGAGAGGCGTAGGATTGCCATGGATGCTGTCCTTCACAAAATACCTCACCAGAAAGGGTTTTCCAAGGACTTGACACCGGACATTGTTGATCATGTCAAGGACCCTACAAGGACTAAAAAGCTTTCCTCTTCGTCTTTGACCCGCAGGGGAAGTATGCGGCTCGAACGAAGAACGTCTTTCAACGAGTCTATAAATAAATATGCACAACTGTATGAATATAGTTTCACTAAAGAAGCTAAAGAAGAAAGTATCTCCAAAAGTATACAAGAAAGAAGAGAAGAACCGATCGATTCTCGTCCTACGAGTACCAAAAAATGCATGAGAAGAATCCTTTCATCTCCTAATCTATATTCTTCTGCATATTCATTTTCTTCAGATATACCAACAAAAGTTGAACAATACCCTTATGAAAGAAAAGTCAATGAATCAGAGGCTTTGGGTATAGATAACCTCGAAAAAACCGAGTCCGAAGACAATTCAACATGCATTACGGAAGCATTTCCAGTTTCTTCAGACAATATTTCACAAAGCGAACAAGACAGTAAACCTGAATTCATTTCTCAAGGGCCAATAGCCAGTTCTGCAGAATGTTCAAAAGTGCAAGGTATATGCCCTCTTGAACCTTGTTGTTTGATCTTTTCAACTGTTTTATGCAAAGATTTCATTTCCCTTATTAATTTTCTCAATGAATGGTTCGTGACCAGAAACGGATATAGAGCCAGGGCAAAGCTTTGAGATTCCAAATGACAAACTCGACTTGTTACCCGATCTGCAACAAGAATTGAAGAATACCCTTAAGGTGGCTGGTGGAGGCATCATTGACTTAGAGCAATTAAAGGCTTTAAAGAAGGATTTAGACACAATTGACAAACACGAATTCGCATACGTGAAAGATGTGCTTGAACTATCAGGATTTAGTAAGAATGAGGCACTCGGTGCATGGCACGCAGATAACCAGCCATTGGATCCCATGATGTACGAGGAAATCGGAGGCTGCGTTCTCTGTGATAAGAATTGTTCAACGGAACGAGAAGTTGGTTACTGTAACCACCCACTCTTGTTCGATCTAATCAATGAGGTACTGATAGATGTTTACGAAAGATCATATAGTTATTACCCCAGAGTTTTATCTCCATTGTGCCACGTTCGTCCTATGCCGGTTGGATGCTATGTGCTCGAGCAAGTGTGGGAAAGGATAAGCTGGTATTTGAGCTACAAAACCGGGTACGATAAACCATTGGATTATGTTGCCAGTAGAGATCTAATGGGAAATGATGGGTGGATGAACCTACAGTTCGAACATGAAAGCTTAGCGCTTGAGGTTGAAGAGGATGTTTTCAATGATCTTTTAGAGGAATTTCTTCCTCAGTAATAAAAAGTTTTGTAGCTTTATTTGATCGTGTAACTGATACTTGTTTTTACCCAAACTTTGGAAGAAATTAGGCAAATATATGGAAATTTTTTATGCCTCTTTCTCATGCTTTTTTTTATGCTTCCTTTGATTTTTTTTTTTAAAAAATTGAATTTTAAACCCTAATCCTAATTTTCTATATTATAAATCCTAAACTTTATCCCTAAAAAATATACCTTACCCATAATTTCCTAAACCATAACCACAATCCCTAACCCTAAACCCTAAACCCTCTAGTTTAAAATGAAAACATGAAAGAAGGCATGAGGAAGAGGTAGATGATTTGCACCCAATAATAACCGTAAGAAACTAACCATACTTTGTTTGCATTAACATTACTTGGAAAACAATCAACCTATTATAGTTGTAAGAATATTTTTTATAACCATTCACCCTCCCAACCCAGTTTCCTTTATTCAACGTCAGTATTCGAATTGAAAGACTCAACGCCTCATCTTGATAAACCAATAGATTTTTACATATTCAAACTTTTTTTTTATTTTTTTAAATCGACATATATTTGAATAAAAGTACGGGAATATATTCATAACCATCCATAGTGCCTTGAAGGTTTGAAGAAAGAACAGAGAGAAGCCTCAACCATCCTTTTTAGCAAAAAAAAGTCAACAAGAGAATCATCAATATCTACATCTATAGTGACATCTCACATCTAAACTTAAAATAAGTTTAATATAAAAGATATTTATTGAGATTAATAGAGTATAGAATCAGAGTCGCATGATACATGTATCTTTCTGTTTCATTTCATTTCATTCTACCCCACTACACAGTACACACCACAATTGATAGGTGGAGAAGAGCACAGAAACGTAGCTTGGAACTATACCAGCAGGATAAAGAATAGAGCCCAATCATGACACGTGTACGGTTGACATCGAATTTCTCTCCTCTCTCCCCGTCTATAAATTCAGAGACTTGTCTTCCCTGTAAACTCGTACAAGTCTTCTTACATATCTGTTAGATTTCAGTCTAAATTATTCGAGTCTTTTAGCCAGAAAAGTGGAAACATGTCTTGCTGCGGAGGAAACTGTGGTTGCGGCTCTGCTTGCAAGTGCGGCAACGGCTGTGGAGGGTAATTGATTCTCTCTTTTTAACCCACCTAGTCAAAAGAGAGAGAGAAAGATCATTTCCTTTACAGTGTCGCTTCAAAATCTTTTATTTTTTTTATGTGTTTGATGAATCTTATTTTCATTAATGGTGTTGTAGATGCAAGATGTTTCCCGACATAGTCGACGAGAAGACCACAACTGAGACTCTTGTACTTGGCGTGGCACCCCAGAAAACGTACGTATCACAGACCTGGAAACAGAGTAAAGTTATGTTGTTTGTTTTTTTAAGCTTTTGATTTACCTTATTTGAATGCATTCAGACACTTTGAGGGATCTGAGATGGGAGTTGGTTTTGAGAATGGATGCAAGTGTGGAGACAACTGCACCTGCAACCCTTGCAATTGTAAATGAGAGATCCAGGGAGGCAGACTGGCCTTTGTCTTTTCTTCTCAAATAATCCTATCAATATACTGTCGTGTGTAACAGCAAATCTTCATCTAGATTTGCCATAATTATATGGTGGACTACATCTAATAGTATTTAGTTCACATTTCTGGTATGTCAGAATATGTTACGATGATATTTACGTAAGAAAGTGAGTCCGTTTTCTAATGAATGAATGGAGACCTCCTTTCTCTTTGCTTTTAAGATGTTTGGATGACATCTTGGTTTTTTGCGTAGTATTTGGAGACGCTCTATTATTAGTTTATTACTGCGAAACTTTGGGCTATACATGATGTCCGATGGAGCTTGAAACGGATAATTTGGAAGCTACGAGAATTGTATATCGAACGTCAGATGCTCTCAGAGGTTCAATTCTGGTCGATGATATCTTCAATCTCCTTAATCGTTAATGGTTTGTTGTTGTTCGATATACACGCCATGAGAGAAACACTGTTACGAATAAACTTATTTCCCGCAGGCAACACATTAGAATTTTAAAGTTTAACCTCTATTAATTCTTAAATGAATTTGCAAGGCATGTAATTGAACCTAGTCAAAACTACTTAGAGGATCGATTTAAAATATCACAACTAAACTAGCCTAACCAGTAACCAGAGAGGCCCAAGGTAGCAAGCCAGAGGGGAAGAAAATATTGGTGGGCACTGATCATTGACAAGGACAGAGTGAGGATTTAAGAATGGAGGACAAAACATAAATGTTGAAAGATATGAACCAATTCATAATTAATCAATCTTTTTTCAAGAAAAATAATATATAGAAACAAATACAAAAAAATTCCAGGCATGAGGGACAAGAACTCCCGATAATAAAGGTGACTTTTTCCCTGTTCATTGTGGTCGATTGAGGTTCATTTAGCACACATCATCCCTGGGTTGAGATGTCAATGAATCAGATTTCAGTATATCCTGAAAGCATGCAGGAACTCCTGAAAGTCGGAAAATGCCTACAAATCACAGCTATTGTGAAAATGCTTGTATTCCAACCCAAGCGGTGAGTAGATAGGAATTATAAGTTTGTATATACAATGTACTTTAACCTTTTGTTGTTGTTTTGGCCGAGAGTGTACTTAACCTTAAATCTGGTGAGTTTTCTTTTTAATATATAGATGTGGTGCGTAGGATGTCTTACGGGGACAGATTATCTATACAGCTTATTGAATATTGTATAATAAAAAAAATTAAAAATACAAGTAACTTGGATTGATTTATAATTAAACTAAAGTAATCAAGTAAATAATTGAGATTCAAGAAAAGTCAGGTTAATTTGCTTCGTAATCTGGATTTTAATTGTAGATTATTCTCGTCTTATTAATACAACAATTGAAATTGTCGCCTTAGCGAGTCGCTGAAGGGTCGTCTTAGTTGCCTCAGTGGGTTATGCTTTGACGACAAGTCAACAACTCATAGTTCGACAGAACTATGGGTGTAAACGAGCCGAGACGAGATTAAGTAGTGCTATGCTCGGCTCGGTTCGTTAAGATTTCGAGTCAAATTCGAGCTTGAGTAATTTTAAACGAGCCTGAAATATCTGAGCTCAGTTCGACTCGTTAAGAACTCGAGTCAAGTTTGAGTTTTTTTCGAGCCTAATCAAGTCAAGTATTGATCGATCTTTGATCATGTTAGACTCGAATAACTCTTAACTCTCACGTCTCATTTAAAGCCTAATGGAGAAAAAACTTTGATACCCAAGTTGTGCAAACTCAAACTTGTTAATTTTAGGTTTAATATCTTAATTTAGGGTTTAAGACTTATGTTTCAGGTTTAGATTTTAGGGTTTTAAGTTTAGAAATTTAGATTTTAAATTATAAAAAATAAAAAATAGTATATTTATATTTTCGAGTAATTCGTGAGCTTTTCGAGTCGAGTATCATGTAACTCGGCTCGTTAAAAAACTCGAGCCGAGTTCGAGCTCGAGTCGAGTCCAATCGAGTTGAGTTTTGACTGAGCTTTGACCGAGTCGAGCTCAACTAACTCACGATCTGTCTCGTCTCATTTACAACCCTAGACAGAACGTCCTTTATTGACTTATTATCCCTAATTTAGAGTGCTATTGATGGCCACATCTTGATAATACCTCCCCGCATGAATCAAGGATGAACAACAACCGATGATACGTTCCTTTTAGTCGCTGAAACCCGAATTTATCCCTAAGTCGGATTAGTCAATACCCAAGAGTAAAGATTGTAATCACTCGTTTCGTGAGCCTAACTCTTTCGAGTTTAGATAAATAAGTTTTTCCTCACAAACTTCTCTCCCAAACTTAAATGCAAAAAAGTGTACGAACCAAGAGTAAATAAACTATGAATCAAGAACTTGCATTAATAAGATTTTAATAAAATACATTCTTCTTCCACAACTATTACACAAAGTAACTTAAACCTTATGAAAGAGTTAAAACATGGTATGAGAGATGACGACTAAGGTAAAATAATGAGAGTCTGACATAACTTCTGTCTTAGAAAAAAACTACAATCGTACATATTTTTCTATCAAATATTGTATAAAATCAATAATTAATTGCATGGATGTTAAAATGTAAAAATATACAGAATTGTCTATTATTATCATCTAATTCTATTAAATACAAACAATAATTAAATTAAATAAGATATAAAATATAGAATTGTTGTACACTTATCAATAAACCCAACTAAAATACAAGCTTTTGCATTTTAAGCACAAAAGTTACTCTCTTTTTTTTTTCAAAACTAATATTCATCTCTATCTATCCATCTATTATTTATCTTATAGACCATTGTATTAGGGAATTCCACATGGCAGAGAAGACAACCCAACTTTTGTCATCATTACAAATCATGATTTACATCCTTAATTTCTTATCTCGTCTTTTTAAGAAGTGTAATATTAATTTTTTAAAGTCAAAATTTTAAAACTTTGATTGTACTAATTTTAAATATTTTAATTTATTAAATTTTGTAAAATATATATTTTTAAATTATTTGATTAGAGGTTTTTCAAATATTTTTTTATATTTTTATCAATAATAGATTTAAAGTTATAATGAGTCAAAATTAAAAAAAATTAACAAAAAAATCAATATTGAACAAATAAAATGGGACAGATGGAGTATTTTTCTTCTTCTGATTCACCTTTTTGTTTTCTATTTCTCCGAATCAAAAGAAAACATGGATTCTAAGAAAGCAAAACTAGTCTACCTACGAAAACACAAACACATTCATGTAAGAAAGAAGAAAAAAAATCAATTCCCGAAGGCGATCTTGAGGTTTCGTCTTCACTTCAACGTCTCTTTCTGTTTTTGTTTTTTTATCTGATCAATTCTCACGTGCACGACTCAGATTCAGGAGTAAAAATCCTCTAACTCTTTATCATGCCTCCTATTAAAAATTTTAAAAAATTGAATTTTAAACCCTAACCCTTATTTTCTATATCTTAAACCCTAAACCTTACACCCTAAAAATACACCCTACCTCTAATTCTCTAAACCCTAACCTAAAACTTTAAACTCTACACACTACACCCTCTAATTTAAAACAAAACACGAATGTAGATACGAAAAAGAGATAGACGATTTACACCCTAGATTCAACCATAATCATCCACGGAGACCAAAATCAAAAAGTCAAATCCTAGTTCTTTTATGACACGTGGGGTTATCTAATTGGTTTTAGAGTTTAACTCCACTCTGTGATTTTGATTCATTGTGGGGGAGACAAGATTGCTTGTGGGGCTGTATCAGGTGATTAAAATAATAACCCATATTCAATGGCTGCTATTGTTTCGAGCACCTTTTGCTAAAGACATCACAACCGCAAACACTGCCTTGCTTGGCTGCCTCCATATATTTTTTTTTTTCTCTCTTTCTTTCTCTCCCCGTTTTAGTCTGCTTTGTGTCCCTTTCTGAAACTGGGTCTTCTCCGAGGTGCGTTTTGTTTGTTGCTTTTCTTTTGTACAACAAAACGATATTGTCTTTTGATTCCCAAGCTTCTCTTTGTTGTAATGTTGACCCTTTTAGCATTGAACTTCATTGTTGTTGTTGGAACTTAGAAGTTAGAACATAGGTCTAAAGGTGATTCAAAAGGCTTTAAGCTTTGATTAGCTTTTGGGATTGCAATTGCATTTGTGTTTTTCAATAGATGGTTATGGATCCAAGGTTAACAGGGTTTCCAGATTTTCAACTGAGGGACCATCAAGCCATTCCCATGTTTCAAAAACACAACTTTGTTGGGGATTCCAGACTCAATAATAGTTACATAGATCACAGCTTTAACGGATTTCAATGCCACCAATCTGACCCAGCACCAAGTAATTCATCAGCACCAGCTTTAACTTTGAGCCATGAAGAAGTTCCATCTGAAGACTGTGATTTTTCAGATTCAATTTTAAGATACATTAACCATATTTTGATGGAAGAAGATATGGAGGACAAATCATGCATGCTTCAAGAGTCTTTGGATCTTCAAGCTGCCGAGAAACCATTTTATGATGTCCTTGGCAAGAAATATCCACCTTCCCCTCAACATTACAACTCTGCTTTTGCTTATGATGATGTCTGGAGGCAAAATCTGGGTGATTTTGGTACCAATCCGGAACAAAGTGTTCATGTTTCTACCATATCTCAATCATCCTATAGCTCTTCAATGGCTAGTTTTGATGGGATGTTGGAGTCACCAAATAGTGCTCTCCAGGTGCCTGATTTGAACGGCGAGATTCAATCAATTTGGCAATTTCAGAAAGGGGTTCAAGAGGCAAGTAAATTTATACCAACAAATGTGGATCTTTTTTGCAATTTTGAGGCTTATGATGTGGTGAAGGAAGATAGCTCGGATATTGGTTCAAAGGGGAGGAAGATTTCTCATAGAGACGATGTCGAAACCGAAGAAGAAAGGAGCAGCAAACAAGCTGCCGTTTCTGAAGAAACCACTGTGAGATCGGAGATGTTAGATATGGTGTTGCTTTGTTCCTCCATCAGGCCACCATCACCGTATACAGATCTTCGAGAGTCGCTGCGAAATGGGACCTGTAAAAAGGATAGGCAAAATGGTGGAAAAGGCCGAGGGAAGAAGCAGAATGGGAAAAAAGAAGTGGTGGATTTGAGGACAATGCTCATTCATTGTGCACAAGCTGTTGCAGCTGATGCAAGGAGTGGTGCAGCTGCAAATGAATTGCTAAAGGGAATCCGACAACATTCGTCGCCGTTCGGAGACGGTAATCAGCGGTTATCTCATTACCTCGCCAATGCTCTCGAGGCGCGCTTGGCTGGTACGGGTAGCCAAATTTATAAAAGCCTTGTCAGCAAGAAAACTTCAGCTTTTGATATTATGAAAGCTTACCTTTTGTATGTTGCTGCATGCCCTTATAGAAAGGTTTCTCATTTCATATGTAATAAGTCCATCAATGTTGCATCAAGAAAGTCAATGAAGCTTCATATCATAGATTTTGGTATTCTTTACGGTTTTCAATGGCCTACTCTTATCGAGCGACTTTCTTTGAGACCTAAAGGGCCTCCGAAACTACGGATAACCGGAATAGATTTCCCACAACCCGGTTTCAGGCCGGCTGAGCGAGTTGAGGAAACAGGGAGGCGTTTAGAAGCCTATGCTGAGGAGTTCAAGGTGCCATTTCGGTACAAGGCAATAGCAAAGAAATGGGAAAATGTTCGAGTGGAGGAACTCGATATCGAGGAGGATGAGTTCGTCGTTGTTATCTGTCTGTATCGGGCTAAGAACTTGCTTGATGAAGCAGTTGCAGTACATAGTCCGAGGACTATGGTTCTCAATCTGATTCGGAAGATAAATCCAAATTTGTTCCTCCATGGGATTATGAATGGCGCCTACAGTGCTCCATTCTTTGTGACACGGTTCCGGGAGGCTTTGTTTCATTTCTCTTCGATGTTTGATATGCTCGACACGATTGTGCCCCGTGAGGATTGGGAGAGGATGGTGATTGAGAGAGAGATCCTCGGCAGGGAGGCCTTAAATGCTATAGCTTGTGAGAGCTGGGAGAGAGTTGAGAGGCCGGAAACAGTCAAGCAGTGGCATGCACGTAATCTGAGGGCCGGATTTCTACAACAGCCGTTTGAACGCGGGATCGTCAAGGAAGCATTTGAGAGAGTCCGGACTTTCTACCACAAGGATTTCGTAATCGATGAAGATAACAAGTGGCTGGTGCAAGGATGGAAAGGCAGAATAGTTCATGCCCTTTCTGCTTGGAAACCTGCCTAAGGATATTGATTTTAGCTTACTTTCAAGGATTGCCTTCTTGCTATGTTGTAATGATCGGTTCCGGGGAGCCTCTTCCATGTCATCTTACATACCTAGACATGGTCGTTACCCTGGCCTGCATTGGGGTTAACTAAATTTAAAGTTCATTGTGAAATGGTTGTTTAAATAAATTAAATTTATTTTTTTAATAAAAAATTCAAGTTTTAAAAGTAAATTAAAATCATCATTGATCGTTTTTAAAAGGATAGATCAAACACTAAAAAAATAAAAACAGAGATAAATCGGGACCCAAAACCGATTATGGATGAAGAAAGGTTTTGAGTCTTTTTGACACCCATACCGTTCAAAATTGATACAAAAAATTACTACTTTGTTAATATTGGATTTTCCGATTTAAATCCGTCAATGTAGTCGGTACACATTGATTAAAGGTGAGGCCAAAGCCATGTAAAACAGTGTTAGAATCCAGCAAGGTGGATTCTGCTAAACCTGGTACATCAAAAGTTGGCTTAAAAAATTGTCAAGCAACTAATGAGGGGCTTCTCTTTTGAAAAGACACTGACTCATGCTCCAAAACCCACCATTTCAGAAAAACATATATATTTGTTGGGTTGGTACACTCACTACTCACCAATTGAAATTAAGCAGTTCCCAAGACATTGGTTATTTATTTAGAGTATAATCTGGCTTCTTCTGCAAAGTTGCAGAGTTGATGGTGGTGGTCCAAATCTGCAAGCAAAGGAAACTAATCACTTGGTGATCATATTCTGCGGGGACCAGGTTCAATTATTTCTTAACGTCAGTTATTGTATTTGAAGTTTACTTATTGGTGAAAGATATAGCATGCTTGTTTGATATATACAAGGCCTTTAGTCTGACATATAGGAGTAACTAAATACATACTACTTGTTTCTTTCCCTCTCTGCAATTTTGTTTACATGTAAATGATCTGATCCACTTGGTCCTGGCCACAATATTTAGGTGCTGTTACCATACTGCTTCCAAGGTATTTTATTATAAATAATGTCAGTTCGAATGGGTTGGACCAAATCTGAACAATAGATCTACTCCCATGTGCATCAACCATTGAATAAAAAAGATAGGCACAGCGATTGGCTTCCTTCTGATATCACTATTTTCAAGCGTTCAACTTGCCTTGATGTCTCCACAAATGACCTTCCTCTTACAGGTTCATTGATCTTAAAGCCCGAAAAGACTTGAGCGATGAGACTTTATGGTGTTTGGTGAAGAAATTGAGGATCTTACAGATCCATACAATTATGAGTTCTAGTCCACTTTTCTGTCCTTACGGATGATACCGGGGGAACCATGTCCAGTCTAGATAAAGTATTTTGGTCTGATTCAGTAACATATCATAGGGTAACCAAAATAAATAAACATCTCTTCTTTACTGTAAAAATAACTATAGCATGGCCTGGAATATATTACTGTAAAAACATCTCTTAATTAAACATCTCCCATTCTATGAGAGATGATTAGATTACATCCAAATACAGTCTCATGTATTATCGTGATTGACACCCTCTTTAGATCGATTAAGACAACAATGATTATGCAATCCCAAACAGGAGGAAGGATAGATTAACACAGAAAGAGGAGAATTTTCTCCTTTCTTTATAGGCATATATTATTATACAATGAACATCACAACAATACATCACAAGAGAATGTGGACAATATGATCCCACCGCCCATTTTTATGCCATTTTCCTATAATAGGAAACAGTGAGACGGATCTAAGCTGTCACAGATGTTTCCACTGGTCCAGGGTAGCTGACTTCAGATTTCATTTCTGTCTCCCATAGCTCCGGTAATGCTTGCTTGATGTTGTGAATGCTTTCTAATGCATAATCTGCACCTTTGGGTCTCTGGGAAGAACCGACTAGGACGGTGTGGAGACCAACACGTTTCCGGCCTGGATGTTGCGGACACTATCGTCGAAGAACAACTGAAATAATGGAAAACATCAGTCACCTGAAATTATAATATATACAAGACAGCTGAACAATATATAGAGAATCTTACTGTTCTCTGAGGGTTGATGTTGGCAATCTCAAGAGCCCGCTAGATGGCAGATTCTTGTGGCTTGCAGAAAATAGGTGTCTTGGGTAATGTTACATCTGGATTTGGATGAGCAAAGTGGCCGATTATGTCAAAAATTTCAGGGCTGCTCCTGCTAGAACTATCATCACTTGTAGCAGATGATCCCAAGAATTCAATTTCGTCATCGTCATCAGAAACCATGTTCTTATGGGTAGGATTGAGTGTTTCAAAGCAGATAATCCCTTCGAAACAGTCTTCTAGTCCGAGCTTGCTAAGAGCTTTAGCAGCATGGACCCTGTCTGCATTTGTGAAGATCTAAATCAACAAAGAAACAACACCAAGTTTTGTTATGAGGCAATTGAATAAAAGCATGCTCAAAACTTGTCTAAGCATTGAGGTTAATCAACAACTTACAATTTTTCTTAGAGGCAAAGTCATCAATAGACTTCTCAAATGAGGATCTGGTTTCAAGTTATCATAAGGGAGCTTTCCATGAACATAACTGTTACATAGGATAAAAAGATGAATCAAAAGAGAGGGAAAAATATTAAAAACAATGAAGAATCTCAGTACCTGTGGTATTCATCGTAGTTAAAGTCATAACCAACAGCCTGCAAAGGAGAAAAGGGTGACATTAAATTTATAGATTGTTACTATAATTATATGTAATCAAAAGGATGTTAAAAGGGTAAATACCCTGAGGCCAGCCATTGTTGTCCCATAATTCTTATACAAAAGATTGGACAATTCAACAATTTTGTCCTTTTCAATTCCCAGCTTTTCAACCATGTAATCTGCAAATGTCATTCATTTAACATTTAGACTCGAATGAAATATTTATACCAAAAAAGAGGGTCATTCAATCCAAGTATAACAATGCAAATGTTTACCTTTAATATTCTTTCCACATTCTCTAGCAAGACCAGAACAAAGGGGATAAAGGGTATCATCAAGATCTGCAAATTCAAGGTAAATGGTTATTAGATCCTTGTCAGACATTAAATTCATATATTAGCATGTTCTTGTCAACTAATATTATGCTTACCAAACAGAAGGCAATCATATTTAGGCCTCTGAGTTAGCAGGTATTGGTTCTCATATTCCATTTTCAGCAAGGAACCTTGAGAATTATCAATGAAATGAAGGTAATAACCAAACTAAGATTAACAATTGATATTCCAAACAAAAATGATACATTTGTATCAACAAAGAAATAAGACTCATAATTTATCTGGGAATGGAAACCAAAAACCCAACTTTGCCATCAAAGAAAATTAGCCTTTCTTTGAAGCTTTTCAAATAAATGCATTATGCTATTTTCCCCAACAAAATCCATAAAGCAGACAACTTTGTTTGAAAATGAGAAAAACATACAGCAAATGAAAGAGAGCAAAAGCAGCGATGAAATAATAACTTACAAAGCTTTAACAGCTAGGAGCCTAGAAGAGATGGAAAGAGGAAAACCCTTGGAGAATGTCAGGAAACAGAGGGAGTGTAATATTGTTGACAATGAAGAGCAAGGAGCGAAGGATGGGGGAGGAAGATGAGAGGCAAAATGGGGTTTTATAGGGAAAAACGGTTGGCTTCTGTCTCATTTTAAAATCAATTCATTTTTTTACATGTGTTGAAATGAGAACAACAGAATTTTACTATTTTTTTGGTTATATTCAAACAAGGAATCTTTAAAAAGATCAAATAACCGAGTTAGATGTTCAAATAAGACTCTCTTTCAGGTTGTTCTAGTCTTTGTCTCTATTTTGAACGGTTCAAAATCCATCCCTTCTGTTTTTACTAACACAATAGAGTAGTTTCTTTGGATGAGTTTAAAATTTGTTGCACTGGTAATAATAGTAACACTAAAAAAAATTGTATATAAGAAAACAAAAATGCTAATTTTTGGTTACACGTAGGCTATCCATTCTTTAATGTTTTTGAAAAATAATTTTAAGACTAAAAATAATATAAAATAAATATTTTTTAGGTCAAAAAATACTTTTTAATTTGGCTTAAAAATATTTTTTTAAAGGTGAATTTATTAGTTTTTAATTTTTCCAAAATATTTTTAGATAAAATTATTTATTTATATCATCAATCCTTTTATATTTTTAGAAAAATTATTTAAAGTAAACATTTTAACTACTTTAAAGTAATTTTTACAATAATATCATTTAAACTAAATAATTTAAAAATAATTTTAAATTATTTTTTATCGCATTTTTTTAAAAATAATGTTATTCCTGAGATTTCTAACCTTAGTACTTCAATCATTTGTTTTGAAAACTTTGAACACAATTTTTTTAAGTATTTCCATATATTTCTAGAATGATTTTTTTTAAAAAAAGCTTTCATATGGTTTTAGAGTTAGCATCCATCAGAATATCTATACTATTCTTTTTAAAGTTATGGAGAGCTTAGAGATGGTGATGAGTGGTCTAGATTTGGATATTTTGATTTGTTCTCTTTTGGTTATTAAGTATAAGTTGTATATATTTTAATATTTTTTTTATAAATCTTAATTTTTAAATATTTTAATTTTATAAAATAATAATTTAATTATTTGTATTTACTTATTATCAAATTAATTCAGATTAGGTTTTATAAAAACTCATAAGAGTGAGCTCTCATTTTTCTATTTACAATATCTAAATTTTTAGTATGAAAATTAGTTGGGAAAAATTCTAGAGTAAAAATTCAACCTGATTTGATATAAATAAAAATTATTAATTTTATTATTATTTAATAAAATAAAAAATTTAATACAAAAATAGAAATAGAAATAAAATGTTATAATAATTATTTTATTTTTATTTAATAAAATAAAAAGATAACATATATATATATATATATATATATATAAAGAGGTTTTATAATAATACCTGAAAATTATGTTGGATAAATTAAAATAAAAATATATTTCTTTTAATTTAAGTACGAATCAATTAAAAATTCGATCATAACCTTCCTTAAAGGGTGATTAAAAAAAATGGGAGTCATAACAATCTGCCTGCCCTATTGATGTGTGTTGATTTCACTGCTGTCCAGGGGTGGTTGGAAGAGTTGCTGCTCTTTGGATTTGATTTGACTTATGTAAAGATGGTTGTAAGTTGTTTTGTTTCGTTTGGAAGAGTTGGAGCATGTGGGATGAGGATGGAGATGGAGAGAAATAAACCATAAAGGAACACTAGAGACACACCACTTGCCATGGTCAATGGTCATATTCTCAACAGACCCATCTATTGTATATTTGTATGTAGGACTTAGGAGAGAGTTTCTTTTATTAATTCCTTGATTGAAATTCATCAGACACAGTTATCTCTAACCGAAACGGAGAGGATAATACAACTCTGAGGCTTTGTTTTTAAAAATCATGTGGATAAACTGAAACGACAAATAAGCTGCTGCTGCCACCTTCTTAATTTCCAACGGAAGGCGACAGAGGATGAGTTTACCCCAACAACAAAAAATGGGAGTTGGGGTTCGGATTAAAGTTTTTCATAATCTCACAACACCCTTTAGGCTTTGAGGTATCTTACACCACAAGTTACATTTCAATGCCACACCTACACATGGCTACCAGTCATGTCTTTTTTTTGATGTTTGTCCACAAGTTGATGTCTTTTCATACGGCATACGAAACTTGAAGGATTGTTTACATTGTTGGGATAAGACACTCACTCTCTACTGAAATATCAAGTCTAATTCCATAGATTATGTGAAAATTTTCAAGAATAAATAAATACGCAGAGCAGAATGCAGATCGTGTTCTTCCCTCCTAAAAATAAAAATGGTGATGAAACACTTGAGTCTAAGCTTGCGGGGAGTAGATGGAGGTCTTTTCTTCAGTACTGGAACCAAACCAAACTCTGTTGGTGATTGTGTCTTGGTGAAAGGGAAGCGGAAGGACCACTTTTTCTAGAAGCTTTTCTGCAATGTGAGCCACATGCTCTTTTGTTTCACCGGCCACAAGGATTTGTTTGAAGTTGGACCACAGACTCTGGGTTTATCCAAAAAATCAAATCAAATTATTTCATGACTTAAAAAAAAGGTATTTTAAATCTAGCTCGACTCATAGTTATTTACATGACCGTGTCATTTTCTCCACTGCTTCGAGGTAGATACTCACTTTATACCAACCTATTTGGGCCATGTTCCTGGGTTGTGATGATGCCAAGTTTCCAGGCCTGTTGGACCAGGGGATTTTGTTTAGGACTATACATCCGTAGTAAATTCAATTATTAGTTGATTTAAAGAAAACCAAATGAAGTTGAATTCATCTTTAAACAAAGATATTAAACCCTCACTTGAGCTCTTTTTTTAATCTGTAATTAGAATTACAATTTAAGTATTACAAATTAGGATTCTATCGTATGCATCAGTTGTGAGGAAAAAAAAAAAACATTTCACAAACCGTATTAAAATTACTATTAATTATTCATTCATTTCTGTGTGGGGATGCAACAATGTCAAAAGTTTCGATGAAAAAGTTTTTATCCCGAACAAAAAAATTATCCTAATCATATATCATTTTATGTCTCACATAAAAAAATACTAAAAAATTAAATTTTAAACCATAACCTTAATTTTCACGTCTTAAACCCTACATTTTGCAAAAGTATATCATATCCCTCATTTCCTAATCCCTAACCATAATCTTTAACTTTAAACCCTAAATCACTAGTTTACACAATAAAATAAATAAATGCTTTGTACCTTATAATACTATCTGAGTTGACTAGATTAAAAACCACCAAACACGCATAGTACACCTATGATTCATAAAAAATGTAAGAAATTCGATAAATAATAGAGAAAGGAAAAACAAGGGAGTTCATTTTAAAAATGCTTAATGTGCATTTTAAACATTGTAAAGAAAAAAAATTGCTTGCTTCTTTTTAAAATGATGGATTATCTTTTCGTATATTTAATTATTAGCATAACTAAGTTACTAAGATGATTAGTTCCCTTCCCACCGCATTTTGATGGTGATACTAATCATTCTGTCCCAATTTCCAGCTATAAATTGTTAGATTTATGTGAAAATATCTTTGGAATTTCCTTTACTATTTGAGGATGTTATGTATTAATATGAAGATGATAATATGTACTTCACATGCATAAAAAAACACAAGGACCCGTATTCGTATGAATTAATTGAATATTTCTTACCACCTTAACTAGAATCGGGATTCATATAATTTAACCAAGCATATCCAAAACCAAAACACTGGCCTCCCCTTAACCTTAGCAGTTCAGTGCAGTGGAAGATTTATAGTTTTGAGTTTTGACCCATCCATTTTGTTGAGAGATCAAGCAATTGGTACACTGGAGCTTGTTTGACGATGACCATTCTTCAAAGTACCCAAGACAGACATGGGTTCGGATGGAACATCCTTCTCCTACAAACTTTTGGCAGACAACAACTTGTGCCAACGAAATCCAACATGCCTTAAGGTCTTTGTTTCAAACTTTCAAGGCCAGACAACCTCCTTTTTCTGGTTTCATTCCTCACGCTTGCACTTGCTAATATCTCTAGTGTTGGACTTAAAAAACGATGAAACTGATATGGAGCAGTATAATACCAGTTAACGTGTTGCTTAAATGAAAACCATTTCATTTTTATTGCTTAGTTTCAAAGTCAGAACAGTTGTGGGTTCTTGAGAATTTGCAAAAAAAGGGAAGAAGAAGAAGTACCAAGTAGCTTGAGAATCTAGTAACATAACAATGGCCGTTACACGACCCAACTTTTGCTTGATTTTGTTGTCCATTAAATTGCAAAAGATTCCTTAAATGTGAAATCAGAATCCAACTATTTATTGTGAAAAAAAGGTGCACCAGGGAAATATGAAGAGAATTTCAAGTACATTAGGTGAAAATAGCCAAACGTCATGGGGATTAATCTTAATCACCAGGAAATCTACTCTCAAAATGCTTTTAAAAGGTATCTTTTCAGTAGTAGGTGAATGAGAACAACAGTGGCAAGTATACAAATGCCGTATGTTAATATTATCCTTATTCCTTACTGATTAATTTATCATATTGCCTAAAGGAATTAGAGAGTATTTATTATTTTGGGGGGAGGGGGGTAATTTCTTACAGGACTTCACATATTGACCTTTTGTGTTGTCAACTAGGTTAATTGCAGTATAATTACCGGCTCTGTTCGTACAACTAGTCCTAGAAAAATTAGACTTTTTTAATTGCATAACAAGGACTACTAAGTAGGTCTTAAGTGAGGGATTTGATGTGCATAATCTACCTGTTTATGTCTTTGTAAAGGTCATTCTGGTAATCAAGATTTACTTAAAAGGTTAGACAAAACAAATCTTACTTTATCAACACTCTAAAATTAAGCTCGACCAAAACCATTGCCCAGAATCTTCACAGTAACTCTAACATTGAAATCTATACCTTACCACCTAATCAACAATTCAACCATATATTTATAGAGAGATTCTTGTTCATAAGCCCTACATATATTGAGTTGTGTCTTCTCTTCAAAACTTACAACAAATTAAATCAAAGTTTGCACATTGTTTCTTCAACAATACTGCTATGGCGACCTCATGTCCGTGTCGGTTTCCTTCGATGTCATCAGCAATGCTCTTTTCTGCCTTGGTTATATTGTTATTGCTGGAGAATGCAGCTGCTGAAACAAGGCACTATAAGTTCAATGTAACACTATTGGAACAGTTCTTTGGTTTACTTTTTCAACTTTTTTTTTTTGTATAGTTTGATGTTCTAATATCCTTTTGTTGTTAAATGATTAAAGATTGACTACCACAATGTTACAAGACTGTGCCACACAAGGACCCTTTTGACCGTGAACCGAAAGTTTCCCGGGCCTCGGTTAGTGGCTTGGGAAGGTGACAGAGTGATTGTTAAGGTGGTTAACCATATTGCCAATAATGTTACCCTTCACTGGTATGAATCTTTAATTCAAATGTTAATGCATGTTAAACTTGCTTTTAGTGATAATATATGGTGGTGGTTTAAGAGGTTTTTGTTTTCGTTTCCGAGAACAGGCATGGGATTCGACAGCTAACAACCGGATGGTCGGATGGACCGTCTTACGTAACACAGTGTCCCATACAAACAAACCAGTCATACATTTACAACTTCACAATCACAGGGCAAAGAGGAACTTTGTGGTGGCATGCACACATCTCCTGGTTGAGAGCATCGATCTATGGACCGATAATCATCCTCCCAAAGCGCAATGAGTCTTACCCGTTCGCGAAACCACACAAAGAAGTCATCATCATGCTTGGTAAGAAATTTGCTTGTAACATTGTAGCCATAACCACTGGTTTCATGTCTTTTCAGATTTTCCTAAAACTCTATTTGCATGGATTTGGGATTTCAGGAGAGTGGTTCAATTCAGACCCTGAAGCTATAATCAGCCAAGCACTTAAGACAGGTAGTGGACCCAATGTTTCTGATGCATATACTATCAATGGGCTTCCAGGGCCACTCTACAACTGTTCATCTAAAGGTATATATCAGTTAATCTTAAAGCATAAACATACATCACGGTTAGTTGAAATTTGAAAAAGTTGTTAGGAGCACTGTAGTTAATTAGTGTAAAGTTTGAGTTTAACGCGGTCATTTCCTGCACCTGTGTTGCAGATACGTATAAGCTGAAGGTGAAGCCAGGAAAGACATACCTCCTCCGGTTGATCAATGCTGCACTCAACGATGAGCTTTTCTTCAGCATCGCCAATCACACGGTAACGGTGGTCGAAGGCGATGCCGTATATACCAAACCTTTCGAAAGCGATAAGCTCATTATCTCCCCAGGCCAAACCACAAACGTTCTTCTGAAAACCAAGCCTAAATACCCCAATGCCTCCTTCCTCATGGCTGCAAGTCCTTACTTCACTGGACAAGGCACCTTCGATAACTCGACCACGGTTGGAATTCTTGAATATGAACATCCATCCAATCACAAATCGTCTAAAAATCTTACTTTAATGCAACCAACCCTCCCTTCTATTAATGCTACAGGATTTGTTGCAAACTATACAGGGAGGTTTCGTAGCTTGGCCAATGCTAAATTCCCTGCTAACGTACCAAAAACGGTCGACAAGAAATTTTTCTTTACTGTAGGACTTGGGACGAGCCCCTGTCCGAAAAACACAACCTGCCAAGGACCTAATAATTCAAGCAAATTTGCTGCTTCTGTAAACAATGTTTCATTTTCATTGCCAACTGTTGCTATACTCCAAGCTCACTACTTTGGACAATCTAATGGAGTTTACACTACCGACTTTCCTACACAACCATTAATCCCATTTAATTATACTGGCACTGGACCAAATAACACGAATGTGATCAACGACACTCGTGTGGTGGTGCTACCGTTTAACACGAGTGTCGAGCTGGTGTTGCAGGACACTGGCATTCTTGGTGCGGAGAGTCACCCACTTCATCTTCATGGATACAATTTTTTCATTGTTGGACAAGGTTTCGGCAACTTTGATCCAAGTAAGGACCCTGTCAAATTCAATCTCGTCGATCCAATGGAGAGGAATACAGCTGGTGTTCCTTCCGGTGGTTGGATTGCCGTTCGGTTCTTCGCAGACAACCCAGGTAAATTATCTGTTTTTTCAACCACAACAAAATGAGAATAAGGTATGAATTGAGAAATAATCTGTATTTTTCTTTATAGGGGCATGGTTCATGCACTGTCACTTGGATGTTCACACAAGCTGGGGACTAAGAATGGCATGGATAGTTTTGGATGGTGCGGGACCGAACCAAAAGTTGCAACCACCACCGTCTGATCTTCCAAAATGTTGATTTTGATAACCAAGAGCTATCTAAAATTTTCGTTTTTGGTCTGGTTTTCGAGTGTTTCCGAATCATGTGCATTTTAATTTTATCTTGATCTTCATTTGCCATGCAATTCTTTTGTTGCTTCCTTTGATGTTGGACATATCATTGATGTATTGTATGGTATGGATGAGAATGGTTTGGTTGGTTGATCCGTCGGTCTGACGAGAGAATGTACTTCAGTTGAGATGTAAACATCTGATGGGTTTGTCATTTAATTTATATGTTTTGTGTTTTTGATTTAAATATTGGTTTAAGTTCCTTAATTACTTTCCATCCTGCTATTATTAATTTGTTTGATGCAAACAGAAGTTGCTCGAATTAATTCCATCTAAATTTGGCATCCATGGCTGATGTTAGAAGATTGCAGATAATGAGTTACATCATTATTACATCAATGTATGCTGGCTTTACAGTGAAATTTTTGTCCGATCCAACCATGCAGGGATCTTCTTTGGGACAGTCCCGGCAATTCGGACGATATGCAAGTACAGAAGATCAAACTCTTGGACGATATTCAGATTGAAATACTCTCTTTTTAACACCTGAACCCACTCATCCATTACACATAAATCTAAGAGGACATGTTCTGCCAAAAACCAAATAAATTATTTTCTTTTAATGCATTTAAGAATTGTAAAATAAAATATTAATTAACACTCTATTTTTAGAAAATCATTTATACACAAATTATTTTTTTCATAAAATATATTATAGACTCGGACATAATAATAAGACTCGACATTAATCCCACTATTCATACAGATATTGTTATAATTACTATTTTAAATAACAAATGTGTCGTTTAGGGGGATGACAGTAGGTCCATACATGGTAGCTCTTAGCCAAGATATGTGTGCATGCCAAAACAAGGTCCCTCTTTGGCCAATAATGGTGAAGTTGTAAAGATAGGATTTCCCGGTCTGAATTGAACTCCGTGTAGCAATATAGGCAGGTCCATCAGCTCATCCGCTCCTTAACTGCTGATTCGTGCCTTGTTTTCCAAGTGAAAAATCCAGGATTTGGTTAACTTCTAATAAAATTTTAATTCAACATTTAAAAGTAGCAGGAAATAATAATTTCATACCAGTTAAGAGTGGCATTGTATTGAACATGGTTAACCACCTTGATGAGAAGCCGACCACCTTCCTCGCTATAATCTGAGGCCCGGGGAATTGGCCAATAGCTGTGACAATGCTCTTTGTTTGGCACAACCTTGTCACATTTTGCATCTTAACCTGTGGAAGGTTAAAAGAATTAGAAAGATCAAAGGGGTGGAAACATTAGCCAAAACCAAACTTACATTGAACTAGTAGTACCTGGTAAGCCTGCATGTTTTGCAAGTGCCAAATCAGGTAGTAACCGGACATAACATAAATTTAGGAACAATAAAGACTTGAAAACGGCAGATGATGTAAGAACAAAAACCATATATTTGTCATATCTTTTCCCAGTAATACTTTTGTATGTGTGTGATGATTTGGCAAAGATGACAAATGGGATAGTCAAAACTGGAATAAAAAAACTGATTAGAAAAGTGATGACAAGTGAATATATTTATATTGTAGGACAAGGACTGGTTAGTTTGTTACGGTAATTGGGATAACCCTGTTAGATTAGATTAGACAGGTCGTTTCTTCAGCAGCAACTTTTAGATTTGGTCGTCTGGTTGGTGGTTAATCCCTGTGGAGTGATGTTCAAGGCTGGGGAAATTCTGAAGATCATTGACATTAGCTTGATGAAAACATATCAAGACCAAGAATAAAATTGGAAGGAGGAAAGGGGAATGTAGCCTTCAACCTCCTAACGTTAATACGTGCTAATCAAGACAACATATTTTTGGTTTACAATATTTTAGTTAGCTGTCGGTTGTTTCCGTTTCCGTTTGATTCAAAGACCTAAAATCCAAATATTTTAAATGAGTTATCAAGAACTCCAAATATTATAATTTTAAAAGCATTCAATTCAAGCCCAAATAAAATAGACTTACAAATTACATATAAGGTCTTACAAGTACATGTCCCATTACATCTAGTAAAAGTACTCTAATATAAAGTTGATGACGAAATCAACCACGATAGTGCTCCTCCGATCCGATGTCACCTAAATACCTACACACGGAAACATATTCCGAAACGCCGAGCTACAAAAGCTTAGTAGGTGCTCTGTCACTCGACTTACATCACACATATCATAAATAAAGCAATGCTACATAAATTATGTCATGACACAATAACAATGACGCTACCATATCGACCTAAACACAAAATAACATGCATGTATATTTCGGCACACAATATATACATATCAAGATAAGTCTACACAATATCTCATATCTCATAATAATATATAGGTAGTGAGGCCCGCATCCACAAAGCATCGGGATCCTACACTACGAGCAGGGTCCGCATCCACTAAGCATCGGGATCCTACACTACGAGCAGGGTTCGCTTCCACTAAGCATCGGGATCTCATACTCCAGGGATAAGGCTCACATCCACTAAGCATTCGGATCCTACATCCATGCTTGAAATGGCCCGTAAAGCATCTTTGAACGAGGCCCGCGTCCACTAAGTATCGGGATCCCATACTCTAGGGATGAGGCCTGCGTCCACTGTGCATCGGGATCCTACATCCATGCTTGGAATGGTCCATCAAACATCTTTGAACGAGGCTCGCGTCCATTAAACATCGAGATCTTTCATTTGATATGTTTTTCGAGTGTTGCAACACTTTTACATATATATAGGGTATCCGTATCCTATCACAAAATATCATAAATAGGCAACTCATCAGCACATATCAAGGCTCCTAAAATTATCATACAACACGTATAAAGTCCACCAATACTTTATGGGTTACTATCACCATTTAGTTTCCCACCATTTACCGAGTAATTAGCCAATTATCCCATAAACGAGGTTAAAATATCAGTTTCTTGGTTTTAGTATTCATTTCACACCTTAAGAGACAGGACCCCTTACCCCGAATTGTAGGACCCCCGAACAAAAATACTAATTTTTAGACGGATTGTCCAGCGAGTACCGATACACCTATTTGGGGTATCGGTACTCCCCCCAGTATGTATAAGCCTCCAAGTCATACTGATACACAGCTAATTAGCTTCGAACCACCCAAAAATACCTACTTGGACTGATACGACTAGTCGTACCGATACCGAACCGAGTCCGTATCGATACACCTAATTGGTGTACCAATATGCCCTTGTATCATAAACTCAATGTAATAGTGATATCAATACACCTTTGCGTATCGATACCGAAAAATGTCTTTGAAATTTGAAATGTGCAAGTGGTGTCGGTACACAAATTCTTGTACCAATATGCATGTTACATTTTGTCCCCAAGATTACTCTAACGTACCGATACGTATCTACCCCAATATACAGTTATGATGCTAAAGTTATTGGGAAATCACCAAATTTCTCAGCTCAACTTAAGTGGTTGATTCTCACTTAGTTCCTATAAGTTATTGGGATGTTTTTAGTGAGTTTCTAACCATTTTACAGTAATTCAACAACCATTCATCAAATCACCATTAAAGGGGTCTTTTAAGCTACCAAAGCAATCAATCAATCAGTTAACAAACTTAATTTCATGAGATGTATGATGCTAAAGAGTTAGTAGAATATCAACCTTAAGCAAAATCAATTACAACCTAGGATTCTCCTTTACTTCAAGCCTTATCCTTCCCAAAGCTTTTTGAGAGCTCTCCAACCTCTTTCTCTTGATTTAAAAATCACAAACAGTTCTATAACCTTCCCTCAAGTTGATAAATGTGATTTACAGTAAAAAAACTTAAAGATTGCACCTTTAACCTTATTCTTGAGTGGGTGAGTTTGAAAAGGAAGAAAAAAGTGAAAAAAACAAGATGATTTCACCCTCTTAATTTTCTATGCATAAAATATTTTTCTCTCTCTCCCTCTTTGTCCTCAAAAGGAGATATTACCTCAATATCCCTATTTAAGATTGTCTTGTCCCAATAGCAATCTAAAGACACATTAACTCAAGGCCTAAAAAGGCCCAAACGTCGAAACTCAATACTTCGGGTTAATCCGACATTCGAATCTAAATCCAAATTGTGATATTAAACCTTAAACTCTAATTTTAAATTTTAAATTTTAAATTTTAAATTTTAAACAAAATTTGTACATCAAAGTTTTTTTTCCTAAATTTATTATATTAAGATCGATGAAATTATTGTGTCGTGGTACATAAAAAATATCATTTTTTCAATAGTATGATTCATTTTTAATTTATGTAAAGGGTCTATAATTTTTGCGTTAATAACAAATAAGCGTTCACATTGTCATAAATCATATATATCAAGATATATCATTAATAAATCATTTTTAAAAAAATAAATAAATAAATATAAATTTAATCTTATTTTAAAGACAAATATTTTTCTTTGTAATCTAATAGAACTGATGAAAAAATAAATGAATCCTTTATAGTTTTTATGCTTGTTGGTCTCATATGATGCATATATTGTCAGGTAATTTCATAAGTACTCTTTTCCTTTACATAGTCTAGGAAGATTTTTAATGAGGCCTATGAAATATCTCGCATGTATGATTTTTAATCAATAAAATCATACTATTTCATAAAAAAATTATTGATAGATGCATTTAATAAGATGTTACTACTATAGGTACTAATAAATAATGTATACTCATATGATAAATATTTAAAGAGTTAATATTCACATCATTATCAAATTTAACACCACTAATAATTATAATATTTGAACTTAAATTAAAATGTCAAAATCTGAACTAGCAAGGGTAAATGTAATAATAAGTTACATTGTTCTCTCAAAATAAAAAATCAAGTTTAAATTTTAAAGATAATATTATTAAAAAAACAATTATGAATCTCAAACACTTTATAAAGGTTTTTTATATATAAAAAAAATCATACCAAGGGTATGGAAATACAGATAAATTCTACTTGAATAATTAATATAGGGAAAATAAAGAAATGATACATCTAAGCACTGATGTGATGTGCCATCTCTTTTGCTAAGTTTGTAGCTGGGATTTGAGTCAGAGTCTCACAGTTTGTCTGTAAGCAGCAACATCCCAGAAGTAACTCCACCATTGACTCACTGAGGACCCACACTTGTAATTTTGTAAGGTATCCCCTCTCCCAAACAAACAACCATAGTATAGCTATACGCAATTAAAATCATCTTCCCTCCTACACCTCCCTAAGCAAGTCAGATTCTAGTATGTAGTCCTGATCTTTTTAGCTTTGATTTAAACTTCCTCCATACTCCAATCATCCTCTCCTTGTTTAAGTTGTTGATTTCAGCCTGTTTAATCAAAGGGTGAAATGGAGCAAGATAGGTATTTGATGTGGACAAAGAGGAGATCAGATGGTTTGAGTTGTTATTATGATTCATGGGAAGAGCAAGCGTTTGCAGAAGATGCAGCTGGGCCACTCGGAGGGTGCATATGGCCTCCGAGGTCTTATTATTGCAGCTTTTGTGGGCGGGAGTTTAGATCGGCTCAAGCTCTAGGAGGTCACATGAATGTCCACAGGAGAGATAGAGCTAGGCTAAAGCAATCCCCACCGACTGATCCCCACGATGATGATCATCAAAATAACATTCAGACTCCCTTGTCGCCTTTGGGTTTTCAGTGCCAGCCTGACGAGGTTTGTAACTTTGCTTATAGCCCTAACCCTAATTCTCTTCCGCCTAGTAAAGAGAATTGTCTTGAACAAACTTTAGTCCCTCCTTTTTCTTCACAAATGGTCCAAGAAAGCCACAAGAAGTTCCCAAAATCATGGTCAAACTTGGAAGTTGACAGATATTACCATTTCTCTGCTCTGAGAGCTGATGACCTAGACAAGAGTCCAAGAATCCTAGCATCTGATCAATGTAGGGTTAAAGCAAGTAATCTCGAAACTACTGATTTTTCTTCAAGATCGAATCTAGTTGTTCGAGAAACACGCCCTCCTACTTCTAGTAGTAAACAAGACATCACCGTCGGTTGCAAGAGAAAGAGAAGTGATGATCATCATACACCCACGACCTTACCCTTGTTACTCAAGCCGGTTTCAGCTGAGGAAGACATAGATCTTGAGCTAAGGCTTGGTTATCGACCCAAGGTAAGGTAGTTTCATCGCAAGACCACACTTTCAATCTGGTCCTATCTACAATGATCATATGTTGTCTGTAAGTGTAACCTCATTTACACGTCTCATTACATATCTTTGCTTTGAGTTTGATGAATTACTCTCACATGGTGTAACAAAAGTTATATATAATTGAAAGAAAAAGGGATTAAAAACACTCTTTTCGTATTAGAGATATACATTATATCATCACCATGCATACGATTTAATTATCTTGCTCTGGAATCTGGATCAGTCATGAATGATAGTACTGCTATTGTAGAAAGACGTAAAGAAACATTGTAGGTTAAATCGAGTGTGTGCTATGATATTTGTATTACTCCATGTTTTTAACTTTGAAATTCAAAAGGTCGATAATAACTATGCGTGTCTTTTCCATACAAAGTTGCAGGCGTTGGTTTGATTTTCTAGGGTTTGTCTTCATTGAAATTACACATGAATGTATATTAGCTTGAATAATCTATTCTGATTTGGATTAAGAGAATCTGGTGCATGTGGCAAGGGCATGATTTGTGAATTAAAAGGTATACCAGCTGGATATAACAGTTGCATATTGCAAATTCAGTAATAGGATGGAATGTTTTTGATATATTTGTTAATGTAAATAGACAGCTAGTGAGCTTGTGAGCCTGAAAAAAAAACACTGCATGGAACATCGAGATGACTGATAAGTGATGAGCTCTTTTTTCCATGTACACTTATTGACATTCCAAGAGCAATTTACAAAACTAAACCCACAAAAGTACAACACTTGTCTAAGTAGATGAGATGGAAGTTCTAATTCAAAGCCATATGAATAAGGTCAGATATGGCAACATGCCTTCCCTTTTCCTCTTCTATTATATTATATTATATTATATTATATTATATTATATTATATTATATTATATGGAGTATTGGTCTTAAGATCTCGCATAATTTGATCTACTTGTGCTTTCCCATCTCTCTCTCCTCTTTATAGTCCTTCCAAATTTGGCACCAATTCTGAGAATCATTACATTAAAGTATTGCAAAATGATATTCCACTGTGTTTTGTTTATTTTTTTAAATTATTGAAGAGAATATTATGACACCATGACCTATATCGCTATGCACACATCTTTTGTTCCTTCTTCCATTGTTAATCTCTTAATACATACCCTCTTTTATTTTAAACAAAAATTCCCAGTGAAAATATAGTAATAAAGTATAAACCTTACATTAATATAATCTGCTACCACAAACAAGCCCCAGTCTATGATAAAGAGATACATACAATTCCTTGCTACTTGAGCCAAGGTTTTCATACTGTATTTTCATCAAAAGTGAAAATCCCAGTGTAATTCGTAAGCCTATCCTTTAGACTATACCTGGTGAAAATCTTAACCTTGATGGAATAACAAGTGGTTGACTTTTGGGGTGCACCTAATCGTGCCTCCATTAATGCCCCACTTAATTTAAATCGGTGGGTTTAGAATTTAAGAGGTTGTGATTATGATTTAGGGAAATTTGGATTAAGGTGTATTTTTAGGGTTTAACATATAAAGAATTAAGATTAGAGTTTAGAATTTAGAATTTAATTTTTTAAGATTTTTAAGTAGGGGTATAAAAAAAGAGACACGATTAAGGATAAGAGATTTCTACTTAGAGAAGCGTGGGGCTATAACAGTACGAAGCTAACATAAATATAAAAGCTAACATAAATACGTACCGCAAAGGAATATAAAAGGGTAGAAAACAAATTAGTTACCAGGGGCGGTTCAAAGATTTTGGGACGCTGTGCAATTTATTAAAATATGGTCCTTAGAAGTAATTGTTCATGACCTCCACTATTTATAAAATTGTAGCCCTTTGAAGAAAATATCCTTAATAGGGGCCCCTGTGTGATCGTTTCTATAGCGTTTGTCAAAAACCTCACTAGTTCTACTGAAATAATAGTAATAGTAATAATCAATAAGGTTCTATATTCAAATGTCATATTTAAAAAATAATTATAACTTTTTAACAATTATAACTCATATTTCTTAATAACGTTTTCAAAATTTCGAGATTAACATCATCTAATGAATGTAGTTTATCAAAATTTGGGGGCCCTCTTTTCTGAGAGCCTTGTGCGGTCACTCCTATTGCGCCCGTACAGAACTCCATTATTAGTTGCCATTGAAAAGCTAGAGCAGTAGAGCTAGAGGGTTGTTTTAATGATATTGAGGGGCCAGGGCCTTGCTGTTTCCCATCCCATGTGGGTTCTTTGTTTTCTAACGTTGCATGTGATAGTGAAATGAAAAGAAGAGAGGAAAGTGAGATGGGTTGCTTTGGCTTCAACCAAGTTCTGCATGGGTGTAAGAAGGGTTTTGTCTTCATTAGGGTTTCGACATATTGCTTAATAACAACAAACTGTGAGGGGTCTTGTAAACTATAAATAGTACAGGCTGCAGGGGGGTTCAGATTTCAGTCAGAGAAATGCAGATGGGGCTTCAAATGTCGTTTACAGGTGGCTCTTTTAAGATAAAATTGGCATTTGTCGACCAGAACATGAGTAGGTTAGTTGCTGTGTTTAGAACATTTTTGGTTATTGTTTAAAAGACGAGAGAATATCCAGAATAATTGGGAGGAAAAATCTTAAAACTTTATTATGCTTAACGTGTTTTCTGTTAAAAATTTTAAAAAATTTAAATTTTAAACTTTAACTCTTATTTTTTATATCCAATTCTATTCTCTAAAAATATACCTTATCCCTAATTCTCTAATCATAACCCCTAACATTGAATCTTAAACCCTAAATCCACTAATTAAAACGGAAGCACGAATGAAAGTATAAGAAAGAGACGTACGAATTCGACCCGGTAATTGAGGGTACTTGTATTAAACTATTTGCATAAACAAGTTCCCTTCTTCCCTTCAGTTCACGAGCCACCTTTCACCCTCGGTTACAGATCAAAACTTATAGCCAAAGCCAACGTTCAATTGCCTTGTCTCTTCTCTTCAACTATTGCATTCATTTAATTTGCATGTTCAAATCTTATCCCATTTTAGATAAGTTGATGCTAAGACTTTTAAATCGAGGGTTATTTTTTGAGTGTGTCAGATATATAAATAATATAAAAATGATATATTTGGGATCGAAATGATCAATTCCGACAAATAACGAATCTCAATAACTATACATTTTTTTATTAAACAGACACAATATTATTTTTGTATTTAATAAATTGCAACGAAAGTTACTCAATTACAAGTAAGGTTATATTTGAGTCATTTAATTATGGGTAAGATTATATTTGGATCATTCATTAATAAATGTTATATTTCGATCTCTCAATTATAGGTAAGATTATATTTGGTCACCCTTCATATTTTAAAAAATATTTATCAATTCGTGTATTAGATTAATTAATGATTTTAAATAAAGTATTCTATTATTAACGAGGGTATACAAATGATTTGAAAGAAAAACGATCAAATTGATGTTCTTATTTAAATATGAAAGGTGACCCAGTCATAAACTTATCCATATTTGAGTGACTTAAATATAACTTTATCCAAAAGAAAATAATTTAAATATAAATTTTAATAATTAAGTGAACTAAATGTAATTATACTCGTAGTGTTTAAAATCATTTAGGTGAGGAAGATATAATCAGATAACATTAACATGGAATTGCATGCCCCAGATTTTGTGTTTAGGATCATTTTGCCCCTCAATGAGCAGAATTGATCTAACACGTGTAATGGGTTGATTTTTTAATATTATTGTTGAAAAAAATTTATATTCTAAATTATTATTGAGTAAAATATTATTATATTAACAAACAAGTAATTATAAAGTATTTACTAAAATAATTAATTAAAAATTAGAATATAAAAATACTTGATAATCAAATTAAAATTTAAAATATAAAATTGGATAATACTACTAATGGAATGTCAAACAACTGTTCAATATAAATTACTAACGTTTATTACTTAATTTTTTGAAAATCATTACCCCAAAAAGAAGTAAAAATTGCTGCGTGTCAAATACGTAAGGTATAGTCCCTGTATACAAATAACCTGCTACAGCCTACATGTCAACAAACAAAATTGTATACCGAAGTAAACTAAACACCTACAGTATTTCCCAATTTATACACAACCGGATCTATACATATCCAGCCTATTGATCTAATCCATACCATGTACCCAAAATCTGATGTTAATTCCTAATTCTTCTCTCAAAGTCAAAAATAGTATCTTCATCCCAACAGGATGCTGCTCTCATGCACCAACTGGCAACTGATGCTGATAGTTTATTAACTGGCTCTTTTTCATCCGTTCAAACATTTTCTAACACTGCCGCGGATTGGGTTGCAAAAGCCACTTTCCATCATAACCATCAACTACAATCCCAATGCTGACTTGACAAGTGTCAATCATTCCTAGAAGTAGTAACGAGAAAACAAACTACTCCCGAGATGTTGGACAGTTGTAATCTGAAACATCATCTCTTCTCCAACAACATTTGGTAGAGAAATGGAAGATAATAGGATCAAATTCTTTGAACTCAACACAGGAGCTAAGATCCCTTCTGTCGGATTAGGCACTTATGGTGCCAAACATGGTGTTCTCCAAAACACTGTCCATACTGCCATCAAGGTTTATTTCGTCTTTCTTTCGTCTCTTTTACTGTTTTTTTCTCCATCATTTTTAATTGAATTATCCTTTCTTTTATTATTATTCAGGTTGGATATAGACATATTGATTGTGCTTCAATGTACAACAATGAGAAAGAGGTGATGTTTTTTTTTTTTTTTTACATAATTCCAGGATTCTCTTTGCTTTATGTGGGTGTCTAAGGGAACATTCTCATAGGAACAAAATGTTTTGTGTTTGTATTTCAATTCAGATTGGTTCTGCTCTCAAAAAGGTGTTTCATGAGGGTATGGTGAGACGTCAGGACGTATGGGTCGCCTCAAAACTCTGGTTTGTGTGCTTGTTTAAGTCATTTTTCTATTGGTCAAATTCCATAAAAGGTCCCCTCTACAATGCTTTTTTGACAGGTTTAGTCCTACTATAATTTGATCATTGGGTATTATTGGATTTTCAGGTGCACTGATCACTTGCCTGAAGATGTACCAAAGGCATTGAATAAAACTCTGCAAGATTTGCAACTTGACTATGTCGATCTCTATCTAGTACGTCTAACACAACCTTTTTTCCTTCACTGCATATAGGATTTGTGCAAAAATTGGTAAAATTATCGTTTCTAATTGTGATGAATGTTGAAGATACACTGGCCAGTGAGTGCAAAAAGGGGAGCCATGGTTGTTAAGGGCGAAAACCTTACGCAACCAGACATCCCTGCAACATGGAAAGCAATGGAGGAACTCTATGATTCTGGTAAGGCTAAGGCTATTGGAGTGAGTAATTTCTCTACAAAGAAGCTGCGGGATCTATTGGAGGTGGCACGTATAACTCCTGCAGTCAATCAAGTCGAACTTCACCCTGTATGGCAGCAGCCAAAGCTGCATGAATTTTGTCATTCCAAGGGAATTCACTTGTCGGTATGAAACCAGCCACTGCCTCTGGTTCTTCTAGTTTTGATTTTGGTTGCTACTAATTTCTTTGATGTCAGGGATATTCACCGTTGGGTTCTCAAGCTGGAGAGAAGGTGAGGAAGAAAGTGTTGGACAATCCTTTCGTTAAATGGGTTGCACAGGAAGTAGGGAAATCGGCGGCACAAGTGGCGCTTCGATGGGGACTACAAATGGGACATAGCGTACTTCCGAAGAGCATAAGTGAGGTGAGGTTGAAGGAAAACCTTGATGTTTTTAACTGGTCTATACCTCAAGAGTTTCTTCCAAGGTTTTCTCTTATTGAACAGGCAAGTAGTAACTGTTTCATTTCTTTTGTTTTATTTTATCTTGAACAATGTATGAGTAATACATTTCATCTCAACAAATCTTTGATGACTCCTATGTTGTTCTGAGATTCAGGAGAAGTTAATAAAAGGTGAATCATTCGTGCACAACACCTATGGTGCATATAAGAATCTTGAAGAACTCTGGGATGGTGAAATCTGAGCAAACATAGACTGCTAGTGTTTAATCACGCATTACTATTTTCAGAGTTTTTCTCTACCTGATATGTAAAATTTTCTTCTATGTTCATTGACAATTCTTGGGATGTAGTCATGTAGACAATCCACCTCTCCCCTCTAATTTCTTTTCTCTCGTTTCCGTTGTTCTGTGTAATTTTAACTCATTATAATAAGAATCCTTTATTAACCGAGGTTTAGTTAATTTGATTCATTCAATAATTATTCTTAAAAGATGGCATCCAACAAGTTTAAAAGTCACTGACATCTGAACCATTTCACTTCACCTACATATAAAGGCTACCGAAAGAGTTTGTTCGAAAAACAATGGTGCAGATGTCGGAATTTGAATTTCAAACTGTTTGAATAAAACTGTTAGAGGAAACAGTAAAATAAGACAGTTCAACTATTTGAAGTGGGAATGATTAACTATGTCCTGGTTTGGTCTGTTCTGTCTTTCCTTTTGTGTTTCCCTGGAAAGAAAAGAAGAAAAAAAGAATAGCTCTTCACTTGGACATATACGAAACCTGCATGAATGAAGATGTCACATTTGTGTTCAGGTGATCACAGCTTTGACCCGCCATGCAAACTTTCACACAATCAGTTACACAACACTCTCAGAAGTTGAAATCTTAAAAGGTTTATCCATTAAATCTAATAAGGAGAATTATACAGTGGTCTATGGCAAGCATGATCCAGACAAAAAATTCTGGAAACATAACAGTAAGGCAGAAAAACAGGAACAAAATGCGTAGACAAACGAGCAGTTTTGCACTACTATATTACAAGATATAGCAGCTAAAGAAACGAAAACATTTCCTTTCCTCTCTCAGAGTTGGAACAGATTATATTTGTGTTTGCAGGGGAAGGTCCTTGTGGCTGTAAACAACTCCTTTGTCTCCATTCACCACTTGCCCACTCCCTCTCAAAATCCTACAATTTTTAACAGCCATGTAGTTGTTAGAAGCTATATGCAAGCATGTTTTAATCATAAAGAAAATCGGGATATATAGTCGCATACCATCGAGTTGTTAACAATCCTTCAACTCCAACTGGACCTCGGGCATGAATCCTGCTAGTACTCACTCCAACCTGTTAAAATCCATGCACCAAAATAGAAACAGTTGAGAAAATCAACCGTGTTGTCCAAGACAAGATATTTTGGGAGATTGAATACCTCAGCACCAAGTCCGAAGCGAGCTCCATCACAAAACCGAGTGCTTGCATTATGAAATACTGCAGCACTGTAACAAAATAGCGAATTCCAATAGCACCAACATCAACAATTTATAGTATTATCTATGCACACAAACATGATAAGTTGAAGAGAGAAGTTATCACTTTATGAACGACTTCAGCCCAGGTGTAAGCATACCTGTCTACTCTGTGCAAAAATGTTTCAGCAACTTCAAGATCTTCAGTGACAATGCAGTCAGTGTGAGAACTGCAGAGCAAGCAAATTACTTGAAATTCAGAGAAAGGAAGCTAACAACTCAATGGCATAAAAAAGCAATGAAAAGAAAAAGAAACGGAATTCCGAGATACATAACATGCCTTCCATGCTGGTGTATGTGGTCAATAGCATCCTCCACATCATCAACAATTTCAACTGTGCAAACCAGTGAACTGTACTCATGATGTAATGATAGTGCCTCGGGAAGTTTTAACAAGGAACTCGCTTTTGGCCCACCGTAAAGGGTAACACCTACAGCAAATAATCCCACAAAAGTTCAATGGCGGAACTTAGCAGCCTCAAACAGAATCATATACACAGATACAAATATGTTTACCCTCATGATTTAACAGAATAGGTTACATGACCATGGAAGAACAATGTCGTGAAAACCACCAAATCAATTGAATGACAACGTGATGTATAATATGAATGCACTAGGTTGGTTAGAGTCATTCAGATAATCATACCTTCACGTCGGAGTTCTGCAAGAAGCTCATTAAGCAAACCGGAACTTGACAAATCCAGGTGTACTAGAAGCGTTTCCTGAAGATGGCATGGTTAAGAAGCTTCAAAAACAAACTACAGCAAAAAGAGAGAGAGAGAGAGAGAGAGAGAGAATTGTGTATGATAAAATTATAGTATGAAACAGAAAGGCATATGCATAAAATATGGAGCTATGGCCTATGGGAACAGAAGCAGGAATTTATGTATAATGAAATTACCATAGAGTTACATGCTGCTGGGTAATCTGTCTTTGCATCTAGAACAATTTTTTTTGCCATATCTGTGTTAGCTGATTTGTCAACATAAACATGACAAACTCCATCTGCAAGGAAAAGTTCAAATTTCAGTCAAAGCTCTATTTAATGGTTCATCAAAGAGCCACAATATTTGTCTTACCTGCATGACCAAGAACAGGAATTTTCGTTGAACTCTTAATTTGAGAAACAAGACTATTGCTGCCTCTAGGGATCACAAGGTCTATCACATCGTCAAGCTGTGGCAAAATAGAATAACTTAAAAAGTATTGCATACCAAAGAGATGTAATGAAATCTAAATCCTGCAACTCACCTTAAGCAAATCAGGAATATCCTCTCTTGAAGCGACAAGTCCAATAAGTTTGTCTCCAATGCTCTCTGGGATGACCGAAGTAATTATCTGACAATGTAGAAAAAGAAATTATTTAAAGGGGAGAAAATAGTGAAGAGAAACAATTGCAATAAGGCATACTCCAGTATAAGTATTTAAAGGAACCTAGAGAATCAAACCTTGTGCAAGATTGCATTTGAGTGCCTGGCTTCTCTTCCACCTTTAAGAAGTAGCCCGTTCCCGGTTCGAATGGCTAGTGAAGCTATCTGTTGAAGCATAAAGGGAGTAAAGGAATGTAGTAGACTCTAAAGTACGAGAAAGGAATGTGACTACAGAGAACATGGACTTTCAGAAAAAGTCAAATAGTAGATGATTTCTCACTGGAATATGACATAAAAGATGGTATTCAACCGCAATAAACAAGACATCTACTTAGTGTACCTAGGATTAAGTGAAAAGTATCTTAACACCATCAGTTACCAAAATTTATTTGATAATTATCTCCAAAGATTCAAGAGAAATTGTTAAAAGTTCACAAACAATCAAGAATTCTTACATGAAAGTGAATTTCACAATTCACAGCACCTAGTAAGCCAAATGGTCCGTTACCTGAATAAGGGCATCAGGTCTTGACTCAAATATAATCAGAAGGACACCCAGAGGACACGATATTTTCTCCAAGATGAGTCCATCTGCAAGCTGCACCAAGTGCAATCGAATTAAACAGTTAAACCGGTGATGTGGAAAGCAAATTGACACACTACTTAGAATTTTTTTTTTTTTTTTGAGGATTTCTAACCTCTGTTTTCTTTAGAATACGACCAATAGGCTCTTCCATGTCGGCAATAACATGAATAGATTTTACAAGAGAAGCAATCTGTAAAACAAAAATTTATTGAGAACCTGAGGAATGCACTTATGTAAAAGGACTAATGGAACAAACTTGGATATCAAAGGCAGCAACACACAATTGAAAACTGATTTTTTTTTCTATCACGTAAAGTAAAATAGAACGACAACAGATGCTTGCCTTCCCAGGCTTTAGGGACAAACGCGATATTAGTGCCTTCTCATATCCCTCAGCAACAGCTGCAGCAACATCAGCTGCATTCTCAGCCAGAATCGAACTTTCATTGGCCTCAAGGGCATCTGCTATGTTCAGCAAAAGTTTCCTCCTATCTTCAGTTTTCAGCATCTGAATTACGGTCATTTAGAAAAACATCCAAACCTAATTTCTTCATTGAATAACATGTACACTAAAAGAGAACATGTATGGTGACTACTAGAAGAAATGACACTTCCTACCTGTAGCCATCTCGAACATTCCTGTGCTGCAACTGCCATTTCACGTGCACCAACTTCTTTAATTGAACTCCATATGTGTGCAGCTTTGTGAAATAGGGTATCAACAGGTTTTCCTTGAAGTACTTTTATGATGTTGTCAGTGGCATAGCCACTTTAAAAGAAGTAAAATACAAAATGAGGTTTACAAAAAGAACAGTTCGATAAACAAAGAAACACATGCCTCTCAAAAACACATGCAGAGAGTGGCTAATGATAACTCACCAGCAATAATGAATTTTGTCAATAATTTAATAAGCTAGTTGAACTGTCTGGATTTACATCACATAGTTATCTGTAAATAGGTTGTGGAGTTGGATCAAGACATACCTAGCAATAACAACAGGGATACCAGAAGAAGCAGCGCAAACAGCCGCATCAACCTTTGCAGTCATACCCCCTCTACCTAACCTGGACTTGTCACCGAATGTTATTTCTGCTTGATGTTTTTCTTGTATATATGTATGGATCAGCTTTGAGCCCGGGTCACTTGGTGGACCGCTGTAGAGGCCCTCCACATCACTCAACAAAACAAGGAGATCAGCTTTTACTTCCATAGCTAAGAGACCAGCCAAACTGTCATTATCCCAGAATATACCAGAAGAATCCTGAAACAATGCTTGCAATCAATTTGTCAGAATCAAAATAAGCAGCCTGAAAAGAAGAATATAACAAACTAATAGGAAAGGATGAAACTTGAACTTGAAGGCTTAGCTATAAAAAGGCTCTATTAATATGCCACATCACATGTGACCATTGAAATTCTTGGTTATAAGAGAATGAACAACAAAGAAGATTCAAACTAGAGGGAAAGGAATTGTATCACCTCGTAAGGTGCTCTACGAGTGCTGACTGCATCATTCTCATTGAAAACAGGAATAACTTTCAAAGTTAATAACGATTTCACTGTTTTAGAGAGTTGCGTTCTGAAGCTATCATTCCTAAAATCGGTATCCGTTACAAGATGTTGTGCAGAAGTAACATCAAGCTGCATGAAGATTTGAGTTGCATATTAAAGCAAGTGAAACATAAAGAAAACGGATATCAATAGGCTGCCAAATGCAAAATAAAATCTAGAAAACATGTTATTTTTCACCTGACTAAACAAAGTGTCATAAAGAGCCATTAAACTATTCTGGCCAACAGCAGCACAAGCCTTTCCATCAAGTTCAACTTGTGGGTTTTGAAGGTCAGCCAAGCTACGACACAGATGAAATCTTTTTAATTCGAAGTTCTAAAAAAGCAATAATTGTTCAGAGTTCATGACACCAAAAGAAAAAAACGAAAAAGGGTTTTTACGGAATTAAACCTGCTATTAACCAATTTCCTGTATCTAAGCCTTTGACGACCGAGACCAACAGCACCTGAAGTAACTAAAACAATCTCATAGCCTTGGGAATTTAGTTCCTTAAGCTGCAAGCAACCAGTTCATACAAAAACAAGATTAACACTTTAGCCACAAAATCCCCTTCCTAGAGAAATAATCCTACAGTGGAACATCAAACATCAAAATCCCATCTTGTCTTGTTAGATTATTTACCTGTTCACATAAAGCTCCAAGCCTCCCCACAGCTAATCTCCCATCATGTCGAGTCACCACGGCTGTTCCCACCTTCGTTAATCAAAAACCCATAAATCAAGTCACTCCCTCTTATTCAAAAACATCAAATCAAAACCACATTATCAACAAAACAAAACAAATTGAAGACAATTTTTGAGGGGAAAAAACAGAACCTTGACAATGAGACGCTTGACATCGTTCATAAAAGCTCGGGTAGGATCCATGACAGAGAGAGAAAGGGAGAGGGGAATATGCAAAGAAGGTGAATGAGGCACGTCCAAGTAGTTCCGGCTTGAATAATAAATACTGCTCTGCTCCCAAACTTAAGGAGAATGCTCAAAGTATAGTTTATGTTGTCGTTGCAATGTCGTGATTAGTCCTTGCGGAAAGAAGAGATCATGTTTCACATGAGATCGATGGAGAGATGTAAAACAAGACAAAGAAGATTATTGAAATCCATTACTTAGGAGAGAATAAGATTTCCATTTATGATATGACACGCTACACCATTTCCTTGGATGATCTCTGATATTTCTTTATCCCCGAACGATTGTTGATATTTTTTTAGCATGCAAGATTCTGTGCCCAATTTTCTTGGGCTTTGGAATTTTACCTAGTTTGAATCACATGATAAGAAATCTTATCAGATATTCAAATATATTTTCCTTATCTCTTGAAATTCAAAGTGAAACTGACCTTAACCACCAAACGCTTTTCATGCAAGCTGCTGGATCAGTTTCCATTGCAGTTGTTGTGGTGCTGATATTTTAATAAAAAATACATAAATTTTATCACAATATATATTTTTTATTTTCATCAAATTAATAGTTAAAATAGCACAACAAAAAATAATTTTCTTTATTATGAAATGGTGTATTTTAATATATGAAAGCAGTGAGTAGGGCAGGCACATGCCAAATAGGGACATGAGTGCCATGCTAGTCTTAAAAAGTCTTATACCTTTATTTATTTTCTTTTTCATTTTGTTGTCTAAATTTTGGTCGTATCTTGTGAATAGCATTATTAGTTTTCGCTTTTGCCGTTTTGTGATTGTGCAGCTCTTTTATTCAATGCCATTACTTAGCAAGGTGTTGCAATTTCATCCACAAGATTTCACCATAACTTGGGTATTTTATTTCATCTTCTTTTGTCTTGTTGAATGCTTTCTTGTATATGAAAGAGTTACATTTTTACTGATGAGAAACTTACATAATCAATAATCAAATTTGTCCTACTGGGTTGAGTCTGTCAAAGATAAGTTTCTGCAATGATTTGTTCATTCGAGTCAGGCGATGACGACTCAAAATGGTCTTCAAATGCCAAAATTGGATTCAATACGAGAAGCTTTTTCTCATCCAACTCACTCTGATATAGTAATATATTCTCACTTGATTTTATTCTACATTAAATTAAATATGGATTTACATTGTGTACAAATATTAACTATTGCCAATGACAGTAGTCATCTTTACTTGTTTAAAAAGGTTGGGGCTTGGAACTCTCACTTTCATTCATTCAATTACTGCTTCACGTGGAACATCTCTATCTGCAACTTCATGTCGGTTAGTATCTATAGCATAGTAAAGGGGAGGGACGATTTGTTTTTTGTTTTTTTCTCCTTTGAAAAACTATAATAAAAACAACTATTGGCTACACAAACCCAGATCTTCACGTGTCTTTTAAATCTGCTTTAATGTTGCCTACTGTTTTCTCTAGTATACATCTTCCTAGGCTAGGGGACTAAGAAAATATTATTGTGACTGTGTAGAGACATGGAAGGGAGTAAAGGAGTGAGATCCTTGTCTTCTTCTTCCTTCACTTCAGAGCTCTTTGGTTCAAAAGACTTGTCTTCATCTTCCTCTGGGTTTTTGAGCTCTATATTTGGACCTCCGTCTAAGGTATTATTTTCCATGGAGGTTTCAAGTTCGAATTTTGTTGAGAGCATTGCAAAATTGGGATTTTGTTAGGCACGGCACGGCACTGATGGGGACGTGAACAATAAGACTGTTTCTGTGAACCTCGTTGTTGTTTGGAAAAGCTTTAAGATTTGACAGTCTGTTCTTGTTATAATATTGGTGTTTCCCTCTTCTCACATATGCTAATGTTTTCCAGGACAATTAACCCTTTCATCTCCTCTTTTTGTCTCAAACACAGGTATTATGGAGTGAATCTCTGCATCCTGATTCGATTAACAATAGGCAGAACGAGCCCTGGAACACAAAGCCTGGAGCCGCTGGTTAGTGCATCACTTATAGCTTTTATCGGATTTTATACTCAACTGACATGTAAATCATATGTATTAGTTATTTTGTTGAATTCAGAAACGTCTATTGATTTATCTTATAGCATTCTTGTGATACAAAGTCTAAATAGCAATAGTAGTCCTCAATGTCTTGTACCTCAAGATTCTATACATGCTCTACTTGCTAATTCGTGAATGCTCAATTTAATTTACATCCAATGGGATTGAAGGTGAAAATCCAAACACGTGGAATAGAGAAATGAGTTCCAGCTATCAGGAGCAAAATGTACAACCATGTAATCAAAGTTCATAGATCTACTACGGAGGCCAAGATATATACCCTCTTCCCCAGAGTAGCCAGGGCTATGGATTGAACTCCATGGTGAGTACTACATCAAATTGTTCTATTGAGGGAGTAGAAATGTTTGGATCTGTGTACTTGGATCTTCCTTTTGATTTATGATTCAGCTAACATGTTTGGATATAACTCTTTCTAGTATAAGAAGAATGGTGGAGAAGAGGATTCAGGATTGCATCAAGAGAAAACTGGTGGCTAGGTACAGTATCACTTGTCTATTGGGGCTATTCTGAACCCGAACTAGAAGATTTACATCTTTGTGGTTTCTGGCTTTCTGCAGGGTCTCTTTGTTACTAAGAGTTTGACTTCCAATCAGAATACTACAATAAAGGTACCTAGGAATATATAGTTAACTATTTTCACAAAAAAAATAAAGGAAATATAGTTACCACTTCAATATATTGCCGGGAGATATTATTAGGTGAATCCAGTTCACCACGTCATCCATGATCCAAGCAATCGAACCGTTTATCTTTAAGTAACTACTTAACTATCCACCCACTAATTACATATAGAAAAGAGGTGATGATTCACCTTAAAAAAATTGAGATGAACGGTTCTGATTGTTTAAGATCACGGATGACGTGGTGAACATGATTCACCTAATAATTTTTCCTTTCGCTGGTTATATATAGAGGACATGGATTGTATCAAATGTTGCAGACAGCTGGGTCGACGTTTGTTGATACTTTCTCCAGTCAGGAAAATATAGTTATTTGGTCTCCCTTGTTCATTGTAATGGATGATCAAACTTTTTCTTTATAAAGGATTCATATATGTTTAAGAATTTTAAGTGACTACGTATTATGATGATGAACTAGTGCTTTTGTTTGAATATCTGGTATCCATAGCAGTTCTCTTTTTATTCCTTCCGACAGAAGAAAATTTTACTATAAACTGTGAAACTCTCTCTCTCTAAGGATGCCACGCACCATGAACAGTTAAAAGCACCCTTCAATTTGGGGTGGCCTGGCTGCTACAATCATCTCCCAGTGAATCAAACAGTTTGACTTACAAAGTGTCCTTTGGATAGCTTATCTCTACTCTTAGCTAAAGGTTATTCCCTATCCAAAATTGGGACCCAAAGATTAAAGTAGTCTTGTCTACACCATTTCTGGGACAAATCTTTGCATGTTTTTGTCAGTTTTTTTTTTTTTTTTTTTTTTTTTTTTTTTTTTGGGGGGGAGGGGGGGATTTTGATGCTACATGATCAGTTGTAGTCTCCATGAATGTTGAAACTAAATTTTAACCCATTTTAAAATCTGAGATTCAAAGTTTATTATTCGATTAAAAGTTAATAAAAATTTTGACTTTTAACTTTTGCCTAACATACCATTACCATGGCCTGTATTGGTATGGATTCTAAAAAAATAACGAAATTGTCGAACATGATGTAACCTTATCTATACGATTTAAAGGTGTATTGGTACAAGTGTCTGTTATAGCTGTTAGAAAGAATAAAATGAACTTTATAAGGTTTACAGAATAGTTACAGTTTAATCAAAGATAAAATTTATTGGGCAAATGACTTCCAAATTAATTAAAAATTTACAGAAATACTGTATTAAGGTTTAATTTCAGAATAATGGAGCAAGTTTTTGATAAAGACCCATAATTTATAATATTTATATTTTAATCTTTAAAGGTGTAAATTTTTTTGAATTACAACTATTTTATAAAGTCAGTACACTACATGAGAGTTGATCTATAGCGATAATACTAACGGCGTTTAGAGAGTAAACGCCACAATATACGTCACATATAGTGGAGAAATTATATCATAAACCCGGCCTACCACGTCACCCATCCAATAATAACCATCCACTTCGCCACTAATTGCCAACTCATTTTATTTTTTCAACCAATGAATCTTCACTCATAATTTACATGTCATTTTAAAAATATAATTTCTGAAAATTATATTAATTACATGGTTGATTAGTGACCACGACTGACGTGGTAGGCCGAGCCTATGATATAATATCTCCATATTGTGGCATTTAGTCAAAAACATTTTAAATTTTTTTATTAGTGACGTTCATGATACAAACACCGTAATATATGAACTTTATAACTCTACCATAATATCTATGTATCGTATTGTTTATTGAACCTTTATCGAAATATAAAATCATTCTATTCAATACTAAAAAGTCTTTCAATAGTACTTTTTGACCTGATTTTATATCAGGCTGAGAAGATGGTGTTACATTTATTCTATTTCTATAGTTGGTAAGGATTTGATAAAGTCAAAAATGTTTGACATTGTTGGCCATCGCATTCCTCTTGGCTTTAGCACTGTCTCTTTGTTCTTGGTAAATTAATGGTCATTGTTTTATTCATTTTCAAGGAATGAATTTTTTTTATGAATCGGATTATTGACTTATTTGTACCGTTTTTTTGATTGTTATCTCTTGTTGGTTGCTGGTTATGCTTATACAAATAAAAAATTATTAGTTGATTTATAATTTTTTTTTATCTAAGTAGTTATCTCTGGTTAAATTATATTAGTTTCACTTTAATTTTTATCCTCGTAAAATTTTTATTATAAGATCTAAAAATTTATATTTTTTAAAATATATATATAATTTCATAATTTCGGTTTGTACTTTTGTAAATTTATTAAGCTATAATTCATTTTTAAGTTGGAATGAAGTTTTGTTTTATTATTTCTAAGTTTAGTTATTTTCACTAAAATTATTATCAACACTTTTAATTTGTGTACGATAATCAAAAGTAACAATATTATCGATACAGCTATGAATTTAAAACAATTAAAACGGTTAACTTTTTTAACATTTGTTTTTTTATCAAATCAACAAAAAATTTCTAATCTTCCTCAGTAAATTCTTATCGAATTAATTGATAAATTTTGATAAGTTAATAAAATAAATAAGTGAATATTTATACTTAACAGTGTTGAATTTTATTTGATTAAAAAATAAAAATATTTTTTATATTTTTAATTGATTATAAATGCGTATATATCAAAAAAGATTAGTTAACATTTTAAACTGATTTAAAAATTATTAGTTTATATTTATAACACTTTAAATAGATTATATGTATTTTTGTATATAATTTAATAAATTAATAGTAAATAATTAAATTTTAATAAAAACTTTAAATATAAAAGTTAAACATTTAGATAATAAAAAAATAATTTATTATTTTATAATATAATAAATTCACCACATCATCAAAATTTATATTTCTTCAATTATATAAGATAAATATCAAATTAAGTTAATAATAGAATTATATCGACAATAGATCGGGTTTAAAATAAGTCAGATTAATTAATAGATCGAATTTAAAATAGGTCGGGTTTAAAATATGTCGAGTAAAATATGATTTTGAGTCAATTCAGTTGGATAATATTAGTTATCTGGCAGGTTAGTCTCGAGTTCATATCATCTGGTATTACTAAAGTTCTATATTCATAATAAAATATTGTGAATCAGCTCAAAAGAATGATGCTCAACAGAAAAGTTATGATCGATACTTAATATCTACAGTTAATAACCGGTTAGACAATATATATTGTAAAAAGGATTGTAATAGGGATATGAAATATTTTGTAACGGTTAATTCTCTCTTTATTCTTTTTTCTTCTTCTCTCAATCTCCTTTATCAATTCTGTAATTTTTCTTTTCTATCAATAAAATTTATCTTGATCATTTTATTTTTATCCATTATTACTTGAATTCCTAGCATAACAGGTTTAATTCCCGTTCAAGTCGTTCTCAATCGAGTTCGATTACTATAATAATATATGTAACTCAAATTTAGGTCAATAATAATCTATTCTAAATCAATTTAAGATTATTATTTTTTTAAAACCGATTAAACTTTAATACAAATAAATTTTAATCGATTTTTTAAATCAGATGAACTTTTAGATGACTATATCCGGTCATAATAGTAATTAGCTGTTGTGGTGAAGTTTCCCTTGTCTTTGAGTGAAAGGTTAATTTTTTTATATAAAAGAGACTCATAACATAGTTTTGTTTTTGAATCACTTCTCAACCGTCTCTCCGTGTTCATCTCGCGTTGTTAAAAAGCGAGAAATTAAAAAATATATATAAATAAAAAATCATAAACAAACTTAGAGCTTCAAGATTTTCATTTCCTTCGAACCCAAACAAAACCTTTTAACTGTTCACTCTATTTTCTTCGTTATCTTCCTTGTTTTATCGATCACAATCATCGCCTCGCCGGTGTTTGATCGCTTGAAGAATCTATAAAAAGCGGTGACATTTGCAGTTGGGGGTGGATTTGAAGTTAGGTTGTAGGAGGAAGGAAATACTAGCGTAAATAAAATAAATTGTGTAAGCAGATTTCTCAGAATATTGAGCGCTTTTTATTTTAAAACAATGTTCAACTTAACTGCTGTGTTTTGAAGTCATATGGAACTGGTTGTAATAGGACAACAAGATGACGCTTTACATTGGTCGCGAAGCTTCAAAGGTATGTGTTTCTATTCGAACGATGAGAAATTATTTAGGGATTTTGATTTCATATCTTGGTTTTTGTTCTTCTAGTTATGGAAGAGAATTTATGCGGAGACAACTACAGAGATCAATCTTTTTCTAGAAAATTGGAAATACGTTCTTGCCGGTCTCATTTTTCAGGTTTCTTTTTGTTTTCATCTTCATTCGAATTAAACCCGGTTTCTATTATCAATATCTAGTTCATCTGAATAACTTCCTTAGCAGTGGGTGTGTAGTGGGAAAGCAAGCATTTTTTAACGGAGATGCTTGTTTTGATGAAAAGAAGGATCTGGTGGTGAACTGTAGTTATCGTAGTTTCTTATACTTTGAGAAACAAATCTTATTCTTTTCACTCAGCTAAAATTGCTTTAGCAATGACCTAAAAGAGTGTTTAAGTGCTACTATGTTACCTTACATTGCTTCTCAAAAGTTTTCTGGATCATCCTTGCTTGTTTATTGTTGGCATCTTCCAAATTTGAAGTATGCTTAATTTGTGATCACTTTAGAGACTACAACTTGAAACTTAGTTGGCTGTTGCTTTTGTTTTCGGTCTTAAATATGCATTTACTTTGCAGTACATCCATGGTCTAGCTGCCCATGGAGTGCATTATTTACACCGGCCAGGGCCAACACTTCAGGATCTTGGATACTTTCTTCTTCCCGTAAGAATAAGTTTCTTGTATTTTTGCTCTTTCTGTTTATCTTTTATGAGTCTATTATTCGGTCAAATGCATTCGTGTTTTAATTTCATGTAAATTTAGGAGCTTGGGAAAGATAAAGCCTACATCAGTGAGACAGTATTCTCATTTGTTTTTCTATCATTTGTGTTGGTAAGGTTTTCTGATGTTTTCCTTTTGTGATAATTATCATTAATATTCTTTTATTTCAGTAGCATCTTTCACACCTCCAGTTCTAATGTACGAATTGCTATTTTGCAGTGGACTTTGCATCCTTTTGTCTTCAAGAGCAAAAAGATCTATACAGTTCTAGTTTGGTGCAGGGTGCTAACATTTTTAGCTGTGAGTATTGCTGCTTAGTGTTTTATTATTAATGCACTAGGGTCTTGTTCCAGGTTTGCTTTTTGGTTCATTCTTTCGGTCATATTATGTCAATGTATGTTACCATATTTAAATGAGAATCAATTGAAGCATTGTTGGATTCTCCTATTAGATATTAGATGAATAATTTCCCTCATTCTCTGTCTAGTAAGTAATTCACTGAGATGCTAATTCACTCAGCTGAGCTCTTTTTTTCTGAAATAGATTTCAATTACAAAAAGGCTGATGATTTTTCCTACCCCGTTCTTGGTAAAAAAAAGGTGTTTATCAATTTGAATTACCATTTTCATCAATCACCTTTTTACCCAAACTGAACTTGATGCTGAAGCTGTTCAACTACCTTCAAATTTAATGATTTTTGATAAATCATGCAACCTTAAGCATTTTCCAAGTATTTTACTTACAGTTTGTCATCTTTGTTCATTTATTTGCTGCAGGCTTCTCAGTTTCTACGAATCATCACATTCTATTCTACTCAGCTTCCTGGACCAAATTACCATTGCCGAGAGGTAGACTTGAAATTATGTGTGTATTTGCCCTTGATTATATTCTTACATTTTCAACTGATATTATTTTATTAATTTATTTCTGCGTTGAACATTTGTGTTAATATAAGAAATGAAAATTGATTGCAAGACCGTTTACTGATCATGTTTTTTCGCAGGGTTCAAAGGTTGCCAGGTTGCCAAAACCGGATAATGTGTTGGAAATCCTCTTAATTAATTGTAGGTGTTCTTGTTTTATTGTATCATTCAGTCGACCCCCCTTCAAAGATATGAATATGTTTTCTTATTAATTATTTTTGGATCCTTTGCTTGTCAAAATTTTGCAGTTCCTCAAGGTGTAGTATATGGTTGTGGTGACTTGATTTTTTCATCACATATGATCTTCACCCTGGTCTTTGTGCTAACCTATCAGAAATATGGAACACGAAGGTTAAACATAGCTTATTCCTTTCACTTCTTGTAAGCCATGAGCCCAACAATAAAGGGGAAAGAACAAAGGAAATGTTTAGTTTTCTTATACACAATCAGGGCAATTATTCTTGCTTGAACTATTCACATGCGTGAGTAGATGAATTGATGTGTTTCTGATGGTATATTGTTGTACAATTGCAGGTGTATAAAGCAGTTTGCTTGGTTGTTCGCTGTTATTCAAAGTCTCTTGATTGTAGCGTCCCGTAAGCATTACACAGTTGATGTAGTTGTTGCTTGGTATTAAATCTACTTTCGAAATTTTTATTTTGATAATTAAAGTTTTATTTTTCAATTTAGTTTATTATAGTATGATTTTTCTGCAGGTATACTGTTAACTTAGTGGTATTCTTCATAGACAAGAAACTGCCAGGTTATTATGTTTTGACCTTATCTAAAACTTCAATCCAACGATTTTTTACCCCCACCCCCGGTTGTTGGGGGCATAACCCTTTGAAGAAGATTTAACAGTGTCAATTGCTGCAGAATTGCCTGACAGAAGCAATGGAAATTCACCTATTTCGCTACCATTGAGCACCAAAGACAAGGATAGTAAGACCAAAGAAGAAAATCACAAACTCTTGAATGGGAATTCTGTAGACCCTGCAGATTGGGCATAATAAATTTATTGGTTAGTTCTTTTCTTTGAATATCTTCATGGTGATATCCAGTTGAGGATGGCATTTATGTTTCCTCTTTTCCCCTTTCACAGGCCGAGAAGTCTAGTTAATGGAAAGATTTGGGAAAATGACAATGGAATGTATGTCAATATCGCAATGAAAGTTTGTATAGAAGATAGAAACTGGTCGTACTGTGTAATTGGGCTGCTTGAATCCTTATGATCTTGGATTAAAGGCATATCTCCTTACAGGACCGGTAGATTTGATGATTTGTGTTCTTAGAAAACAAAACTTGAGTAGTTCATTGTGCAGTGCTCTGTCTATGAAAATACATCAGCCGACATCAGCATGTATCGTGGAAGTTCCCGGGTTCCAATCGCCGCTATCACCTCTGTCATGTTGATAGAACCCTCATTAACTATAGCCGTTGGAATACTGATTTTATGCCAACAATGTGGACTGGTGAAATTTTATTCGTCATTTCTCTCAATGCCGAAGGTTATTGAGATGAACATGTTTAAAGTGAGTGTTAAATGTTTGTATGTCATTTCAAAGACAGGATTGCAGGTGGGGACTTGAATATAGAAATGAAAAATAGAATGAAAAGTGTCCGAGGGGATAAGAAGTGTGTCCCCTTGGTAACAGGCTTGAAAACTATGATTCCTTCAAACAAAAAGGCTGGAAAGGATTTAAATGAAATATCTAAGTTTATGTTTATATTCTTTATACATGCATTTCAACTTCAAGGATGTATAGAGGCCCGCCCTGCTCCATTTGGGCTCTGTTTGAAGTGTGCTTGTGTCAGCCAGGTTGACAGCAAAGTGGCCCCATAAATCTTTCAAAAAAATGATCTTGTAAACAGACTATGCTGACGCAATTTAAGCGGAGAAATATTGGTCAATATATAAAGAGCGTGTCTGATCAATATTGATAGTCTTCATGTTCATGTTTTTTACTCACGATAGCAAACAGCCGAACATGTACCAAGGAGAAAGCAGCAGCCCGGCCCATAGCCAACTCTAATCCTATAAACCAAAACCCATCAACTCTCACCGACCAATGACCTTGAAACAGGACAAGGGACTGCACCAGAGCTCAAGAACTCGATCATTGTACGCTGAGGGTTGCTGCGCTGAGCGTCTGCCAAAAAGCACTCCTGTAAGCGTAGAATATACGTTAACTTCCATTCCTAGTAGAACATATTCCTTTGAATGAGCCGCAAGCAAAGCATCATGCAAGACACCACTTTCACGTGCGTGTAAGCAATGTATGTTCCAAAGAATGGTAAACTTACTCTAGATGTAAATAAGCTATTACTAGTAAGGGAGAACTACATATTAGTACCTTAACTATGCTTGTGTTATTGTTTTGGTACTTAATTATTATTTTCGATAAAATGATACATAACATTACCTGTTTGTTTTGTTTTGATACTTATGTTGTATAAATTTAACGAAAATGGTGACGTGGTTTAGGTTAATAACAATTTTAATTCAAAAACTTATGAAATATAGCAATTTAGTATAAAATTCTATCAATTTAAATATTATTTTAATTTCTGGATTAAAATTATAAATTTCTCATTTTTGTTCTTTCAGTTGAACATTTTTGGGGTTTTATAGTTTAAAGAATATGTTATGTATAATCAAAATTTTAGAATTTGAGGATCAATGGGGACTAATACGTGATCTATTAGAGGAGTCAAACTCCACAATTGAGATACTGACAAGAATATAAAGGGGTGAGATAAAATTCAATCAAAATTAAGATGATGTTTTAAATTGATATATTTTGAACTTAATTGATAATATATATAAGTATTTTGGACTAAAATAGCTATTATATCAAGTCACGTCATCATCTTCGTTAATTTTTAACGATCAGGGTACCAAAACAGAACAAAAATATTATATTAGGTACTATTTTGCTAAAAATATAATAATTGAGTATCAAAACAATAATACATGTATAGTTAGGTACTAAATATGTAGTATTCCCTACTATTTACTACACATGAAATATCATCTAAACCCTAAACCTTAACCTTAACCTTAAACTTTAAACCATAATCATAAATCCATTATTTTAAAGTTGGGCACCAAAAGATGCATGGTTAGGGGTAGGCAATTTCTATCTAATAAGAACAAAAATCCTTTGTCCTTTAATTATGCACTATTTTATACCTCACACTAAGAAACACTTAAAAATTTAATTATAAACCCTAATCACAATTTTTGTATCATAAACCCTATACCCTAAAAATACATTATAATACATAATCATAAACTCTAACCCTAAATTCTCAGCCCCTAATAATGCCCATAATAAGAGACACTTAAAAATTAAATTTTAAAATCTAAGTCTAATTTACGCATCCTAAAATTTATACCTTAAAAATACCCTATACACATAATTTTATAAACTCTAATTATAAATATAACTTTAAACCTTAAATTTTAAATTCATTATTTTAAAATGAGTAACAAAATACATAATTAGGGGACAGGATTTTCCTCCATCAAGAAACTCATTAAAAAATATAAAAGATTTGTATCTACCTTCACCGGCGGCCAAATTGAAGTAGAGTTCGACAATGTTGGAGCAATTTTGGCAGCAAACCGGGGCACAAAGCCTGGCAATGAATTGTGACCGGAGGAGAACGTCAGAGGAAATGCCGGTGGAGGTTCTATCAACCCCACAAGCACTCACACATTCATCGCTCTCAATATAATCTGCTATTGAAACCATCACCACCTCCGATCGATGTCCTGCATTGATACCTGTCTTTCTCCACCACTGTTTCCAGCAAACATCTCTTCCCGGATGTTTCTATCGAAAATGCAAACACTTGCGCTGGTAAATCTTCGCAAATAATCTCAGCTACAAAAGTAAACATAAATCAAAGCATTTGGCTTAGTGGTTGATGATGCATGACTCATTTGTTCAGTGAACTTCATATATGAATATAGAAGAGTTTTGAAAATGTACCTAGAGAAGCTTGAAGGAAAAGAGAAGATTGGAAAAGAAACAAGAGTAATTTTAAAGAAGCCATAGTTAAGTGATGATCTAAGCTAGTTAGTAGGTTTCTTTGATAAAAAAACATAGCGGTCTACGTGTGTTTGTGAGGTACTGAGATAGGTACATATATGGAGATGAAAGAAATTTGAGCAATATAACAAAAGGGTCCCTTAACCTGGCCTATAGTTTATCTTAAATAGCTTACATGCATACTAAGAATTGAGCTTTAGCATTGAAGACGCCTTTACCGTTTACCGGTCTCTTTTAAGCTTTGCGTTTAGTGTAGAAAGGGAAGACTGGAGATTTGTCTGTGCATATTAAACTCTGTGTTTTTTTGGAGAGATTATATCATAGGTCCGGCTCATCACGTCAACTGTGGTCCCTAACCAATAAAAATCACCTATTCTATCACTAATCAATCATGTCATTAATATAATTTTCAAAAATTATATTTTTAAAATGACATGAAAAATATGAGTGAAGATTCATTGGTCGAAAAAAATGAGTTGGAAATTAGTGATAAAGTGGATGGTTATAATTGGAAGGGATCATGACTAACATGGTAAACCGGGCCCATGATATAATTTCTCGTGTTTTTTATAAAAAATAAAACTGAAAACTAGTATATATTTAATTAGGTTAGAAGAGTTTATATAAATACTAATCACCTAAACTAAGAAACAACCGGCAAGTACAGCTGTAATACACTATATTGGATCTTATTAGTCCGTCTCTCAAATTTTGGATTTCTCGTCTTAATACTTTTGTTTTACATCATATCCTTGTTCTTTCCTTGTCTAATGCTAAGTTAATAGAAAAAACTCGAGTACTGGCACTGATAAATAATTATATATGCCTGTTGTCTTGGTGTCCATGAATGTGCTACTGCTAGGTTCTAAAACTCCAATTACTATGAAGTTGCGGTACATCAGCAAAAGCTGGAGACAGATATTTTGTTCTGCGACAAAGAAAAGCATTGCATTTCCTCTCCAGACAAATAAATTAAGTTAACAAGTAGAGTCATGTATGTAAACAATACTAAAACAAGGGATCTAATTCAACTTAAATTAACATGATCTCTAGTTTCACTATTAAAATGATAGTAATAAAATAAAGGGTAAGTACGCACTAAACTATCCTTAAAAATATAAAATGGTCAACAAAAGTTACATAACGAGTATTAGACTCTAGTTTTGATATAAAATGGTCATTGAGTCGTTAAACGGGAGACATGACAATTATGAAAATTGTATAATGACATACCTAATCCTTAGTATTTATACATTCAATCAATTTAGACATCAATAATAAGATTTAAATTAGGAATAGATTAATTGAATGTGTCAATATGAAAAATTAAATGTGCTATTATTCAAATTTTTGTGATTGTTGCATCACCTACTTAACAACAATTAACGACTCAATGATCATTTTATATTATAAATAAAATTTAATGTCCATTATATAACTTTTACGATTGTTTTAGGCCCAGCCCAGGCTTGTACGGTTAAGGTTGTTGTACATGATCTCAGAACAACGAATAGGATAGTGAAGTCTCAATTATAACTGTATCCGACCATGTTCTGGGTTTTTACGAAACCCATCAAGTTTTGGACTGAACTGCTGAGAATGTTGGACTAAACTAGTACCATTAAAAGGCCATATCCCAACCAAGTTGGTATTTTGTATGTCACTTGTAAATTGTGAACACCCAGGGATATTCACTTGGGGCTCTAGAATGAATCATGATCACAAAAAT